>ML677358.1:9733202-9842790 GCA_007922305.1 Dermatemys mawii | reverse complement strand
CAATCACTCTAGGAATTCTAGCACTTTCAATCACTCTAGGAATTCTAGCACTTTCAATCACTCTAGGGTCTTCTCCTTCAATTACTGAGACCCTAAACAGCCTATGAAATGCAGGAAAGCAAGGACTGACAAAAGTAGGCCAGGACCTGCAGATCCCCAGGGCTCATGTTCTCAACCTGCCCCTGCAAGAAAACCATCTTTGAAACAACTATTTAATGAGATGGCAAAACAAAATGGGTGTGTTACACCCTGGCCTGAAAGGTTTTGTTTTTGTGTATGTAGCAACCTTAGAAGTAAATGTGTCTGGCACAAAATGGCACTTTATTTTTGAAATATAATTAATACGTTTAATATGATAAAAAAGTGTTAAACTGTACCACCCTCATGCACATAAGATCAAGGTACCTGCCTTTGGCTGAAGGCACATAGTACATCAGTGTTTGATTTATTGATTTAGCTCAAATGCTATTAGTTGTACTAATACGATTTTTCATATTTGACAAGTAGTGCCAAGCCACTTTAAGTTCACGCAATGTTAAGTTAACATGTTCTTAAGTTAGCTTTGTTTATAATTGTAATTTTATGAAGAAATGTCTTATCCCAGGTGGAACTGATTCATAAAAGAGAGGGATTATGCTGTGACTATTGGGCCTACAAGGTATTCCCCTCTTGTAAACTTCAACATAAAAAAAAAAAAAAGATGTGAAAGTTCATAAGATGTTACAATAACCATGGAAAAAATAAATCAAGTGGTTTATGATGTGCATGGTTGTAACAAGGGCAAAAGAACTAGTCAAAGAAGCTGGATTAGACTCCAAATCAAAATTCCAAGGACCGTTCAAATCATGCCTGACAAAAACAGAAGATGTGGAATTAGAAGTTAATAGACTAGAATTGGTATGACAGATATTGGACCTAATTGGTGGACAAAATAATGAAGGAGATGAACTATGACACCCACTTTTCCTTTTTTTGAGGTTGCTTAAAATGAGATGGGAAAAACACAATCAGATCAATTCAGATGAGAAGGAGAGCTAATCTCCCATCCCACCTGACATCACAGTTCATACCCTAAGCTGCCAGCACTGTAACTCTGCTCTGCTCATCTAAAGGACTTTCTTCCTGAGAGGAAGAAATCTTGTTCAAGGAACTTTGTTTTCATCTGTGAATGCTGAAAATCACCACATAATCATGACATCCAGCCTTCAGCCCCTCGGTGGGGATAGCCAATAGTCAGCTCTGCAGAGGCAGATAAAATCCTGCATTATTTTCCCTTCCCTTGTTGTTATTTGCTGCCCTGCCTCCCTCTTTCTCTCTCAGCTTTTCAGTGAATTCAGAAGTCAGCTATGCTGTATTCATCCAACCCTGCCCCGTCTAACTTACAAGAAAAGATTCAATCAGATGACATCTATGACCAGGCAGTAAACCAGTCTCCAAGCAGCAGGTGTTGTGGTCTACTTGTCAACCAACAGCATCCACTAATCGGTGATACAGTGTTCCAAAAACATCAGCAAAAGCTGCATTTCACCCATCTTGTTTAGGCTGTCTCTCCTCCACCTTTTGTGTCTATTAACGCCAGGCTAAATAAACGCCCATCAGGACTGAAAGTAAAATTAACCTTTTCCTTTTCATCCAAGAGAGCTTGCTCTGCAAATAGCAGACACTGATGATTTGTCTCCGAAAGAGAAAGGCTTTAAAGGCTTTGACTAGGTTTGTTTTGCACAATCACTCAATCACAGTTTCAATATAAAGGCCTGGTTTGATTTCTTGTGTTTAATCAACAAGCTTTTAATGTGAATGAATGCTTTTGGGTGATTGCCAAGTAACGGGGTGAAACCAAGGCCTCTGTTTACCAATAATACCAAACCTCTCTTTGTTTAGTATAGGCAAGGGCAGCTCTATGTTTTCTGCTGCCCCAAGCGCGGCACTGAGGCAGTCTTTGGTGTCACGCCTTTGGGGGGTCCAGCGGTCCCACAAATTCGGCAACGTTTCTGTGGGAGGTCCACGGATTCCTTGCCTTTGGTGCACCTGCGGCTGAAATGCCACCAAATCCGTTGGACCGAAGGCCATCTGACTGCTGCCCTGACAGCAACCGACAGGCCACCCCCTGCGGCTCACTGCCCCAGTTACGTCCTTGCTACAGTGGTGCCTGCAGCCGCCCCTGAGTATAGGAAAGTTAATGTTTATAAACACCTTTTAATTTTTTGGGCCCTTGAGATCCATATCCATAAACAGAGATCAACACATTTAGCACAGGCTCAAGTAATCGTGATTCCCCCACACACACCTTCTTCCTGTCTCTTCTTTTAGTAGACTCAGCTGATGGTTAATTGGTTCACCAGAACTCCCAGAATAACCAGCTAATTAGCTCTTATCCCCCAGTCAAGCTTCTCTAGGAGAACTGACTGGTGCCTAAGTCATCAGAGCACTGGCCCACCCGTTAGCTTCCTGAACTCTGTCACAATCCCCCTTACCCAGGCTGCAGATCTCATGCATTCTCACAGCTATTCAGACCCCAGGTGTTTTTTCAGGGGGCAGGAGAAGCCTTGCACATGCTCAGCAGCTCCCCTAACGTCACCCCCATGACCTAAGTGTCATCTACTGAAGTCAGGCTGGGCAGAGTCTGTGGGCCTGATTCTGCTCCCACTTGCATCCTGCATAAATCAGGAGTTGCTCTCCACTGAAGCCCAAGGGATTAGATCAGCATAACTGGAAGCAGAGACAGGCCCAGTAACTACAAGCCAGAGAAGGGGAAGTGGCTGGGTGGCCACATCTACATCTACTGCAGGGAGGGGACCTTTCCCCTTGGCACATGCAGCAAGTCTACCAAGATAAGGTGAGCTGCACAGCTCCTGAGAGTTCTGGGTCATGGAAGCTAATGAGAGCAGAAGTTAGCTCTCTTCTTATTATGCTTATTATTATTTAGCTCTCTTCTTATTAGGTCTTCTTCATCTTATACACTTTTTTGATAAACTCCGGTTGCACCAGCATCAGGAAAGAACTTCTCTTTGTTTTGTTCTATCCTGAATTTGGCTCCACCATGGTGTAGTTTTGCCTTCCTCCGGGGTCAATGGACATGATGCACCCACTGACCTGTGGCACAGTTTTACTGATGATTTGCATTTACCAGGGCAAGCTAACAAAGTTTCATCCAGGAGCTGGCTGAAGACTCCCAGCTGTGCTGGGTTTAGGGTTTAACCCTATTAATGTCTTCAAGGTAAGACCAGTTGTTTACAATGGGTGGGGGACCTTGGCGTTGCATATCTGACTGGGTAATTGGCCTTGTTCAGCTCACTCAATGGTGCTGGTTCCAGCAGATCAGCAGATGTGGTTCCCATTACAGTGGATGTTTCCAAGGAACACCGGTCCAGATCTAGTCGACAAAGACTTCCTGCCTCAGAATGAGTTGCTCATTTGTGTTTAAGGAGCTGCTCATAGAAGCCGCCGTCAGTTTAACTCCAAACTTGGTCTTTATTTGTTGTCTGGAACTCTGTCTGGAACTCTGCAAATTATGTCAAATCCCCCTTTAAATTAACAGGATGCTTCAATACTAATTTTAAATGGGACTTTGCATAGTAAAAACAACACTTAAAATTCCCTAATACTTTGTAGCAAACTTGCACCAAAGCCTCTGGAACTGGGATAATAAATATACAGGTTTGCTCTAAAGTATGTGAGCGTTCACGGTTAACTTCAATGGGCACAGATTCATGCCCTATTATTTTATTTTACCATTGTATAATTCAAGTCACTTTACTGATGAAAACAGGATTTGAAGCAGTATTTTTGAGTCAACTAGCAAGTGCAAATTTAGTTGCATACCATCTTAACATCTGAGATATTAAGTCTCACAAAACAGGGTTTATACAGGAATTGGTAAAAAAAATTGCAAAGTGAGAATTCGTGTAGCAAACAACTTTGAGAATAGCACTGCTTGCATACACTTCATATCTTTGTTTTAGTTCAAGCATCTTTTAACTTGGTTGCTTCGAACCATTTTTCTTTTCACATTTGACTTTAAAGAACTCCCTCAAATATAATATTTTTCAGTAAACCACTAATGCAGCTGCAAAATAAAAACACCTGCAGCTACAAATAAAATCAGCTTTTGCATCTAAGTAATATGAGAATGACTTGAGAGAGCTGCACTGTTTATTAGCAAACTAAGGGCCACATAATGATTCTTTAATTCACTTTGAAGTGGCTGGCTGGCAAGGCTGGTTGAAAATTTTCCATCAATCTGATTTTTTTCACTTGAAAAGGGCTTTCTTTCCTTTGTGAAAGATTTTGTTCAAAATCTTCATCTTTCACAAAATTTTCTAGTTTTTCAAATGAAAAACCAAAACAGAAAAAAAAGTTTTCTACAAATTTTTATTTTAAAAAAAAAACAAACCATTTCCACAGGAAATAACAGATTTTTCCCCAAAAAATGTTCTACAAAAAGCAAGTGACCCTGTTGGCTCTGTTAAATAGTACCTTTCCCCGCAAATCTTACTTTTGAGACCAGGTGATCAAGTGCTCACCCACATGAGTGAAGGTTGCACAACCTAGCCATGTTTATTTAAACACACACACAGAGCTGGCTTCTCCTAACAGCACAGTCAATGTGGAGGTGCAGCTGAGGGCAGAATGTGACTCAATAACATGTAAATTAGTTTTCAGTCTTAACTGCCAGCTCATTTTTATTCTTTAAAATAAAAAAAAAAAGCAATCTGAACTGACAGCTCAGTTCTTACATGGCAGCTTGAAGCCTGATTGCTTCTGCAGAATCTACATATTCCCTTCTGAAAAATGAGATGTTTAACATCCTCCTAAGAGGGACAAAGCAGGAACTATTCCCTAGGAGTGCCAAAGGGACACATGCCTAGGTGTAAGAGACTGGAGGTGGTATTTCTAAAGTGCCTATGTGAGTTAGGGCCCAGGTTTTTAAAGGAATTTAGGCACCTTAAGACACAGGTGCCTAGAGGCATCCAGGTGCTGTCAAAAATTCCTAACTCCAGTGGGGTATAGGTGCCTACGCCCTTTTAAAAATCCCACTAGGCTCCTATCATCATCCTAAGACACCTAAATTGCTTTAAAAATTTGTCCCCAGGTGCCTAACTCACTTAGTCACCTTTGAAAATCTCACCCTTGAACCGATCCCCTTAATTTTCACTTATTTAAAAAGTAAACCAGCTCCGGACAGTATTCAATTCCTAACTCAACAAGGCACTTATATGTGAGCATACCCATCCCAGCACATGAAGAGAAAACCTCGCCCCACCAAACTCCGTGGAAGTTTTGCCATGGACTTCAGTGGTCATAGCATTTCATCCCGTGCTTATCATGCATGTGCTTAAGTACTACTGATTTAGCCGGTACTTAAAACTTGTCCAACTTTTAAGTACATTCTTAAGTGCTTTGCTGAAGTCAAATACTAAAAGGTGTATAGGAGATCACAGTCAAGCCCCAAGTTTTTATACAATTAAAAAGTTAGGTTATAAATCTCTGAAAGTCAGCTGAGAATGCCACTAGAGCCCACAAAGCCTTCTGCTACATACATAAAGGACAATCTCCACGCTCATGTTGTAGAAGTATGCTTCTCTCCAGACCTTTCCGTATGCAAATGTCCAATGGCTGAGAGTTTGTCATTGGGATCTTTTCCAGAGGATCTTATTCTCTAATAAGTGATCTCCTATATTAACTGGACTGACAGCATCTTGTATAGCATGATTTAACCGAACAGGATATTTCCCTGGGGAAATGCATTGCAAGTGGGAAAACAACAACAAAAACCAACGTCAGCTCAGATATTTGAAGTGGCAAGAAACCTTTTCATCTATGACAGGGAAATGTGTGCTCACAGCTCTCTGCAATGCCAGGCCTACCCATTTGTTCATTCTTTTGCCTAAGGGCTTCCATAATTTCTGGAGTCAATCTATTGATGCGGGTATTGATTGGCATAGTAACACTGTACATGTACCTAGGGACCATTAGAACCAGAATGCTTTATAACCAGAACTAAACTAACAAAACGTTCCTCTCAAAATATTGTACCTGCTGTAGGAGCGAGAACGATGCCACAGAGTACAAAGAGGGGAATGGCTTGCAAAGGAAAGGGAGTGAATGAAAATACTATACAAAGTAAAATGACTCCACAGAGCAAAGGAGAAGCAACAGGCAAAGATCAGACACTGAGCCACTAATTGGGGGATACAATTTACTGGTGCTTCTTCAGTGGAGAAAGGATGGAAGATTTTGATTTCAATAGATCATTAACTTCAATGGAAAAAGGTATCTATTGAAAAATTTCTGACCAGCTCAACAAGTCATTGATATACAGCAAGAAAATTCACATCTAGGGCATCAGAGCTTGAGATCTTTGTTTTGGTTCATTAACTTAAGTAGGCAGGAATGGAGGCTGGGCAGTGGGCCAGTGCTGTCTTCAGGATGAATGGAGATTCTTTAGAAAAGGTATACAATACCAGAGTACTGTAGTTTTTAGATTATGATAAAATTAGTATTTAAACTAACTGCTTCTGGATCAGTTTGTTTTATCAGAGGGGAGTCTGCCCTCAAGTACTTCAGAATACTGAGATATGAGTGTTTATGGCTGTATTCTGTTTTAAAACTTGTGTTTTTAAATATTCAGTGGGACATCCTTGAATCACAATAAAGACTGAAATACCCATCACGTATCACTCACTGAGTTTTGTAACTTTATGCATGAGGGCCTGAATGTAACTTCCATTACCTCCAGTCCTTAAACAAGAGAGAAACAAAAAGAAAAAGGAGAAATACAGGGCAATTTTTATTATACATAATAAATTAATCAACATTTACTTTTAAGAAGAGCAGTTTTAGTTACAATACTGCTTCAGAGCATCCTTGTAAATGTTCTGTAGTATGTTTTGTCAAGATAAAGAAGTATCAGTGATACAAGACCTCACTACAGCCAGTCTCAACTAAGGGTATGGTTACACTTACAAGATTATAGCGCTATAGGTTATAGCGGTCCCCTTATACAGTAATATGTATAGTGCTATTGTATGTCCACACTCAGATGCTCCTGCGGTATAGCATGGCCACATTTGGGGCACTTAATGCGGCATTAAGAGCAGCGCATTAGGGCAGGTATCCCAGCATTCAGCTGGGTGCAACGTGCTTTTTAAATGAGGGGGGTGAGGGGGGACGTGTTGTGTGTATGCGGAGGGAGAGAGACAGTGGTTTTTCCGTTTTTCTGAAAGCCTGTCAGTGAGCCTCCGTTCACAGAGGGCTTTGTTTTCACACAGGCTCCCTCCTTAAACATTTGCATTGCTTATCTGCGGAGTTAAGAGGTACTTCCGCATTCCTCCAGCCGAGTTCAAAACAAAGGGAAGAGACGTCAATTGCCTTAAATGGCTCTAGGCATCTCCAGAGATTACTTGTAGCGCAGTGGGTGTCCACATTCTTGCTGTAGCGCTACAGCAGCTGCGCTACAGCCCTTATTCCCCATGAGGAGGTGGATTTATAATAGCGCTATAACTCAGCAGTTATAGCGCTATTAGTGCCTTGCCAGTGTGGACGGGGAGTAGGTTATAGCGCTCGTGGGGGCTTTATAGCGCTATAAAGTGCCAGTGTAACCATGGCCTAAGAAGAGTGACTTTGTGTGTGTATCCTTTGAAAGATTTTGTTCTGGCAACAAGCTTCTGGACTTAATATAATGAGAAAAATTAAGGCCAAGATAGAAACACCAAAAAGGACCCTAAAGTAAGGCTTTAAAAAGAGGAACCTAATCCTGCCTCTGGCTTTACATGGGCAGACTTATGCACCCTCCTAGAGTTAGCTGCAGGATCGGAGCCTGACTAACCTAATTTTGATTTAAGTGCTGAACTCTCTGCAGCTACTCTGGAAGCTAAAGGAGCTGTAGATTACTCAGAACTTTTGAAAAATCAGGTCTCTTATTTAAACGTCTAAATATGACTTTTGGAGTCTAATATGCAGCTCCTATTCTTAAAATATTTGGCTGAGCGATATTAGGTCATGACTCAAAAAGTTACATCAGCTGCTTCTCACGCGCAGTCACATTACTATGGAACTGTGAAAGTCACTCTTGTATTTATATAATAATTAATATGTTTATAAAATCAATCAACATTTCCCTTTGTGATGCAAATGAAATTAGCTGTATGAAGGGCAAACCCTACTAAGATGAAATCAAAACCTTTCAAGTGACATCAAGATGGCAAGATTAAACATGCTGCCGATGCTATTTACCAACAGCAGAAATTATCTTCCCTTTGAATTCCAGGTCTTATATAAATGTACAGTACATTCACTCTAGTATTGTCAGAACTTTTTCCAATAAAAGCAAGCTTTTCTTTTGGGAGTTTTTTTGGCTGTGTGATTTCTCAGGATTGTTTTACTTTGCTTTTCCATCTTGGCTTCTAAACCCTCAGATAGAACAAAGCTGAAGAAAACTAATAGAAAACATCATGGAGAATATTTAAGAGAGCAGAACCTTAAAGCTTTTATGAAAGGAGGATGACTCAATAGATTAAGATTGTTTTTCCGTACATAAACTTTATGCAACAGGCAGAAAAGCAGGCATTTACATTGCACTGGCACTTAGCAATATTTGCCTATTACCTGAGGATAGAAGAATTTGAAGCAATAATGCCCTTCCACTGTTTATCTTCTGCCTATTCAATACACAAGTCCTTCCAGAGCTTCAAGGAAGGCCAATTTTATTATCAACTGTCTGAGCATGTACCTATTAATTACCAGAAAAATTTTGGTGTTATAATATTTTATCTAGTATGATAATCTATATTTGTCTGAATTTGTTCTGCATGCACAAAATAAGTTATGCAGTAGACTCAGGTATTTTCAAGGTACTTTTTTTTGTGATATCTAAACCACAGTTGGGTGTGGTATTAAAATCTGTTTTCTCACTAATTTCACTTCACTGCCAGGATGTACCTTACGCAGTCATGATGAATCAACACCAATAAATTCAGTTATTTTGATTTAGTGTATTAGCAGCTGTAAGTAACTTAATATTGTATCAACATTAAACAGAGCATTTGAGCTATCAGCTCACATGGATATTAGTATTAGATCAGGCCCACAATTTTGACTCTCTTTCACCAAGTTACACGTCTTAGGTATTTCGAAGGCACTTCCAGCTGTTTTAACCAAGCCTGTAGCCAAAAAAATTTGAAGGTAGTTTTGAGCGGTTCCTGAAACCTTTACTCGCACAAGTAGTCCCATTTAAGCCAATGGGTCTGATTCTCCTGGGTTAGTCATGTATAAGAGTGCAATGTGAGAGCAGAGAGAGTACACATGCTACTAGATCAGTAGCATTTTCCACCCTTTCTGCACTCAGTTTCTACAGGTATAGATGATCACACAAGGTGCAGGAAAACATGTTCTTAACCTTCTCATACTTGGAAGGCATGGGGAGAGCCTGAGTTAGGAAAGAAACTGAAATATGAATACTGATGTAAAAGTTACCTAACACCCTTTTAATTTAAGGGGGTCATAATTTCATTGGCAATTGCTATACAAGCCCACCGAGATCCCCTTAGAATGCTGTTAACTTGGAAAAACTATTTCAAGGCAAGGTCATTTTCATGCTAAGAAGAGGTGAGATTTCTCTAGTTCCCATGGGATTCTATGAAGGATTGTCACATTGTCAATTTTCAAAAAGATGACAATTTATGAGAGGGAGACAATCTACATAAATGACACTGACAAAGCAATAACTGCACAAAGGCTCCATAAATGCCAAGATGAAAGTAAAGCAACATGAATGAAACTCACCCAGCTATTCCCAGAAACGTCACAGCAAATGAAACTGAAGAGAATGTTCATGTAACTCAGAAGTCAAGGCACATACTAGTAAACCCAGGGATCTTCCAAGTCTGTCCCTATTCTCTTTACTCATATCAAGCACATGCCTGTTGTGTCATATGCTGTCCTCTCGTGTGGGACTCAGAACTCCTGCTGGTATTGATTAAACTATGCTGTATGAGTTAATATCTTTTCAGCATATTATACTATTGTGTTGTTATACATTGATTTACTCAGCATCCTTCACAAGCCTCATAACACCACCATTGCAGGCTATCAACCAGATTGTGGCCTTCAAGCAGGGGAAAGTCATGAGATGAAATCCTGACCCTATTGAAGTCCATTGACTACAGTAGAGCCAGGATTTCACTCCCATGAGATTGGATGTGCAAGTTTTCCACGGAATTTTCCTTTGCTGGGTTAACCTCACTTCATAGAACTTGTCCCGGGATTCCAAGTTCTCCCCTCCAAACTGGTAGGACCCCCAAGATCCAGGGAGTAACAGCCTTCCAAGGCCTTGTTTCCCTCTAGTGAGTCCAGCTGACCCCCAGACTGCTCCAGCTGTTTTGCCATGCAACACCTAAAAGCATTAACCTCCCTATAAAAGCCATGGGAATTTGCCTCCCAGGCCTTGCCCCATCACCTCCCATCCCTGCCCATTATCTCCCCATACCCAGATCTCGAGCCTTGGCATTCCCATCTTCCTTACTCTACAAACAGGCTTTACTGGATCTGTTTCCTCCACTCACATTAGCAGGGGTAGGATATGGCCCTAAATACTTGAGGCTCACTTCATTAGTGTAACCTTTCTGCCAGCTGCTACTGGCAGCAAAAAGAGCCAGGGTCAATTAACTAGAGGTTCCCTCTGAAGACTTAAAAAACATTGGCTCAAGCCCCACCCAGAAACCTGGGGAACTATATGTACCATCCTGGTCACCCTGGATAGGTAATATTTCCCCACTCACAAGCACCTAGTCCAGGGTTTAAAAAGAGAGAGAGAGAGAGAGAGAGAGAGAGAGAGAGAGAGAGAGAGAACTTTGCTAGTACACAAAGGAGAGAAAACAGAATAAGCTCCAAAAAGCCAGCAATTAATACATTAACCATATCCATTAGCTAAGACTCCACCACCCTCCAAGATGTCTTAATAAGAGTCCCACCTCAGTTCTCCTCTTGCAGTTGCACTCTAGCCACTTCCCTCCTTCCAAGCTCCCCACTCCCACTTTGTTGTCCAGGTCTGGAGAAGTCCAAAAATTCTGGCAGGTCAGTTCTGCCTGAGCTACTCCAGGGCTTCTACCACCCAACTTAGCGGAGGTGATTTCAGCTTGATTGCTAGATAGGAAGGTCCACACCCACATCCCTCAGATAGACTGCTGCTCTCCATGTCTTCAGCCGAAACTGCCTCAGCAATGTCACTTTCATCAGAACCAGTTCAACTCTATGCTGTCTATCTCCTCAAAACTGCTTCAGCTCTACATCATCTGCTGCTGCTTTGTAATTGCCACAGCTCAGTTCTAGAGTGAGTGATCAATAGCACATAGGACCCTTATCAGAATCATTATTGCACAGACAACACTCCCATCAGAAACCAAACACTACTACCCCTATAGCTATAGATAGGCATCCTTACCCAGCTGTCCCTGAGTGCAGTATTGGTCAGGGTGACTTGTCAGCCTGGGCACATTGATGCTGTTCTCTTGTTCTTTAATTCCCCAACAAGGATAACAGTACTTCATTGGCCCAAAACTTAAAACTTATCTGTATTTTAATCAAAATGCCCCAAATTGTCACATAACTGAAATGCAAATGAGGCCAGCCAATTCAGTCATTTCCTCTTGTTCACCAACTCTGTCTGGGTTGCTCTTCTCCCATTTTACCAAAAGGTGTCAGTAGTGAACTCCTTCTCTAGGGCAGTGGTTGGCAACCTGTGGCTCACAAGAGTAATCCACTGGTAGGCAGCGAGACACTTTGTTTATATTTACCATTTGCAGACATGATCACCCACAGCTCCCATTGACCGGGATCTATGAATTGCAGCCACTGGGAGCTGTGAGTAGCCACACCTGCAGATGATCAATGTAAACAAACTGGCCACTGGCCTGCCAGCAGATCACTCTGACAGGCTGCCTGCAGCCTGCGGGTCACAGTTTGCCCACTGCTGCTTTCGGGTTTTCAGATCACAGGGCTTAGTGTTGCACTGGCACATATCTAAAGGTGTGAAGAATAAAACTCATTTCAGTACAAGTGTGTGAGAAGCAGTCCTAACCTAAATATTTGTTTAATTAGCTTAGTTAAATGGGTGCAAACCTCTCAAATCTATAGAAAACTAGCATCAATTTAGCTCAGTGCAGCAAGAAACCAAATTAAGATAAATCAATATAACCCAGGTCAGAATTGCTTTACAAATAGGGGGTTTTCTTCAGTTTAACTAACTCTGTTTTAAAACTCTGAGTCAGCCTGTAGCCCAATATTCACCCCTTTTACAAGACTATGATAAATTTCCTACAAGGTGTACTGATCATTATTGTCCTGGTAAAATGTGTGTGGCAAGATTATATGTGAAGTTATGGGATTCCTCTGTATGGTATTAATAGACATGTTCCAAGTCTTGGGAGAGCAGTCCCAAACCAGACCCCTAAAGACAAAAGATAGGCTGATGCCTTAGCCAGGTGTCAACAAAATCAAATGGATGAGAACCTGGATAAGTAGCTCTTCTTTGTCAGAAAAGAAGACATGAATGAAAATCAACATCTTGGAGGTTCCAGTCCACACAGACTTTGTCTCCTGAACCTCAGCTGGAGATGATTTTCAAAGAAGAGCAAGGACTATATAAGAAGAGAGGAGGTGCCGCAAAGCATCCACAACACCTAAAGAATAGAGGAAACAGCTTTGGACTAGGGGTAGGATCCTGACTGAAGGATTCAGCCATTAAGACTACAGAAACATCTAGTGAGAGAGACCTTTGAATTCACTCTAGCTTGTTAAATTGCAATTTACTTTTATTTTCTTCTATCCAGTTCTGATTTTTATGTATCATTACATGTAATCACTTAAAATCTATCCTTTGTAGTTAATACACTTGTTTTCTTTTTTTCATCTAACTCAGTGTGTTTGTGACAATACCCAGGGGAATCAATTTGAACCGATGAACAGTGCTACCGTCCCAGTTCTCCATCCCGGGGTGCCTTTGACACTGCTTAGCTATGAGAATTACCACTCCCAACCTGCTCTCTCTCAGCCTCCAGCATGTAAATTACTCCTGGTCACACTGCAGAACTGCTACAGCCAGCCGCCCCTGGAATAACACCGCAGAGCAACACCAGCAAATTCCCAGTTCCAGACTTGCCTCCCAGAAATGTGCATCTTGTACTGCCCAATTCTCTCCTGAACAATACAAGTTGATATGAAATCTGTCATTTTATTATTAGAACATGATATGCATAAATCCTGTGTCCCAAGTGGAGTTTCCCCAAAACTTCAATTCAAACACACTGAGTTAGATGAAATAATAAAACAAGTAAAAACAAATTTAAAAAGAACTAGATCCATTCATGGAGGATAGGTCCATCAATGGCTATTACCCAGGATGGGCAGGGATGGTGTCCTTAGCCTCTGTTTGCCAGAAGCTGGGAATGGGCAACAGGGGATGGATCACTTGATGATTACCTGTTCTGTTCATTCCCTCTGGGTCACCTGGCATTGGCCACGGTCAGAAGACAGGATTCTGGGCTAGATGGACCTTCGGTCTGACCCAGTATAGCCATTCAGTATAAATTCACGCGTGGACAAGGCCTTCTATCAAGGCTTTGACTGAGAGAAACAAAACAAGGGCATTCAGTCAAGGAAGCAGCTGTATCTTTGCTTCTCCCTGTGATGCTTAAATATCGCAGTACATAAGGCTGCATATTCTGACGCTGCGGTAAGATCTGACCAAGACTAAGGGTGAGATGCAAAATTAATGAAATTATGCTTGTGCCCTTTATTGTTTATAAAGAGCTGGGTTCATCAAGGTTCAGTTTTTCCCTAAAAAAAAAAAAAATACCCCAAAATGGTTTTTTACTTGTTTTATTACATTAGGAGTATGAGGTCCTGGCGCTCTTCCTTTGCTGGACCTGAACAGCGATATCACACAAGGCTGAAACATGAACTGTAAAACCTCTCACCCTGATGGACCAGGGGAGTGTCTAGGATCAGCATCCTTTCCCCTCTCCATTGGGAGTAACAGGAGATGACACTCCGGTTTCAAGTTGAAGTGACATCACTATTAAAGACCTGCAAAGATCTCTTACCACAGACCTCCAACAAAGAGAGGAAAGCCAGGACCTGATATTCTTAATGTGAAACAAATTAATTAAAAATAAGTTTTATGAGGGGAGGCAAAAAAACCCCAAAACATTGATATCATTCTGCAGATCCAAAATACGTAAGATTTGCTTTGTACTTCATCTTTAAAGAGAAAGTAAGCAATATAGCTTCCCTTTTTCATGTTTTTCCTAGCCTCAACTAATGCCATTAAGTTACCTTAACTGAGATGTGCTATGATTTCTTTAAAACTTCGTTTAACTCAGCGAATCCCAGGGCAGGAAGAAGTCAACTGCAAACAAAAATTTGCTCGGAGCATACACTGAAATGCATGATTTTTAACCCCTGGGGCTTATTTCACTAACAATAGATCTTTACTTATGTGGAGTAATCACACAAACTTTGTGTAGATGTGTCCTTTGTATCTTTCAAAACATGAGAGATAACATACTGAGTATTCAAAAAAAAGGCAGAAGGTTTAAAACAAATATAAGGAAGTTCTTCACACAGCTCACAGTCAACCTGTGGAACTCCTTGCCTGAGGAGGTTGTGAAATCTAGGACTATAACAGAACTAGAACTATAAAAGAGAACTGGATAAATTCATGAAGGTTAAGTCCGTTAATGGCTATTAGTCAAGATGGGTAAGGAATGGTGTTCCTAGCCCCTGTTTGTCAGAAGGCGGTGATGGATGGCAGAAAGGAGATCACTTTATCATTACCTGTTAGGTTCACTCACTCCAGAGCACCTGGCTTTGGCCACTGTCGTTAGACAGGACACTGGGCTGGATGGACCTTTGGTCTGACCCAGTAAGGCCATTTTTATGTTCTTATGTATATTTTAAAGTCTCCTTCCTTAACACTACTGGCCTCTTCTTTTTGCTGGTACTTCAAAATCCCTCCACTACTAGGCAATACTAAGGCTTCCTGTTGTAACCAATTCTAAGGGAGCTACTGGCCTGCCAACTCATAGTCATCTATTTTCTCAGCTAAAACTCTGGATCCTGACCAGGGTTCAAAGCAGGGTTTGCACCTGGAGCCCAAATGGGGTAAATCTGAGAGTTCTGAAATTCTGGAAAGTCCAGACTCAACTCTGGATTTTGAACACCCAAGTTTGAGGGTGTTCACATACAGGGGTTTGGTCACCCCATTATAATGAAGCTCAGATCTGGAGTTCTAGTTTGGGCCTCTCACTATTATTTTGTCGATTTTTAATAATCTCTAAAAGAAAAATATCAGAAGAGTGCATCTAGATCTTAGAAACCTTTGGATCAACAAATTATCAAGAGGCAAAGAGCAACTGACAAAGTAACTCAGATAAGCACATGGCATTACCTTTGTGGTTCATTTGCAACATACAGCAGAGAGAGAACAAGGAACAAAGAGACCAAAGAATGTTTGCTGATCCTTGTAACTTGCAAATCAAGGGTGGAGAGAGGGCAGGGCATGGGGGGCGGGTAATCATTCAGGAAACTCTTAGGAAAGTGTCATAAATTCCTCTTGGTATTCCCCAAGATAGCAGATCTTGTATGTGTGTTTCTCTTTGGGTTCGCAATCACAAGTGTGTGTTAGAAATTGTTTGTCTTGTGTCTTTGTATTAGGTAAATGCCCAACCTAAATTTACTGATAAAAGCAGACCAAAAAAAACCCCCAGAGACAAGTCTACTAGGGCCCTTCAATCAACAACAACAAAAAGTTAGCCATCAGACAGCCATTTAGTGAGAATCTCAAAGCTATCTATTGTCTGGTAAAGGGGCTTTAAAGACACCAGAGTTGTGTGCTTGGCTCAAGCCACGTGAATTGTATTCTCAAGGCTTTCCTTGAATTCAAGGCTTTGTTTACTGGGAGTGGGGGGAAGAGAGGAGAATTTGGAGTCCTCCCTCCGCCTTCCCCCAAGCCCCAGGCTTGAAACTTGATTTAAAAAAAAAAAATACAAGATTGGATTTCAATGTGCGGGATTAGGCAGAAGACTTTTAGGGGCTGCTTGTTGGAAAAAAGGCAAAGCAAAGCAGCTGGGAGGGATTAGGCTGGGCTGGCGTCTGCACTTTCAACTGATTCAATTTTGCTCCTCCACAAGACGTAGCTGAGTCTTTCTGGAGACGATTCAAAGCAAATCATTTTCCTTTTAGCATTCGGTAAGCGATCGGAGTCTACATAGAGTGTATTGGAAGGATCGTCTTCTTCCTCACCCCCAACTGAATCTTTATATTTGGGAGCATCCAGGGTCCATTTTCTGTATCTGGCTGCCTCCATTAATTCTCTCTCACACCTGGAGAAGAAAGGGCACCAAAGAGAGCTCTGAGGTAGCAGATGGACCAATCCCCCTTGTCCAGAAGGAGGTTCATTCAGCCCTGGCTCTGCATTGACATAAAGGTTCCCTCCTCTGGAGCCAAATCCTGGAAAAGCGAGTGCTGTGTGAATGGGTCCCAGCAGCTGAGTGCCTTAGCAGAAGATCCCACTTTCCTCTCCACACCTCGCAGTGCTTCCCAGCAGTCCATTCCATGCCAAGTTGTAGGGGGTTTGGAAGGTGATCAAGAAGGCTGGACAAGGAAGTGTGCGGGTGAGCTGGTGAATCCACAGCGACATTGGCCAGAACTTGCTATGGAGGGGAAGCAGAGAGGCTGCAACCCAAACAATAGTGCAGCCCTTAGGCTGCTGGGGCAGTGATAGAGCAGAGCTCCACTGGTGATCCATGGCTCAAGGGCGGGACAATTATTTTCCCCTTGAAGTTTACCCAGACTTGGCACAAGGCTCCAGAACTTCCCCCTGGCTAGTGCACAGGCCTGAGAGACAAGGAATCTGCTTCCTGGCTCCGGCACACTTACTTGACTCTCTTATTACAGACTTATCTACTCTCTTTGGACCCCCTCCATTTATGGAAAATTTTTATAAGCTGTAACAGAAAATATGTTCCTGCAATAGAATTCCATAGGACAGCCTCAAAAACCCCTATACAATATCATCATTACACTCCATAGGGGTTTTTAAGTAGTTTCTATAGCCACCTACTAAATTTCCTTAATAGCCTATTCATTTCACCCCTATTCAGTTCTATAGGACTTTCCCATAAAGGTTAGTTTTGCCCTCTGTACAATGGGGATAATTTAGCATCATTCATTAGTTTACATCACCTTGGATTTCACAGGAAACCCAGAGAAGAGGCCAGATGCTGCCACTTGATTCATGTCGAGTAGCATCATCTTCTGGGATCAATCTGACTAGAATATGTTAGTGAAGGGTGATGCTACACACAAGGTGGCCAAATTTGGCTCTAAATGAAGGGCTAGACTGACAAGAGGGGCGGTAATATAGCCCTAGCATCAGATGTGGAGTAGAAAGCACAGTGGTGAAAAATGCCCCTCCCCTTAGCCTGGGTTGCTTTCGTCTATTTTGATTGTAAGGATTTTCAGCAAAGACCGTCTGCTACTCTGTGTTTGTACAGCACCTAGCACAGTAGAGCCTCACCTTTGGCTGGGCCTTAGGACATGACTACACTTGAAACTTCAAAGCGCTGTTGCGGGAACGCTCCCCTGGCCGCGCTTTGAAGTGTGAGTGTGGTCGTGCGTGAGCGCTGGGAAAGAGCTCTCCCAATGCTCTGGTAATCCACCTCCATAAGGGGATTAGCTCCCAGCGCTCGGAGCCTGTCCACACTAGCACTTTAAAGCACTCAGACTTGTTGCGCTCAGGGGGATGATATTTCACACTCCTGAGCCAGCAAGTTGGAGCGCTATAAAATGTCAGTGTAGACGA
This sequence comes from Dermatemys mawii, assembly GCA_007922305.1. Classification (NCBI taxonomy): domain Eukaryota; kingdom Metazoa; phylum Chordata; order Testudines; family Dermatemydidae; genus Dermatemys; species Dermatemys mawii. The sequence continues at coordinate 9,824,930 of ML677358.1, read as the reverse complement.
GCTACTGTACTACTGTAATCAACATGTATGTGATTATTATTATTGCCAACTTACATGCAAAAGGGAGACCAAGTGAGAGACAGAAACTGGACCGCTGTGTGGTGAGTGCCTAAGCCACAGGGCTACTGCAAAGTCTCGGCCCAGAATGTCTGCACAGCACTTGGAGCAGCTCAGAGAGAAGACCCTGTAGAATGAGAAAGGGCTCTTATAAAGGACAAAAGGACTTTGCTCTGTTTCAACAAGACAAGTAAAATCCTAGTCAGCTCGTTTTAAATTATTTTTTTTAAACTCTGCCTCATTCAAGCTGTCCCAGTTTGAGTCTGCAGCCCTGAACTGGGGTTTTGCCAAGGCAGCTGTAATCCTACAGAGTCAGGCAGCAGGAGTTGCTAGGTACTGTAATACAGAAAACAGTGTTTGCAAGCTGGAGCAAGGAGGACTCTGTGTGTGGAGGCAGCAGGGGAGCTGAGCACATTTGCTCGTGTAAAAGGCTGTTCACAAAATATGATGCAAAAGCAACCCTTCCTGCAAACTAAATCCACGCCACAATCCTCTTATTTATAGCTCTGCTCCTAATAGAAGAGAATGAAACAAATGCATGGCATGCGGTGAAATAATAGAGGAAAGGATCATTTACACTAAAAATGAAACAGTTTTGAACAAAGAAAAGAGCCTTGCTAAACTGCTGGTGGCAGATGGCATAAGCTCCACCATGTCCTCTTTCAACTGCGGGAAAATATAGTAAAGCAATTTAATGAAAATGCCAGAATAAGCAAACAGTGCAGTTAATTGAACCCATATGTATTAGGAAGGAAATCTAAAGTATACTGATTCATTAAGTTTTATATAACTGTAAACCCCCAGTACCTAAGAAAGAGTAAGAAGTCATGATGAAGTGCCAACTAGGAGGAGACCTTCTACCAAACTCACTTGGATCTGTTTTGTTTTGACAAGAACAAGTGGTTTTAACAAGTACTCCATAAATCAGGAGAGCATACCATCGCCTGGAGTCCTCCAGGTACTGGGCTCTGCTGGAGACTTGCTTTCTTTTTCTAAGACACAGAATAACTTGAACTTGGATTCTGCCACACGCAAAGAAAACAAGCACAAAGGGCCAGTTCCTGAGGCCCTTACTTAGTTTTTATTCAACCAAAACTCCCAGCGATGTCAGGGCAGCGGGAGGGGTCAGACACCCTTGAGTCAGGACTTAGTAAAGACCTCAGGATTTGGTAGTCTGGGCTTGTTTTCTGGCCTCCACATCAAAAAATGCTCTACGAATACATCCATTTCCCAATGAGTAGCTCAATCTGTCTGTCTCCCAAGGAAGAGGAGTGGGTGAGATGCATGCAGAAACCTAACTGCAATACTGGGAATGAAACAGCAGGTTTGTTGTAAAACTAGATGACTTCTGTTCACTTAGTGCCTCAGTTCTGCCCCTGTTTTAAAATAGTTCAGAATGAAAACATCAGGATGACAGAAATCCTTCAAGTCAATGGGACCAGGATTTCACCAATAGATCAGAAGCATTTAACTTTATATCAGTTCGGTCCTGGATCTAACATTGCTGCTTTGGCCTCTCTCTCTTAGCTTTAGTTTCTGCTTTTAGATTCTGATTCAAGACCTATCATTGAGTTCGCTTCCAAAAATCTCAAATAAATAAGAGAAGAGTATTTGAGCCCAGTCCACAAGAATTATTGAGGGTGGAGTTTCAAGACCTGTGGTGATTGTATAGTGGCCTGGTAATACAAGGGACAAAGCACTTTTAATTTCCTGTGACTTCAGTGTGAGTTGAGGGTAGTCAGTACGTTGGAAGAACAGACTCAGAGTTACCATGTGTCATAGGAGGGTATCCAGAGTGGATAGATCGAAGAGAAAGAGAGGTGCCCAATAATCCAGTAGATTGTCTTGTCTTTTTCCTCTATAGAATCATAGAAATGCAGGGCTGAAAGGGACCTCAAGAGGTCATCTAATTCACCTTCCCCCATGCTGTGGCAGGACCAAATATACCGAGACCATTTCTGACAGGTGTTTATCTAACCTGTTCTTAAAAACCTCCAATGACTTAGATTCCACCACCTCCCGTAGAAGCCTATTCCAGTGCTTAAGTATTCTTATAGTTAGAAAGTTTTTCCTGCTATCTAACCTAAATGCCCCTTGCTGCAGAATAAGGCCATTATGTCATGTCCTACCATCAGTGGATATGGAGAACAATTGATCACTCTTCTCTTTCTGACAGCCTTTAACATATCTGAAGACTTAAAACTCTGCCCCTCAGTCATCTTTTCTCAAGACTAAACATGCCCAGTTTTAAAGTTTTCCAAATCTTTTATCATTTTTGTTGCTCTTCTCTGGACTGCTTCCAATTTGTCCACATCTTTCTTAAAGTATGGCACCCAGAAATGGACACCTCACCTTGCCAAATAGAGCAGGAAAATTACTTCCCACGTCTTAAACATGACACTCCTGTTCATACACCCCAGATCCTTCTCAGCAATACTACCACCTTGCCAATTATCTCCATTTTGTAGCTGTGCATTTGATTTTTCCTTTCTAAGTGTAGTACTTTGCACTCATCTTTGCTGAATTTTATCTTGTTGATTTCAAACCAATTCTCCAGTTTGTCAACCTGCTCTTTTATACACTGCTGTTTACTATTAGGCATGACTACTGGGTGAAAGGATACATAGTAGAGACTATTTGGACAAAAACTTATTAAAAGAACCTTTTAAAAATTTACATTTCCTTTGCATTAAGCAGAACATGGAGGCTAAATCAAAACACAGTGTAGCTCTTCTAAACAGGCACCTGTTAATTGAAGAAACATGATGAAAGAAAATGTTTCCAATGGACCAATAAAAAATGTAATAATGTTTTCTGCTCCCAAATCAAAATAGAATACAGCAATAAAAAAGATGAATTAGAGTAGTCAACTCATAAGAAGGTTAAAAGAGTAATGTTTACATTAATGTCCATTTTTAAAATGTTACGAGTGTGAAGATTCAGGGGAAGCAGTCGTGTGCATTAACTGCAGGGGAAGGGGACACCATTAAAATAAATTATCTTTTTAGTCTTTCCTAATCTACTAGATGGCAGTTAGGATTAAAACTATATTAGGGGCTTATAGAGGGAGTTGAAATTTTGGCAGAAATTCAACAAAGCTCTTAAGCACATGCTTAAGTGTAAGGAGATACTTAAGTTCCTTTTTAGTCATCTAAGCATGTGTGGACTCCTCATTGAGGCCAGTGTTAAAAACATGCTTAAAATGAAGCATCTGCTCAAGTGCTTTGTTAAATCAGGGCCACAGTTTCTAACAACCAGCATCTCCTGGAGTAGCCAGATTGTTGGAGATAAATCTGATACAGCTGTTTCTTGTATGAAAGGTTTATTAAATGGTTGCAGTGCATTGTGGTACTTGTATAAACTGCACACCCATTTTCCCCACATGTGATATCTAAATGTAATTCTAAGAAGGCTTTAAAAAAATAACAAAACAAAAAGGGTTTCACGGAATAGACAGGTCATCAGAATTCCTTTTGATAAAAATGGAGATATTACTCATGTTAAGAAAAGTTATGCTATGGCAGTTTACTGTTACGTAGCTTAATAAGCCATCAAATGCTAGAAGCAACATCTTGCTGAACTGCAAACAGCCTGTGATTTAGATTTTTAAAAATACCATGCATACTTTTTCTACCTGGAACAAACCACAGTGGAATATGGGTCTTCTGGTTAAAAATAGTTAAAAACATGCACTTGAAAAGCTATCAGTGCATTGTAAAAGGTGGCTAGTAAGTAAAGAACAATATCATGTATTACAAACCACCTTTTTTATGCCACTTTATGTAAGCACATGGTATTTTATTTTCCAGTACAAACAATTAAGCTGGTTGCTACCTTTGGTTTACAGTTATACCTGTCTCTGTCTCGAAAGCATGAGTTTTTAACCCTCCAAGAGCAAAGTTCTACAAGATGCAGATATTCCTAGTGCAGTCTCTTTAGGCTCCAGCATGGCGCTTATTCTATTCAAATAGCATTATGTGACATAGTTTTTACTGCTGGGCTAGTGACACTTAGATTTATGCTCTTCCTCAGGCATGGCAGTTTCTCTACAGTTTAGGATCCTGCTGGAGGTTTATTCTAGAATGGCAAGAGAGAGCAAAGGCTCTCCAAGTAGGTCCTCAGCAGGGTTTGACTGGTAAACATTTAACAAGGAGAATTCCCTATCCTCTCCTGGTACATATTAAACTAATACATTTATTTTAACAAAGGAAACACTTTCCCCAAGCTCCCGCTCCATTTGAGCCCTGGACTGCCACAAAAGACTAAGAAAGGTAGGTTTCCTGGGGTTTTGCAATTCATTGGGACCAAACAAGAGATGGCTCTGCGCCACAAACTTGGAATCTGGAGTCAATAGGATCTTCCCAAGGCTTGACAACGCTTGGATTTGGGGTCCGGGTCAGTCCCATACCTAGATCAAATGTATCCCAGCAGAATCCGAAGGAGAGGGGATTTCTGATCCCAAGCTTCCTCACTCCATCCCACTCCAAACACTGTCACCCAAAATACATGACAAACAAGACAGCCTATACCACCTGGCCTTGCAAAGCCAACAGCTCCCAACAGCTGTATTCAACCCCCACTCACGCCTGTTAGGACTGTTGTCTGTCGCTGCATTTCATATAGTGCCATGCACTATATGACACTGACTATACACTTAAAATAACAATTTCCCTTACTGGGGCAGATGATGTTGTGACCTTTGTCTGTGCAGGTTCTGTTTCTGTGCCACTCTTCACTCATTGCATGTAAAATAAGATGCATCCCTTTTCCGCCTCTTGATCGGAACTCATATGTGCTTTAAGGTTCAAGGAATAGCCATTTCAGAAGGCCCCATGATATAACTGGCTCCCCATTACTATTATTATTGTTAATTTGTATTACTGCCATGCCTAGGACCCTTCATCATCATCATGAATCAGGACACCACTGGGCTAGGTGTTACACACAGAACAAAAAGATAGACCCTGCCCCAGAGAGATTATCTTGCTGCTGCTTCACCTGGTCAACACTTCCCCACCAAACAAAGATTCCAAACGCCCTCCCGATCACTCCTATGTCTCACCCCAGTACAACACCGTCTCCATTCCCAGCCAGTACCTCTCCCCTTCTCTCCTTCCTTCTAGCAACTCTTCTATGGGCCAAATTATTCCTTAGCAAAACTCCAGTGACTGAACACCCATGCACTGTAATAGGAATAGCCATTTAAAATGCATATTATAAGCTGCAACTGCAAAGGCATCCAAAGGCTACTGCTCTTACACCTTCCTCTGAAGCACTTGCTGCTGGCCACCATCAGAGAAGGGAGGCTGGCTGGAAGGACTATTGGTCTGACTCCAGTCAGAGTCCCTGTACTCCTGTAATCCCAGCCAGCACTGAGATACTGAAGTATGTTAGATAGAACCCACCCCTCATATCCATCAGGAACAGAACAAATACCCTTGTGGTGGCTTGCTGCTGTAACCATGCATAGGCTAAAGAGGTGTGGGCCAGAGATTCTGGAAGACAGGAGCCAAGTTCTATTCCTGGCTCTGTTACTTACTTGCTCTTGGGCAAGCCACTTCACCACACAGTGTCTCAGTCTCCCCACTTGTGAGGATAATGATACTTCCCCAGCTTTGTAGCCCCTTCGGAGGTGGTCAGATGAAAAGTTCTAAATATGATTGATTAGCATTATTAATGAAGATCCACATTCTGACCTTCAGAAACACCATCACCCTTTCTCCCCTGCCACCCTTATGCAAGGGAAGAGCTGCCCATGAAAATCTGCAAAGCTACTCTATTGTCCTCCTCTATCCCTCCTTAAAACCCATCTCTGCCATAAGGCCTGCAACAAAACTCACCCTGGTGTGCGGTGACCACTGCTCTACATGCTGATCATAATCATCTCACTGCCAACTTGCTGTATCCTCCAACTGTTTCTTGTCTTACATTTCAGCTGTAGGATCCTTGGAGAAGAGGCTGTCCTTTGATTTAATATGGGCATCCAGCACCCCGCTCAATGGAGCTCCAGCCTCTAGGCACGACTGTCATACACTTGGTGATCCTTATCATCTCACACAGGCAGATTCCCTTACGTGAGTAGTAAGCCCTGCAGAAGAAGAATAGCACAATGTAAGCAGAAGTGGTCTCAGCTTGGCATGAATGCGAAGTCCCCGAACAAGTTGGTTACCCTGAGTCCCTTCAGCTCAGCTCTTGGTCTGTAACATTTGATTTAGTTGGGGTTGGTCCTGCTTTGAAAGGGGGTTGGACTAGATGACCTCCTGAGGTCTCTTCCAACCCTAAGCTTCCATGATTCCCCTGCTCTGTCCTCCAGTCCAGCCCAGTCTTGCTTTCCAGAGCCATCTGTATCCCTCCCTGCAGACTGGGGGATTGGGATGACGATCAGCCAGCCAAACACCCTCTTTGCAAGTTGCAGCTCTGCCTATAACAAAGTCCCAGCTGGGTTTAATGGTTTGCTGTATATGTTACCGTGGCCTGGGATTCACCTGTCCCACCTACTGTCGCTCATTAATTGTGCGGCTGATTTTACTGCCTGTGGATCAGCATTACTGGGAACAGATTAACTGTAAGACGGTCTTCCTCACCGGCAAGCCTCTTGATTTTACCCAGCAGGTTGCTAGTTAACTACCACTGCTTATTTCCCTCCGTGCTTCAGACAGGCTGCTGATTCCTAACTCACACATTCACCTGTAAATCTTAGAAATCAACGACTATTTCCCAGACTCCTTTAGGCAAGATTTGATAATGTTGGCATCATCTGGCCAGGAAGAGTCACTCCAGGAATATCTCTCTCTCTCTCTCTCATTTTCAGGCTGGCCCCAAAAGAAATGTCACTTACAGCAATTCTCAACTTTGTATTGATTTGTACGAGGTCATCCATGATGCCAGCACACCTGACTCCCCTCTAATTCCTGGCCCCAAGGGCATGGGCTAATGACTCTGAACCCTCCTTCTGCAAAGCCAGTCATCCTGGCAACACAACAAAACTCTCTGGGAAATTTTCTCTAGCCCAACTTGCCCCAGCTTTTTCTGCCATGACAGTTGGGAATTTCGGTCCCAGAGGGAGCCAATGGGGAATACCCAATGTTCCCACAACTGCTGCATGTATTTGTAGAGGGAACTCGGCAAATTGGGACATAAGAATGGCCGTACTGGGTCAAACCAAAGGTCCATCTAGCCCAGTATCCTGTCTTCCAACAATGTTCAGTGCCAGGTAGTGTGACCAGATGTCCCGATTTTATAGGGACAGTCCAGATTTTGGGGTCTTTTTCTTATATAGGCTTCTACTACCCACCACCCCCGTCCTGATTTTTCACATTTCCTGTCTGGTCACCCTAGTGCCCGATGCCCCAGAGGGAATGAACAGAACAGCTAATCATCAAGTGATCCATCTCCTGTCTCCCATTCTCAGCTTCTGGCACATGGAAGCTAGGGACACCATTCCTGCCCATCCTGGCTAATAACCATTGATGGACCTTTCCTCCATAAATTGATCTAGCCTTTTTTGAACCCATTTAGGGTCTTGGCCTTCATAACATCTTCTAGATGGAGTTTCACTATGTGTTGTGTGAAGAAATACTTCCTTTTATTTGTTTTAAACCTGCTGCCTATTAATTTCATTTGGTGACCCCAGTTCTTGTGTTATGAAAAGTAGTAAACAACGCTTCCTTATTTGCTTTCACTACACCGGTCATGACTTTATAGACCTCAATTATATCTCCCCTTAGCCATCTCTTTTCCAAGCTGAAAAACCCCAGTTTTATTAATCACTCCTCATACAGAAGGCGTTCCACACCCCTAAATGGAAGATTCTCGCTGTACAGAAATAAGCTCTTTGTTACCTCAGAATATCTCCTATCCCATAACACACTGGGAGCTACTGGAGCAATAAATGTCACACTTGCATTTCACTCAATCCCTCGCTGAGGTGAGATGAGTCTCCACGATGCATTGAGAAGGCAAGTTGGGCAGAGCTTTGAACTAGTCCTGCTGAGATATAACAATTCCCAGAGAGTGGGAAAAAGCCCACGAGCCTCACCACTGGAAAGGCTTCTCCATTGCCCCTGCAGAATTTGATTCTGTGTCCTCTACTTCTTCCCAGCACCCCCCAATTCTTTCCCAGTAGGATGATTTTTCTCTCAAAAAAACTCTGAACCCAGTGAAAAACCAGAAAAGTATTTGCCTTTAAGGTGACCCACAAAGATCTCTTTCCGAGTTGCATTCTAAAAGAATTCTGGTTTGTCCTCATAACATTGTTGTATTATTGTAACACTTAATAAACTTCCATCTCAAAGAGAATGGAGAGAAATATGGGCCATTTGCAAATAGATTTCCTTCCCAGCACCACTTAAAACAGCTGAAAATTGGTTTCTCTTACACACATCTGTCAAAGGCTGGCTTTCTCTTCCACAACAGCCGATAACATCGCTAGCAAATGCCTGAAGATAGGCAAAATGCTTTCCCCACCCCACATTTTTGTATGTGTGTGGTTATGAGCCCAACAAGTTTCATAGAAGAAACACGGAATCCTGAAGTCAGCACTTGGCAACACAGTAAATAAGAAACAGATTTCCCAGTATTTGTTTTACCAGTCACTTCTTTGTACTGCATACGCACAGATGCTCAGGACCTGATTTTTAATGGGGCTTCAGCGTGGCTTACCCATTTTATGCCCACAAGTCATGGCACGCTTCAATGTAAGTATCTGATTGCAGGTGCACTGAGTTTGTTAAATATCTCCAGGGCATGCATCATTGGTATGGGCAGCTAATCATGCCCACAAAATGGCACCTGTAATTATTTACAGGTGCCAAAATTGAGTGTAAAATGGAAGGCTTGAGGGGCAGGATGGGGGCAGCACAATTAATATTTTTATTGCTTTCTATAACAACAAATAAAAGAGTGAAAAGTACAAGGCGGTGAATGACTTACAGCTTGTATATGTTTTCCAGTACGGCACACTTCCTGAGAGCATCAACAGACATGGGCCATTTTACACCTTGTCAAAGCTGCAAGACCAGACAATGCAAAACCAAGGTGTGGAGGGGGGCGGGATTCAGTAATTAAACAGGAAAAGACCTGCATAACTAGAAAAAGGAAGGCAGGGACCGAGGAGGGGAGGGAAAAGGAGGAGGGAGTTAGCTGGAATGGAGGTCTGGCATTCTTTGAGCAGCCCCTGCCTTTTTTAGGCAAATGAATCTAGACATAGGGCCCATATTTCTTCACATTCATCTAGCTGATCTTGACAGTGGTAAGCTAGTCTTTCTGTGACTGTTAACGGAGACAGGTCTGAATACCACTGCTCTACTCTGAGCATAATAAGACTAGCTTTAAAAATTAGGCTTATGGGGCAAATTCTGTCCACAAAGATAAGCAATGAAACTCCTGCTAAAGACTCTGGGTGCCTCTATGGGCTGAATTTGGTCCAGATTCCGTTTTGGGATTTGAAACCATTTCAGTGTGGCTTGATTGATTAAAAGCTTCCCCTTGTGCTCATAAGAGCATCATCAGGTGAGACAACCCAGAGGTACATAACCCAGGCTCTCCAAAGGTAAAGGCTTCTCACCCTGCTGTGCTGTGCAGACTGTCCAGGAGGAAGCCACACCTAGTGCTGGGAAATTGTGTTCTCTTCATTGCTGCAGCAAAGAAAAAGGCTGTTCTCTGCAAAGCTTTCACATGCACCAAACCACTCACATCTGCAACCCTATAGATCAGGTTTCAGAACTCTGGGGCTGATTCGTCTCCCCCACCAGCTTAGACAACAACTTCACTCCATCCAGTGGCCTTACTCCTGATTTACATGGGTGTAAGTGAAAGGTGAATCGGCCCCTTTGCTTTTTAACCAGTCTGCTCAACCCTATTAACTTACACACTCCATTTGTTCTGCTGGTAACCATTATTGTCCCTTTTTATCTCCTTCCAGCAGGACGCATCTTGTAAATCAGAGGAGCTCTCTGCTGACATTGTAACTTCCCTTTTCATATTGCTTGCAGCTGAAGCTATCAGTAGCGCTCTTCAAAAATAGTTCCGTGTCTCAGACTGTTTACATGATAAAGAACTTTATGAAGGAGACTGTAGCACTTCTTAGTTCTAAATGTCATCCATCTACAAGGGAGGCTGGACTGGATGATCTAACAGGGCTTTACCATGGCTAAATTTTGGTGATGGAGCTGGCATCTCTTTACAAAAATGTTCTCCTGGCCTTTCTTTTCATGAGCAAATTTTCTTCTTTAAATAAGGTGGCCAGCTGTCCTGATTTTATAGGGGCAGTACAATTTTTGGGTTTTTCTCATATGGGCTCCTATTACCACTTCACCTCCTGCCCCAATTTTTCAGACTTGCTGTCTGGTCACCCTATCTTTAAATACTCTCCATCTCTACAGTCCACATACAATGTGTTATTTTATCAAGTCGGGTTAGTAACATACTGCAATTAGATCCAACCGTAGCAATAATAAAGTTGCTCATCCTTGAACATCAACATGATTTTAGTCCTTTTTGGATTCCGATCTGTGTCAGGTTAATTTGCAGGGTAGACAGGTACAATGAGTGTTTGTGGTCATTGCAATATTAGTGTTGTGATTTGTATCACCTTGTGCTACGATTTCAGTGGATCTCAGCTGCTCACCAAGGCAAGTCGTTGCTAGTGTTTTGACTGGAGACCTCCAAGGAAAACCCAAGATGCTTCAAGAACAGGTGTCGGTGATGCAGCAAGTATCACCTGTCATTTTATTTTACCTATAGTCTAATAAACTCTTGCAGCCACCCTCCATGACTTCAAATTCCCCTATCCAACCAGAGATACACAAGATCAGAATTATTGTGAACAGCATGAGACTGCCGAGTGCTAAGCATTTGAAAAGCTGGATGCTTCAGTTAGGTGCCTAAATAGGAGTGGAATTCTTTTAAAAATCTGGCCTCTTGCACTTGGCTCCGAAGTGGTCACTGTGCCTATGTTATTATTAATTATTATTATTATTTTGCAGGCAACTCACTATCCAATTTGTATGTGCAGACAGAAACCTCGGTAGGAAAAACTACACATGCAGAAACATGGACCTGCAAATGAGAGATGCTGTTTTAGAGGGCAGATTGAGGCCTCTCTGAAAATCTGGCCCATGCTGAGGTTTTTTTGGGGGGTGGGGTGAGGAAGGTGGGGTGTATATGTATATATAATGTATAGGTATATGTATAAAATAAAAGAAGTTTGGAGGGAGGAGAGTGTTGTCTGAAAAGAAGAAAACCCTATTGGATTATATGACAAATCAGCATCACCTGGCTTAGTAATTTAGGCAGTAATTAAGAGCAGTTTTATAGGTACAAGATCCTGCTGGGCAGTAGACTAGTAAAACTGTGTTGGAGTCTTCTGATCGAGGTGTGCAAGGATGCTTGCAGCAGGTGGCCGGACAATGGTGGTACAGATTAATACCTGCTGACTGTACCATTTGAATATGTTCATCTCTGCTTCCTCCTCTAGTTAAAAAAAAAAAAATCAAGACATTTTCATAGTATAATTGTTTATTACCTAGGGCCCAATTCTCCTCTCATGCACACCAATGTAACTCTATTGGCTTTGGTCAAGTAAAGTTGGATTTACATGAGTGCAAGCAAAAGGAGCATCAGGCTCCCAAACACCTAGGCCAAGATTTGCAAAACTAACTGGTGCCATTCAAGGAAGAGATCTTGGAGTCACTGTGCATAGTTCTCTGAAAACATCCACTCAATGTGCAGCAGCAGGCAAAAAAGCCAACAGAATGTTGGGAATCATTAGGGATAGATAATAAGACAGAAAATATCATATTGCCTCTAGCTAAACCATGGTATGCCTGTATCTTGAATACTGCATGCAGATCTGGTCGCCCTTCTCAAAAAAATAGATATTGGAATTGGAAAAGGTACAGAGAAGGGCAATAAAAATGATTAGGGGTATGGAACAGCTTCCATGTGAGGAGAGATTAATATGACTGGGACTTTTCAGCTTGGAAAAGAGATGACTAAGGAGGGATATGATAGAGGTCTATAAAATCAGGACTGGTGTGGAGAAAATAAATAAGGAAGTGTTATTTACTCCTTCTCATAAGACAAAAACTAGGGGCTGCCAAATGAAATTAATAGGCAGCAGATTTAAAGCAAAAAAAAAAAAAAAAGGAAGTATTTTTTCACACAGCACAGAGTCAACCTGTGGAACTCCTTGCCATAGGATGTTGTGAAGGCCAAGACACTAACAGGGTTAAAAAAAGAAGAAGATAAGTTCATGGAGAATAGCTCCATCAATGGCTATTAGCCAGGATGGGCAGGGATGGTGTCCCTAGTCTCTGTTTGCCAGAAGCTGGGAATGGGCAACGGGATGGATCACTTGATGATTACCTGTTCTGTTCATTCCCTCCGAAGCACCTGGCATTGGTCACTGTTGGAAGAAAGGATACTGAGCTAGATGAATCTTTGGTCTGACCCAGTATGGCCGTTCTTATGTTCAGGCATCCTTCTTAAGACACCTATTTGGGGCAGATTTTCACAGGGTGGGAACTCAAATGTCAAATTAGGCACCCAAAACTTGAGGGCCTCAAAATCACCAGTCAGTTTTGAAAATCTAGGCCTTAGTTTTTAATAACTTTGTGTTAATGAAGCAAGCAGGGTGGAAGATGTGTTATGCTAATATAGAAGTCAGGTATATATAACACTCATCCAGCAAAGAAACCCAACTGCTACATTAGTGCATCTCTCTCTCAGTGCAACACTTGGTTAAACAGTGCTGGGTGCTCCAGAATTAGTCTTATGTTCACAGGACATGGCAATAATTGTAACATGCCAGTTTAAGTATTAATAATAGCCATGCTGAACCGTACAAGCTCCCAATGCTATGTAAACAGAAGAGAATTAAAATGGTTTTTCCATCACTGTTTAAATTCTCTGTTGTTTTTCTAAACGGCTGAGGTACAGAGAGGGAGTGAGAGCCTAAAATGACTGACTGGAAAAGGGCCATATCTAAGTGAGTACTTTATATTTCATTCTCAAGATGGTCAGATGTGTGGTTTAAGAGACTTTGAACACAAACAATATTGGCTAGTTATGTTCTATTTTGACCTTCAGTGAGAGTTTGAGACATAAATAGCGTTCGTTTAAACTGAGTTTAATGTAACTGGGTTTATAGGCTCACAGATGATTTTAACATTCGTCAGAAATGTTTTATATTTAGCAAGGCAGTGTGGTCTACTGGGTATAGCGCAGGAACTCATTTTTATCCGTCCTTTACCACAGACCTATTGCGTAGCCTTTGGCAAGGCACAGTTCTCTGCCTTTATCTGCAAAATGGTACTTGCTTGCCTGAAGCTGGAATCAATTAATATCTATACTGTGCTTTGAAGATGCAAAAAAACACTACATAAATGCTCATTGTCAGTGCTGAGTACAAGGGGCCTCATTTTTCTCCCCTTGAGCCTGGTTTTACAATGGTGTAATTCCACTGATTTCCATAGAGCTAGTCCCAATCACAATTTTTAATAATTTGCACACTAAACATTTAGATACGTGTGAAGACCTCTCCAGTGAGTATATCCCATTTTTTCTCTGTATGTTTAATATCACTGCCTACATTTCTTCAGCTCAAAGCTGAGTGATAAATCATGGCGTTTGGGGGAGAGACAGGCCCGCATTTGGATCCCAGTTTAGAACACTTGTCTTGGGGTTTCATTTGGGGTCCATCTTCTGAGAGAAATAATTTTGTTTAAAATTTCGACAGTCTTTTCCTTTTGATGTTCAAGACATGGTTCCAGAAGAAGAGCAAAACTGTCTACTTCCAGCGAAGTCACTGGCATTTTGTCTGCATTGCAGGAATATGAGATCAGACCATGGACAGATGCCATTAGTTGACACTCCATGGATTATGGGTTACAAAGTAGTTTTCAAAGAGGCTGAAGACATAGCCCCTTTAGACCAGAGCAGCAAATCAATATTTGGCACCTTGCCAGGTTGTTACTGTTAAGAGATTAAGTTGACTGTATGAGTCAGGTGTTCCTTTAGCGCAATCCTGTTTATTTACAGAGAATTTATACAAAATCCTCTTTCTTTGAACTCAGTAGAAACAAACCGGCAGTTCCCTTGTTCAGAAATCCAAGAAATCTATTGCCTTTCTAGGCAATCCGATTCCTAAAAAAAGCTCTCTCTCTTGGCTTCCTCCCACCACTACTTCTCTTGCTATCTGAAGGCTTTTGCCTCACTTTCTGCCACACACAAATACAGCTGCAACCAATCAATACCCAGGAAACCCCTTCAGCCCACATGGTTTAGCATTTCTCAGGCCTCGCCATGTTGGCCAATACCCTGTGCATTGGCTTCTCTTGTTTCAGTTCTCACTAATCAAAGTGGCATTTAATTGCTCCTTCCATTTAGCTTCCATGAAGAGTAGTTAGTACACCCATCAACTTTAATCATGTCTATGATTGAGTTATGGATCAAAGATATGCTTGATAGCAGCCATTAACACTTTCAAACATAATAATAAAATGAGAGAGGAGAGAGAGAGTGTGACTTTACCCTCCTCCAATATATACAACACATGGATTATTTTTAAAGAATATGATTTATTATATACCTACTCTCAATTCTACAATCCTCATTCACATAGCTCGGGAAACAGAATCAGACGTAGTAAGACACACACATCACCACAGTGTGGGTGTTCTGGCTGGTGATATGCTCAAGAAGTGGTTAAGGAGGGCATGTACTGACAACTACTTTAAAAAGCCCCCTAAATAGCTGCCTATTGTGGAGCTGCCTAATTACGTGTGCAGAGCTTTGGAAAGAACCAAAAGCACAACTGAGAGTCTGCTTACTCCTTCTGGGACAAACCACCCCTTTCTTTTCACCCGTAGAAGGGCCGATCATATGTTCACAGCTGGAATTTCTGAGCAGCTGCCTGTAAAAATAAATTCCAAGCAGCACAAAGAGGAAAAACCAGGCACAATCCAGCTACTCTTTGTAGCCACTCTCCTTCCTGCCCCGTCATACCTCTTTAGCACATTTTCCTCATAGTTTTACTCCTCCCCAAAAAGCAGAACTATTCAGAAATTGGACTAACAACAACTGTTAGCGACCAAAGACCAGGCCTCTGAACCTGGGCTGTGTCTGAGAGCTGCACACAGCACAGCTCAGGGAGATGTAGGAGGCAAAGATGGCTTTACTTTGCAGCATCTGCTGGTTGCCCCTAAGGGCCATTTTAGCAGCCAGGGATCAACTGGGTGAAGATGCTCCCATCCAGGTGTCTTTTCTCCCAGACTCGTGCCCTACCCTCAGGATCAGGAGTGGAGCAGTTTAGAGAGCTGCTGCTTTGCTGTCTTTACGCCATCAAGGATTTCCCCAAAGGAATTTCAAGGATCCAGATGCACTGGCCTCCTGGCTGCTTCCCATCTTCAGAGCAGCCCAAAGCAGCCATAGCAAGGCCAGGATTTGGCCCAATATATTAAGATCCGCTCTCGCTGTGCTTCGGCATTTCTGGTTTCACTCGCTGCCGTATCTAGAAAGGGCAAAAGTGTGTGAAAATGGAAAATAACATGAGGGAAAAACCAATTATCAGCAGCTCGCAGCAGACGTGGGTCAAGGCTGAGGAGAAGGTCTGGGCTGGCATCGTTTTTAGCTGACTCAAAGTCACCCGGCACCAGCAGCCTGAAAATATAGGCCCTAGTTTTCAACCCCACAATTTCTAACACGCCGTGCAAAACTGTGCATGGAATGACTTCGCTCACAAGCATGAGGGGGTCTGTGCATGTCAAATCAGGCAGTGAGGCGCCAAGGGGACAGCAAGGCTCGGTCCTCCCCAAAGAAATTCAGACACTGTTAAGGCCAGACTTCTCCCCTCGCCAGCAGCTTACACCGAAGGCATCCAGCACTCTGCTCTGGGAGGCAGGGGTGTCCCACATATGGCTCACAGAGGGCCCTGCCAACAACTACCTCCCTGTAATTCGTCAGGCAGCCTGAAACCATCACCCTAACCAGCCCCTTCACAAAGTCCCCTCTAGCCCCTTCCCCTCACCCTCACTGCAGCCTTGCCATGCACAAAAACACCTTTTTGCTTTCAGGCTGGGCTGAGGCCAGCTCAACATTGGCTCCATAATGCATCTATCCCAAGAGGTTATAACCTGTTTCCCCTCAGTGTGGAGTGCACAAGCCCATATACACACTCAAAACCAGACACACAAAATATCCGGACACATAAAGAGGCAGATTCCTGCACACAAGAGCACAGCTGGTAGACAACAGCAGGCCAGCCTCCGCTAACAGACGCCTGGTTGCCAAGGCAAATACTTGTCTCACTGCACCTACTTTGGAGGGCAGCAACCATAGCTGATTTACCAATGACTAGCTTCTATCTGAGGTATCAGTTTTCATTATCAAGTCACAGGCAGTGCCAGCAGAATATTTTATAGTTTGTACATATTTTATAGTGCTCATCTATCTATCATACTTATATAAAGCCAACAGGCATAGCTGAGGGCATCACAGTCTTTAACACACCCCATCTCCGCGAAGTACCATTACCCCATTTTACAGAGGGGAACTGAGAGATACAATTAACCTACCCAATGTCACACAGGAAGCCCGTGATAGAGCAGGGAATTGCATCCAGGTTGCCAAAGTCCCAGGCTAGCAGTATACGAAATCCCTCATTCCCAGAGCATGTGAGCACCTGGATCGCAAAGTCAGATATTACAGGTGCTTAGACATGAAGGTACTGAGAGAGAGCTCGAGAGAGACAGTATGTTTACACTTCAAGTCAATACCCGCGGCTGGCCTCAGGCTCATGGGTGTAGGGCTGTAAAACACCTGTGGAACCATTTGGACTCAGGCAAGAACCTGAGCTCTGGGACCTAACCCTCCCACTCGCGAGGCGCAGACATTTAATTGCAATGTAAACATAACCACAGGGACCTTTCAAAGCTGCATTATCTTGGGTGTACAAACAATACCATACTTACCTTTAGAAATGTGAAAACGCTGCATGTTACAGGAGTCTATCGCCATCCAAATAAAATCCATTTGATCAGCCGCACAAGGCGATTTCCCCACAGGCCCATCCAGTTGTTAGTTGTTTCTGGCCAATGGGAGGTTCAGGAAGAGGCGGCCAGCACATCCCTGTGGCCCACGTTGCTTCCCACAGCTCCCATTGGTTGGGAATGGTGAACCGCAGCCACTGGGAGCTGTCGGGGGGGGCCATGTCTGCGGACAGTCAATGTAAACAAACTGTCTCGCGGCCCGCCAGTAGGTTACTCTGATGGGCCGCATCCCGAAGGTTGCCGACCCCTAATGTATCCAGTCATACAGGCCACATTCCCACCACTGTTCGTCAAATGTACCCCAGGTCTGAGCCCTTCCTGTGGATCTTAGGATGACCAGATGTCCCGATTTTATAGGGACAGTCCCGATATTTGGGGTTTTATCTTATATAGGCCCCTGTTACCCTCCACCCGCATCCCAATTTTTCTCACTTGCTGTCTGGTCTCCCTAATGGATCTGAATGCAAGATTCTCTAGCCCGTTGTGAGACCTTCCTAAACAGACAGAGGCTTTCACACATTACAGTTCGTGTGCTCAGAAATGCTGCATATTTTCGGTTAAAATAATGAAAGCCAGGACCACAGAAAATCTGGGGGGTAAACACTGGGACCGATCCAACGCTCAGTGAAGTCAGTGGAGTCTTTCCAGGCATGTCATTGGGTGCTCTACCAGGTCCCATTGTCCCTAGCTGTCTCTGTTTCATTGATACCTGTATATTGCACCCTTTGTAGAGGGATGTAGATAAATTCAAATAAACAAACCTCATTTAACTCCAGGTCATTAGGAATATTGATTTTTTTAATACAATTTCTAGAATCCATATTTGCCTCCCTCTGTTTGACTGCATCTGAGCAGTGAGCACAGGGGCAGAAGTACCCTTGGAATCCAATCTCAAGTTAGGATGATATTTTTGCCTCACCCAATTATCTCTTATCTCTCTGGACACAGCTGAACTGCGTGCCTTCAAGGGACACCTTAGCAGCATAAGCCTGCAACTGACCCAGGGGGGACGGACCTGTGTGCCCTCGTAAAGCCCCGCTAACTTTGGCGTAAGAACTTGCATGGATCTAATAAATTCAGGACCTAATATAACTGACACAGCTAGATGAGTGCATTTCTCCACCACCACCACCCCCTCCAAATTGACACCTGAAATTGTCAGTTTCATTGGAAATTCAGCTCAGCTCTGCTTTGCATTTACACAGACTTCACCAGTGCACAGGGACAAATTCCACCTTAGACCTCAACTTGCAGCTCGGTGCACACAGAAAGATCCCTGTGCCCACAGCGCCCCATTGAAGTCAGTGGGAATCCACTCATGCACAACGCATTGCTAGATCAAGTTAGTTAATGCTATTCGAGTAGTTCTCTCTCCCCCTCCACCACCACCAAATCACATTCGCTATTTTATTGCACACACTTACTATGGTGTACGTAGGGTGACGAGATTACCAGCCCCCGGATGGAAATTGGGTTTTTAATAAAAATGTAATAATGGTATTTCAGACCACAAGAAATCCATCAGAAGACTGGATGTGACCACAATACTAATGAAAGTAGGGGTAGTGTAAGCATGCTTAAAGAATTCTTGACAATGTTCTTTCCCATTTATCCAGCTTGCTGAAATGTAGCCCATATAACTGTCAGGGAAAAGGAGGTTTTGATCTAGTCTCTCCATGAAAATGGTCACATACCATCTTACAGAGCCACATATGTTTCCATCATGTTGCAGAAGTTTTAGGAAGTGTTCCTCATAAAATGTGAAATTATTACAAATGAGAACATGAAAACAAATGTAGCAGGAGCTTGTGTCATTGTCTCCTTTCTAGTCCTTTTACAAGGAGCTTCTGTTGGCAGCCATAAACATCTTCATGAAGGAAAATAGTAGAGATGGCAATTAAAGTATATCAGGGCATTTTTGAGCCTCTGAAGCTGGCTGATTCTGAAGTGCTAAACCAGGGAAGTAGAAACAAAGATGCAGGGCGCGCTTTGAACAGGAGTGTCTCCTCTACTACGATCAAATCTGGTCTAGATAATATCATGAGTAAATTAATCTCATTCTAAGGGACATAAGGGAGACTGGTTGTGTGGCTGAATAACTGACACAAAAGGCACTTAGGAAGCTGCCGTACAAAAGACAATATGTACATATGTAACACCGACAGACCCCAGTGGCTGGGATCAAACCTGGGACTTCTGGAACTAAATGCATGAGCCTCTACTGATGAACTAGAAGCCACATAACTAGCTAAGGCTGCCGCAGACTCATTAATCTCTCAGTGGTCCCAATGCCACTAAAAGGGACAAAACACCACACCCAGGAAGTGCATGGTTACATATACACACATCTAAAGAACAGTATGCCAGCTTTGGTGATAGGCAGATGAACATCTAGACCCAGGGTCTCAAACACGCAGCTCGCGGCCTGCAGGCTTATTTCCTGTGGCCTGCCAAGTTTCCCGTGCCCGCAGACCCTCCGGAGTTATTTTCTGCAGGCCACCAGGCTCCCCTCCCCCAGCTCCTCTTCTCCCCAGCATGCTGCATCCTCTCTCCTCTGGTTATCTCAAGGCACTTCCCCGCCGCCAGTGGGGGCACCTAGCACTTTCCAGGAGGGAGTGGGGAGGAAGCAGAGAAGAGGCAGGTCAGGGACAGGGATTTGGGGAAGGGGTTGGAATGGGGGTGGGGAACTGATGGGAAGAGGTGGAGCCTCATGGAAGAGGTGGAGTGGGGGGTGGGGCCCAGGGCAGAGCGGGAGGTGTCAGTGATGTGGCCCTCGGGCCAATGTGCTAGTCCTCATGTGGCCCTCCTGGTGATTCGAGTTTGAGATCCCTGAACTAGACCCTAGCAATGGGGCACAAAATAACAAATCTGGTACATTCTACTCAAAAAATAAATGTGCAGGCATCTGAGAGAGAGATCTCTCTAAAAAAAATCCTTCTACCCCTCTCTGTGAGAAAGTGTCAATAACTTTGCTTTATGGGCCACGTTTTTTCACAAGCTCTAAATTCTAGAATTAGATACTGTATGCATCTGTTTCTAATTTATTTTAGTACTGAAAGCCATTGAGTGATCCAGAATAGCCACTTGCTATTAAAGAGGCCATTTTTCAAGTGTTCTTCCAGTAATATTATACATCTGTTGACTACATATAATCATAAAGTACTTCACAGCTGCAATATAAAAATTATACATGATTCAGAAAACTCAGCACCAAATGCTATCCCTTTTTTGTGTGTAGAAGATTCAATCCACGTAACTCTAGTTCTCAAAATACTTCAACAGCTGAAGACTTTTCCAGTCAACAGTGTCAGGATGTGTTTTCTTGCAGTCTGGCACATATCAAGTGTGGTATTGGCTTAACATTGGATACCTCTTCTACATGGAAATGGACAAGATCTGGGAAGGACAGATTTCTCCATCTCTAAGCTACTAAACAGCCAAATGTAGCATTGCCGCAATGAGTTTCTCTTGAATCTCTTTCAAGTGTAGCATTGCCTGTGGAGTGCTGAGAACCCACATTACAACAATTAGTCATCTCCTCCAGCTCTCTCTTTTGCACTTACCTGTTTGAGTCATTTTCTTTTATGGATGCAACAAGTGCCTGGTTGTATATGGGACAGACACCAGCACATTCATTATATCATGTTATGGATGTTCAGTTAGTTTTTCTGACAGGCTTAAGGTTCTTCTCTAGGATAGACAGACATGCCTAAGAAAGCTTACGATCTTTTAAATTCCTACTTTAAATTTCCTATTCTGAGGTATTAAGCTGTGTTCAGACAGGATTTGAGTATAATAAAATACGAGTAGAGTAGAATTCTAATTAGGCAGCACCTCCGAACACCATTTCTGTCTCTAACGAACTCCCAACTTGTCTCTCCCTGACACTGATTTCTGAGGTTCCTGATCATCTGAATTTTCATTTATCCAAACTTATTTGGTGTCACTAAAGCCATTTGGCTAATCGGGCTTCTCCTGCCTTCTTCCCACAAGAAATTGGGAGAATTAAACTGTACTCTCAGGCCATGAACTGCCTTCACTGTGGGCGTGTGAGCGTGTGCAGATCAAGGGTAATGTCACTGGCTCCAAGTTAACAAACCTCTGTAGTGGAAGTGCATCTGGCAACTAGAGTACAAATAGTAGAAACTAGAATCTCTGAGATCTGCTCCTAGCTCAGCCACAGTGCAGCCTGGAGCAACCTGTGATGGCTGTCTCTGCAGTAGCTAGTGGAGATCAGTTGCTAGCAGGCATTTTTACTACCACGTCATCTAACCAGGTCTATGGGAGATGGTGCTAAAATGCCACCAGCTGATCAACACACATGGTCCCAGGTAGAACTGCACCAGTGGCTTTGTGAAAGCGTGAGATCTTAAGAAAAACGTTATCACAGCCAAAGGCCAACTTTTCAGTCAGGCACCTTATACTTACCTACATAAGTATAAAGGGCGCTGCACTGAGAAACAGCTATATCTCTCTCTTCAGATATTCAAGAGTTAATGCACAGTGGGCGTGTTTGCCGAAAAAACTCCAGAGGGCCAAATCCAAACAAGTTCAGCCAAGATTCTAACCGGAGTCCTATCACTAAAACGAACTGCTACATTTAGAAAGATTATGGACAATTTCTTAAGTATGTTCCAAATGCCTCTCATTTAGCATAGTCCCTACGTTAGCTCACAAATACTTTGAATTATAAGGGCAAGAAGGATGATCTGGCAGGTAAAGCACTGGACTGGCAGTCAAGAAAATGGGGGATCTAACCTCAGGTTTACCACAAACTTGCCAGAAAGCCTCAGGCCCTTAAATCTCTCTGCCTGTCAGTTTCCCCATCTATAAAATGGAAATGCACAATGATAATATCTAAATCAATTAATATTTATAAGGCATGTTGAGGTCCTTAAATAAATAATAATACCACCCAACTCTTATCTAGTGCTTTTCATCAGTAAAGATCAAAGCGCTTTACCAAGCTGGTTAGTAGCATTATCTCCATTTTACAGACGGGGAAACTGAGGCATAGAACAGTGAAGTGACTTGCCTTAGGTCACCCACAGGCTAGTCACAGAGCTGAGAATAAAACCCAGGTTTTCTGAATCCCAGGCAAGCATTCTATCCATTAGTCCACACTGCTTCTCATCAATGGTACTGCATTAGTGTGCAGTATTACTATAAGGAGACACTCTGTAGTAAGTTATTGAAGGAGGAAGTAAATCTTCTCTGAGTTGTTTTTATTTATGTATATTTATGCTCTGTTTTTAAACAATGTTTTTTACAATGGCAAAGCATCACATTTTCTACACTAGAACATTTAACTCTTCGTATCTTTCTCAGGGGGCCGTATGGATTTTTCTTTTATGTCTTCCAAGATGGTGTTCAATGTACCAACAAGTTCATAATAGAGTTCTTGTAACCTAGAGGGAGAAGATAAGAGTGTGGCTGAAATAATATCAGATTATGATTTCAGTGCATTCAAATGTAATGGAAAATGTGAAGAGCCCAGTGAAAAATGTTTTATGTAGAACTATCGTCTCTTCAATAATCTGACCTTTTACTGTTCATTTAACAAGATAAAAATAACGATGAACAACAACTGGATAACCAGTTGTTTCAGGGAGGTTACGTGCATAACAATGAAGAAAGATTTCTTACTCCATCTCCTAAGAAATCCAAATCTTTCTGTAGTGACAGATGACAAATCAGGTCCCGTTATACAGTCAAATTTTCTGCAGGCTTTTTCAGGGATTTAGCATTATTTCATGTGTGCATTCTGTTTTCATCCTCCCTAATAGAGGCCTCTTCACTTGCCAGGTACTGAGCATTTCCATTTCCTACTCCTTCCATCCCACATGGGACCACATCATGATAGCTTTCCCATCAATGAAAGAGTAGTGCCAGACAGCAGTTCCCTCCAAGATCTCATCATTAGCACTGCATGCCTTCACCATGGGAGGTTACAGTGACATCTGGGGTACTCCTCTCCTTCCTTACACTCTTTTCTGGGGTGGAGGGCAGGGAGCTGGTGGGGGAGACTGTAAATATATTGGCCAATGTGTATATGTACCGCTGCCCTCTACTGAATGGAATGTCAAATCTGCTCTAGGGTCTCGTAAAGAGTGCTACTTAATGATACTCTCATCTCATAGCGTCTCCTTTAGCTCAAGTAGTTTTGGAGCACAAGCTCCTGAATTCCAGGTCCCATGCTCCATATGTGTGTAGCCAAAGACCGTAATACCTGATACCATAATACCATGTCTTTGTTATTGGAGTGCCTTTACAGAGCTCCCAGACTCACATATGAAGGACCAAAACTGGAAACCAAACTCAGATCCCCAGCACGGCAAAGCATTGTGTCTGCATCAGAAGCACTGAGGTTGTAATAACTTAGTACCAGAAATAAGCATCAGCACTCTACGTACTATTTTCATAGAAGACATCTGCAGCAGATCTTAGAACCTAGACCAAGAGATCTGCAAATGTGAGGGAAAGGTCAGTGTTACCACAGTGCCGCTCCACTAAAACCTTTTTAACCATCTTTGGAATATCCAAGACTGTTGGACCTTAGCAACAACCTATCAAAGCTTCTGCAAGCTTTGGCCTGCAAACACTGACCATCAGCTTCATTTAGATCAAATCTCTTTAACTGTGCCCTCACAGTCCACTCAGAGACCTTCAGCTCTTTCACTCAAGGAGACTAATTGGTAATAGACTCTCCAGTAACAATGCCAAAGGGATGGCCAGTATTTAATCCAAAGAAAGAAAACAACTCAAATACACATTTTTAAGATTTCTAGCATCTTGGTCTCTGTTTCTTTACACCTGCGTTACCTACCTATAAACTGTGTTATCCTGAAGATCGAGGGATGTCAAATAAAGATCAATAAATGGGATACTGGCACAAAAATCTTCTAAGACCATAGGATCAGAATGTTGTAATGTCTTTTTAAAGTCCTCCACCAATTCACTGAAGGTTTTATATTCACTGGTTTTCTAATGTGAAAAAATATCCCAGGCAAACACATTATCAAAACAGAATGGGTTTTTATACAGGGATTTTCACTCTCCAGGTATCTTGAGGAGCTTTCTGAAAGATGATAGCAGCACAGGGACCATGAAGACGGCTGGAACCTTAGGCCTTAGCAATAACTTATCCTTAGCTTTCAACCTTGACCAGTTTTGCCCACCCAGCTTTGCACACACAGCCAATTTCTCCAGCAACATGCATGAGGAGTGCCTGGTTTCATGAGCATTAAAAGGGGATGTGCAACACTGGAAGAGGGGCTGGAAATTTGCCCATATAACTTTTGTTTTTAGAACACAGGGGTACGTCTACATTGCAGCTTGGAGCAAGCCTCACAGCCAAGTAGACAGGGCAGTATTAGCTTGGTTTGAGCTAACGCACTAAAGACAGCAGTGTGAATGTTGCCAACCTGAGGTCAGACTGACCCGACTCCCTGAGTCTGAGCTTAGGTTGCCAGCCTGAGCCTCTGCCAGTGCCGCAATGACTCACCGCTATTTGTAGTGTGCTAGCTCCCAGCTGCAATGTAGACGTACCCAGAGACAACACCGGCCAGGATGCCAAAGTTATTTCTTTTCAGAAGTGTCATTGGAGCTTTGTCTTGCACATGAACAACTGCCAGATCTGGCAGAGGGGATGGCAGTTCAGGGTCTCATCCAAAGAGATTGTTCCTATAATAGTTGACATCAGCAGTGAATACCGGATGGAACCGCAATCACCAACCTTACATCAGTCACCCACGAGGGAACTTGAATCAATGACTTTCTAGACGAAAGGCACCAGCAACTGAGCACCAGCAACTGAGCGATTTATGTAACCCACTCACCTCCTGGGTGTGGTTTCTGTCCCATCTACTAGCACCGAGACCATGAGAGAGAGAGAGAGAGAGAGAGAGAGAGAGAGGTCCCAGCTTTGATCCCGCCCGCCGATGAGCAGGGTCTGTTGGCATTACATTTAAATTATACCTGATAATAATGAGAATGAGCAGAAGGGAGGCAGAGGATGGGCCATCAGATTATTCCAATCATCTACAGTGAAGTAGCAGTGTTTACAAGTATATCAAATCAGCTTCATTTTCAAAAATTGTCAAAGTAAAAAAATCAAAAATTATCCATTACATGAATTTCAAGTTCACAAAACCAGACTTTAGATACATTTAATAGACTGAGTGTTAGATGTGGAAAATGATATTCCCACTTAGAGAACTGGAAGAAAACTGATTTTGAGTAAGGACTGGTCCCAGCACTGAAATGCCATTATAATACAAACTGGCCAACTTTTAATAACACTGGAACAATTCAGAAATATTTCAGAAAAGAACAGCAGTGGGAATCTGTTTTGGAAATTATTATTATTTTAAATATTATGGGGAGTTTTCCACTCTGAATTTTTTTTCTTAAATAGAAGATTCAAAATGAAATATGTATATACACACATATATATACAGGCACACAGACACATGAACTTATAAAACAATACAGATGATGGTCTATGGGCTGGCTTATTTCTAAAGGTGAAAAAGTTTAGAAAATTGCTTCTGTGAAATAAATTACTATAAATTCCTATACTGAAGATCACTCTATGCTGTCTTACATCACTGAACTGTGTCTTACATATGTTTGTAATACTTATTCCGTTCAATAAACTTCAAGTAAATACAATTCAGTGCATCTACCTGCTGGTGCATTAGCATGTTTACTTCTTCCTGCTGTCTTTGTAATATAGCCTGTTTTTTTGCCCGAAGTGCAGCTTGTTTTTCTGCTTTAAGCTCTCGTTCATAATTCTGAGTGGAGTCCTACAAATACCAAAACAGTTTAAGTTAAATGGTCTTAACTGGAGGACTCAGGCAATTAATCAGAGACATTTTTGCCTTTAAGTCACTGATCTAAATCCAACCTTAACTGGGAGCAACAAAGTTGTTACACCTGTTAAGTCTGGTAGGGTTGGTCTAGCAGATTTCAACCTCACAGTTGGCACCCTTGCTAATGGTTTCACCCAGGAAGACCTAGGAACTTAGGAATGGCCATAACAAATTGGAGCAGTGGTCCATCTAGGTCAGTATCCTGTTTCCAGCAGTGGCCTGTACCAGATGCTTCAGGGGGAGCTGCCTACCTTCAGTAGGCCATGGATTTAAATGGACACAAATTTGCCCTTCATTCTGTTGCAATGTGTGAAGCTATAGGCAAACTTCCCTTATGCTTATATATGGGAGGTGTTGGCAGCTGATAGGACTGGAAGGACAGGAGAGATTTAGCAGCTGAGTGAGGATGGAGAGTTTCTGGCTGGCTGTTTGTCTCTGCGTGACACAGACAAGGGCCAGGGCACTGTACAGCTGTCTGTTGTACTGATGCTTAGGATTGATCCTAAATGGGAACAGTGAATTCACTACCATTCTCCTCTGAAGATGCTCCCATCAGGTCTGAGGCCAACTGGCAGGCTATGTGGAGAAAGGCATTTCGTTCCCGTGCAGTGGACAGAGGACTTTGGTCTCCAGCAGTGTCAAAAAGCCAGCTTTCAAAATGGGCACAAACTAGTTTCCAGACAAATGGCCCAGTTGTCAGAGACACACACAGAACAAGGGAAACCCAACTTACCTGGATATTCATAATCACAACTCCAATAGACATATTGAAAAACAAAAAGAACCCCAGCAAGATGAACACTATTGTGAAGGCTCGGCTGGCACTAAAACCACGTTGGTCTAATTCATCCTGTAAGTCCGTCCAGCCATCAACCTGCAAATGCATTGAATCTCTGATCAGTTAGTTCCAAACCACAGTTTGATTCACAGACCAGATTCAATCTCGCTCTCTTTCGCTCTTTTTTTAAACTGAGCTCAGTTTGCCCCCCAATTGCTTATCCATCAAACTGAATTTTCACAACCATCTGACATTAAATAAAACCAAGGGAACAACTCCCACTACCTTTAATACTGAGACCAATCACAATTTAATTAAATGATTTCCCCTATATCTCGACCAAAATCAGAGGTAGGGGTTACTTACAATAGTTTCTATAACAGACAGACATAAAACGGAAAGGGCAGCAGAAATTACCGTTACTAAACTGAAGAGGGTGAAAAGGGCAGATGCTAGATTGCCCCAGTTTTTACTGTCTCCGGTTTCAGGGTCTCCGTACAATCCGTAACCCAAAATGGCAAAGATAAACATTAACAGGAACAGCAGGACAAGGACATAGATCACCGTCTTCACAGTCTGGCCTAGAGCGGTTATCAAATTCTGTAATTGAGAAAAACAAATGTGTGCTGTGTAGAGCAGAGACAAGCAACTCTGAACAAAAGAAAATGCTTGTTAAATTCCCATAATGGCACAGAAGGTGGTGTGGGTGACTTTGTAGGTGGCACTCTTCCCTTTGAGCCTGTTCTGAGCCAATCCCCTAGGGTGCTGTGCTGGGGGAAGTTGCCTGTCTCTGTAAAGTGAGACACTGAAAACACCAAGGTCCCGATCAAGTGTGGCCATTGCAGGCACAGTTCTTCCTCTTGAGCTACAGGAGAGTCCTTTCTACTTGTCAGCAGTAAGGAAGTATTGCCTAGAGGTGAGAGCCTGGGACAGGGACTATGGAATTAGGGGTCCCATTCCCAGCTCAGTCCCTGACTCCCCATTACACCTTAGGACAGGGTGTTGTAAATCTTCATTCACTTATGTTTAAATTCTTTGTGGTCTTGGAACGAAAGGCACTATAGAAGTGCTGAGTATTGTTCATTATCATCTCAAGAATCCAGCTGCTGGAAGGTCAAAGTCTCACCATCCCTCCTTCTGAACTGCAACCTTTCATGTTTTCTAGCTAGCAGCCATGCAGTCCACAATGCATTTACTACGCATTTTGTTTATTCTACTACTAAGCAGGACAAATGTATAAATAAGTGGAAAGATGAAAAATTAAGGAGCTTTGTGGTATCCTTTAAAACAACCAAGGGCATTCAATCAATTCAAAAGGAGCACATTTAAAAAAAACAATTTTTCATACCTTTTTAATTACCTCGGTGGGTTTACTGCTGCACAATATTAACAGAGTAATAGACTATGTTCATAAAAGATTAGACACTTTGTAAGAAGAACTTTTGTATTAAATTAGCCGGATAAAAATTACAAGAGGTATCAATCCTAATGCTTCAGTGTAGAATCTGCTCATGAACGGGGTGTCAGGAAGAAATTCCCACCCCTATCACCATTGTATAGTTGACTAGATGCATCCAGTACTGCCTGATCAGAGTCAGGGTGTCAGATGGACCAATGGTCTTTTCCACTATAGTAACCTTGGAGTATTGCACACGTTAAGAAATCACTGAAAACCAAGGGTTCACTAGGCAGGAACAGCCTGAGAGACAGAACAAATCCTACAAATGACATCAGTATGTACACAAGGCGCTCTTAGGAACTGATGTGTACTGATTTGGGAATACAGCTTAAGTCAGACCACTGGTAATGGATCTCTGCCAAACTGCAAACATTTCTACTAACTCTAGGTTGCAGAAAACTATAAACAGCCTCTTGCACCAATGTTATATTACTCCAGACACTGACTAATGAATAGATTTGATGATTTCCACTGATTATGAAAAATGTGCTAATGCCAGAGGATCTCATACTCTACACTGGTTCAGGGAATATCTCTATCAGTTCCTTTTTAGACAATGTCTCAAGCATCTCAAGTTAATTTATCCAGTTGATTTGTGGAGGTGGCACTTCCTGGTTAAGAGGTTGTACAAAGCTAACGTAAAATGTACTTTCTAATCTCTTATAATTGCCAAATAGTTAATCTTGTTATTATGGATTAAGGATTTCCCCTGCAATCAGGTGGATAGTTCCAGGATTTCCTAAGCCTTCTCTGCCCTAAGAAATATATACTCAGGTCAATAATTCAGGAAGCAGTTGCACCCTGGCTAATTTCTCCAGATGTTTCCTTCTGGTACTAGGCATCACCTCTCTTTTATATGGATTGAGTTTCATGCAGCTAGCTGGCCAGGTCAGATGTGACAAGATACTGAACCTTTTTTATGTGAGGGCACATCTACACTAGCTTTTTTCCCTAGAATTTTTGACTGTGGCAGGTCCAACAATGATAGCAATAATGAAAGAGACAGCATAGACCCGCTACTGGTGTTTTAAATGCTGTGTCAACAGACTACACAGAACTGGAGTTAAGGTCCAAACTCACTTCTTTTGTGCAGTTTGGCTTTATGTGTAACAAAGAGAAGAACACATTATAAACCTCAGTCTGAGCTTCCCTGACCTTGGCTTTTGCCAAAGATTCTCTCCAGGATCTCCACTAGTTCCCAGTTTCTAGAGAGCCACACTCATCACTGTTCTACCTGGATGCGCCTATCACAGTGAGTCAACAGAACATCAACTCTTTCATATAGGGCTCTAATATTTGCTGACAGACTCCTGCAATCCTGCTACAGCCACTCAAAAGCCTCACCTTGTGCAGAATGCTGCTACCCACCTTTTAAGTAAAGAAAAGCAAACAATATTCTGCACTGCTGGCTCTGCATTAGTTGCTAATTACTCTTGGTTACAAATTGAAGAGCTGGTCATTATTTAGGAAGCCCTAAACATTGCTCATACACCATACACTATATAAAGCTAAAAAGGATTCAGTTTTACTTTTTCCTGAGTATGAATCAGAGGAAGAGAATAGTTTATTTAAAGCCCAATAAGGTTAAAACAACCTTGTTTTTTTATCTGAGAAAAGGAACACAATATTCAGCTATAAGATACTTTCAAGCAATCTGCAACATAAAAATGCTTGAAGATATATCTGTATTATAAACAAAAAATATCCATATCAAAAGAAAGAGCTTTGTTAAGGTTGCAAATGCAAGCTCGCAAAAGTTAGGAAAAGCCAAAATTAAGATTGCCTGCATAACCTTAATTAGGCCCCGTCGTGTGTATGCATTATGACACAGTCTTAATTACATTACCTTATAGTATTTTTTCCATAGGACCCCTGCCTCATTCAGTGCACAGGATGGATCTGCTCTGGCGATGAATCAGGACTGTGTAGTAAAAGAGGCTGTTATCTGTAAGACCCCTGCTTTATCCGTTGCACAAGTTGGAAGGCGTGAAGTGAACGAGGCAAAGGATTGCAGGAAGAAAAAGGACGATCTCATAGTTAAGGCAGTTGAATTCTGCCCTGGAAAATTGGATTCTATCCCTGCCTCTGCTCCTCATTTCTGTGGGATGCTGAGCAAGTCATTTAAACCAAACTTTTCACAGATGGTCACTTCTAATGCATCCCGCATTTTCTATGTCAAACTTGATACCTGGGATCTGATTTGCAAAAGTGCTGAGCATTCCCAGTTGCAACAGGTCAATGGGACATTGTGCTTTGAACATCTAAAATGCTAGATAATGTTAAATACCCTGAAATTTCAGGTCCTAGGTGTCTCACTTTGGGCCCGCGAAATTAGTGGGAACTTTTTACCTGAACTGTCTGTGCCTCAGTTCCCCATCTGTGCAATGGGGATAACACCACCCTGTCACCTCACAGCGTGTTGTTTGTGAAGCACTCAAGATACTGTAGTGATGAGCACTACAGAAAAGCCCATGACAAAAATCAATAATCCTGTCTTCAGAGCAGGGTTTGAACAGTGTGCAGTAAATAAGGCCAAGGGCCACGCATACTGAACGAGGCAGAAGTCCTGGGTTAAAAATAGGATGATGATGATGTAATTAAAGACTATAGCTCCAATGGTTCCGAGTCTCCTGGACCAGCCAGTTCTAGTCTCTCACCCTGTCTCCTCAATCTCAATGTTCCCCCCTCAGCCAACAGACTCCCCCGTCCCTCCCCACATTTCCTTCACTGGCTCCCACTTCCTGTCTTCTTGCCCAACCCGTTCCAGCCTCCCCTCCCCCTCAAACTCCCTCCCCCATACACCAGTTCCTCATCCTTGCCCAGCCATTCCCTGTCCCACGTTCTCCTCCCGACAGTCCCCATCTCACCAGACTCTTTGGTCTAATCTACTCCTTCTCTCCCCAAGTCCGGTTTTGTCCCCTCTTCCTCGCTGCCAGTGTGCCAGCAGGAAAGTGGGGAGGGGTCACTGAGAACACAGGAGAGACAGACTCCCTGATCTCAGTTCCAATGCCCAGATCCATCCTCGTCTGGAGCAGCTGAGAGCAACCATTACAGGGAAAGTCCTTCTCAGCCACTATAGTCCTGGGATGGAGCATGCTCAGTCACTCTGTGCAGGTGGGGTCTGTACAGTCCGATCGCACATCGGACCTGTGAAGGGATGGAGCTTGCTCATGAAGATTAGGAGTTTTTAGCTGTTAAAATCTATGAAATCTCTACTGAGCATGTGCAAAGAGAGTCTTATAATTTAGGCAGAATTTCACTGGCACAGCAAAAGACTCATCTCCATCATAAAGGCCCACCACCACTCTAAATATACAGCCCTGGCCCAAAAGCATAGGAGCACTAGGACTTCTCTAAGAAAAGGTTGCCAGAGTTTTTTAGCATGAGCAAAATAACGCATTTTCTTTGGCCTTATTCTTGGAAATGGCAGACACATTTTGGCTGAAGTTTTCAAAAATATTTAGCCCGAGGCAGACTACCAGCATGCAAAATTTCAGCCTGCATGGCTAAAGTTGGCAAAGTTATACAGCAATATATGCATACCAATTGGATAAGCGGATGTCTTCCAGGGTGTACATCAACTCATCTAAATATTTGCCTAGTTTTACAACAGGCTACATAAAAAGCACTAGCAAAGACAGTACAAACTAAAATGTCATATGATGACTTGTTTATACTGCTCGATATACTATATTCTTTAATATAAGTATAATATTTATATTCCAAATTATTTATTTTATAATGATATGGTAAAAATGAGAAAGTAAGTAATTTTTCAGTAATAGTGTGTTATGACACTTTTGTATTTTTATGTCTGATTTTGTAAGCAAGTCATTTTTAAATAACTGGGGGGTAAACAAGACTAATCAGACTCCTGAAAGGGGTACAGTTGTCTGGAACGGTTGAGAACCACTGGTATAATGGAAAGTAGCGGTCAACCTGAAAAACAGGCAGTGCTACAGTCCCACCTATAACGTATGCAACGGCCTAAGATTCTTCCCTCCTGTACATAAACACCCTGCCCTCTACTGGATGGAATGTCACAGCTACTTAGGTGTGTGAAATCATGTCAACATCTCATGGCTACAGAACATAGAAGCTGTGTTAGGGTGACCAGATGTCCTGATTTTATAGGGACTAGAGTGACCAGATGTCCTGATTTTATAAGGACAGTCCCGATTTTTGGGTCTTTTTCTTATATAGGCTCATATTACCCCCACCCCGATTTTTCACACTTACTGCCTGGTCACCCTAATAGGGACAGTCCTGATATTTGGGGCTTTGTCTTATATAGGTGCCTATTACCTCCCAATGTTTCACTGTCTGGTCACCCTAAGTTGTATGCCCTTTCTAACAGGGAAGAACACTTGTAGAGTGCTGCTACCAACAAACATAAAGCATGACACATTTCAGAGATCTGGGAACAGACACTGCTTTTAAGGTAACCCACACTGGTCACTCACCTTCAATTTTTGGCCACGGAAACCTAGCCACCACCTTAATCCTGTTTTTCCCAAGCACTCTGTGCCTAGTTTTATTCTTGTCTCTGAGCTTGTGAGTAGGAACAAAAACCAGTTACACAAAAACCATATGACATTTTTACCAGGGTATGTCATGGCATTCAGCAAATTTGGGTTGTGCACATGATCCTAAACGACAATTATCCATAGCTGACTGTAACAGGAGAGCCATAAAATACCAGTGGTGACTGCAGTCTAGCAAGTGCCCCTTGTATAGAAGCAGCAAATAATTTGCACTTTCTATGGCACATCCTGTACACCTCCAGAAATCCATAACAGATCCTCTGTGCTTCTGCTATTAAGACACAGCTTTGTGGGCTCATGGTCATCTTAAACAGTAAATTTGTTGGAATTCATCCCAAATACATTTTTTAAAAAGCAGAAAAGTTGATTTTTTGGAACAACCTGGCATTTTAAAAGTTTATTTTCAAATTGAAATAAGGCTAAATGGAGCCTACACGCTGACTGGGATCACAGCTAACAGAACTGCTCTGTACGGAATACAGCAAGGAAATTATTTCCTCGAGGTGGAAATTTATTGCCCCAAGGTGTAAGGCAGTATGTTTTAAAGAGTTTTTAATTAATAAAGGGATGTGTGCCAAGAATGTGTTACATGTTTGAGTTTTCAGTATTAAATACAGTTTCCTGTTAAAGGCTAATATAGACGTCAATCAATTCATTATAATGCACATATAGGTACAACCAACTTCCCACCTTTTCAGGAAAGCTTACTGGGGCAGATTGTAGCATATTTGACAAAGAATGCCTTTTAGCAGAGAGTTGTGGTCACAAACAACACACGAAATCAGAGCAATTGTCCATTGAGTAACCTGTCTCCAGTAACAGCGAGTACCAAATACTTCAGAGGAGGATGCAAGAAACATCATGATGGACAATTACAGGATGATCTGCTCATAAAGGATCTTTCTAATTGCCTGGAATAGGAAGTGGCAGTCTTATGCCCTCAGGCATGAGGATTTATACCCCTTATCCATTTTTATCCTATACCGTGGATGTTCTTTTCCATAGAAATGCCCAAGAATACAATTTTCAAAAGTACTTAAGAGACTTAGGAACCTAAGTCCCATTGACTTTCAATAGACCTTAGGCTCCTAAAGACAAGATTTACAAAGGTATCTACGCTCCCAAAGTTGCAAATAGGTATCTAGTGGGAGTTTCAAAAGGGCCTAATCAGATTTGGTGCCTAATGTGAGTTAGCTGCCCGATTTCACCTTAAATTATTTTATTTTATATTTTTAAAACTTTAGTAAGACCTTGGTCTCACTCCTATCCAAGTGGCAATGAGTTCCACAAGTTAATCGTGCACTGTTTTTTAAAATAAGCTTTTAGAAAATGTAAATGGCTGTTCACTTTGCTGTGTCTCCTTGCTCTAGTATTATCAGAAAGGATAAATAGCAGCACCTGACACACTCATTATTTCCCATACCTCAATTTTGTCCCCTTTTCCAGCTATACTGAATAATTAACATATAAAAGTCTGGCAATCACTGAAGTTTACTATCCAAACTAGAGGAAGGAAGGCTCTGAAGAGAAAATTATAAGAGCCTTATGCCCATAAATGTTCCACTTCTGGTGGGTTACCCGACCAATTAATTACATGCAGAAATGCAGGCTGAGCAGTCACTACCCACATTAACTCCCTTCTAAAAAATAAACCTCCAGGGCTGTCTGGAGCAAACGAAGTCAGAAATGGCGTGCTTGAGAGAAAAACTCA
Source organism: Dermatemys mawii (assembly GCA_007922305.1). Classification (NCBI taxonomy): domain Eukaryota; kingdom Metazoa; phylum Chordata; order Testudines; family Dermatemydidae; genus Dermatemys; species Dermatemys mawii. The sequence goes on along the minus strand of ML677358.1, from coordinate 9,790,460 downwards.
TGGATTAAAATAGCGTGTGTGACTTACTTTTTAATAGCTATATTTTCCCATTCATAGCACTGTGGTAAAATGAAAAAGTCAAGGAAAATCTCTCCTGAACAAAGGAGAAGCAGAAAGCAAATAACGTTTGTGCCGTGGGCTTTATAAAACTTAAAAATATTACATTTCTTCAGCTCCACTCCACATACTCAAGTAACAACCAAGAGAACTCCAGAAGGCTCAGCACACACTGTTAACATACAGAGAACACTGCAAATGTTATAGCCACCTCTATGCTACAACACACATAGCCGCGAAAGGGGTTAGTTATATTACAACAAAATTCAGTGAAATCCCTGAGCACTCAAGAGACTAACAAAAATTGCTTGCATTCCATAGGTGATTTTTCTAATTAAGTTAGGGCTGAATTGTACTCAGTTCTCATCAAGCTGCTTTGGAGTGGGGTTCTTTAGACAGGTGACTCCCAAATAAGGTATTCTGTTCAGGCTTCACTAAAGTTCTCCTGATGGCCCTGATTCATTCTTCTATCCCAGTCACTCAGCAGCGAAGCAGAGGGAACCTTAAACTGGGAAGTTTATACAGACACAGGCTCTCTCTTTTGTAAGCAGCCACAATCGCTTCAGACTCTTGCCTGATTCATTTGGTGGTGCCACAATCCTGCACTTAGTTCCACTACAATGTCACAGGCATTTAATTAGCATATCACTGAGATCACTAAGCTAGCTCTATGCTACAAAGCCTTGGCCAGCAGAGTCCCCTAATGTAGATGCAGCATGCACCAACAGAAGGAGTTTTTCTGTGCGTGAAGGAAGGACACCTTCTTCAAATGACGTTAGTTATGTTTATACAGGCACACTTCTGCCGCCATAGCTGTGTTTGTTGGTCGGGGGTATTGGTTTTTCATACCCCGGACTGACACAGCTATGCTGGTATCCATTTTCATTAGAGACCAAGCCCTACCTGATACCTAAAGTTGCATCGATTTACTTAAACTAGTATGACTTTGTGTGTAGATGCTCTCTCATTGGTTTTTCCTGCCTTTGTTAAATAATGAGTGTAGTGACTCTTTTAGCATTCTAATGAATGCTGTCAGAAGGCTGCAGAGCCTCTGCTAAAAACTCCACTAAATTTAAGAGGATGGAGGATAATTACAAATCATGATGACACGTAATACCACAAAGGACTCCTTATGGAACAACGTCAGTCACTCTCTGACCATGCTGCCCTAAGTATTGCCCACCGCTCCAGGCAATGAAGCTTTGTCTACACTAAGAACATTACCTCGTTTCGACAACAGGTACCAGCAATGGTTGCAGCTCAGCTGATACAGAACACAGTTTAGCTGCAAGAGTAGCTCAGGATAATTCATGTTCAGTGCCATTTCAGAAAATAGGATTAAAAAGTAACAGAACCTAGGCCTTCTGCATGATAGAACGCTCTTCCTATGCTGTTCCCTCATCAGTTATTTATGATCAATGTGAGCCAAAGAGCAGCAAAAAAGTTGTAAAAAAGAAAAGCCCCTTAAGTCAAAAGAACAGAAAGTGAACATAAGAACAGCCATACTGGGTCAGAGGAAAGGTCCATCTAGCTCAGTATCCTGTCTTGTGGGGGACAGTGGCTAATGCAAGTGCTCCAGAGGGAATGAACAGAACAGGTAATCAACTGATCCATCCCGTCGCCCATTCCCAGCTTCTGGCAAACAGAGGCTAGGGACACCATCCCTGCCAATCCTAGCTAATAGATGTTGAGGCACCTATTTTCCATGAATTTACCTAGTTCTTTTTTGAACCCAGTTATGGTATTGGCCTTCAAAAAATCCTCTGGCAAAGAATTCCACAGGTTGACTGTGCATTGTGCGAAAAAATATTTCCTTTTGTTTGTTTTAAACCTGCTTCCAATTAATTTCATTTGGTGGCCCCTTAGTTCTCGTATTATGAGGAGTAAATAACACTTCCTTATTTACTTTCTCCACACCAGTCATGATTTTATAGACCTCTATCATATTCCCCCTTAGTCATCTCTTTTCCAAGCTGAAAACTGCTTTGTTTACCTGGCGGTTCACCAACCGCGGTGCTCACTGGCCGTAGTTTGCCATCCCGGTCCAATGGGGGCTGCGGGAAGCGGCGGCCAGCACCGCATCGCTTCCTGCAGCCCCCATTGGACCGGGACGGCAAACCACGGCCAGTGGGAGTCGCAGTCGGCAAAACGGCAGGCAAGCAAAGCGGCAGGGCCCGCTAAGGGTGTTTACCCTGCAGTCCCACATGCTAAGGTTGCCGATCCCTGGACTTAACTATCTTGAGTGATTTTGTATCATCAGTAAACTTTGCCACCTCCTGTTTAACCATTTATCCAGATTACTTATGAATATGTTGAATAGGACTAGGCCCAGTCCCCCTGGGGGACACCACTATTTACCTCTCTCTATTCTGAAAACTGACCATTTATTCCTACCCTTTGTTTCCTATCTTTTAACCAATCCATGAGAGAACCTTCTCTCTTATCCCATGACTGCTTACAAGTGCGGTTGTAATGGCCTGGATATAAAAATCGGAAGTGTATTTCCACTGGAACTACAAATAATCAATTTACCCTCATGCCTCTGCTGTAGGGGATAATCTTCAGAATTTTGAGTGCCTGGAAACCATGAATTATGTTCCATGTCCTGTAGTGTTTGATGTCATTTTTGTCAAAGGTATATGGGAGGTAAGCAATGAGAAGCACAATCACATCAAACAGGTTGTAGCCACTCCTCCAGTAATTCAAGGGATCCACATAAAACTTCAGCAAAATCTCTGTGGTGTAGATGGATGTAATAATCAGATCGGCCAGCTGAAAAGAAAACAATACGAGTCTAGAACATGTCATTGCAGGGGGAAGGAGGAGGAAGGAAAGAGCCTTCAGTTGTTCCTGTTATACCCCGAATGAGATTCCCCAACTGCTTTTTCCTACTCTGCCATGAAAGCACTTTACCCTGCCTCATATGGTCACAGCACAGCACTAGGAGAAAGTTCTCCCAGCTCTAAAACACTCACCTCAATGAGGAGCGTAGCTCTCAGTGCTGGGGCATTGTTTACTCTGGTGGTTTACGGCGCTGCAACTTCCTGCGCTCGGGGTGTTTGTGTTTTTTCACACCCCTGAGCGAGAAAGTTGCAGCACTGAATTGTCAGTGGAGATGAGCCCCGCATGGATGGAGTCAGGGAGTTTAGTTCTTCCTGCCATCACAAGGCTGCAACTTACAGGGCATCTGCTAATGTTGCATCCACTCTCATCTAAATGTCCTAAAATAACATGGATTTGCATTCTTAGGAAATCTAAATGCATCTCACGGTTAGAGAGTTTCAACTTCACCCCAAGATTCCCAGTTGCACTGCCATGCTCCACCCACAATAATTCTTAATTGTATTGCCATGTACCACGCTGCAGAATTCTTCTCCATTCTTGGTGTTTTCACTCTTCAAATACCCTGAGCTGGACATTTATCACAGTTAAATTTACCGTTCCAAATGCAGGGAATATCATCAGCACAAAAGGGCAGGAAATCCCACTTTTATAATGGCACCCAAATGAATTTGTGAACCATTATATTCCCTCCTCTTTTGAGTCAATTCTTAGGATAGTTCTTGCTTGTCTAAACAATTGGGTTGGCTCACAGGCCCCAGAGCACTACTCACTTGAAATGAGAACAATTGCTAATACACCATTAAAACTGGCAGAACAAAGTAGGTCTCACCTAGGGAATTGTCTTATCTACTGCACCTACTGCCTCATACAGTGGGCCAAGATGCGACAGTCAAACTTGATAACTCGACCGCACACTGCATGAGTGTCATCAAGAGTGTAAATTGATCTTGAAAAGGGATGATGTTTATTTAAGGGAGTCAGGCAAATGACAAATATGCCATTAATCATAAAACCGTTCTCATCGGCTATGGAGAGTTGTATTATCTCGTCACAGTACAGCGTATGTATGGGGAAACTGAGGCACAGGAGGTTGTGTTTTGGCCCAGGTCAGTGGCAGAGCCAAGGACCTGAAGTCTCCCGATACCTCATCTTCTGTTCTAACCTCTAGATGATGTGCCCCCACCTTCCCTGAGCACAGTCTATTTCTGGAAGCGGAGTTTTCTAAAACTTCCCAAGCTTTGAATGGATTTCTTGACATTAGCCAGGTCTGTCGTTTATAATATATCCCAGTAATGTGGAAACTAAAGACTCAGAGATTTGTGTACAGTAGCTGACTTGTGTCAGACAGGAAAATCAAGGTGTGCATGGGTGACAAGTATTTTTCAGTATGAAAACCGAATATTGAAAATATGAGCTCAAGATAGTGGTGTTCACTTTTTAAGGATTAAAAAAAAATTGCTGGCGATAATTGGAAAGACCCCGACCTGATATTTTAAAAAATAATTCAGTGATAAATAAAGCTTGACTCTCCTGGGTTTTCTTGTTCTGGACCCATTCCAATTATAGTACACACTAGGGTACTAACCAAGGCAGAACCACATCCACCAAAATGTTATTATAGGGTTAGTCACTGGAACTGGGCTTCAACCACTGTGTTTATTCATTTGTTTAATTTTAGAAAAACTAAAATTGACTTTTTTAATTTAAACATTTGGGGGCAGAGCCTCAGTCCTGAGTAATGCCCTGGATGTCTCTCCAGCACCACAAAGGAGACACAAAGCTACCTGAGGTAGTCAAATACCCCAGGGGTGTAAAACCAGCATAGCCAGCTTTATACCATTATAGGCATAAAGACATTCTGGGGCAGTCCAGAGACAAGAAGGGAGTAGGCCAGAGAACAATCCAGTCACCCTGAGGTAGAGGAGTAGTGAGGAGGGGCCAGTTCCAGTTGATATCAATTGAAACATCTCAGTGATATTGCTTTAGAGTAGAGTGACCAGATGTCACAATTTTACGGGGACAGTCCCGATTTTTGGTTGTTTTTCTTATATGAGCTCCTATTCTCCCCCAGCCTCTGTCCCGATTTTTCACACTTCTGTCTGGTCACCCTACTTTAGAGTTAATCTTTCTACAATCTTTCTTATGGTGCCCTTTGGGCCACATGGACAGCTTATGCAAACTGGAGTCAAGGGAGTTCTATCAGTTTACATCAGCTGAGGATCTGGTCCAATGTCTGCTGATATTGGAGGGCTTTGCACATGAAAAAGTGGATATACATTAGTTTCTGGAATGCAGGATCCCATTTTTATTTCACTTTACTACTTAATTATTCACAGATAAGAAAAAAACACTTTAAAAACTTCTACATCTTCAGCAGATGCTAGTGAAACGAAAGGAGAACTTACCACCCATTTTATTTCCCAGCTCCTTACCTCCAGATAGGCGTAAGAGTTATGCTTAATAACATAATCAGTCTCCATAGCCAAGAACACTGCATTGAGTGAGATGATGCTTATCATGATTGAGTTGAACAGGGGATTCTGCAGTAATCTGCGTATATACGCACAAAATTCAGTGTCTCGTCTCCTATCAGACAATTGAAGGGACAAAAAAATAGGGTAAATTCTAGGACCATTAGGAGTCTGGCAAACGACAGGCTGATTCTCCTTCCCAGTGACTTCAGAGAGAGCAAGGTCAGGCACAAAGTGGATTAATCCTCCTCGCCTTTAGACATCCCATAATACAAATGGAATCAGCAAAGAATTCAGCCCTATCCATTCAGGGATAGTTAATCATTGTGAAATCTATGAGTTAAAAATAGATTTGCACGTTCAGTGGTAATTTTTTTATTTCAGTCCAGAATCGCTGAGAAGCTCCCAGTATTTTTCAGAAAGTTCCAAGACAATGAAGATATTCCCATTCTTTTTCCAGGAGATCCAGATGAGCAGATACTCAGTCTTATTAGCAATCAATTTAAAGGCACTAGGGCAAAAATTGTTTGTTCTTAAACATGCATTTAAATAAATACCAATCTCCCTCATTAAACTCTTACTGAAAAAAATCACCAAGGTTTAGTCAAGCAGAAAGCAAAAATCCTTTGCCTTCAATTTAATACATAAAGAAATAATGGTCAAATTCATCACTTGGTAGCTCCAGCCAGTGACATAAGAGTTACATGGAGGATGAATCTGACTCAGCGTGACTTCTTTGTAGATCAGAACTTAAATACATATTTAAAAGGACGTGGTCAAGTACTTACTTGAATCGCCAGAACAGAATGTGTTTCACATCAGCATCAGACGAGGATTTAAAATTTTCAACAACCAAGTCTGACACAAGTCGTCTCCGATGAAAAGATTCTGTAGGCTCCATACTCACACTTTCAGATTATTTAGTTTAAGAGATTTAGGTGGCCATTATGTATTCCCTTAAGTAACTCAGAGTGCAGGCAGCCAAGCACAGAGAACGGAAATACTCTATATAGAAAAGAATGGAATTTTCTATTTGACATCATCACTTTATGAGGTCACTTCCAGGCATAAAAATTAAACATGTCAGCACTTCAAACAAAGTGCTGGACAAATGAAAACTCTTGTGAAGAGTCAGTAAGGCAAGAAGGCAATAAATGTTCACTGCTGTGAAAATACAATGCAACATTGGATTAACATTGCTCAGGACCTTAGGCACAAAATGGGAAGGGGATTGTTTAAAGGTACATACAAATCTAATATTATAGAAATTTTTTTATTCAGTGAAAGTTTTTGGTCCATTTTAAAGAAATTTTTCTAGGGCCAGATTAAGCCATAGGCACTATAGCCCTATGTTTAGGAATCTGGATCCTGGAGCCACATGATTATTACATCGAAACCACAGCTTTCATCGATAAGTTTCCAGTCCTCAGAGTTCTAAAGAAAAATCTGAAAAGTGTGGCCCAGATGTAACCAATTCAGTGATGTCCGCCTGAGTCTGAAATGGCCTGAAAGGTGTGAACTTCCCCATGCATCTCAAATGGAAAGTTAACTCCAAGACATTCCACTCGGTGAGACCCAGTTAACACCACCTCAGCAGAGGACTGTGTGCGAGGCACGGGGAGAAGAGTGCCATGAATCCAGTCATCCATCCAAGCAGATATAGCCCAGCAGCTGGGGTGTGTGCATGGGGGTGGGGGGGCTATTGCTTCTTCCTCTCAGAATGGGGGAATGTTGATGCTGCCCCTGAGGGGAAAGAAGTGGCCTCATGCTGCTGAGAAGGGGGCCCACCTGCCACCGCTATGGGACAGGAGTAGAGCTCAAGGGTGGAGTCATAAATCAGTGTGTCTACGGCCCTGGGTTGCCTTAATCCAGCCCTGAATTTCCCTATCATGTTTCCAATTTAATCACCACATCCTCACACTGTGGAGGACCAGGGCATAAAACAGATTAGAAACAAAAGTGAAATTAACTAACCCTGTTTCACTGTCTCGCCCCAGAGAAAAACAAACAGTCAGCATAAATCGAGGAAAGAAAATGAGGTTTTTAAAAAATTCTTTATGCTCTATTCTAAAACAATGTGAGCAAGTCAGGCAAGCAATTTTGCTATTCGTTCTATTTTAATTTATATTTCAGCCTGGCAAAATCCTTTTAAAAACTGCAGACATTTGCACAATGAGGTGAAATTACATTTTTTTTTTTTTTTTTTTTTTTTTATGCTTTGTGATGAGCCAAAGCAGTGGAAGAGACACATTTTTTACCGCTGGATGCCAGCCAAGCCTTACAGCAACAATTTGTTGGAGAATGATTTTTATTGTTCAGGAATGAGACAAATAGTAAACAAAGATCTCCTTGTATATGCTGAAGGCCCCAATTCAGCGAGACTGTTAAGAGCAGACCCAACTTGAAGCAGGAGTAATTCAACTGAAGCTTAAAATTAGACCTGTGCTTGAGCACCTTGCTGAATGAGGGCTATATAATCAAATGTTGCCCAAGAGCATTCCACCAATCAAATGGCTGCGTTTGCTCAATTTTTCATTGCTTTTTTTCAAAGCAAAGAAGCAGCCACAATCTGAAAGCATCAGAAGTATGTTGGGAAATTATAACTCATTTTTATTTTTTCCCTGCTCTCAGTCTAATTATATTTTTTAAAAATAAGGCAGAAGGGCAAGGAGGGGGACACTAATTTCAAACTTCTGCAACACAAAAGGTAACAGTATGAGTGGGGTCTTCTATCATTACTCACTTCCCTTGCCACATTCAACCCCTCTTCACACAGTTGAGGCCTTTAAATTTAGCAGACAAAGGCATAACAAGTTTCAACAGCTGGAAGCTGAAGCTAAACAAATTAGACTAGAAATAAGGTGCACATTTTTCACACTGAGGGTTAATAAACACTGCAACAATTTTCCTATGGATATAATGGATTCTGTCACTTGAAGTTCTCAGAATCAAGACCAAATGGATTTTAGTCTAGCTCCACCAGAAGCTACGGGCTTGATGGAAGAATCACTTGAGGAAAATTCTTCAGCCTGTGCAATACAGGGGGTCAAACTAGTTGATCATAGTGGTCCCTTCTGGCCTTAAAACCCATGAATCTATACTCTGAAGATATTCTGAATACTGTCTAATCCTTTACATCTAATTTCTATCTTCTGGAATAGATCTAGAGATCTGGGCATCACAGCACAAACAGAAAATGTTTCACAGATCAAGTTTGGAGAATGAAATGATAATACAACAATATTTAATTAAAAGACCTTTATTCTCCCCTGATTCAGAATTGGAGGAGTCTGCTATTGGGAATGGGTATGGATATTCTCTTATTAGCCTATTAGACTTCTGTGTTATTCCTGCAAAAACTGAAATTAAAAGAAATACCAAAAAAAAGCAGCCACCTTTGTCTTCAGCAACCACTCCCAAGTCTTTCCATCAGCACAACTAAGTAATAAGGATTATGAAAAGTTTGGTTTTTAATAGACAGGTGGACATGCTTAAATAGTGAATGGGTTTACTTCCAATCTTCCTGCTTCATTTAGCAAAGCCCAATGATTGTGTCCTTTCACTTACATCTACTTACATTTGTAAGGCTTTCTTTTAATTTTTTTGTATATTTTACCTCTGGCATTCCACAGGATTTTTTTAGGAAAAGGTTACTTTCCTTTTCATACATATTCAGTGATGAGAATGTCTATATCTCTGTCAGTTCTCTTTGATTATAATCAGATGACTGCGCAAAGTGGGAGAAAACACACAAGCCAGGGGGAAATGGGGAACATTTAGTGGCCTTGGTGATATTTGCACTGTACAGGATAGCATCAGGGTTGCACAGTGATAGCAGAAGCCAGCATTCCTGCCAGTGATTACAGCTACTTTAATTACCTCACCAAGACCCAGTATCTATTGTGGTGTTTGCATGGTTTGCTGAACAGTCCCACTGAGGACTCCTGCTTTTGGAGGAATTTACTGAACTTGTTTCAGACTGCCCTGTGAAACTGGAGATCCCACTGGCAACTGGGAACAGGTTTACATTAATCCAGATGCAGGGAAGTTACCTTCAAGGAAACAGTTGTTTAATGACAGATTATCCAAACACTCATCAGCACCACAATCAACCTGGAAACAAAAACATTCCAATGAAATATAACCTAGTGGTTGCAAAGAGCAGGGAAATATTGCCAGTGTAAGAGAAAGGGGTACCCTGCTGCGGTGGGCTGTGATTCTGAAGGCTAAGCAAAGCAGGCACCGGTCAGTACTAGAAATGAAAGCTACTAGAACAAAATGAGGACAAAGCAGAAATTATATTTGTGATTCAGTATGGAGTTTTGACCTAATGTACCAGTCTGGTATACTAGAGCATTTTGACTAGAAGTTCTGTTTTTCAGACAAAACTAAAAACAAGACCCACTGGTATTTTTCACAAGAGGAGCATTAGCCCAAACGTCCTGACTAAAATGCAATACCTGTAATTAAATCCTTCCTATATAAATTTCCCATAAAGTTTCAACTGGACATAGCACCGTTCATTGCCTTGGTTAGAGTTGCTGTCCACTGCTACAGCTGCTAAGCTCCAACCGAGGGGTCAAAATTGAGCGAAACGATTATTCTCCCAACTTCTCAATATCCCTACACATTCTCTCAACATATAACAAGTGTGTATATACTCATATACAGGAACATATTTGAGAGACAGAAACATGCACAAACTGCGAACTCGAGCTAGATGGTTGATTTATGCTTCCTTAATCTTTCCCAGATACAGAAAGGGAAGCCAGAGGTTTTTCAGCAAAGTTAGTAGAGAGCCAAGATTCCATTGCCACTTGCTTCACAGAAAGCAGCTAGTTTATTACAAAAGCTAAGGACTGGGGGAGGGGAGGGAAGTGTGATGGAGGTTCAACAGTTTGGATGAAATTCAAAAATGCTAAGAATTCTGTCAAAACCTAAAAACTGGACTCTGGTAATGAAAGGAGGATCTGGTGTCTGCAAAGCAAACCCAGGCCCAGGAGAACATCACTGCTTTTTGTGCAGGTACCATGGAGTGCAGGAAAGAGAAGCAGCCAATAGTTTAGCAAAAAAATTGAAGAGGAACGGAAATTGCCTCTGAGGCTAAGGTGAAATCCTGGCCCGACTGATGCCAATGGCAAAAAAAAAAGGAGCCGGGATTTTCCCCTTCGATTCTGTCTCTGAAGTCAACAGTCTCTGAACAGACATGAGCAGTTTTTCACTACTATTTTAATTACAAGATAACAAAGTTTATACAGCAATACTCACAGAGGGCACCTCACAGCTCTGTGCAATAACCAAGAGAGGAGCAGGAGCCAGAAGCTAAACAAACGTTATCGTAAGAGTATTTCCAATGTGCTGCTCACCTTTTTCTGACTATTTATTTCGCTCAGTTTCTATCACCAAGCAGAGATCTAATAAACAACACCACTGTACAACCTGGCATGACTAGAGAATACTGCTCTGAGCACTAAATCAATTTGTGGGGATTTTTTCCTAAAAGAATGTAAATAAATATTAATATTTTAAACACAAGACCTCCCAGTAACTAGATTCAAGTTATGCTAATACCAAACAGCTTTGTCACATATGTGTATATATATATAATTATACAGGAACATAATTACAGAGGCGGAATTAGATTTTATTGTTCTTATCCAAAGCTCTCATAATATCTTATTTCTTAAAAAAAAAGAAAAATAGATTTCAGAGCTTATTAGAGAGGCATTGTCAAGCCTTCAGGACTGGATTTATTTATCAGTGGGTAACACAAGACACCAGTTATTTTTTCAAGTAATTCCCTGCTGCAGTGATCACTTTAAAATCATGTCAAAGAAATCCTTAGTTTCATACAAATACAAACAGATTTTAAGAGCTAGGCATTTGAGAGCATAAAACCTAGACAAGTTCCCTTTCATTTTAACTTGGTAGCCTATGGATGCAAAATTTAAAAAACTTCTTGGTTCAAAAATCTTACCAATCAACAACTGTTGTCTATACATGCATGATCCAGCGTATCGTAATTATTTTGTGCTTCATATTTTACAAATCTATTGTTGGGAATATTTGGATTGTAGCTGCTGCACTGCATCCAAGTAGTATTGGGAGAGCACAAATCTAAAATGTACAAAAAGGCTTTGGCAATTACATGAATCAATATAGATCTAGTTTCTTAGTAGTTAGTAATTGTGCCTCTGGTGTCATTATATCTAAGTATCTAGGCATCTTTAAGGTGAAAAATCAACCCGGTAGTTAAGCAGCAACATAATTATTAGAAAGGCTTGATTGTGCATGTTGAGTACGCTTAGTACTGCAGAAAGGGGCCTGTTCTTGCCATACTCACATGAACAGAACTCCCACTGCTATCAGTGGGAATTCTGTCTGAGTGAAAATAAAGGTCATAGACTTTATAACCTTGGGATGTTGTGAGAAATGGATTTTAAACCTAGCTGCTAAAATCTGTAGCTCTTAGAACAAGATTTAAAAACAAATTATTTCAACAATAAGAAAATGGGTCACCATAACTTTATTTAGTCCTGCCCACCTTATCAAGAGAACTCTGCTAATGTTGCTTCCTTTACTGCTGGCAGCATTTATTGGTGTGACGGAAACCTGGCTTAATCCACACTCCTCTTTCCTACAGACGGGCTTTAATAAAATATGAGAGTGTGATTCCAAAATAAGGACTCAATACTGAGTTCTCTGGCGCCAATCCATCAAAATATTTAAGCACTTCACCTAAATATATGAGTATTTCCAGTGATTTCAGCTGGACTATTCATGTGCTTAAAGTTCAATATGTCCTTACGTGCTTTGACGGATAAAGTCCAGGTCCTCAGCAGCTTGCAGGATCAAGCCCTCCATATCATGTTATTGGGAAGGTGACAGGTCTGAAAAGCACCTCACCACTACTGGTGTCTGCATACAAGAGTATGGAGAAAAAGAAAGCTGCCAAATGTCCGGCTGGCTAGGTTCAAGAACAAGGCACTCTCACTTTGCAGTACCCCAGTGCTATTACTTCCTGCAGGGTTACTAGGCTATGAGCCTGGAGAATCCTTATCACTCTGGAAGGATTCCAGCAGTCTTTCTGGCTTTTACTGATTGTGGAATAATGGTGACTCAGATTTCTAGTTTGGCTTTTAATGTGAAAATTCTATTTTAATTTCTAAGGAAGGATTATTCAAAATTACCTTTGTTGCTTTGTCTGATGTATTGTACATGTGATCAGTAATGATAAGTAAAAGGATTTGGCAGTTTTCTCAGACAGATGTTGAGTTGTTGGGGGTTTTTTAAATGCTGCTGCTAAACTAGTCTTATTGCAAATCATTTTATACTGCAAGGGGCAGCAGCAATTTAGAATGTAGAACGCATCACTGAATGAACGATGAAGTTCAAATACAAGGCAGACTGAAGACAATGCTATTTTCAACATTCAGTTATTACACAGAAGAAGCAGCCTTGTCAATAAACTGAGCCAGCTTCACATCTCTTTTGGTCAGTCCTCCACAATCATGGGAAATAAGAGTTATCTGAACCTGTAAGGAAAAGGAAAGGAAGTCGGTTACAATTTACATTCCAAGCTTTCAGTGAAGACTGATCAGAATTGAATTTGAATTTTTTTGTGGGAAGGGTGATCTTTTTAACTAATTGGTTTAAAAAAATCCTGCCGGCAGACTAAGAGTTGGAATCTTAATACTTTTCCAAATTTTAAGACATTGTATGAGTCAGCTGCAAGGTAAGCAGGCTCAGCAGAATCTGGAGACTAACCAAAGAGGCACTTCACAGAGTAAAAAAAGTAATTTAGGCTTCATGTTTTTGGGTTTCTTTCAAGAGGCGGCATCTGATTAAATTACTCATTCTTTACATTTAAATTCCACATATTGGTTTCATGAAGAATTCAGGTCATCGACCAAGTTGCAAACACCAAATTAAGTGACTGGAGCATAAAAATCAGTATCTTAAAGGTGAAGAAACTGGTGAGTTCTTTGCAGATTAATTCTGAAAGGAAAAAATAAACAGACTGGTGTACATGTTGCTATGATACAGGCTGCCTGCGTGAGTTTGTTTAGACTTATCCAGATGAAGAGTCATGTGCTACATTGTTAGCTGTCCCTGTTTAGCAGGGATTTGCAAAAAAGAAAATCTAAACACCCTGTGAGTTCAAGACCATCTTCAAAAGTGTGATATAAGCACTTTGTCCATCATCACTTAGTGTGTCTCTTTAAATGAGATAGTTAGAATGTATTTAATTTTGTCTTAAAAAAGAATTAAGACCGTTTTATTGCCAATTAATCCCATTTTAAAAAAATACACATGGCACTTTGTGCCAATCAGAAATAAACATTACTTTATTTGTATGCATCATCATTCTGCTTATCCCTTGTTTTGTTTTAGACAGGCGTGGTATATATTTACCAGTGACTAAAGAAAAAATAGTTAATAGAACAAAATGAGAACTATTAGAAAATAAAATGTTAGTAATAGTTTGTCTCTTGCAGTAGTGCCTTTTATTGGAGGGTCTCAATGTAGCTGGCTAACATTTGTCCTCATGAAACCACAACGAAGTAAGTTTTATAACTGACTTTACAGACAGCTACACAGAGACACAGGAGTCAGGATTTTTAAAATATGAAGTCTAAGTTAGCTTTCCAGGTTCCTGTTTCAGCACCAGAACAAGTGGCTTGATCTTGCAAACTTCTGAACTCCATTAACTTCCACAGGCATCAAAAGGAGCCAATGAGCATTTGATAGCTTTGAAAAAATCAGAGCATTTATTTAGATGGCCTAAACATGGATTTAGGGGCCTAACTTTAGGCTTCCATTTTAGGAAATCTTGGCCAAAGAGGTTACGTGATGCGTCCAAGCCGCACAGCCTGTGGTGAGAAATCTGAGAGAAGAACTATGGAGTCCTGGCTCTCTAACCACTGGTTAAACAAATCTCTTCACTATTTAATATACAAAAAAGATTAAAAGGTAGGAACAATTTGAGGTTTAAACACTTTCACAGTGTGTCAAATGTTAAGCACATTACCATAACGACAACAGGAAGAAAATCAGCCTAGTCTAAGATAAAACACACACAAAAAAACCAAAACGCTAATTTATTCTGCCCATCAGCAGGACTGGATTTTCTTTGCAAATATTCTTTTAAAATCCACCAAGGAGACAGGTAAAGTAACTACCTCTTTTGATGTATAGAAGCATCCTAATGTGAAAAGGAGTGATAGAAATGGATGTTCTATAAATTGATCTGGTCTACTAAATTGTTCATAAAGGTACCAAAAAAGTTATTCGATGCATTACCTTGTTGTACACATTAAACCATTCGGGATGATGATTCATCTTTTCTGCTTGCAGAGCAACTCGGGTCATAAATCCAAAAGCCTGGGATAAAAAGAATACCGAGAAATATTTCATCTGTTCAGGAACGTGTGTTAACGTTAGTGTTCTGGATCTACAAGGATATATTCCAAAAGCATAGTGATGTGTAATGACAGGGATGGCCCTTGCGTACTGGGACCTGAAGATAATTTGTTTGTACCCTGTCCCTTTGAGTATTCTCAGTACATCACCTTTTGGAGCACTCCACCATCCCAGGATTGCTACCCATTCTATCTTCACCGTTCCCTTACCAAAGCAGGGTTCTGCAGCACATGCTCCAGGGATGGACTCCCAGAGTTCATGGCTTTCTGATTAACTGGCTTCTTCTTGCAATGGGTTACAACCCCCTTCTCCTCACTGGGATACTACTCCAAGTCATGGTCCCCTTGTTAAAAATTTACTACCAACCTAAAGGGATTGTGGTAATTTTCCTGCTGTTGACAGAGTTCTCTCCCTCTTTGGATACTGGTCCATCATTCTGTCCAAAATGACTTATCCAAAGATTGATGAACAACAATTATTTTGCCAATAGCATGCAACAGGTATCAGATATTTTTAAATATTCACCCAAGCAAGATACGCTTATGCCCCTAGATCTTTACTCCGTCTTTCCTCCACCAGCCGTTCCAAATTACACAAGCTAAACACTCCGCTATACTATCAATATACACAATGTATTTTTCAGGAACAGAGTTCATTTCCAGTGACTTTCCCTGAATGTAAACATTTTTTGTTTTGTTTTTTGGAGAGGGACAGAGGGCGGTTGGCCACGTGACGTGACTTCTCCCCTTTATGAGAAAATGTTTTGGTTTAAATGAGAGAATACAGACTTCCCAGTCCCCCACCTTCTTCTCTGCACACTCCCCTGCGATACAGGATTTAATCACAGGCTCAAGGAGAAAATGTTATGGAAGGCCCCTGACAAAAATATTTGCAGAAAATCTCTGCAGTATTAAAAAAAAAACTCAATGTAAATCAGGGACTCACTCTACAATATGACCCATATATGTAGGTCCCTGTGCCTGCCCAGGGACCAAGGGAGGTCAATGGGCTCTGCTGAGATGTAGGAGTCCATCCAGGGTGATCAGAGCCTAAATTAAAACTGCAAAGCAAAAAACCCCTATCCACATACATAATCTGGTTCATATTAAAATACTTGCCATAAGTTAGTATCTTGACATAGACCTACCTGTTTAGGTCATTTTTAGCACTAATTTATAGACTAGCCTATATACAGTCCATCAAGCAATGGCCATTTCAAACAAACATGTGGTCAATAAATAACATAATGGTTGATAATAGTTTCAGTCTTTTTTTCTCTCACAAATTACAAACATTTTAAGAAAAAGAATCAGTGCCTGGATGAAGTATGACTTTGTAAGTCACTTTGCCAGTCAGATGAATGCAAACGTTACAATCAGAGCAAATTATTCCAATGAGGTTTGTCATTTGGAAACCACCAAACTGTCAGCAATTAAAAAGCTTTTTTCTTTGACCCAAGAACTTTCGAAAAATTGGGAACACTAACTTCCCTTGAAGCCCTCGCTTGGTTTAATTTTACTTGAAGTGAACAATTACATTTCAAAAATTTCAAGCATCGTAACAAGGTGCTTAAAAGCATAAAGCAGTAAACATTAGGGCTAAGGTGGAATACACAGCTTTATTAAAAATTCTAAGATTTACATTTTATTTTTTAAAATACCCATTACCTTAACATCTTTAGTTACAAGACCATATCAAATTATACATAGAATTGCCCCCAAAGGGTAGTTTAAAAGCCCTACTGTAGTCAGAAAGGCATCTGAAACTAGATTGATTTTGTATCATCAGGCAGCGCAGGGAAAACTGGAGAAGATTCATGAAAAATCTGACCAAATCTATATTTGCACTGCCAATAACTACATCTATGTACAGACACGCACGTGTGTACATACATATATTTTTCCATGGATATATTTATTTTATTGCATAACCATCACCACTCACTCTAAGTTCAAGTAGAAAAAACATCAAAATTAAATTAAATTATTCAGTGACCAAACATCATGACAACTAAACTCTACCATACCATTCCCTGTGCCTTCCCCCCGCGACACTAACTTGACCAGAAGTCACCAGTTAGCAGACCTTGATGTCCCTCCCCATCACCACAGCTAAAAATGGAAGAGTTGCACTTTATCCTGAAGGTAGCCAAACTCAGGTTTTCAGCAACTACAAGAGGGAATGAATTCCTAAGCATGGAGCCCTCCATGGAGAACTTCCTGCTATCCTTTCCTATGAGCTCAAATCTTGAGAGCAGGTAGTAACAGCGTTCCAGTAGACATAACTACTACAGCAGAGGCTTTTGGAAGTTTCTGAGCTAAAAGGATCCTATAACCATGATTTTACACATACGTCATGTGTGTGAATTATATATACATATGGATATGTACATACATACACATATAACCATGCTTTACCTAAAGCAATCTTCTCTGCTTCACATTACTAAAATAAACTACTTTTTCCATTTTGATTATAGCCTATGTTAATTATGCACAAAAGAGCACATATCTCCCACTAAGAAAATGAGCAGCAGCTCTGCTGAGTAATTTCACCAGTGCAATCTCCATTAAGTCTCTAAATACATCCTTTTCTAATTACATAAATTAGAACTCTATTGTTTATAGATCACCTTTATGTTTGTAGGCACATAACCTTCCTTTCACAAAATACAATTGGCTCTGGAGGAAAAGATATTTAGGTCTGATTAGATATGAAAACACTATTACACAATCAGTTTGGACATTTCTTCACGTCTTGAAACATGATCAGTAATTTGGTCTAATTGGTGATCAAGGAAACTATCTGGTGATCAATTAAAGTAATTACCTGATTCCGGCAACATAACCAACCTTATTTTGAGCTGGAGTCTGCACTTCTTCAACTTTAATTTAAAATAATGAAAATTATTAAGCAGTCTGCAGTGCAAAATCATTGTCAAGCATGAGTCACATGACAGTACTGTCACTCAGCATTGGTGGATACAGTTTACCAGAAAGCCAAAACGTGTCTTGTTGCTAGGTGGATAAGTGTTTTATTTACACTGATAAGTCCTTATATGGCCTTGACCTTAGCAAACTGATTGTGGCAGCTCTAACTGTTCATTATATCATTTTAAGATCTTAATTTGAAAATATATCATCCACAACACAGAACCTCAGCAGCATTTTCTAAAATCTGTGCATCAAGTTGTAAAAGCAGCAGTTTTGAATAAAGGAAATACCATACCAGATAAGATCAACAGTCTTTCTATGCCTTCATTCCCCATCCATAAGATGGAGCTAAAATAGTACTTTCCTACCTCACAAGGGGTGTTGTGAAGACAAATGCATTAAAAATTGCAAGGTACTCTGGTACTAGGAACAATAGGAATATTTTATAGAGATTCTTTACTGTGTAATTTTAGTTTATATTTAGATAATTTTTTACTAAAATAAAGTTTAGAAATATAGGCTTCTATACATTTCTTAACCTGTGAAAAAATTTCCCAAGGAAAATATTGGAAGCAACACAGAGTGGAAACAACACTAGCAATTTTACTGTATGGAACAGTCCTGCTTTGGCAAGGAGATGGACTGGATGATCCAATGGGTCTTTTCCATTTCTATCTTCTAGCAGTCATGTAAGAAATAACTAAAAAAAGCTACTGAAGTTGCAGCAGTAGCTCAGCTGCAATTTCTAAGACAGAGATTCATTTTCTAGATGCTTGTTCTGGGAAAATATTTCCTTGCTAAATCACTCCTGAAAGAAGAAATCATATTGAGAAAGAGTTTTAAGCAAGCTCAGCTGGTACCTCTTGCTGCGCTTTGAGATGGCTCAACTGTACTTTTTAAATGACAGAACATGCTATCACAAAATCTGGCTTAATGCAACTTGCTTTTCCTGAGAAAAGTAAAAACTGTGCTATATGCTTTGCTTTCAGGACTGAATGGAAAGATGAAATTCCATCTACCTCTTTGCACTACAGAGTACTTAACAGCTTTGGGAGGATTGCAGAGTCCCTCTGCTAATCTGCTATTCTTCTTTTCACATATCTTAAGCAAGGACTCCATTCATCTTAACACTTTTTAACATACAGCTTTTACACAATGCTTGCCAACATTTAGCCTGATGATTAACACATCAAAGCAATGCTGGCTGATGAGTTGTACTAATATATCACCGCCTGGTAAATTCCCAGTGATAAGAGTACCATAATGTATCACCAGAACACCATTCAGACAATTCTTTACTCAAAAGATGGAGCTTCTCAAGAAAAACAGCTCTGACTCCTAGCAATTTAACAAGCATTTTATTTATCTGTTTTTAAATGCAAAGGTTATGAACTTAGGGTCTCTCGGACTCCTAAATCTTTCAGCCAAAGGAAACATATGCTAATCACAAATACATTAAGGTTTTTATTTCCAATCTGTCATCATAATGCTGGGGGCAGTATTAACCTTGACCCTACATGGTGTAAGGGCTACCTGTCTTTGCAGCATTACTATTTAATAACAGAAACATTTTGCATCCTTTATTAATGGGCTACATGTATGTAATGGATAATATAAGTCATAATAATGCATTTCTACTTTAGAATATACAATGCTTAGCATGTTTGCTTTCACTTCATACCATTACATATTATCATGAACATTATATGTTGCATTTGTCCTCTTTGTTCTTCATGCAGTTTAATCCCCATTGTTTCATAACAATAAAGACAATTAAACATCACTAAGCCTCAGCTCCAAATTGTGAAACTTCCACACATATAACCTACTTCACTAATTCCTGTAACTAGCTAACTTTTATTTATCTGGGTCAGGAGGAAGAGAGAAGAAGTTGCTTAATGTTGAGCTAAATTAAAGGTATACTGTACAATACCTTTGTTTCTAGTCAGTCATTTGGTTAAGTTAGTTTCATTACATTTTCTATTGTGCTCCAAGTGAAATCTGAATTTTTAAAAATTCAGTTGACTACATTTAGGGAAGATTTTTCTTTGTTAAAACAGAGATATCTTGTTACATAGTTATAGTATTTTTTTAAATAAGTTATTTCAGTTTTAAAAACCTAAAAATTCAACCAATGTTAATAAAGGGAAGGAAGAGACATTTGATGAGGTGTTTGTTATCAAATCTTTCTCTCTCTATTCATCTTAAGATTCTCTATTGTGTCCATCACCATAATATCTAGGTAAATTAGAGCTACAAGGCACTAAGCAGCTGTCTTCAGGGAACTTTCCTTTTCTCTGGCTGGGTTTTATATTATTCATGACATAACAATGATTTTTAATATCACTGCAGGAATGGTGGGAAAGCTCTCTCAGAAAAGGAGGTAGCTAAAGCATGCCCTAAATATAATCACACTCTGGCAGAATCTGACTAATTCTAAGAGTAAGTTCCACAACTGAACTTCCTTGATCAAGAGAACTTTATCTCCACCTGCACTTTGTGGGCTGCATTGCTCCAGAAAAGTGCTGCTGCCTTGAGGCATCCTGGATAGAGAAGTAGTTGCTGATATCCTGACCTATTTGACAATCAGGACTATGTCTTTGAATTGGCAAGATAAACAGACTGGAGTTCACTTTAGAACAGGGGTGGGCAAACTTTTTGACCCAAGGGCTACATCCGGTTTGCAAAATTATATGGAGGGCTGGGTAGGGAAGGCCCTGCCTCTAATCTGGCCCCCTCCCACTTCCCGCCCCCTGACTGCCCCCTCAGAATCCCCAAACCATCCAACCCCCCGACCATGTCCCCTGAATGCCCCTTCTAGAGACCCCTAACCATCCCGAGAACCTCACCCCTTACCCAATTCCTCTGTCCCGAGTGCCCCAACCCCTATCCACCCTCGTGCCCTCTAACTACCACCCCACGACCCCACCCCGCTCCCTTACTGCCCCCTCCAGAATCCCCCCCCAAACCACCACCCTGGAACCCCCCCCACTTACCATGGCTGCTTGGTGTGGCTCTGGGAAAGGGGCAAGCGCACAGCCCTGCCCCCGAGAGTGCTCCCTGCGCAGCGGGGCTCTGGGAGAGGGGAGAGAGTGCGCAGCACCGGCCCCCAGAGCGCTGCCCGCGAGGGCTCTGGGGAAGAGGGGGGAAATATGCTGCCCCGACCCCCAGACTGCTGCCCGCACACATGGCTCCAGGGGAGGGGGGCGAGCGCGCTGCCCCTGCGGCGCAGCTCCGGGAAGGGGGGAGCATGCGGCCCTGGCCAGGCAGCGGTGACAGGGCGGTGCGGCTCCAAGGGAGGGCCAGGGGCATCCTCCCCGACCGGGGGCCGGACGGGATGGGCCCGCGGGCCGTAGTTTGCCCACCCCTGCTTTAGAGGATTGTGCCCTTAACTATGAAAATACTTAGGGAAACAGTAGGGGTACAGTACTAATGACATGTAGGCATGCATGGACATGGAATTTTTATTGGAACATCTAAAGAAATATGGACTTCGTAGGAAATATCAATACAATATTAACCTCAATTATTGATCTATACTCTTCCTAATTTAGAATATCACATCAGAAATAAAATGAGGACTGGCTGCTGAAGTATTCCATCCGTGATCTTCACATCCCATTTATACAAAACTGAAGCCCGTTTGCTTTGCTCCCTAAGATAAAATTACATATCAATATTAGAGCTGCAATTCTATACCCAAGTTATATGTTAAAGCTTTCAAAATATCTGAAAACCTTTACACTTTTTTCCATAAAGGAGGCTGTTTCTGGCTTGCAACACTTGTTTACAATTAAGTCGGTGAAGAAACTAGCTAGCCAACTCTATATCAAACATTTTGACAGCAAAAGCACAAACACTGATCTATTCTAAGTAGTTTGCCACTCTATGTAATCTTGGAAAAGGCATTCTTGCCTTTGATTCTACAAATGTTTATACTTCATACATCATGCAAATAGTCTTTTATATATCAAGAAATAATGTGAGCAAATCTGAAGTTTAATTAAATTCTTCAGCAATAACCCTGCCAAAGCACTGTGATTTTCCTATAAAAAAATTATTCCAATTTGTTGATCTTACACTGGATGAAACATACTGTAACAATCTTCATAATTTATATCCTTTTGGGACACTATGATTTAAAGTAACATAATACAGACCAGCATAACTGCTAATCTAAACCACCTGACCAGATAAACAACAGTTTCCCCTTCTCTCGTCACTGAGGGTATTTCTGTTTATTGTCATATGATTTACTCATTTTAAAAACATGAAGAAAAAATGCTGCGAAACAGCTAGGAGGCATGGCCTCTCTTACACTGGGAACTTTTCACACACAGGTACCAGTGTAACGTCAAGAAGTATGAGACCGAAGGCAATTCCAAGAACTCTGTTCTCAGGACAAAAAAAAAAAAAAAAAAAAAAAATCACAGCAAAGAAAAGATTAGGTTCATTCTGTACAATCTGGACCAGGTGCAGTGGTAGAAGCTACAATTCTACAAAATAAATCAATGTCAAAGACATTATGTGCCAAGTTCAGCAGTGCTTTAAACTATGGTATATGTTTATCAGAAAACAGGTGCAAGTATAATTTGCCTCTATTAGGCATTTAATGTGTGTGTGCGCAAATGACTACTATTTTTGTGCCAAGGAGGTAACGGGGATTGTTGAAGAAAAAGCATTAAAAGAAGAGTGCAGAAAAAATAGACTCTCTCTCAGTTGTTTTGCTTCTTACACTCCTTTCCTGCTATTTCCTCGGGGTGTACGTTACACTCATTTTTGCACACTCCCTGAATTAGCACCACTTATTGCTAGCCATAGTTGACTTTTCTGACAAACTTACACTCCGATTTGCATCACTGCTGAATTTGGCCCTATGAATAAATATTTATTTTCTTGTAACTGATATTACAGAGAGTCTCCTAAAGGGAAGCAGGGTATCAGGTCTATCACCCTTTTCCTCACCCTTAACCACTCAAAACAACCACAATGTTATTTAGAGATCATCTTTCCCTCTTCCCATTTTACAATGGTGACAGCAACTGGAAATCATGTGGAGGCACTAGTCACTGTGATTCAATTAAAAGATTTTACAACCAAATTTTTATAAACTTGCATTGAAGACAAACAATTGGCACTAAAAACTACTTTCTGCTGTTGCTGAGAAATGTCAAAGCTTTTCATGCTCCATTGGAAAGTGCTCTGCTTCACAAGCCATGTTGGCTCTGACAACTAAATGGTCTGATACGCTTTATTACAAAGTGTACCAGTTTGCTTACACAGGCAAATATATAATTATCTTTGCCCATAAAGACTAGGGCAAAGTAAGTATGATTCCTAAACTGAGAAGATTGCAGTTACAAAAATCACAGCTTGACATGGAGCAACCAAATCGCACTAGCTTGCAGCAATGAAAATCTCCTTTACTATGCCATCTACTTTGAAGTCTGTTATAACAATCTCATACTAATTAATACGATTCTTTTTGAATAGGCAAATGTAATGGCAAACCTTACAATCTCAACCATGCTGGCTTTTACTAGTGACCCTAGAGAAAATTCCTGAAAATTCATTTCAGCTTTGTACCACAAACCTGGTGTCTAGGTAATACAGTATATTGCATTTCATTGTGCATTTTGCACTGTGTCCAAAGGAGAGAAAGGAAAATGAATGAAAAAATCATGACTTAATACTTTACTGACTTTTTGTTAATTAAATTCCATACTACCAGTATGAGAAACAAAGTTCAGCATGCTGAAAGCATGGAAGTATATAAGCACTCCAAAAGGCAGTATCTGTTATGTATAATTTCACTCAGAAACATTTGGAAAGGGTAAGATTCTAGGGTTTGCATTTAGCGCTTAGGGCAAAAGCCACCTTGTAACTATAATATTATTTCTTCAAAATGGAAGCCATGTCAGATTTTAAAATATTACCCAGATTCATAGAAAATTTGTATCTAGCTGCATTATTCTTTGTTGCTGATATTTTATATCAGTTACTCAATAGAGAAAAAAAAATCATCAAGAAGCACCATGTCTGAATTAAAATCTCACTTACCAACCAGAATAGGAAGCTAACTTCCACCTTCCTCTTCCCAAGCATACTTGTGTAATGGTTGTTGTGCTCAAAAATGAAAAATAAAGTTTATTAAGAGGTTTACACTAAATGAAATGCCTATTTAAAGAAACTGGACTTCCTTTTTATTTACTAAACAGGCAACGTGCACTCAACCAAAAGAATAAAATAATACTGCAAAGCCCTCATTAACTGAGCACCTGTTAAAGCAATTGGTTACTTAAAAAAATAAACTCTCTTTGCTGTGCAACTGAAAGGACAATGATAATTCGACTTGTTAAAATAACTGCATGGTCTAGCAAATAAGAACAATGATGTACAGTAATAAAACCCTCAAACAAAATACTATACAAAGTAGTAATAAAATGCACTTTGGGCTCTCTTCCGACCTTTTGAATGTATATACCAGAATACTCCGTTACCCTATTTTACTCACGCTGATCTTTTATACTTTACAACATTCTGCCACTGAGATGTTAAAAATGTTTGAGTATATAGTGCTATACCAAAACATATGGCTATATAAGCACTTTGTAAAAGCCCAGTTTAAGAAAAGACCTAACTTTAAGCATGTGTTCAAATCCCATTGACTTCAACTGGACTTACATCAACACATGCCTAAGAGCTTTCTTGAATAGGAATGCTTTCCTGAACTGGTGCCCAATGGTACATCCATACTACAGATTTTACACTGGTAGTTATACACACAGCCTATACACACAGAAGGGGTCTTTCTATTGGCGTACAAACATCACCTACCCAGATGAAGTTAGCTATGTCAACAGAAGCTGATATAATGTTTGGTGTAGGCCAGACCAAAACAAATAGAAAAATGCAAGGGAAATTCACTAGTTATCTAATTATGTTACATCAGAAAAAAAATCAGTAATGAAGAACAAAATTCTACTGGTTTGCCAACTATATCTTTCACTTCCCAAAGAGCACTGAGGATTTCACTCTGAACATGAAAAGAAGTCCACATTCCATACATGCAGTTGATGGCATTAGTAGCAATGATACAAGGTTCTTCTTGGTCTGTTGGTAAGATTACACTGCTCTACAGCCAAAATGCTTCTGAAATAAATGTAATCAAACTTTACTAATTCTGGATCACTGAGAACGAAAATGATGCTTAAAATTGTTGATTGGCTCTAGTTTTCAAGATATGCTATTGGGTCAGTATATATGACCCTTGACATGGGAATGGCAGAGGATAAATGAGTTATAAAGGGAAGGGATCTCAATTTAAACCAGAAATGACTAAAATACATCTTTGACTAAATCTATAAATAAATCTATGACTGGGTTTGGACAGTACTTGCTTTTTAGGCAAAACAATGAATGATGCAATCTGAAGCTGGGATTGCGTCATACATGATATGAATTGCATTATGTTATTCCTAGAAGTCATGGATGATGTAATCATAACGAAGCTTACATCACTCTGCTGAACAAATTGCCCTATATCAGCTCTAGAAATCATACAGTGTCGTGCTCTCTTATTTGTCAGTGTCTGATTTTGCAAAGGGACACATTTCTATTTAGCCAAAGTGAGCAGAGATGCCTCGTACTTGTGTGAACACTGCAGATAACTTCTGCTGTGTTTGTGGTGAAGTGACTTTTGCATCACAAAAGCGCAGTATAACCACTATGGTTAAGAAAGCCTATCACCTTTATTTTGGCTGCAAAATTGGAGATCAGGACAAGAGGTGGGCCCCACACATATGCTGCAACACTTGTGTAACAAATCTTCGCCAGTGGTTGAACAGGAAAAGGAAATCTATGCCTTTTGCAGTGCCAATGATTTGGAGAGAGCCAACAGATCATACCAGCAATTGTTACTTCTGCATGGTGCCTCCAGTTGGGAAAGGTGTGTCCAAGAAGAAACAGTGGACTGTGCATTATCCAAACATTCCATCAGCTATACGCCCAATACCCCACCGAGAAGGACTGCCAGTTCCTGATGCACCAGAATCATTCTCACTTAAGTCAGATGAGGAAGAGGATGAAACTTCTGGTCCTGAACCATCAATGTCACAGGACCCACATTTTCTCCCATCCTCCTCCTCTGAACCACACCTCATAACACAAGCTGAACTGAATGACCTTGTCAGGGATTTGGAACTACCCAAGAGTAAAGCACAGCTGTTGGGCTCCAGACTACAGCAGTGGAATCTCCTGGCAGGTGATGTTAGGGTTTCCATGTTCCGTGACTGTCAAAAGGATCTTGTCCCATTCTTCTTCATGGAAGGTGATCTTGTAGCCTGCAACAACATCGATGGTGTGATGGCAGCCCTCAACATCGTTCACGATCCAGATGAGTGGAGACTCTTCATTGATTCATCGAAGACGAGTCTTAAAGCTGTTTTGCTGCATAATGGCAATGTTTTGCCATCAATTCCAGTTGGTCATGCAGTCCATATGAAGGAAACCTATGACAACATGAAATAACTTTTGAGGTGCATAAACTATGACCAACATCAGTGGCAGCTCTGTGGCGATTTGAAGGTTGTTGCTCTCTTGCTTGGTCTGCAGACTGGATACACAAAGTACTGCTGTTTTCTCTGCAAATGGGATAGTCGTGCAAGAGATTCCCAGTACACCAAGAATGATTGGCCACTCCAACAGTCATTGGAGCCTGGGAAGAAAAGTGTTCGGCATCCACTACTTGTTGAATCAAGGAAGATTTTGTTACCACTCTTACACATCAAGCTGGGTCTGATGAAGAACTTTGTCAAGGTCATTGACAAAACACAAGCAGCTTTCAAGTACCTCCGTGGAAAATTTCCAAGGTTAAGTGAAGCTAAGATAAAGGAAGGTGTCTTTGTTGGTCCTCAGATTCGTGAACTTCTTCGAGATGATGCATTTGA
This sequence comes from Dermatemys mawii, assembly GCA_007922305.1. NCBI lineage: Eukaryota > Metazoa > Chordata > Testudines > Dermatemydidae > Dermatemys > Dermatemys mawii. The sequence continues at coordinate 9,763,784 of ML677358.1, read as the reverse complement.
CCATGCACTGCGTGGCAAGGAAAAGACGGCATGGAAAGCCTTCCAGTCAGTGGCAATACATTTTCTCGGAAACAACAAGGCAGACAACTACAGGTTGTTGGTGGAAAACCTCCTCAAGGCATACAAAAGCCTTGGTTGCAACATGTCACTAAAGATACATTTTTTGCACTCTCATCTAGATTTTTTTCCACCGAACTGCGGAGCAGTGAGTGACGAGCACAGCGAGCGATTCCACCAGGACATTGCAACAATGGAGAAACGCTATCAGGGCAAATGGAGCCCATCAATGCTTGCAGACTATTGCTGGACAGTGACAAGACATGCTCCATTTAAAGAATACAAAAGACAAGCAAAGAAGTACCGAGTAGACACTGAATAGGACTGAACTATGTATGTAATAATTTTTTGCCTTTTATTTCATAATACATTTTATTTATATAACCCTTTTGGTGATTTTTAAAGTGTTACATAAACAGGACAGGTGAAATATTATCATGTAAAGCAACCATAAACACATGAAAAGACCTAGGTTTACAATTTATGATTAAAACTCTACTATTTACACAATATACACAGACATAAAATGTAAAAGCTTAAATATCTTAGAAACAGTAGCCAATCAGTTGTTTTAATTGTCATATTTGAATTCAGCACATCAAAATACATAATAAATATCACATTTTATCTCTGAAGCAGACAACTTCTAAAAAATTGTAGACCAGTGTTATGGGCAATGTCAGTTCAATATCCAATACAGTCTCTGCTGAGCATAAAGGGGAAATCACATCCTAAGTCTGATCCTAAGAGAACATCAAAGAACAAGAAGAAAGCCATACTTTGTAATATTTCCTAACTCACAAGAGTGTTGTGAGGATAAATATGTCAAAGATTGCAAAGCGCTTTGAGATCTGCTGATGAGAAGAGCTAGGCATTACTATTCTTAGGATGGATGAAGAGATTAAGTAGTTGGCCCTATAACCACATCATCATCAGGAACCTCATCACTTTTCTATTTATTTATTTTTTGGTGGCACAGACATATCTCAGTGTCAATAATTCAAACATGTTAAAGCAGAAAGGGGGTCTGAAATTATAAACTGATGGGAGATGAGAAACAAGAACTGCAATCCAAGCAAGTAGGTCATTTGGTTCCACTGTGTGTGGATGAAAGCACTCTGGCCATGGTACCTAGCCATACTGAGACAAGTTCTTTTTCAAGCATCCAGCAAGTTTCTATAAAACTTTAGGAAAGGAGATTGTATGGTAACCCAGTGACTCCAATGGGAGTTTTGTCTGAGTCATGGTTGTTAAGCTCATAATTTTTATCCAACTATAATATCTGAATAATTGTATGAAGTGTTTTTCATGTATTTCAATCAAAAATTTCAATTCATGTAATTTTCCATATATTTCAAATCTAGTCACAATGCATTCTTTGAAAGAAGAGTATGGAGAGAAGGACCATCTTCCTAGACAATACGAGAAGGCAGAAAAAGGAAAATAAGACTTAAAAAAACCTGCTTTGTTTAGACAGTTACCATTTTTTCCATAATATTTCCAATTTTCCTTATACAAAAAGTTATGTGATCAGTATAAATTACTTTTGCTGTTCTTGCTATTTGAACAACTGGTGAAATGAGGCTAGAAATACAGAAATGAATAGAAAGTGCCAAATTAAGAACAGATTATTAGAAACAAAAGTGGATTAATTTTATTAGCAATATTTTGTATAAGGATACAGGACTGACAATCAATATTTTAAGCCAGGGGTCAGCAACCTTTCCGACGTGGTGTGCCGAGTCTTTCTTTATTCACTCTAATTTAAGGTTCCGCATGCCAGTAATACATTTTAATGTTTTTAGAAGGTCTCTTTCTATAAATTTGTAATATAGAACTAAGCTATTGTTGTATGTAAAGTAAATAAGAATTTTAAAATATTTAAAAAGCTTCATTTAAAATTAAATTAAAATGCAGAGCCCCCCCCCGGACCAGTGGCCAGGACCTAGGCAGTAGGAGTGGCACTGAAAATCAGCTTGCATGCCGCCTTCGGCACCCATGCCATAGGTTGCCTACCCCTGTTTTAAGCCATCTTGAAAAACTTTTGGTGTACTCCAAATTTACAACTAAGTGCAAGACAGTATGTGTAATGCAATATATTGGGAAAATTCCAGAGTTGTTTTGTTGTTTTTTTTTAAACCCACAAATGTTCTTCCCTTTTGTAGAACTCATCACCACACACACCTTTTGCAAATCAATACATCCTTGGAATAGATGCAGTCCATGAATGGTGAAAACTGACTGTAGCCATACAAGGGATTTTTTAAAAACAACATTAAAAAAAGATGCATCCAACGTAAGTGAAATGAAATATGGTCCTTTGTAAGAAAGATTAACATCTGTACACTTTTATTATATTAGACACTTTAGAATCTGTGTGTAACTGTAACCAACCCAAGATTGTAAAGCTAATAGTTTTGCCTCCAAATGCCCACTTCAACCAGGTGATAGAGATTCCTCTAGCAATACAAAACACACATTTACATAGCTATTACTGTTACTAACCCAATCAAGATTAAATCATCCAGTCCATGAAATGAACTACTACTCTCCACTCAGAATCTCAGTGACAGAATGTTTCCTTGTGAAGCACCACCATGAACTATTCTCAGGAGTTAAAAAAAAAAAAAAAAAAAAAAGAAAAGGTTTGAGTAACCTCAACCCCCACACCCTGAACGTATTCAATACCTCACACAACAGGACCCAAAATTAGTACCCTGGCTCCTAACTGAACAACCTGTGCTTTACCAAAACAATTTCACAAAAAAACTTCAAAGGATTCAGCCAGCTCCATGTTAGTTCAAGATGTAAGCAAGTTTTAATCTCAACCAAACAAAAATTAAAGGAAGAAAATGGCAAATGAAGGAGGGGAGGAGGCAGTTCCCAAAATATATTTAGAGCTGGTTTACAGTTTTACGAAAGACAAATGAAAAATTATAGACACAGCACACCGATCAACTGTGGGTCTGCCAGTGGTTTTTCAGAGCAGATGTAACATTTTAGCAAAATGTGATTGTTTGTGAAAGAAATAATTCTGATCAAAAACTAAATTGCAGCCAGCGCAAGCTCTGCACTTTGTCACTCTAATCCATTCTGACAGGAAGCAGTAAGTGGAGATTCCTACTGTGAAAGGAGCAGATGTGAAAGGTCAACCTTGGCCTGGAACTTCAAAACCGTTAACGTGTAAAACAGTGTGCATTAAAGCCTGAAACAGCTAACCGCTGGATTAACGGATGTCCGCTAAGTAGGTCTGATGTGCTTTTGGCAAGTAATGGTTAATTTTTAAATAGGTTCATTGTAATTTTTTTTATTTTACTTTTTACCTTTTACCAGCCAGAGTCCATTTTTAATTACAATTGCAGAGTATAATATTCCAAAACATGCCTTTTCTTTACTGTTTGGCGGGGGGGGGGAAAGCCACTATTGTAGAATGCAGTTTACAGTTATTGATAAGTCATGTTCACCATTTCTAAAACAAGGGGATGCAAGGGGTTAAAACTATCAAACTGAAGACAGAACTTGCTATCTGTACTGAAATTAGTATCTTCCCAGTTCCCCTACATTCATAATAGCTATCCCAGGACATTACACAGCTACAAGAGAGCAAGTTTCTTTAACTGAAAAAGTAAGATATTCTTGAGAATAGAGGGAATGTAAATCTCACCGATTTCCCCAACTGAAATAGTACTGTTACAGTACTAGTCACCACTGAGTTAACAAATCTGGGAGGATTCCAAATTTTAGTTAAAATCAAAGTCAACACGCCAGCATTTGGTATCTTACAAGAGTGAAGGAAAGTTGTTCCTCCACAATGGGCATAACCATTTTCTTCCCTTATTTCAAATGCAATGAGCAAGCATTAAAAGAGCAGCTATGGGTTATACAGAGCAGCCAATAGTGTGACACTTCCATTTTCTTTTTCAACCTAAATTAATACTTGTGAGAAGTGAAAAGTATATTTACAAAAATCCTTGGCAAGTTCAAATTCAGCCCCCAGAGACAATATTTCCAGATTAATGGATGAAAATTAAATGCTATAATAATTTTCACTTAAGTGATCATAAATCAACACTAATCTTTTAAGGGAAGCAGTGGTAGAGGAGCCAACTGCAAAGTGGACCAAAGGTCAGGAGGACAACCTCCTGGTCCTTTTTAGAGACCATAAGTCTAACTGCTCCAAGAGTATGCAGCGTATGCACAGTAACTGTAGAAGACCCTCTTCTCCTTGGAAATAAAATACAAAGACAGAAAGAATAGTGTATTTTTTACCATAGGATGAGGAAAGGAAAGAGCTTAGAACTCATATTTCCTTAATAGTCTAAGTTATTAGTTAAAACTTAACTATGACAAGTTGATGTCAACTTCTGTATCTAGAGCACCTGGAAAATAAGAGTCTTGAACTTCTACATATCACCTGTTAGCTGTGGCTCTCAGGCCTGCTGCTCCTGATAGATACTGTGCATTTACAAAACAAAATGTTAAATTATGTCTACCTCAGAAACAGAATTTACAAACATAAAAACCTCTTCCTACCTCAAGAAAGCGAAACACAAAGGTATGTTCTGAATCTTTAAGGTCATCATGATTCATTTAAATGTAAATTAATATAATGGTATTGTTAATTTTAATAGTGTGGCATTAATAATAATACTGCAATAGTGCCTACAGCCACAAACAAATTAGGCTCCATTGTACAAATAACCCATGCCCCAAACAGCTTGCAATTTAAAAGACAAGACGTAATGGGAGAAAGGGAGGAGGTAGACAGGTAAATGGGATGTGCACAGTTCTTAGCCATTAACTAGCAGCGATCACAGCTTGCTACCTGCTTGGTCTACAGCTTTCTATACGCATTACAGCAGAGGTGAGCTTTGCAGAGGAACATGGAGGATAAAGAGGTGGCTTGATAGGCTCTTACTAAGCTTTCTCCACTCACAAGAGGCGGCATGACAGAAAAAGTGAAAGTATTTGTCGGAGATGTGGTCAGTTGAGGCTGGAATTGCTGGTGCCCACTGAAGGTGGGCACAGACCTTGCAATAAGGAAATAGCTCACATAGGTACAGCAAGGCTAAATTCAGGTGTGTGGGGGGAGTGAAAGTAAAGAAAAAAGTTGCCAGTGTAATATGATGATTCAATTATTTACAAGTAGGAAAAAATGTTGGTAATTTAAAAAATTTAGACTGAATACTAAAGCAGAGACATCCTTCACTCTGTTTTGCACAGTGGCCATGACAAATAAGTAAATAAATAAAAATTTCCCAACTCCTAGTAACCAGGAGTTCATTTGTATCTGGTAGCTCCTGACTGACCACTGACATCACACCAAACTCTGTATAATTATGCAGCATCTCTCATCAATAAGAAAACTACTTCTACCAGTTAACTGGTAGTATTATTGGAAAGAGGCTGCACTGACTAGTACACCATTGTTGTCTCTTTGCCTTTATAAAGCCAGGGCAGGAGAATCTTAAATTTTCAGATGAACGGTCTCCAGAGAACCTCCATTTATTTTTCATCCAAAAGTCAAGCACCCCAACTTTTCAGACCCAGTGCCACACTAGGATATGGATAGGTGGAATGTGTCCAGTCCCACAGCTGGAACTTGACTCTATCACCTTCTGACTCAGAGGCAAGAGGGTTATTTACTAAGCCATTCACAAGCATAACCACAAGGTGTGATTGTATAAAAATATATTTTTACTAAACTATGTTTTGAGCCAGTTGAGCCAGCTCACTCTCCCAATTTTGGCCTGAATTAATATTCATGAGGCCTGAAAATATTACTATCAGTTTCTAAAAAAATAAAAACAGGCCAATAGACCAAAAATTCAATATTCAAGACAATTTCAGTACAAATATTCTCTACTCTGTAAACCCACTCAATTAATTTTGATTTATAGGAAATCAGTTATTGTATTCATAAATGCAAGCACATTAGCAAACAACATATCTACCAAAAGAAATACTTTAATAATTTTGCAGGTATACAAATCATAGCATATGGGAGAGGATTCAAAGAATAATGGGAAATGAAGCAGTCTAGGAAACACTATATGAAAAACATTACCTACCTAGGTGGATATAAAACCAATTATTTTCATATAAGAGGCAATCTAATCAAAAGTCTAACAGAGGGGCAAGTAGTCAACAGTCACATTAAAAACAGTTAACTCGCCAAATAAATGAAAATTGGTTTGTCTTTTGATAAGCAAAACTGACAAGAATGGACTCATGTTGTCATTCTTTGAGGTTAAACACAGTTGACATAAGCTACACCTGAAACCAATCAGGGCTGAAGCTTTGAGAAGATTCACACGCAAGGACTAAATTTGTCACAAATGGGTTGGTTTCCGATCCTAATGTAGCCAAGTTGCTTTACTCTGACCTCCATTTAACAAATCAATTTAATGGGCAATGGGAGTGCTATAAAACTTAACAATGGAGTGATTTTAACTTTTAAAATATAGTTATGAAGTAAAATGTTAGAGAGCTCCTTCAATACTGGAAATCAAATTAAATCTAGACATTTTTTAACAGTCTTGACAGACATAATCCTAGTTACCATGTAAATTTATGGTAAGCTGCTGTGATATTAGTCACAGGTGCTACTTTTAATATATGGGCTGCATCTGGCTGGGAATACAATTTCTCAGAGGACTGAAAATGACCTCACTAACAGACAATGGGGAGGGGGGATAAGACCAATGTGACATAAAAAGCTAGAGATATGGTCCACAACTAAATATTTTACATAAAATTTGAGTTACCTCTGCAGATTGTAGGTTTATGTTTTCAATACATAAATGGCGCAGACATATTTCAGCCAAACAGCCAAAATATTAAGTTTGTAAAACAGCTATGAAATACTCTGGCTATGCACATAAAAACAAATTTTCCAACCTGTGATCAACAGAGAAGACAAAGTGATGTGCTGAGAAACTGAAAAAAGATTAAGTTCAGGAGTTTTCAGTATTATTAAAGTGAGTTAAACTAAATTAAGTGATTACAGCAACTAAAAGACCACTAATTAATTAAGAATGTGTTCCCTGTATTCCACTTCCATGGGATTTGGTAAATTTGTGAAGTTCTTCATGGTCATTAATCAAGGTGAAAGTACCTATAGAAAGGACTAGCACAAAGGGATTGTCACCAAGTAAGAAGATTAAACTATATAAAGATCATAAATCATATAACCAGCAAGTTAGTTTTGATATACTGATAACAGGGACCATCCATTAGAGAGGACAAAAATAAATACGCCCTAGCACAGTTAAAGCAAAGTAGCAGGAAATACAGAAAGGACATACAAAACAGAAACTCTGTTTGCAGTGAATACTTTCAGAGTTTTGGGTGTTATTATTGGTTTGGAGGAGGAGAGTTGGGAAGTATAACAATGTAATGCAAGACGTACAATGAATTAATTTCTTCTGAAATAACTCTTCAGAAGCTGTGCAAGTCTCCTTAAAACAAATAATCAAAGAGATAAGATTTGCTACAATTCTCAGGATCCATGAGCGCTATACAGTGGGCAGTCTCCTGGCTATTTTTTCCAGACAGAGTTTTATCTTTTTACTTAAATAGGTTCTTGTGTCACCTGAATGCAAAATGTATTTAAAACAATTTTTTAAATTAAAAAATCAGAATTTTATGACGGGATATGATAATCTGCTATTTTATATAATAAAAAAGGGTGCAATTCTGTCATCGAGGTCACCGATTCCATGACTCTCTGGGACCGCTGCAACTTCTTCCAAAGGGGCAAGGCTGGAGCAGTTGTCAGTCTCAGGTCGGCCAGAGCAGCAGCCCCCGAAGCCACTGGCGTAGCAGCCAGCCCTGGAGGCACTAGAGCAAGGGCCACCACAGCAACAACCAGCAGTCAGCACAAGGGCCACCAGAGCAGCAGCCCCAGGGCTGAAACAGTGGACAGGGTTGGGTCAGCGCCCCTGGAGCTGAAGCTGCAGGAGCTCAGCACCCAACAGCGCTCCAACTGTTAGCGCCCCACCACCAGGAAGAGGTCATGGGCTTCTGTGAATTTTTATTCCTGACTTTTACTAAAAATCCCCATAACGGAATTTTAATCTTAACAACAAAGGTTCAGTCACTGAATTCTTGTACACAAGCATATTCACTTCACTTATCTAGAAACAGTGTGATGGATAAAAGATTAAATTTATTTGAAAAAAAAAACTTTGAAGTAGTCACAGGTATTAAACCTCAGCGCCCCCGCCAATTTTTTGGGTTTTACAACCACATTTTCCTATTGTTCTAAGTGTTTCTCACTCCCCTGTTCCTATTTGATAGACCTACTCAAAGAGAGGAAACTGATTGACTATATAGGGCAAGTGTGAAACTGGCTGAATCCAAAGGGTATGTCTACACAGCAACTGGATACCCGGGGCTGATCTGTGCCAGCCGACTCAAGCTTGCAGGGCTATTTCAATGCAGTGTAAACTCATGGGCTCAAGCTACAACCCAAGCTCTGGGACCTTCCCACCACACAGTGTCCTAGAGCCCAGACTCCAGCCTGAATCTGGAAGTCTACACAGCAATGAAACAGTCCTGCATAGTGAGCCCCATGGGCCAGCCGCAGGTGTCTAGGTGCTGTACAGACATACCCCACGCGAACAAACCAGAAACAGCTTTTCCTCTTTTTTCTTTCAATAGTAGTAATTTTAGGTGTTCCTTCTAAAAGCAGTAGGCAAAACATTTTCAGATGGAAGTGACTCGTCCTTCTGCATTTAGGTGGACAGGGACTCTACAAGAATTTAGAATCATGTAGAACACGTTTTATTAATTTAGATAGAATACCCCTGTATAAACCAGTCATTTTCCAACATTGAACAATGTTGGACAAAGCTTGGGGTTAGGTATACAGAGACCTCAGTCTGCTAATACCATGGTGTAAACACCATTTAAAATCATTATCTTTTTGTAAAAGATAAAAAGAAAAAACAGTTAAAGTAAAGTATTAAATAAGACTTTCATTTTAACAACCACCACCCTTTTTCCCTTTCCTTTTAGCTGGAGAGAGTTTTAGAAGAAAAATACGCAAGTCGTTTGACAGACTCTTAGATGGTAAAAACTATCCTGTCAGGGAACAGAAAAGACATTAGTTAAGACTGGGTGAAGCTGTTGTTGAAGTCTGATCCTGTTTCATCCTAGATGGTGTTTGGGATTCAGCTGAAGCCGGTAAAGGTGGACATATCATGTGGGTCCCTCTCTCTGATCTGGTCAGGATATCTCTCAGGATCAGAATGGCAAAGGCCCAAAGTCCCAGGAGATGGTGGAAGTGGCAGCCATGATGAAAATAGTAGCCAATTTTTATGCCTGCATCTGTTCCTTTAAGGACCCACAAAAGGAATGGTGGACAGAATAGCCCTAGTCCTCATTATTTTGTCAACCAATTAGATCTAGTTTCCCCACACACTAATTTCCAGTTCCACACTCTTGTTACTTACCAAGCATGATCTTAACACAATCCTTGACTTAGAACATTACGGTTTTTAGTTTGGACTAATTCAGTCTCTCCTTTGTGCACCATTTCCTATCAACCTTTGTTATGATAGGTGATTGTGACATCTTATTAACTTTCATATACTTTTTACAGTTAAGCTCACAATAAGGGTAAATTTGTAGGCCAAACAACAACAGATCAGATACAGGCCAGGAACCTTGAGGTTTTGATCAGTTTGGTGACAATCCTATTTTCTCTAGACCAGAGGTCCCCAAACTTTTCACAGTAAAGCCTCTCCCTTACCCCTGTTTGTGCCTTGCTCCCAGGAGCTGGGGCCAGGAGCGGCAGGTTGTGACTGGCGGCGGCATGGACAGGACGGCTGAGGCTGCAGCTCGGGCCAGGATGTTTCATGGCCAAGGCTAGAGGTGGGACTGGAGATGCAGCTGGGGGGCCAAGACTGGGGGTGGGGCTAGGACCAGAAGCGAAAGCTCCAGCTGGGTGGCGGTCAAGGGCCAAGGCTGGGGGCAGGGCTATGGACAGAAGCCTGGGCTGGAACCGGCTGGGTGATATCCCTTCCCGCCCCCCATGGGGGCTGGCCCAGGCCTTGCTGCACCTCCCAAAATGTTCCTTCATGCTCCCCAGAGGGGCATGCCCCACAGTTTGGAGACCTCTAATCTAGACTACAAACTTTTCAACTTCTTCTTTTTGCCAGAGACTTCAATAACAGAAGAAAAAATGTATTAGCAAACATTGCTAGTCAGGCCCCTGAAGTAGTGACGGTATTTTTGTAACTCTCATTGACTCAGACTTTTGCTTTGGCAAATTGAAATGGATTGGTTGCTCTACAGTGAGCAATAGGCATTTTGTTTCAGTATTTGTCACTTGGGAATAGAAATTAAGAGCCTTTAAAACATACGAAGTGGCTTGAAAGCACAGATTACTTTTTTCTTTTATTTCCGCTCTCTTTCTCCACTGCTCCATTTTAAAAGGCAGTAGTTTCATAAACATCTGTAGCCTGCCAGTTCACACAAAGAGGGCAGTAGAACACAGGACTAACGCAATAGGGAAACAGACAATGACAACACTGTTTAGGGTGACCATATTTCCCGGGGAACACGGGACACTGCACTGGGCTGGCCTGAGGCACCCACTCTCCCCATGGTGCAGGACTGACAGCCAGAGGACCAGCATCTGGTGTCATCATTCACCTCCCGAAAAGTTTCTCCACACTCCCCTGGTGGGAGGCGGGAGTGTGTGTGGGGGGGAAGCCCTACTTTTTTGGCAAACCAGGCATTTGTCCTGTTTGCTCTTGCTCAAAAACAAATGGGACAAATGCCCAGTTTTGCCAAGAAAGTCAGGACATCCAGGACAGAGCTTAAAAAGGGAACTGCCTTGGCCAAAATGGGATGTATGGTCATCCTATCTGTGTTTGTTGTACTGTCAGTAAAAAAAAAAAAAAAAAAAAAAAATTATATCTGTGAACATGGCAGGCTGCATCAATATCAGGCTGCACTGATGGCTGTCTCCAGTGAAGATGACCATGTATGATGGCTAGTCGTCTTCCAGAGCTATTACAGGATTCTGCAATTCACTGTGGATGAGTTTGAAGTGATCAGATACCATGATTTTCTCATGCCTCTGTCCCCCAAGCTGCCTCAGACCTGTTTCTGAAGCCAAAGGTCACAAGTTCTAGTACTAATGCTACAGACCTGCAGATGGCCAGGGGCCAGAGTGTTTGGCAACTGCTACACCAAAAATTAGTTGAGGGATTCTGGTGGTTGAACTATCAATTTAGAACAGCTATTCTAGGGTGTAAAATCCTGGCAGGGCAGTTCATTTGTTTGCATCTTTAGTCATAATTATTGTATTTTAAGTATTTATTATACAACACTTAGCTATGAATAGGTATTCTCTGTAGACAAAGAAAAAATGCATCATGTTTAGAGGAAGTAAAGGAGAAACTTGCTTCTCTGTACTTGGCTGGGGTCTGGTAATCTGGGAAGGAAATGGAGTGAACAGCAATGATTATAATATGGCTATGAGGAGGAAGTGGAAATTAACATTTCAGTCATAGAAACTGCCCAAATGAGGGACAGGGAACAAGCTACAATGAGCACCAGATGCTTTTCTTTCTGGGCAGGGTTGGATGGAGGACACTATGTACATCAATATTTTTTCAGACTAAGACATCACGACTAGCATGCAATGGCAATTACAGCAGAGAATAGGACTGACAACAGGAAGTACATTCACTGACTTATTTTAGGAACATTTCAAACTGTTTTTCAACTCATTTTCTGAAAAATCACTCTCAAAAGCCCATTTTTATAAAACTTATCTTCAAAAAAAAAAAACCACCACCATTAGTGGTTCCAAGTGAAGTCCTATAATAAAAATAATTTCCCAAGCCAGAACTGTAATTTTTGATAGCTTTTAACCAAGTTAATCTCAGTCTGAAAGCTTCAGGAATCTAAATAACGCTCTCATTTCACAGAAGTTTCATTTCATTCTCCCTCATACTGAAAATAATATACATAAACCAAGTTCAAGTCTACGCATTTGAGCAACTTTATAATAAAAACTCTGTTTATATTTTTAACATCTGTTGACATACAGTCTCTTTGTAAACCTGGCATAGATTTTAAAGCCACAAAATTTTCCATGCATCATGCACATTATCTGTGGGAAGCAATAAAGAAACAATAAATACATTAATCATACTCATCTCATCTGCAAAACATAAATCTGAAATATCTTTCATGTCAGCTCAACTGCTCTGGTTTTGGGGTTTGTTTGTTTGTTTACACACCTGATTTTGTGCTGTCTATAAAAGGGCAGGATGAAGATCATAGAGGAAATTGTATTTCTTGGCTGTCTTACTTATACCAAATATTCACACTAAGCTCTGTAAACAGGTGGTGTATTAAATAAAAGAAGTTACACCTAAAAGTCCATGTTTATTAAAGTACAGCATATTGACAGCAAAATTCTACAAAGCAGGTAGCTAGCTCCATTTTTGGCACTTTTGTTTCCCTGATCTGTAATATGCTTTTAAGACATACCAATAAATAAATAAATTTTGTGTGGGGACATTAGTAAATAAAAGCATTGGTAGATGAATTAAACTATACCAGTTCAGTTTACCTTTCAGTGCCACCTTCCTAGGAGACAAACATTTGCCCTCTAACTCCAGCTGCAAGCAAGCATGCATTCTCTAGCCAAATTCCACCTTAAGTCATTCCCCAAGGCTAAGAGATCACCAGCTTGTTCTACAGCCTGAAATTTCAAATGGCTATGTTCCATCAGCACAGCTGCCCCAATTTTCTAAATGCTCAAGGGAAAAATTCTACCCTCCAATAGATGCATGTAACCCTCTTGACCGCACTGAAAGCAATATAGACAGTTTGGCCCCTCTTAAGTTTACCCAGTGGTACACATAGCTGAAAGTGCCGGAAGTTTTGAATTATTAAGTCAATTTCCAATGATTCATAGTAATGATAGCTCTTATGTAGCCCTTTTCATCTAACACTTTTAAGGGCCAACCAGGAATGGGGGCCCACTGAGCATCTACCAAGATCTTTCACCCAGCTGGAAAAGACACTTCAAAAAACGTACCATTTTAGGATGATATATTTGGTGGGATGAGACCTAGCCAAGTCTGAACCCAGGGGAAAAAAAAAAAAAAAAAAAAAAGACTATTAGCTTTAGGCTTAGTATACCCTATGGCAGGGGTAGGCAATCTATGGCACCGGTGCTGAAGGCGGCATGCAAGCTGATTTTTAGTGGCACTCACAGTGCCCAGGTCCTTCTTAAACATTTTAGAAACCTTATTTACCTTACATACAATAATAGTTTAGTTCTATGTCATAGACTTATTGAAAAAAACCTTCTAAAAATATTAAAATGTATTACCGGCAGGCAGAACCTTAAATTAGAGTGAATAAATGAAGACTCGGTACATCACTTCTGAAAGGTTGCCAATCCCTGGGCTAGATTCTAATCTCAGTTACCCAGGTGTAATTCATTGACTTTATTGGCATTGTTCCACGGTAAGGCAGGGAGAATATTACTCTTGATATCTTTGTTATTACTTTCACTTCTAACATAATGGTAAAAATATTTCTCTGTCAAGAACTTTAAAAAGGTGAGTAAGAATGAAAGCAGATATTTACCAAACCAAACTTGGGAAAAAAAATGTGAGAAGTGTCATAAAACTCCCCTTTTAGACAGCAAGGGAGAGTTATGGTACTGTCTTGAATGAACTGCAGCAGACACTCTGTGAGGCTAACTTTGGTACAGCAGATTGTAAACCCCATTGGGCTTGAATTTTAGATCAAAACCCTGGGCCATCCTCTGTCATCAGTTTTTAAGAATTTTAAAATTTGAAATCGGAGATATAAACTCCTTTGTAAATTGGTGGCACCATATGGCCAACTATTATTTAATGTATTTTCTTAAGATAAGATTATCAACTAAGTTCTTCTTACTATATCTCATTTCGGAAAGAAAATTTGATTTCTGAATAATCCAGTGAGACACATGAAAAGAGACAAGTTAGAAAAGGTATAATTAGCTGTATTATGGCCCTGCTAAATAAGACAAGAATTAGTCCTAACATACCATTCCTATTTCAGTGCCCTTAACTTGGGTTTATTTGGAGAAAATCCATTAGTTTCAGTTATTGCTTTTTTTTTTTAAACCTGGCCTTACTGATATTTATCACACCTTTTATATAAGTGACCTATTTTTATTCTAGCTTGGATCTTCTTATGCAAATTTAGGGTCACATTATCAAAAGCTTAAAGCTTAGCCTTGTAACACACGACTCTGCAATTATGCATGTTTGTATGCAGATATCTTCCCAATGTTTTTGAAAAATTGCCCCTAAATGTGTTTGTTTAGGTCTCCTACTGCTCTTCCGCTTATTTCTATTAGGCTGGTACAGTCAATTTAACAATCCTCTGTTCTGGTCAAAATAGTAGTAGATTGTTATATACTAAAGATTAGCTGTGAGAGATTAGATATTTTTAAAGTTTTAGGCAGATGAAAACCTACATCTGGAATGGGAACTGATGAATACCCAGTTCCTACTTTATTTTTGAAAGGGCTATGCTCTTCCAGGGATGAAGGGTAAGATAACATTTTTTTTTTTTAAAGATGTCATATTCCTCTGAAGATGCCTCTTCTCTCCCACCCCACCATCCCATTCATGCCACACTGGATTAGCAGTGTAATATCTATCTACATTTGTAGACTGAAGCATGTAAGTGCCGCATAATGTGCTGTTTATTCTCATGGTCATAATATAATCCAGACCAAGGTCTTCAGGAAACCCTGTGTGGTGAAATGTGAAAATGACAGTTTGCAATGCTCACCCTTTTTAATATTTCAAATATTTAATTGTCATAGTGACAAAGAGTCCTGTGGCACCTTAAAGTTTAACTAAAGTATTAGAGCATAAGCTTTCGTGGGCTAATACCCACTTCATCGGATGCATGCAGTGGAAGTAGTCTGCAATTCCAGACTAACACAGCTACCCCTCTGATTCCTAATTGTCATAGTGAGGAAATTGTAGCTATTAGAGAGAACAGAGAATAAAATGTGTGTGAGGTAGGGAGAAGAGAGCAGCTTCGCTACAGTACAGACCAAGAGCAGGTACAGAACTGCACGTGTGGAGCCCCGAGTACTTTTTTCTTGGATTGCACTTTAAACCTGGGAGTTAATAATACAACAAAACAAACAACTTCAAACTAAACAAATTGAGGCAATGAAGGAGGGGAAAATCACGAGGGGGAGTTTATATGAGACCTGGATGGGAGAACTGGAAAGCCAAGGACAGAGGGATAGCTAGCTGTTTGCATCAAATGTAGTAGTACTGTAGGTGCTGAGGTTACAGCTTTCACGCTGGGGACACTCTTGAAAGTGTCCATGCGACAGTGTAACTGGAGAACCTGTTGGCTCAACAAAGCTGGAAATGCTTTTTTAAAATTAGCATACAATAGCCTTTGCATATTGCAAATATGTAAAATAAATAAATTCTGCCATTCATCTTTAGGCAATGGCTCTGAAGACTATCTACCAGGGTCAGCAACCTTTCAGAAGTGGTGTGCCGAATCTTCATTTATTCACTCTAACTGAAGGCTTCACGTGCCAGTAATACATATTAATGTTTTTAGAAGGTCTCTTTCTATAAGTCTTTAATATATAACTAAACTATTGTTGTATGTAAAGTAAATAAGGTTTTTAAATGTTTAAAAAGCTTCATTTAAAATTAAATTAAAATGCAGAGCTCTGAGACCGGTGGCCAGGACCTGGGCAGCGCAAGTGCCACTGAAAATCAGCTCGCATGCCGCCTTCGGCACATGTGTCATAGGTTGCCTATCCCTGATCTAGCCTGATAACTTCAGTGACGCTACTGACATGAGGAAAGCAAACAAGATTTGGTCCCAAATACTCCTAGGTTTCTGAATGTGAACATCTCTTTACTAGGAACACAGTACAAACTAGGATAATTACATTTCTCTTTATATTCGGAATAATATATGGCAACAGTTACCTGATTAAACGTTTTGAAATTGAACTCTTTGTAGATGGCATCTCTTTCACCCAGTTCAGACCACCCTGAAGCTTTGAGGTCAAGTAAAACTTGAGTCCTTTCTTCTGTTGTCAACCAGTGAGACTGTGAAGACTATAAAGAAAAAAAATACATTCCAGAACTAGGGTTAATGTCCTCTCATTTCCTTACACAATAAGAAAATTATGTGCGAAAGTTATGATTTATGAATTTCAAAAATATAATCCTTCAGAACAACAGAAATGAAAAATTTACTAGGTGGTTTTGTTCTACTTCATAATTTAACAGAACACCACCACTGGCCAGTTAACTGAGCCATGAAACACAACTATTTTGGTGAATTAACTTTCGTTATGTGCTTGCCTATAAGTTTTTTACTCTTTTGCTGGGATGAAATATGGACTCAAGAATACCTTTTGTCTAGCAGTATTATTACTTTCATTTATACTAGGCCTATCTGAATTATTTATATACTGTGAAGCTTGACATTTGATGACAATCCAATTTTGCCATTTTCCCTCATTTAAATATTAAAGTAAAATGTAATGTACAGTAATTAGTTTACGTTAAAAGGGGCATATCACCTAAAAAATACTAAGCATAACCAATTTTAAATTAGAAAAGCACAAATTATACCAGAAATCACTGTGTATTATGTATAATTATTGTACCCTGTATTTCCTAAGAGAGTTTAAAAAACAAAAAGCAAGATTGTTGTTATTTGAGTTCAGTAACTATTTATAAAAGTTTCTCTCTGCCATTGAAAAGAAAAACAATCTGGCACTAAGGATTATGTGCTACCCCCCATTTGCACAAGGCATTCCACAGACAGCACTGAGGAGTTCTGTATAAGAATATGAAGCTTGGTCCATGCTCAGACCATTACAAATCAGAAGTAACTCAATTAAACAGAATTTCCACTAAAAGGCCCAGATTCAGCAAGGTACTTAAGTATTTGTCTAACTTTAGGCAAATGAGTACTCCCCTCTTGAAGTCAATGGAACTACCCACATGCTTAATGTTACCCACTTTATCAATAGATAGAACAGAAGGTCTCAGCTGCCTTTTGTATTTGAATATATTAATCAACCATTCTCATTTTGTGAAAACTTACTGATAATTAGCTGAATAATTATCTACCAAAAACTGCAAAACAGAATCTAAGATGGGAGTTCCACCCAATAGATCTGCATCTGTAAACAATTTTTATTTTGACCATTTTAAAAGTGTGTAGTTACTTCATTCTAGAAGTGCCAGACCATGTATAGTCCACCTGCTATGGTCTCAAACTTAGTTATACATTCATTTGGCCAGCTGATGTGAACTTTTTTGAAAAATATAGTCTGTGTATATATGTATACAAGTACTGTATCGTTGTACACATTTTTATTATAAATATAAAAGGTTACCACTTCACCACTAGATGGTGCTACACGTCAAATCAGAAGTTAATTAGAATTAATTGAATTAAGCAGCAGAAAGGTTTTAAGATTGTTCCTTATTACTGAATGATATTGGCACAGAAAGTAATGATAAACATAGATGCATCATTTAAAGATGAAATATACATATTACTGTAAGCCAGTAATTAACTCCAAAAAGCAAAATATAACCGGGAGGCTAAAAAGAGCACTCTGAACAAATGCAGTGAATGCAACTGATTACACAACTGTTTTCAAATGGATTCACCCATTCAAACAGACAACTTTTTAAACATTCAAAAACTAATATTTCAATTTAGTCTATTTAGCCTTCCTTATAAAATATTTGCCTTGCTTTAATATAAAATTAATGTTTCACAACATATATATTAGTGTTGCTATAGGAACATTGATTAGAATTTCCCTTTAAGCATGTTTTAAAGCATGTACAAAGAGTCTCTGGGCTGAAATTTATCATGTTTATAGTCAGCCAGGAGGTAAAATTGTTTTGTTTTGTTGGAGATTTTTCTGTTCTTACTTTTTAGAACCAGTTAAGACATTTCAATTGTTTCTTGAGGCTTCATCCAAACCCCACTGGAGTAACCGAGAGTCCATCCATTGATTTCAGATCTGATCATCAGATTTTAATAAATCGATTTATTCCGTTTGCCAGAGGCCTGGTCCTCAGTGCACACCAGCTCTTTTGACACTGAAGAAATTTTGCTTAGAAATAATGGTCGTAAATTCCAAGTTCTGTGTTCTGGCTGCTTATACATACATACACCTGCCATTGACTTAAAAAGTTTAGTAAAAAGCAGTATATTGAGCACATGCTGATTTATTTCAAGATGGCGTTAAGGAGGTGCAAGGCTCCAGAAACATGCTCAATTGTGTGTTACCACAGATACATACATGCAAGCACAGTGCAAACCCACTGAAGAGGTGGAAAGGTACAACAAAAACAGAGTATGGACACTGAAATGTAAACATAAGACTTAGCATACAAAACTGACCTGTGATTTACTGATAATATACCGTCACATGATGGGCCCTAAGCTAGTTAAAAAATAACAGCTTTATTTGAAAGCAGTCCAGGAAAGAAAGAGAAAGAGGAATCTGATGCCAAAGCATCCATTATTTTGTATCAAAGATTCACATAATAAAATATGTTCTGAGGACAATGGGGGCAACTATTACATAATTTTGCGTATATGATTATCTATTACTAGATGTCAGAATGCCTATGCTCTAAAGAGACTGAAATGCAGGGGGATGTATATAATCATCCCTTCTGAGAGAAGAGAGGGTAAATCCAAGACTGAAAACAGATTTAAAATGCTTTTATTAAAGCTAATGTTAAAATTATATAATACATAGATTAAGAAAAAAGTGTCTATATCTGGGTATAGTGCTTAAATTATGTGAAAGTACAAACGTTAGTTTAAAAGTCATACAGTACATAATCAGCAATAATCCACATTTAGATGAACATTTAAAGACTACCTAGTATTGCTGATAACTAAACTAAGAACTAAGTCAACTACCCCAAGGATAATTTCCAAAGAATTACCATACTCCAATCAAGATCCTGGCTCCCAGGCCTGTGCAGCATCCCAATTTTAGTATTCTTTCAGCTTAGATTTACTACTCTGCCTAATGCACACTTGGTACAAGTTTTTCATGCAGTGGCTTTTAAAGTACTCTACATTCAGAGGAATTAGGAGATGGGATGGATAGCTGGGTACGAAGAGCATCTGGGGCTATCAAGGTTTAGATGGATAAACTGGGCACAGCCTGAAAGCTTCTTCAACTGGTTTGCCCAGGAAAATCACATTCAGACAATTTGCATAAGATAATTTTCACTTCTTTAGAGTCTTCCAGTGAAGGGCTGCAAATATGAGTAAATTAAACTTCGGTGCAACCGTAGGAGTTAGGTATTATTACTCCCACTTTAAAGATGGGTAACCTGAAGTTCACACAGGTCAAGTGACTTGCTCAAGGTCAAATTGTGAATTTGTGTGAGAGCTAGAAATAACCCCCAAATCTCCTGATTATGAATCCTGTGCTTCCCAGTATCAAATCCACATAACTCACCCATTCACATGTTGACAGATATGAGGAACCAAAGTTGTTTCTCACATTGACAGATCATGAGCTTTCAGCTGGTAAATGGAACATCCAAATCAGTCCAGCAGGAAAAGTTTTTTGATGGCTAATCAAGCACATAAGGATTAGAATAATAATTTCTTAGTGTCCTTGGTTTGGAAGGATTTTAAAAGTGTGTTTAAGTCCCTTACCTTCCACCACTTTCCCTTGAATATTTAGTTAAACTAAGCAGCAAGAGCTGGGAGGACTTTTCAAACCAATTGTTATTTGTTTCAGTATGAATTGCACATGACACATTACTGGTGATATACAAACAGTAAATATTAGAATGGCTCAAAAAAGATTATACAACATTTTGCAAGGCTGCTCACCCTTCACCCCATTTCTTGGGGAAGTCATTCTTGCCTGCCTTCAGGGGCTGACCCCCAATAAACTCACCGCCTTACCCACCTAACCTGGCCTTTTTGCAGGAAAGGAACTGAGCCAACTTGTGATGCTGTGACTGGAAAGTATTTTTTTTTCATGGTTGCTGCATTTTGTGCTCCACAATTAAAATCTTCATTTAAAAAATAATGAACAAATTAAGCATCAACTCCTTATACAGGAAAAAAAAATCACAAAACACAACTACATAGATATAGGTGCAGACAGAATGAAACTAAAGCTCTGACAGATGGAAACTGCCATCTTTATCTCAGCAGGTGTTGGCTCTGAAACCTAATGATGGCGATGTAAGTGTCCAGGCAGTTCGCTCTTTCACAGCACAGAGGGAAGAGGGATGATCCTACTATGAAGTATCCAGCCCGAGGAACATCTGGAATGGGGTCCCCAGAGAGCGGAGCTTGGCTTAGGGCTGAGCTGAGAAGGCCGGGACTCCTGCTCCTACGGGGCTTTCCTCTGTCCACACCCCCTGCCACCCGGGGGACTCCCTCTGCCCGTGCCGCTCGCTTGCGCCGCTATCTCTGGGGAGCTCCCCGGATCTGCCGCCCTCCCGCACCCCCAGGGCGGCCGCCGCCCGCCTCTCACCATGGCGAAGAGGCTCTTGCCGCCGGGTCCCGAGCCGCCCTGCCCCGCGCTCGCCGTCGCTGCCAGGCGCGCTCCCAACAGCGCCAGCCGCAGCCCGACCCCGCCGCCGCCCATCGCCTCAGCGCGGCCGCGCCCCCTCACGACGCGAAGGGCCCAGGGCAGGGGGCTACGCAAGTGCCTGCGTCGCCGAGGCCACCCCCGCAGCGCGGCCCCTCCCGTCACGCGCCTGTGGAAACTCCTGTCACGGGGTTAACCCCCGACCTACCCCTACAAGAATGGTACTTACCCCCTCATCTGCAGGGCGCTCCCCTGCGCTGGGCGAATGGTATTTCCGCCCCCCATAGCAGTGATCCATGCACCTCTGGGCAAATCCCCAGCCTCTCCAGGGCCCCGCCCCTTCACCGTGGTCAATGGCAGCAGCATTAGAACCAGCAGGGACCGCCAGCTGCAGCCAGAATTCATCACCGGCTGCTAATGGCTTCGATTATCAAAACAAGGGAGGGCTGGTTTTATTCTTCAGCCTTCACGACGGTTGTTCCTATTTCCATTCAGTTCGGTTTGGCCAGTGAAGTTGGTTTCACGTTCAGCTTTAGTTTTGTTTTTTTTAAAGAGGACTTCACAATTTTTTTATGGGGCTTATGTTCTGTAAAGGATTGCTTATACAACGTTTTAATTGTGGTACAAAGGGTGGCCTTAGAAAATATGGTTCTGTTCTAAAACAATGACAATGCAAAAAAAAATTAATCGCTTTTGCTGTAGAATGATTGAAACAAAACATGGATCTGTCTTTTTTTACAGATCAATTTTCTGGGCGGAAATGTTGCTTAGGGAAAAGGGAAGGATAGCTACAAAAATCAAGTCTGCATTCTGAACTTTTATATTTTTCAGCTAAGAGCATCTTCATGGACAAAACTTCATGGGCTGTTTTAAATACATAGCCACAGGCCAACATCCAGGAGGGTAAATACAGTAATATAAAATTCGGTAGGTTCTGAAGGAAAATCTATCTTTAGTTTTTTGCAGAAATGGAACAATTTTAAGAGTATTCTAGAGATCACTATTAACCGTGCAAGGAATAATGCAAGCCAAAAGGGAAATGAAAAGTGGGCCAGATCCTCAGCTGCTGTAAATCAGCACTGCTCCATTGAAACCAATGGAGCTACACACATCTACACCATCTGAGAATCTGACCCACTTTTCATTTCCCTTTTGGCTTACATTATTCCTTGCGTGGTTAATAGAGATCTGTAGAATACAGTATGTCTAAAGCTAAACTGTATCTTATTCTAGAGCTTCAGAATTAATAAAATTGGAGTACTAAAAGTTGTAACTAGAGTAAGTTTATCAACTATTTACACACAGCAGCTGAGGCTTTCAAACTAACAAAGATTTATGTAAATACAAACAAGTCTCATGACTGGTCCTGCTTATTTAGATGGGAAATCAGTACTTGGAAGTTGCATGGAATGCTGAATGGCCATTTTTAGTCCTGCCAGAAATCAATACCTAGAGGAAAGGAAGTCAATTCTGACCTCAAAACTACTTCTTGTTTTTATATAGCAGGGTTTCAATGTAAGTGAAGTTTAACTCTGTAGAGCAGCAAGGAAGAATTAATATGCAATAAAATGCCTTTTCTACATAATCCTTAGAAAGGAAATGCAGATCCCTCACAGAGCATGGTAAATCAAGGATATCAAACAACATCCAGCCTCAGGACCAAATGTAATACATAGTCACCCTCTCTACAGCTGCAAAATGAAGATTTTTATTGCTGCTAAACTTAACTTGTAAGTGCAGAATACACTTCCCTCAACCCCAAATATCAATACTAAACTTATTTGAAAGCAGTCTTTCCTCCAGTAGGTACCATTGAAATATCAGATGGGAGAAATAACTCACTTAATAATATATTAGTGAAATAGATTACTCAACAACTGAAACCTCAATTATGAACACCTCAGGAAAGGAAGTTGTTCTTAACTCTGAAATGTTCATAACTCTGAACAGAACATTATGGCTGTTTTCAAAATTTTACAGATGAACACTGACATAATACAACTTTGAAACTTTGCAAAAGAAAAATGCTGCTTTTAACTATTTTAATTTAAATGAAACAAGCACAGAAACAGTTTCATTACCTTGTCTAGTCTTTTTTACACTCCCTTTACTTTTTTTTAATAGCTTACATTTAACACTGGAATGTACAGTATTTGCTTTTTTTGGCTGCCTGATTGCATTCTTTTGGTTCCAACTGAAGTATGTAGTTGACTTGTCAATTCGTAACTTTGTTTGTAACGCTGAGGTTGTACTGTAATCTTTTTCCTTTGTGTTACTGAGTCTTGTCTTAGTGAAAAACACCAATTTGAATTGGTTTAGTGACCTCTGTTTAACATGCCGGATGCCTTTATTAAGAACATATATCCTTTAATCTTTTACTGTTGCAGAAAGGGAGAAGCCAAAACAAGGACATCTTCCATGCAAGTCTACACCTATTACTAGTAATTTATGTAGTTTTCTACAATACACAGCATCTATCCATGTATGTAGTTTTAATTTGTACAGGCATAGGTCTTGAAAAGGAATAACACATTAAAAGACTGAGATCCCTCAATTCCAAGATAATGGAAGTGGTTGTATATTACGGATGCCAAATCAGTATCGCTGGCTGTAGAACTCTTACCTTCCCTATAAAGATCATCTGCAATATTTCAAGGTCTCACTGTATGTTACTACTGATTACTACAAGTTCAAAGTAAAATTTTGCAACAAATTAACATAATTTCTAAAAAGGTGAGTCAAGCCAGTTTATTAAAAACCAATCTTCATAATAATTACTGTTTTCTGAAATTTACGTAGCAAGAATTTGTAAACCTGTTAATACTTCCTAAATAAATAACCCTTCTCCTGAACCTTTTTGTATTTGTTTACTTAATGACCAGCAGTTTGACTTTACACATACAGTAGTTAATGAACAAAACTGATTTTAATTAATAAGATTATAAATTGCAAACATTTAATTCACTGTACAAGTTTATGCAATTTCAGTTCATGTAAATTCCTCCTTTATCTGTAGGCATGAAATATGTTCGCACGTCATTATCTTGACTCATTCCTGATGCTCCTGCTCTTGTCCTGGTATTAGCCAACGAATGCTCTCAGTCCGAATGGTAGCATACATAATAAAACTAACCAGAAACAATAAAGAGAATAAAAGTAACCAATCTATTCCTTTTGTCAGGACACTAGGTAGAGGGCCTGCTCGGTCTTCCTCAGTCACCACCACATCATTCTTCGCTTCTATTCCTGAAAGAAGAAACCAGTACTAAAAACAGCTAGCAGTAGTCATATAGTCATTTTTTAAACCTATGGGTGATTAGTTCATTGTAGGAACTGTATTCTCATGTCCAAATTAAGCAGCTTGTGCTACAGGACTTAACGCAACTCTGGTTCATAAACTTCCATGGATTTTACTATATCTAAGGGGCATATGCCCATAAGTTTTAGACATTAGAGCAGCACAGATCTGTTTTCAGTGACACATGATGAAAGTCAGTTTTCCATTTTCAAATTGTTAAAGTATCTTAATACATATTTCCTTAGTACTGTGTCATTAGAAGAGTTTTATTCTCTCCGTTCCCAATATAATCTTTGGTAAAAGTACCAGTCAGGGAATCTACAATAAAAGTAAAGGTAATTAATTCTGCTTTAATAACAATATAGCAGTCTCTTCCATTAATCTGTCACAATACCACTGCATTTTCTTTCTGGTACTCTCAGAAGGCTAATTATGCTGTGGAAAGAGAGAAGGGAGCTGAGTAAACTCAGCCCATTGAGATCAGAGCCTGGACAGCTGATTCCTCCTACCTCCCCACCAACATAAGAACTGAGGTTGCCATGTCCCCCACCAGTTACCTATCCTACAGCAATAGGACATAGGAGTCTGATCCCTTTCCCTCCTGGAATGTACTAATATCTGTCCAGCACTATTCCCAGTTAATTCAGGACTTAAGGAGTGGGGGACTGCTTGATCTTCCTACTTACACACTCTGCCTGACCTCCAAGTCCCCCAACTCCACCATCTCCAAAACAGCTCTAGATAGAAGAAGCAAACAAACAGCTCAGCTATCTTGTCCTGAAATAGCCCCTTCAAAAAAGGGAGCAGTCAATTTGAGGCTATACCTAACCCTGACCTTCATAGTTCTGCATCAAGTTTAGCCTACATACCTGTCTGATTAAAAATGAATGCTTTCAGCATTTCCAGGGTTCGGTCTGTATGATTAAATCTGGCCATGGGTTTGGCTCCTTGGAAAAGAAGGATATTAGGAACGGCCACGGTTCCAAATCTGGTTGATAAACTGAAGAAAATAAATAGGTAAGAAATGAGATCGCAATAGAAGAAGGAAAACACATTAGGTGCTTTACTAAGTTAATATTTAATTTAACTCAAGAACAAGGGCACAACTAGTTTTTTACGGCATTAGGGAATATTTCACTAGTGAATTTAGGCAATACAAAATTCTGCAGCAGGTTAGTGCATTAACTTTCATTCTGGAGACCTATGTTTCAATCCTGTCTTAGAGCACAATGGTTTTATTCTTGTCCTTTCAGGATGCATTGTGAGGTGGTCAGAGAAAAGGATGTGGCATATTTTACAGTCTTTGCTAAAAACAAACCACCCCCGAAATGAATTTGCATGTCAAGATTTAGACGAATTAGCAGAGTCCAGCATCAATCTACACTAGGTCAAATTTTAGCCAGTGCTATTAATTCCTCATCTTGAAGAGCAAGATGTTCATTTGAACATTTAAGAAGATATTAACTTCATTATTAAAAGACGAGTGAGGGAGAAAATTGCCTGAAGAAAAGCTAAAGGAAGTAAAGGCAGACTCAGAGGGACAGAGAACTCTAATTTACGCAGGGAGTACATATTACTCCATCAATACATTTTAAAAGCATAAGTTTGTCAGAATCGGGAACAAAGTGCTAACACTGTAGCATGTGAAACTTTATAAGGTGAAGTGTGTGTATTGCAAGTTACCTGCTATGCTGAGATGCATCCAGTGCCAGGAAGCTTAGAGTTGGAAATGCTCGGGGCAAAGAATTAAAATGAGGGGCCAGATTGGCAGAGAAGCGACACCAGGGTGTATAAAACAAGACTAATGTACAGTCACTGCTGTTTGGGTTTAAAAACTCCATCAGGTCCTGTGAAAGAAAACATGCTAATTTAAAAAGGAGGGGCCAATTAAATATTTAAAAGGATTCTATTACATATCATTGCATAATACTCTGGTAACAGATTAATATCAGGAGAACACTGTAGTACCATCATAAGCAAATATGTGTTGGCATTTCAGTCAGAAGTCTGTTTTTAGAAGTATTTCAATCATACATGAACATTCAAACAAACAAAATGTAGTCAGCCTAATTTTATTCCTAACTGCATTTTTCAAATGTAAGAATCAACTTGGTATACAATAGTTTGGGGATTATTACTATGAAAAAATGCTTTTTTTTATTTTTCTTCCTCCTTACCCAAGAAGCCCTACTCCCTGACTGCAGATGTGTGATGTACAAGCTGAATCCTGTTTGTCAGGAAGTGGGGCTGACCGCTTTGAAGGGAAAGTTAGGAGATCCACCACTTAATTTCTTCTCTAATAGGGGAATTCCAAGCCTTAACAAGGCCAAGAAGCTAATTTGTGGGAATAAAAGGCAGTGGACCTGTTCCTAAAACAAGACAAGTGAAGGTCCAGAAGAGAAATGAAGAAGGGTATGAAAGGAAGTTACTTAGTCACAGGACAGATAGCTGATCAGGCTGGGGAGCCACAGGCAAGGATGGCTTGTGGAAGGATAGAAAGAAAACAAGCAAGAACCTGGTAAGCTAAACTTATTCAAATAAACAGTGCCCAGACACATGCTCCATCCCGACTCCCTTTATCTCCCCCCAAGCATTTGGGGGAACAGGGAGAAACTTCTGTTGTATAAACCAGACTCAAACTGGTTCTGCTACCCAATAGTGTGGTCTGGGGTGATGTGATATCTCAAATTCTTAAATCAGTCTGTAAGACAAAGCTGGGAGCTAACAAACGAGAGAGACTTACTGTAGCCTCCTGGGAAAAAGAATGCCTTGATGAGATTCTAACAAGACAAGTTGCTTTTTAAACTATGGGTCAGTTAAAGGACTTTTAAGGTGTCTCGGTTATTTTCCATGGTCAGAAATGTCAAAAATTAAATTTCAACCAAAATTTGTGAAAAGTTTCCATTTTCCTATGAGATGTAATTCATAGTAATATTTATCTGAAATCTGTTTTTCCATTTTATTTTCTACCTTTTTTTAAAAAACTGTTTTTAAGTAAAGCCACCTAAATTAGAATTTAGTGGAAACAAAGCTGCAAAGCATTTCTGAGGGAAGGAAATTGGTCTAAAGAAAAAAGTGCTGCAGGGAAGCTGGCACGATGAGTACAGGGAGACCCTTTAGACTTAGGCATGGTACATAGTGGAACTGAATATCTTGCTATTTCTATATTTCAAAACAATATGGAAAGTGCCCTGCCCTGTATGCTAACTCCCCCTGCCTCCTTCACGCCCACCAGCACACTAAACATTTGTTTTAAGTTATCCCTCTTTGTGCCACGAAATTCACAAGGGCTAATACTGGAAGAATTATATATGTAGCATTTAGGTAAAAACTATATCTGTGTAACACCTACCCAGATATCAAGATAAACATAGAAAGTAGCAAACAGAATGATTTCCTACTTACCTGCGAAACATCCAGGATTTGTAGCGTGAAGTTTCTGATCCTGGTAATATTTCTTTCCTCACAGTTCACCTTGGGAGTTTTTACATTGTCTGTGTTATTAGATTCCTCAGCTGGTGAAGTAGGGACAGCCTCTAGCACTACATTAGAGTCCCCTGCTTGTTCCTGAACATGTGAACCAGGCTGTGAGAAGTGAGAAGCAAGGCTAGTCCCCACGCTACATTCACCCTCGTCTCCTGCTGTATCACAGGTGCCAATACCAAATTCAGACATGCGTCCATCCTTTGCTTCTCCTGGAATAACTGACAGCACCACAGACCGCTCAAGAGGAATTCCACTACCCAGCATAGCATCAGCAATTTCTGCAGTCTTGTACTGCACTGGCTCCTGAGGCTCTCCAGTACTTACAAGGGCAGAACCACCTTCTGTGCTAAGGGGCAGGCCAGTTTCAGACGGTGGATCCGCATTTTCCTCTGCTACTGCTCCTATAAAAGTAACAACACCTGCGTTCAGCTACAGCTTTGGCTTCTTCCCGGCTGCGTTTGTTTTTCTTTAACGGATCTGCAGTTTTCATGGAAGTGAGGGTCGGGGGAGGAGGACACAGCCATAACCACCACGGCCAATATCTCCTGCTCTTTGAGGTCTATTGCTTTTGACACTTGGGGAGCCCTGCCCGACAGCAAGGAAGAGCCCCACGCACACGAGCTCCTCCATCCAAGCAGAGGGCAGCTGGGAGACGAACGTGTCCCGTCCCCTCCTCCTGCCCCTTTACCCAAGAGGGCCATGGTGCAGCTTAGAGGAGCAGGCACCAAGGGGGGCGGCCGAGGCGCTATGCGATCCTCCTCCCCGGCACAGAGCGGCGGGAGAAGGCTGGTGCCAGCACAGTGACCCTAACACCTGGGTCAGCCCCGGGAATGGCGGAGACAGAGACACCCCCCAATTCCCCGGGCGGTGGCGAAGGGGAGCGAGAGCGAGCTGGGCTGGCGGGTGACCCGGGTTACCTCGGGCCGGCCCGCTAGGCGGCCTCTCCCCGGTGCCCTCACCTGCCAGGAGGCTCCCGCTCAGCCAGGTCGCCCAGAGCAGCTGCCGCAGTCTCCATCCCGGAGAAGGGAGAACCCGCATTCTCGGACGGGAGAGAAAACGAGCCCAGCCGGCCTGCCTCTCCACTGACAACCGCCGCTTCCGCCCGGCTACCGGGGTAAAAGCTGCAGAGCTAGTGCTGAAATCGCCATCTTGGGTCTGGGCAGCATGGCCTCGTCCGCCATCTTGGGTTCGGGCAAAGAATCTGTAGGGTCAGACTGCAACCAAGGCACATGTGTCAGCCAGTCAGGCCCCATCCCAGCGGCTGTGCGCGCGCTCCCGGGCCTATCGCATCTCTCCCCAGGATCCCCCACCGCTTGCAGCCCCTGACTCCTCTGACCTCCCCAGGATTCCCCCACCCAGCAGATGGCAGACTGTCCCCGCCCTTCACATCCCCTCCCGGCCATATTGCTCCAGCAGCAGTCTGGGGGGCCGCGGCTCGGGCTAGGCTGGACTGTAGCGGTGAATGTTTAGCAAGGGGGCGAGTGCTTTTATCACTCCCACTTTGCGAAAGTGACTTACTAATCCTCACAGACAGACCAGTAAAGCAGGGGGGTTACTCCCATATTGCAGATGGCTGTGTGTGTATCTGATGGAGCTGCAATCTTCTCTGAAAGACATGGTGGAGTACAAGCTTTGCTCAGAGAAAAGTGTAACCCTAATCTTTCTTATATACACTGGAGAGGTCATCCATTCCAACTAGCGCTAATAGGAGCTGCAGCCTCTTCAAAAGACATTAAAAAAGCTATAAATATAATGAAGACATTAAATTATTTTTTCAACAAGAATCCAAAAAGACTGAACATCTTGCAAACAAAGAAGATACACTAGTTCAAATTAATCCAACCTGAAAAATCCTTCTGGTTTTCTCATGAGCAATCCTTAAAAATTACTCCAGTTATTACTGGCTACCACAATCGGATGGATCTAAGGAGTGAGGGTGGTGGATTACTTTTGCTACGATGTTCAGAGAAGACTATTGTCATTGTTTCTCTTGTAAGTCTACTGTTGAAACCACTTGGGTCATTAAACAATGCCATCCAGACATCTGCTATAACAGTAGTAGATCTTTGTCCAGCAACAGAACCTACATTTGGATCAATCAGAGAGTTATCCCATTGAAAAAGTACTGGAAGAAGCAAAGACTTCAGTCAAGTTGACTAATGAAGGCATTTATATTGAATCCTTAAGTGAAGAGGACAAGAAGTATTTGTTAAGACAAATGAAAAAGTACACAGACTTGATTCTTAAAAATCTACAGTAGTGACTTCTAGATTCTACTCAACCTCTACGTAGCTTTTACAGATTCCTGTCATATAAAACACCGTCAGCTGAGTGGAGTGAGGCACTACCAGTAATGGGGGTACCATGTGCTCAGGACAGAATAGAGAATTTAAACACAGAGTGAAATATCATATGGCAAATGAAGGAAGATTTGACTTCAACTTTTTTTTTTTATCATCACTAGTGGCTCAACAAGATCTTTATGCTATGTTTCCTGGGATGAAAGAAGTAGGAATTCATCTCTTGCTACTCCCAGTATCAACAGCTACAGTTGAGCATTCTTTTTCATCACTGAATAGAATTTTATGTTCTTAAAGAAGTCGCCTTCTGCCTGATCATGTGAATGAACTAATGAACATATCAATTAAAGAAATGGAAGTACCGGACACACGAGAAGCCACCAAAGATGAACACATTTCATTCAAGAAGTTCACTAACAGAGCTGTGCAAAATTATAACAAGAAACTAAGAAGGCTATAGATATAGTGCTTCATAGAAAGTTTTTGTAGCCAACTTTAATTTGTGTTATTTTAAAGCATGAGTTAAATCTAATACAATGGTCATGAAAAAATTTTCAGTTTTTACTATGGTGCCATACAGCCCACCTTCACACAGTCTCAGCCCTCATCAGTCCTTATGCACCCCACATCTGGTAAATTCAAACACCTCCCCCTCATTTCAATTCCTGGGGAAAACACTGATGGGGTAAAGTGGTAACTAGACAATTAAATTCAAGTAGAAGGAGAATATTCTCAACAGTAGGACTTTAATTGAATTGTCTCATTAGCACTGACCCCCCACTTGGTAAGGCAACTCCCATCTT
>ML677358.1:9706977-9732802 GCA_007922305.1 Dermatemys mawii | reverse complement strand
TATACCTGCCTACTGTATTTTCCACTCTATGCATCTGATGAAGTGGGTTTTAGCCAGGAGCTTATGCCCACATACATTTGTTAGTCTCTAAGGTGCCATAAGTACTATTTGTTTTTGCTGATACACACTAACACAGTTACCACTCTGAGCAGAGTTATGAGTCGTCATCCATAACAATTTGAGTCTTCAAATATTAAACTACTCCTCACCAAATCCCTAAAGTAGATAATCTTATCCCCATTTTATAAATAGGAAAGCTGCTAGAGATTTAACAATTTGCCCAGAGCTTCAGCAGTGGCAAAAAAACAAACAAAAAACCCCACACCCTATAATTCAGTTCCTATATCCCAATCCTCTGTTTTGACTGAGCACTAGACCACTGTTTCTCAACAGCCGGTCCCTGAGGTCTCCCTGACAGTTTATGAAGACAGCAAGCCGGTCTGCAATATCAACAAGCTGGAAAAACACTGCATAAGACCATTCTATCCTCAAAGCAATGTGGACAAAAAATAATTGTAAAATCAGTTTCTTACTCAAACCTTCTCTGTTACATACTTTTTGATCCATGCCAGAAGCCCTCCTCCAACTTCCACACAAGCATGCAAACAGGGCAGTTCCATTCGTTTATTTGTGCAGCATTTACACACAATTAGGGAAAATTCAGCTGACAGTTGTTTATTACAGTGTGTTTCAGAGCAAATGCTACACTAATGAGAAGGCTTAAAAACTTGCCAAGAGTGTGTCAGCTGATGCTGCCATAGAGATCAACAGACATTTTACTATGGACTTAAATTGGATCAGGTCCAAATTTCTGCAATAAGAGAGAGGTGGCGTTGTGGCTATGACAGGATATTTTGATTGTATGGAAGCTTATACAGTATAAGAGCACACAACATGCAGTTTATTTTAAAAGTGTACTTCATTGTAGCACAATATCATAGTGCTAAACTCCAGCGGTGATGAGTGAAAGTAGCAAGGAATATTGTTGATCAACTTCCCAGCATGGCAGACATCAGGCCTCCTCCTTGAGCTATGGGAACCCTAGTTGCCTTTGGCCTTCCAAAGCTAAAATGCTGGCTTCAGTGGAGCACTAGCAGAAATTTATTTGCCATCCTGATCAGACGTGGTGGATGATTCAAGAACACAAAGCCAGCCACAGGTAGTATTATAAGGACAATGAGCCAACCAGCTACCACCTACTTTTTAAAATTCTATAAAGGAGGAACACAGACAAGCACATGCTGCAAATCGAGCACGTCACTCCTTTTTTTGCAGATCATCAAACCAGCAGTAAAGAGAAAGTTGAAATTTTCCTTTTTTGGCGGGGTGGAGGAGAGGGGAAAAAGGGGTTGACTGTAAAGATGAAATCTAAGGAGTCCTCCAATGACAGAGTAACGTTTGGACACCTTCCTTTGCTCCTACAGTAAACTCTCGATTATCCAGGATTGGGTTAACCAGGATGTGGATTAACCAGGATGTCAAAAAAAATACGTGTAAGTCGCAGGGCCAGCTCTGGCTTTGTTGCCGCTTCAAGCGCAAAAGAAAAAAAACCCCACCAGGGTGCAGGGCAGCCAGTGAACCAGTACCCCCTCTCCTCGGCACAGGGTTGCTGGTGAACCAACCCCCTCCTCCCCATATTTCCTATGGATGGTGATTATTCAGGATTTTATTAACCAGGATTAATTTTTTCCCTATCATCCTGGATAATCAAGAGTCTACTGTATTTCCGTTATTCCTTTAAACAATCAGCAGCATACACAAGGTAGGAAAAAGAAACATGTTTATTAATGTTAAAAGACTACAGGCAAAAATAAGGACAAGGAATACAGATTACAAGAATGAACTGTATCCACCATATCAAAGCAGCCAAAAGATTGTATGTGCATATAAATGAATGCAGATGTAAAACAAAATATTAAATAGAAATGAGACGCTGTCTTTATCAACTCCTATAGCTATCAGACATTTTACCAACCATCTCTTACCTAGTTTTGTTTCACGTAGTCAGTCTGAGTTTGGGAATTTTTCCACTTCTTATTCTTTAATCCCTCCTGAAAGAGAGAAGCATGTAAAGAATCCAGCCTGGAGTAGATTATCCAGGAAACCATACTTCTTCCTCATCATCACCTTGGTTACTTTTGGATAAGGAAAGTGTGATTTCCAGCCTGACAGCTCTTTCTTTCCCACACCTGATTGAATGTGGGTTCCAGCCCTGACTTCTCAGCCATCAGATACCAGCTTCTTCAAATAACTACTGCTCTGCTTGGCATCACATCTCTATCCCCCAGTTGTGTATATTGCAACCCCTCAAAGTGACAATTTAGATGTGTTGCTGAAATGCTATGAATTTCATCCCCATGGTATTCTCTTCCATCACAACAGAAGAGACAGGAGCTGTACGTATATGTGAATTTAGACACATATTACACAAGAAAATGGGATAGTAATCTGTACTGTGATCCAAACAAAATATTCCCCTGAGAGTTGTAGGTACTCAGCACATGTCTCACACAAGTCAGGATAAACGTATTATTCCTGTCTACATATATTTTTTAGGTAAGGCTGTTATTAAAAGTTGCCTAATTATTCTAGTTAGGAAGCCCCATTTTCAATTGCTTATAACTTTGCCAAGCTTACTCCACTTGAGCTGTAAGTTTGCATGCCAGGTGTCAGCCTCAAACTGATTATTATTTATTATTATTAAATTTCAGCCAAACTGGTCCGGCCATTTCCATGAATGAGGCTAGGAAAAAAATTACATTGATTTGCTCACATTAAAGAATTCTGACAACCTTTTCTTTGAAAAGCTTTAGCAACCCCATGCTTTGGAGCAGGGACTTGAAATTTGTCAGCAGGGTAGAAGTAATGTCAAGGATAAGCTTTTTGTCATTCGCTGTGAAAATCCACTGAAATCCAACCAAGTTACAAGCTTTAACAAAATCAGTTTATATATTGGGGTGGGCAAACTTTTTGGCCAAAGAGCCACATCTGGAATTAGAAATTGTATGGTGGGACATGAATGCTCACGAAATTGGTGTTGGGGTGTGGGGGGTGAGGGCTCTGGGATGGGGACAGATGAGGAGTTCAGGATGTGGGAGTAGTTCTGGGGTGGGAAGGGCTCCAGCTGGGGGTGTGCAGGCTCCGGGATGGGGTTGGGGATGAGAGGTTTGGGGTGCAGGAGGGTGCTCCAGGCTGGGATTGAGGAGTTTGGAGGGCGAGAGCGGGATCAGGGCTAGGGCAGGAGTGAGGGAAGGTGTGCAGGCTCCGGCTGGGGATTCAGGCTCTGGGGTAGGGCTGGGGATGAGAGGTTTGGGGAGCAGGAGGGTGCTCCAAGCTGGGATCGAGGGGTTTGAAAGGCAAGAGGAGGATCAAGGCTGGGGTAGTGGCATGGGGAGAGTCTCAGGGATGCAGGCTCCCAGCGGCGCTTACCTCACACAGCTCCCGGAAGCAGTGGCATGTCCCCTCTTTGGCTCCTACAGAGGCGCGGCTAGGCAGCTCTGCATGCTGCCCCATCCACAGGTACTGCCCCTACAGCTCCCATTGGAGCGCCAGAGGGAGCAATTGGAGCACATAGGAACCAGAGCGTGGCCATGACGCGGCTTCTGGGAGCCACGTGGAGCAGCCCGACCCTGCTCTTTGGCTGGATCGGGGTCATGCCCGCGTGGTGCAGCCCTCAATCCTGTGCCCTGGCTGGAGCACCAGAGCAGGGCAAGCTCATGGGCCAGATCCAGCCTGTGGGGCCATCAGTTTGCTTACCCATTATATTTGCTGTATAGAGACTTTGATTTTAGAGCCAAATTCTCCAAAGATTCTGTCCACATTGAGCATCTCTGGAAGCTGAGAAGGGATTATTTGATGATTACTTGTTCTGTTCATTCTCCCTGAAACACCTGGCATTGCCCCTTGTCGAAGACAGGATACAGGGCTAGATGGACCTTTGGTCTGACCCAATATGGCCATTCTTATGTAGGGGCTGAGTTAAGACTTTCCCTGCTCCCTGGCTGGGCTGTTGTGGGTCATGCCAGGTCTTGGCACCGGAGTAGGGAAACTGTCTTTCCTGTGTTCTTAATGACACCCTCCACCGCCATCCTTGCTGGGCCTGAGCAGCAGCAAAGAGAAAGCTAACTGATGGGAATGCAGAGGGAACAAGAGCCATGGGTGGGAAAGAGTGGGGAGAAAACTAGACTGGGACAAAATATGGTAGAAAGACTGGGATTGCAGGCTGGCCCAGGAGGGACGGGGGAGAAGGGATTGGGGAGAAAATTTGGGGCCTGGACAAAGAAACTGAGAGCAGGGAGGGAGGCCAGACTGGATGAGGAGTGGAATGGCGGAGACTGGGATTGAGAATAAATTTGGAGGAGGGAAGAAGGGGGCAAGGAGACAGATCTGATAAAGAAATGTGGTGTGGGGGAGAACTGAGATTGGATTTATTATAACTTAATTATAATGTAACAGTTAAAACAATAATTTTAATCCTGAATCAGAATGAAATTAAATTTAGAAATCTCTATTTCCATCAAAAGGAAATTTTGCTTTTTCAACAACTCTAGTTCCAATCCTGCTAATGACCCATGTCAATATGTTTCCACCTAATGGAATTTGTTGTGAGTTTTCTGTTTGCTCTTTTAAAAACTTAGAAGAGTACACACGTACAAATCTACATTAAAGAACAATACTGCATTAAGGTTGCAAAGTAAAGCACTCAAAAGTAAGGAAATGCCACACTTAAGATTGCCTGTCCAACTTTAAACTCAGCCCCTTTGTGCATTATGACTGTCTAATTACACAGGCAATTTTAAATTTAACACTTCCTAATTTGAGAGCTTGATTCTACAATCATAATAGTGTTTTAATATAGTTGTGTGTAATTATCTAAATGGGATATTAAAATAGAAATTAAAATATTTAACAATGTGTGCTCTCTTCAAACAGAGAGCACATATTGTTAACTATGCACAACACAAAGGACTTAATAATAAAACTCATTTTTACCATTACAGAAAGTTTTATTCAGTAATTAGAACAGGCTTTACCATTACAGAAAGTTTTATTCAGTAATTAGAACAGGCTTTTGTGGTATGCAAGGTAAATAGCTTGTACCATAAGGATCTGAGTCAAATCTTTATAACTGTTTTGACATAACACTTAGCAGTTCTATAATGCTTTTTATCTTCAAAGTGCTTTACAATCATTAATTAGTCCCTCCAGCACCCCTGCAAGGTAGGCAAGTAATTTTACTTCACTTTTATAGATAGGTAAATGAGACTGACCTATTTCAAGGCCAGAGAGAATCTGGACCAAAGCCATATTTAGAATTTAGGAGTTTCCTGGCTGGCAGTCCTATGTGCTTAGACTATGCCAGTCTCTCAAATATAAAAATATTCAACCATAGGCAGAGAGCATAGTAAAAATAACAAGCAAAGCAATGAAGCAAGCCAGCCAAGCCTTTCTTTCTCAACATTTTTAATTTTGGTCTCAGTGTGAAAGGGATTCTGCCTAGCAACCATCTCACCATGTTTAACATTTATTATTTCCATAAACTCACTTGAAATTATTTGTATTGCAGTACTACTTAGTGGCCCAGGTCAGACATCAGGGCTCCATTGGGCTTCATACTGCACAAAAGCATAAAAAACAGCTCTGCCTCACAGAAAAGTTTGGTATCTCACCAAGTAAATAATGGCTTTTTTAAAACAAAAAGGACAGTCACCACTTAGAAAACGCTCCCAAGATGCCCTACTTGCTTAGCGGCCATCCAAACATTGTTGTGAGCAGTGTCAAAAAACTGACAATCCTGGAGTCTCTCAGCATGAATAAATCATAATGTGGATCTGTCATCAGCGACTCTGCACCTGGCATTATACACTGCCTGCAAACTGAGGGAGCAGATTGCTTTGCAATCCTTATTGTTCAATTCATTATGTGGCAGAGAGAACACAACAGCCATGTGAGTGGTAAAGTAGCTCCCAGCACAGCTAAAAAGCCAGTATTGTCATGTGATATAATTTATGAATGACTTTGTATTGTATACTTAAGGTCTTATGGAAAACTAACAGTTACTCATTTTCCCCTAAGAATTGCATCTGAGAACTGATCTATACAATAAGATGTGGTAGACTGCCTGGAGTCTGACTCACTCTGTTCTAAATATATCCAATTGCCTTGAAAGCCAGGTCACTTAGAACTACCACACCAGCTTAAGTCAATCAAAATTGGCATTGGATAGCTTTTCTGAGTAAGAGACACTATATTCCTTTGCACAGTCACAAGCTATAGTTTCTAAAATGATCCGTCCCTTCCACATTTAGTGTTCTTAGAGTACTTATTACAGAGTAAAGTATT
Organism: Dermatemys mawii; assembly: GCA_007922305.1. Lineage (NCBI taxonomy): Eukaryota > Metazoa > Chordata > Testudines > Dermatemydidae > Dermatemys > Dermatemys mawii. Next base: position 9,726,460 of record ML677358.1, on the reverse strand, counting down.
TAGACTGCCTACACATCCCCTGTCTCCAAAGTGCAGCTGCTTGGATAAATATAGTCCTTCTTACTCTATAATTACCAACACCATAAGAGCAACACAGGTTTCTGGTATTTTTCTAGTGGGGTTCCCTAACAATGTAATTACCCATGCTGGAATGTAGCCAGGACACAGGGATGAAGACACCACTCCTACAAAAACTGCCATATTTAATGACTGGGACAGAAGATTGAGTGTAAGATGGAATATTCCAAAGAGAACGGCTTTGTCTCTCTAACTTTATAACCATTCCTGAGACTAACAGATTTCACCTACCTACAAATATTTAATAGTCTTCTTCCTTACATTTGACTTTCAAATGATTTTTTCAGTGCAATATACAGACTATGAAAGTTGGTAAACCCACCACTTATTATTCCTCCCCTTCCTTTGTATCTGTAAAGACCACATAATGTATTATTTGCTTATTGTTTTAAACAAACATTTCAGTGCTATGGTTTTGGGTTTTTTGTGAGTTTTAAATCTAATCTCAGAAGCCCAAGACTAATGCATACCACACAAAAATATACTGGTACATGCGGCCCAACTAATGAACAACTCTAAAATAACAAATTGTCATTCACATTCAGTGAAGAAAGGGGAAAAAAAATCAAAAAGAAAGTACAACGGAAGTTTGCATGGTGTTGTTATAAACAATAGTATAAACAAAAGCTTTGAATTTATTTTTGTACTTATATGAACCCCACTCCAATGACTGTCATATTTAAGCATCAACAAAAGGATAATTCCAAAGTTATGAAAACTACCTTGACTACATTTTCCATTCAACTTAAAAAAAAAAAGTTGCCATTTCTCTATTTTCTGATAATTTGCAATACAAAACTGTGATTTTTTGTTAGGCCACAAATCTGCTGGCACTATCTTATAAAGAACACTTATCCATCTATCACTAACAAATAGAAGCATTGGTTTAGCAAATCCAGTACCAAAGAAAAAAATGAAGTCATATGGGTGAAATCACTGTGGGGCTGAGGGAAGGCAGGGGAGGAGAAATCTGATTTAGTTAGAAGTCTTTCCTCTCTCTCTCTCTTTAAAAAGAGCTGAAAATATATAAAGGACAAAAGGAAAATAAGAATGGATTTAAAACATAATCCATATAATAAATGGCATAACATTTGCAGTATCAAATTTAGGTCACTTGAAAACATGAAAGAAGTAAAGCAGAAGGAAAAGCAGCATCCCCACATTCACAAGAGATGAATTAATCTAAAGCAGGCCTGCACAACATGGACCCAGGGGCCACATGCAACCCGCAGGGGCGCATTGTGTGGCCTGCGGGGGGTGAGTAGAGGCGGAGCAAGCCAACCAGTGGGGGGAAGCGGATGAGGGAGGGGCTTTTCGGCCCACAACTGGTTATTTTGCAGTAAATATGGCCCTTGCTGCTTTTCAAGTTGTGCAGGCCTGATCTAAGGCCTTAGTGAAAAGTAGCTCACAATGCTGCCACTCCATCTTCTTTAGAAAGAGAACAACCAAGTTTCAGAATGGTGTAAAACAAGAATAAAATATGTGGTTTTAATGTATTGACTTTATTAATAAATATACATCCATATGGTGATGTAAATACAGATCATTAAGACTACTCCATTCCCATACACATAATTGCACATGAGTAGCTCAAGTTCATGGACATAAAAACAAACAGCATCTAAACAGGCTTTTTACAGCAGAGAACAGGGTGCTGATATTAGTTATTTATTGGGTAATTCTCTCCTCCAAAATAACCTGTGGGAAAAGCAAACTGTGAAAGATTAAGGAATCAGAGTGGTCCAAATTACAACATGATAAGCAAAAACTTCTTAACAATTTATCATATCATCCCTATACTTTGTAAAAATTTGAAAACATAGATTTACCTACATGGGGAAAATAATTGCTAGGAAAAGGCTCTAGTATTTACTAGAGTTCAAAAATATATTTAAGCAATGTTAAAATATAAGTATTATAATAATAAAGGGAACAAACTTTTGTGATCAGAAATGAAGTTTGCAGTTCCAAGTTTTTATGATTATGATAAACTGCTTTGTATTTTTAATTTTCTGTTGGAATAGCATTAAACTTTGCTGTACATGTAGTACAAAGAACAGCAGAATCACAGCTAAAGTACCCTTCAGACAAATAACTTTGAATTGCTCTGCCTTTTAAAGCTCTTCAAAATGGAAAAAAAAAAAAGTGAAGTTCTGATCTCAATTACTTTATATGTTGCAAATAAAGGCAATTCTTTCCCCAAACATATCACTTCAGTGACTAGGTTTTGTTTTGTCCTGACTGAATCCAAAGAAAACTTCCAGACAAAATGAAAATGTATTATTTCAGAACAAAGATGTTTAATGGGTCTTGATATATGAAGTTTTGTGTGATTAATTAAAAGCAAATACAATGTATAAATAATTTGTTGTTCTAATGACAGAGCTAACAATGGATATTTAAAAAAGCCGTGTTAGTATTAAAAGTTAGCCACGTTCTGATAGATACTTTTTCCTGCCAATATGTGCTGCTAGCATTCTGAAAATGTACAGTGCAAAACTTCAAAAACAGTAGCAAAATTATTGAATTCTAAAATTTATGTAAATTTAATTGGAAATTGAATAGCAGTTACTGGATGTAATTTCAACAGTGGCTTTTGAGTTCTCCCTATTACTTAGGTTTCACTTATGTATAAATAAAACATTAGAACTGTGATATTTAAAAAAAATCATTAAAAACACAAACTTGACATGTAGATCGTTTTTATCAACAGTGTTAATACATAACAGTAACCCTATCTTATGAAGAGCAGAATTATTGTACATAACAGAAAATTATCGATTTACCTTACAAATAATGTTTTCATACTATAGTGGAAAAGGCCAGTTTTCCCAGTGATAATATCAAAGTATAGGCATTAACATGCTGTTTCAGTGTTTGTCATGACAACAGACAGTGTTACAAAAAAAGCACAATATATTCTGTAGGTTATATATAATAGGCAAAGCAAAAACATTTGAAGATTCCATTCGTATTTCACTTTGACTTTTTCACTTCTCTCGCTTTCTCCCACAGCATGGCACCAGTAAACTGCAGCTATGGATAAAATAAACCAGAATGAGGAAGTGCTCAGCATTGCACTTTCTGGTCTCATTGCCAAACCCAACGTGCCAAGTGGCCCTTTACAGATGCCATGAACACATTTTTCTACATTAGTTCATCCTTTCACAATTGACAATGTTCATTCCTTTTACTGGGATTATATTTCATCTGATATTAATAAACACTATAATGAATATAAATTGTTTAGATGATTTCATTATTTCATCCACATACTTGAATACAAAATTCATTATTCTAGTAGAACAATAATACATCTGCATTATCTCCTGACACGGCACAGCACCATTGAGTAGATGCACAAGTGAGAAACAAAACAGGGGTGAACAGGATAAACAGGAGGAGGTAAGAAGTGGCGTTATTCGAAGGTACATTGGTGACATGCAATGTGTTCTTTGCCAGCAAGGTGGGACGCTTCTGTAGTTATTACATTCAGCTGAAGAAGACTGCTTTCCAGGAAGAGTTCAGGAAAGGACTTAAAGCAGCCTTTTGTTGAAAAATCATCTGATAAAACAGCCAATATAACACATATCCTGAGGGTGAATTAGCTCACGTTAGCTTTTTTTGTGTGTATCAGAAATTACACCATTCTGAGAAAAAATAATGAGTGTCTTATTTTTCAATTTGTTGAGGAACAGAAAGTGTAACTTGACTATAGCTTCAGCATGAAGAAACTATATTTTAGTAGCAGTTTAGCTGCCATTAGTTTACACATTGACTAAAGAGCCATCCAATATTGTTGAGGTTCATTGTCTTAGTTGCCAGTGCACATATAGTCCCCCAATCACAATTCAACACACCTATTGTAAAGTCCAGCTCATTATGTGTTAGGCATCACTGGAACACCTGAAGGCTTGCTGCTTTTTTCCTGATAAAAAAGGTATGAAACATGACATCTGTTTCTTAAACTGTCATTATTGAAATCAGAGTTCTCATCAAAATTACAGCAAGCCAGACTTTATCTTTCAACAAAAGTATCAGTACTGTTCATTTTCAACAAAAGCTATAATTAACCTGAAAAATTTCTGTTCCCAAAAATCTGCAAACATTATATAATTCCCACCAGTATTCGAAGCTACAAATTCAGTATAATTTTAAACTATATTTTAAACAATTTTATGTAAACTTTCTTCCAGAATTAAAAGCTTTAACTCTAGCAAGAGATATTTAGAATAAATATAACAATATGCAATATTGAGGAATGTCATTTTCCAAGTATAGGTGGTGTATGCATATTACATACACACGCGCACTTTTTTAAACCAAACGCACCCAGTTGAAAATGGAACTGGTTAGATGCAGGAAAGGTCTCAGTTTGAGTCAGAAAAAGATATTTATAGTTAACCAACATAGTTTTTCAACTTGCATGCATAGATTAATTCCTATGAAATGCTTTCTATCTGGAGTCTAGCAATTTGGTATACTGCATCCCGTTGAACCAGCTATACAGTTTGCTATTATGAATCATGAAAATGTTATCCTTTGGTAGATATATAAGCTTCCATAACTTAAATATAGTATAAATGTTAAACAATGGGATAACTGTATTCCTGGAACATCTGGAAAAAGTAAATCTGAAAAGCTGGCAACAGTGTAAAAAAGTTTCATCTATAAACATACCAAATTAGTAGTTTAAAACTTATTAACTGCTGCCATCAAAGCACATACTGTGAAGGCAAAAAACAGCTTATGTAGCTATTTACAGATTGAAGAACACACTGTTTAATATTACTGTCTATTCAGTTTGTTACTAGAATTAACAGTACCTATGTTGTAGTTATTTATAAAATCTATCAGATTTTTAAATAATTATTTTTAGTTTGGTATATGCACTCTCAGGCATTTTTAAAATAATACAGCAAAATCCTGTAAGTAGCATAACTATAAGATCTGCTATCACCTAAAGGCAAATTAGCTCATGTTTGTAAGGCGCTTTTGAAGATGTAAAGCGCTGCATAAATGTTTATTACTATTACACATTTTCAAAAAATATTTTTGGAACATCAGTGAGACCTGACAATGCTACAATAGAGCAAATAAAAACTGCCTGAAATTAGCACTTTTAAAAAAAATAGTTTTTAAAGTTTCAAAATATTTATGAACAATTGAGGTCTGTATCAGCTCTAGCAAAAGTGGAAAATTTAGTTTGCTCTCTATTCCCGCCTATACAAAAAACCGACAGGCATTTCAAAACAGAGTTCTTATTTGTAAAATAGTCCAGAAATGTTTGTTTCGTTTCATCAGTTATAAATTCTTCTGGACAAGATCTTTATTATGGCCTAGGCTCACTTCATAGTCGACAGCCAGATAATATTTTCCTGCTTATTTCAATTTCATGGTGCATAATCACACAATTAAATTTTTCAGACAGTAATTGAGCAGCTCGGGATATGAGTATTACTTTAAGAAAACACACACGGGCATAATTTAAGAGTTTGCTTATAAACCTACATAAAAAAACAAAAACAAAGCCATACCTATGCCCTTTCATGTTACATTAAAAATTAGTGGATTGCACATTGGACATATGAACAAAATATAAAATTTGGAAAGCCAAAGTTATAGTAATATTACATAAAAATGTGAGAAACATGCCAAGACTCAGTTTAAAAAGAATTAAGGAGGAAATGCTATCTAATTCCTCTCTTTCACTCATTGGGTTGTTTGACCTTGCTACTAGTTTCACCAACAGCATGTACTCCTCTGTTATGCACCATAGGATAGGGGAAAGCTGCACTGCCACAAGTATAACTTAGATTTGCAAGCCGTGATAGAGCTTTAATGCTACCTGGAGGTCTGCCTGGGCTGACTTTGTATCCTGCAGCTTTAGTTGTACCCAAGGGTCTGCCTGGACTTGTTTTAAATCCAGCTGCTTTGGTGGTCCCAAGAGGTCGACCTGTGCTGGTTCGGTACCCCGCTGATTTTGTGGTCCCCGATGGCCTTCCACGTTTACCAGATCGGTTGAGGTTTTTCTTTTTCTTTAGTTCATCTTTTGTCTCTATATTCCTGCCACTGGTGGCCTGCAAGTGTGTTTCACTTAACGTGTCTTGTCTCTGGCATGCAATTGGTTTGTGGCTGACTGTGTGGCTGTATTTGCTTTGCTGTGTAGAATATAAGTCAAACTGATCAGTGGATCTCACATTGTCTTCGTTAAGGCAAGAACTCTTGCCAGTCCCACAGAAAGCTGTGTTACTGCTGGCAACAGGATGCATCATTTTTCTACCAAAAATAAAAGAAAAAAATAAATATAAATATATAAAATTACATCATTTAACCAAAAACATTTTATTTTCCAACAGCTATGAAAGTTCCCTAAAATTGAACTGGCTTGAATGCAAACCACCTAGGGAAACAAGATGTCTATAACAGATTTAAAAAAAATCAAACGTAGCATGACATTTTTTAAAAAATAAATCTTTCAAACACATAAAATGATGTAAGAAGTGCATCAAAAATAAACTTTAAAATTATCTGCACTTGAAATATCCTCTCACCCACAGTGATTTGGAAGCTTTCCTGGGTGAACGTAAGCTTTCGTTTGGGGAAAAACAATTCTAGCCACTTAGTTGCATCAATAACCTATCAAATGAAGAGCAATACAATGTCATCTTCCTGATTCAGCAGATGGCTCCCAGCGCTTCTGCTGCTGCTTCTAAATTTTTCATTACTGCTACAGTGTGAAATTAACAAACAATTTCACTGCTGCTATCCAGAACTTCGTGAAAAACATAAAAATTGATAAGAGCCCAGTCAATTTAATTCTGCTGCAGGTTAAGAAAGCTACAAACAGCAGCTGAGGTAAGTACTGAAACTATTCAGAAGCAAGTACTACCCTAAAACAAAGACTGTCAGTGAGTAGATTAGCAGAGGCAGTCTCTCCCTTTTCCCACTCCATTACCACTATCAAAGCAGGCAGCAGACTCTGGAACAGGAAGGAGAAGCCAACATAGAAAAAGATCACTCAATTCATTCGGGGGGCTTGAAGTATAGTGGAGCTGAAATTTATCCAACACCTATTAGCCTGAGCTAACACCTTGCTAAGATGAATGAGGTCAGCTCACATCTCTCTCAGAGTCACAGTTTAAATTGGTTCCCTTTCAAACAGAGTTGGATCACACTTCAAAGGTTTTTTTCACAACCAGAAGTAACTGTAAGCAGTAGATGCTCAGCACCTCTGAAAAATCAGACCAACACCTGCCACTAACTATGCCATCCAAGTACACCTTAAGCTACCTTTCACAGCATCAAGAAACATATTGGCACTTGAGAAATAAATAAAACTTGCAGAGCACAACTCCTCACTATATTTGACATAGCTATTAGTCACATCTAAAAACATAAAATTCACACACATAAATTAAGAATTGAAACAAATGAAGCACACAATATGTAAGGATTCACAGAACTTCCAGAGACAACTGTTGTACAGAAGTCAACCATGTCTTTCCTAAAGAGTAAATATATTCATTTTAACATCTTTAAACAGTGACTTGAATTTTAAAATTAATAATTTTGTTACCATACCTCAGATACGTTATTGTAAGGTGCATGGTACGTGCACTGATGGACATTAATGAGAGTTCCTTGTGTGCTGCAAAGGGAAAATATTCCCTATAACCATTAAAGAGCTGTTCCTGGCTCGTGGAAAACACTTTAAAACATTCTAGTTGAACAAGTCTGCAAATATACCCTATTTTATGTGCCATCTTTCCATATGCTTCATGTGAAATAACACTTACCCTATGTCTTTGGGTAAGAAATAACACTTTCATACCCAAAGACATAGGACCAGATCTGCTCTGTATCACACCACTAGCAAAATCTGATAGAGCTGCCATAATCAGTCACAAGAGAATCAACTCACTATAGAAGTAACAGCTCCTACACCATTATCCATCTTTGCCATAGATGCTGACATAAGAGGCATGGCTAGGACATCATTAGGCTTCAGTGATGATCAGCTGCAGCTTCAGCCTGGGGCTGTTGGCAGCCAATGTACCCTTTAAGCTGTTTTAACTTAGGCATGGGAACCAGACCAGCACATAGCAGTCAGAGGATAGAGGGAGTGCAATGGTCACATGAGCACACATCCTATGCTGTGTAGTTTCTAAGCCATAGCTGATGATCTGGCACAGAATCTTTTGTTTATAGAGATCCCAGTGGGTCACTTTGAAATTATAGTACTAGCAGAAGTACTGATCCTGTGTAGGACTCCATCAGCACAGACTCCTGTAATATTGCAGAGTAGCACTGACTTCAACAGTAGGAATATATATTTTTTTTCCCTCTTACAAAGAAAGTTCTAGATGAGTACCTAGTGATATTTTTAGATGAATGCCAAATCTAGCTCTCTCCATCTCCAGTCATGCCAATTCCATAACCTATTTCAGCAGCTTCTCCCATTTCTGAACAGTGCATCTAGTGATGCCAATTTTTCCTAAAATATTCTCTACTGTAGCCCCTCACTTCTTGTTCTGTCTTTGGTGACAGAGTATAATTTATCCCTATCATTTTTAGTACGTTCCTTTAGTTATACGTAGATAGCAAGCAGGTCTCTTTCTCTAAACTGAACATGCTTCAGTCTTATTTTTCCAAAGATTTTATTGTGTTTGCTTCTTTCCTCTGACCTTTCTTCAGTTTAACTCATCTTTAATTTATTACAACTTGATATCCCAAAATGAATGCACTGTGCCCTGACTGAGGCTTAACTGTTCCATTTCAGTCACAGGTTATCTGTATCTCCCCAACACTACCAAACACATGCCCAATACCCATATTTCTTTATATAAATAAAAAAATACATAAAATACCCAATATAACATTTGGCAGCACCAAAAACCTCAGTATTTACTAACAGAGCAGGTACAGAATGGGCACCAGTAATGCAAACCTCAGTTTCCCTGTGAATTTAAAGGTGTATTTGTGACAACAGATTATGTGATATGAACAAGCCGCAAAAAAATTACCTAGCACCTAACATCCTGAGATCTAAGCCTAAAAATCAGAGTGAAAAATATTTTTTCAGTCATACAACCTAAGGCCTTGCTTCTGTCCATGGCATTTAATTTTATCATGTTTTAATAATAATTATATTTAGTACATTTAAAAATGTAACTCACTATTAGACTAGTCAAATAGCTGGAAAAAAATTCTGAGTAGTCTCTAACCAGCTGTGTAGCCGGCTGAACACTGCAAAAAAAAAAACTGTTAAATAAATGAATCTTTTTTCCATTACAAATCTAATTTTTCAGCAGTTTATAAAACAGCCATAAACACTTGGTCCAAGAAGAAACATGGAATGCAAGGCCTCAGCCAAAGAGTGACAACTGATCATTTTTAACAAGTGATTTTACTGGCTTTTAAAGGTATAAGGAGACCAAAGAAAAACATGTCTTACGGATTCATACATATTTGCACAAATCCCCATCAATATTGCAAAGCAGTTGTGGCCTGTTATGTCAATAATTTGCAAATTAAGGGTTTATAGCATCCTGTACCCTTATGATGTACTGTAACAACTTCTTACATATCACGTTAATAATTCACAAATTAAAAAGAGTGACCCTTATGTTTCCAGAGATCTGCTTTGGATATTTTTTTAATCAAACCTGCAGAATAAAGTAATAGCACAGCCAGACCTTCAGAATAGCTTCATAGGGTAAAAATCACCAAGAAGTGTATCAGCACCTTTTGTCTGCACATCACTTAATGTACAAAAAGGTATGCACCTGTCTATGATGTTCCAAATAGGCTGTTTGTTGCCTAGCTGGTAGCACCCTTTTAAGGCCATGTCTACAACTGAGAATTGACCTATTTCTAATTGAATGCGTTCAGCATAACTGATTTAAGCACAAACAATTCAGCATATTCATATTAGCCAAGCTTATTTATATTTTGAATCACTGTAGTTTTGCCTCACTTCCACACTAGCACCATTCAACCCTTCTTCTGTTGTAATGCCTTCTAGCCCAAATCTCAAGAGCAACAGATCCTGAGTGATTTGAAAAGGCCACCAGTGCACTCTTGGACAGCAGTGGGAGGACAATTTGAACCATTTTAGCACTGTCTACATAGAAACTAAATTTCTACAGGCTGAAACCATTCAGACAGTATTTAACCCTGCTGAAGACAAATCTAATCCAAACACTATCTGGAATACACAAACTATTTGGAGTACATGTACATGGCCATGAAGTGCCTTACAAGCATGACAAGGAAACCACAGTTTTCAGCATGACAAATTTCTCCAGTGTATATTAGATCAATAACTCTTTATGTTAAAAATAGGAAAAAGAAAAATATAACAAATGGCTTAGTGTAGCCAAACTTAAATAGTATCACACAGGTGCTTGAAAAGTCTATTTACTGGCAGAAAGAGTTCACAACAATGCAAAAGTTGAGTCTCTTTTCCCAGGGCTGGCAACTCTCCCCAGCCACCTCTCTCTTTTAGAGGGCACAGCATTCATAGCAGTTGTAATCATCTCCAGTTGAGGAATTTCCTCCTTCCTAATGCCTGCATTAACCCCTTTCTTACTTCTAAGGTGCATGGGTATATAAACCTTATCACAGTGTATGTGTAGATATGTGAACATGATTTTACATGTGCAATATTTAAATACAGATACAGTAATGTAGATCAGCACATCCATATATTAAATGGTTGTGATAACACAGATTCTCTATGCACTATAATTCACATTTGTTGAGCAACATATGGTGGAGCAGTCATGAAACCATAGTAAAGGTTGCTTTACAATTTCAGTTTCAAAGTAAGAATACCTAGTAATCCTGTGTTGTTTAGAAAAGGACAAAACATGTAAGATACAATTTGTGAAGGAGACGAAATTCTGGTGTGGTAATAACAGAAGTAAGTAGTTAGTGTCTGTAAAAAGCAGTCAAAAATCTCCTGATTTTAACAAGGCAACGTCTCACCTCTCTTTTGATACTTCAATATAGTTTACATTATCGAATTGCCTGAGACTTCTCATGACACTTAATGCATGCATGAGGGTTCTGCCAATTCTCCTTTTGTGTCACCAAGTTATATTAGTGTAATGGAAAGCTAAAACAAACAGTACATAAGTGCACCATGCATGATACTAGATTTGTATATGTTGATATAACATCTGAGAACATTCATCAGAGTAATAACATTTTTCTTTCAATTTCTCATTTGAACATTGGCACACAGACTCTAGCTTTCAGGAGGAGCTCATGGCTCTCCAGTCCATATCAATGGCCCAATCATAGAGAAAGTTGGCTTCAGCTGAGCAAGAGCAATGTCACACACAGAATCATACAGAATGACAAAACAGACACAACAATGTACACGGGAGGGAGTCATGGAGAGCATTGCCAGCCAAATCATCACCATCCCAAATTTCTAGCGCCATTTTCCTCCTATTCAGGGTCTACCATCCCCTGCCATCTGCATCCCCTATCCACACAGGGAACAACAAGGAGTCTTGGCTTGGCTTCTAGCATCCACTACCCCAGCCACTCCAACACTACAGCAACACCCGCGAATTTATACCACTAACATGTAAAATGCTGCAACTTCATCTTTGTGTACATACTTGCACTTACTTCTGACAAGTGATAAAATTCTCAGAGACAAGTGTTACCTGTCTATAATTGATGATGTCAGAATTTGCACATGAGGAGCAAAGCGCAGATCACAGAGTGTGTCAGAGTTCTCGCAAAAGGGGGAAGTCTGAAAAAAGGTGAGACAATCGAGTTAAAAACAGACGACAGGGATGTTTTTGGAATGCTTATTATTCTTTCTGTATCAATTTTTTCATCATTCTATGAAAAATTCAAGTAAAAACAAAGAATGTAAACTTTACTATTATTTATGCCATTTTCAATGAGATTTTTACAAAATAAGTTTTTAAGACTCATGTTCAGCTGCAAGCTTTAATGAAATCTTTATTATGCTGTCATGACCATCTCTAGCATAACTTTACCGAGGTCTGAATCAAAAGTTCTTCCAGTAGGAATTACAAGAATGTTTTCTGTATGCTGTATGTCTGTCCACAGAGTGGAAGCGATTTTGTTGGCAACAAAGGAATGCAGAGTATAAGTGAGGACTGGTCTACACACAAATTTGTATTGGTTTACCAAAAAGTGTGATTTAAAACCCATTCAGTTAAAGCCACGGAACTGTGTGTCAACACGCTTAAATCAATGTAAACCTGGCTGCTATTGGTTTATCTTAAACCTGTAAATTTTGTAAATTTTGATGAGCACGATAAACCAATATAACCAGATGCAAACCAGTATAAAGTGCATCCTCACAAGAGTTTGAACCAATTTAATTAAACTGGCTTTTAAACCAATCTAAAATAAACCAGTGCAGCTTCTGTGTATAAACAAGCCACAAGAACAGTTAATGAGAGATGAAAAAATTACTTTAGCTACTCATTTCCTTGCCTTTAGGGATTTGTGCTGGTGTCACTTAAACTTTTTTTTTTGCATGGCGATAGTCAAACAGCAAAAGTAACAATATGACTACAATTGAATCTTAAGAAGTCTCTTATCCAGTCCAGAGCAGAAGGGGTAGCCATGTGAATGGCTGACACCCCTCCAGGAAGAGCATGCATTGGGCAATCTTCCATTATGTGTCTGACAATTTACATCACACCACAGTCACAGTTTGGTAATTCCCTGGCTTTCAATCTATGGAGTTAAGTATGTGCATCTTCCATGTTAGCTGCAGATATGGTGCAGAGTTGTTCATATGCACATGGAAGAGAAGCCTGGCACTTGTACAGCTGGGTCATCGATTAGATTTGTTTGGTACATCAGCAACCACCCAAATTTGAGACCATCTTCTGCGAACATCCTTATCTTCCATAAGGAGGGCTGTGGCACAAGACCCAGAAACATATTCTTGATTTCATCAGTAGCAAATTACCAGTTTATCAGTTAGAAATTACCATAAAACCCCTTTTGGGGGTTATATAAATCAGAAGGAAGAGAACAGGCCAGAGGATTTGGGAAAAGAGGATGGGTGGCCTAGGGACCTTCTCTATAGTGGGTCATGGGAGCTCTACCAGTGCTACACAGGAGTCAAGGAATAACATCTTTCCTGGAACTTGCAAGGCATTTCTGATTAGGAATCTTGGGGTCAGTAGCAGGCCCCACCCTAAAAAATACAGCTAGTTTGTCACCTGGACAAGATAAACCCTTAATGGCAACCTCAGTAATGTTAAAGCAGATTAACTTCCCAAATACTCTGAATGTTTGACAGTAAGATCTTCTGATCTGTTAATACAAAACATAAAATCATAGAAATATAGGGCTGGAATGGATCTCAAAAAGTCACCCCATCCAGCCACCTGCACTAAGGCAGGACCAACAAAAACTCCTAGACCATCTCTAACAGATGTTTGTCCTATCTGTTTTTAAAAACTTCCAGTAATGGGGATTCCACAGCCTCTCTTGGAAGTCTATTCCCAAGCTTAACTATCCTTATAGCTGGAAAGATTTTCCTAATAGCTAACCTAAATCTTCCATACTGCAGATTAAGTCCATTATTTCTCATCCTACCTTTAGTGGACATGGAAAACAATTGATCTCTGTTCGCTTTAGAACAGCCATTAACATATTTTAATACTATCATGTCTCCTCTCAGTCTTTTTTTCTCAAGACCATACATGCCCAGTTGTTTTAACATTTTCTACATGTCAGGTTTTCTAAATTTTGTATCATTTTTGTTGCTCGTCTCTGGATTCTCTCCCATTTATCCTCATCTTTCCTAGAATTGGACAGAGTATTCCAGATGATGCACCATTAAAGCCATACAACACTCCTGTTAATACATCCCAGAATATTAGCCTTTTTTGCAGCTGCACGAGACTGTTGACTAATAATCAATTTGTGATCCACTGTAACCCCAAATCCTTTTCCAAAGCACTTCCACTTAGTCAATTATTCCCAATTTTGTAGTTATGCATTTGGTTTTTCATTCTTACATGAAGTACTTGTATTTATCTTTATTGAATTTCATCTTGTTGAATTCAGACCAATTCTTCAATTTGTCAAGGTCATTTTGAATTCTAATCCTGTCCTCCAAAGTACTTGCAATCCCTTCCAACTCAATGTCTTCTGCAAATTTTATAAGCATACTCTTGGCTCCATTATCCAAGTCATTAATGAAAATACTGAATAGTACCACACCCAGGACCAACCCTTGAGGGACCCCACTAGACTCTCCAAACCTGACAGCAAACCATTGATAACTACTCTTTGAGTATGGTCTTTCAATCAGTCAGGCATCCACCATTCAATAATTTCATCTACACCATATTTCTCTAGTTTTCTATGGACACGTGAACGTCATGTGGGATTGCATCAAAAGCCTTACTAAAAATCAAGATATATCACATCTACTGCTTCCCCTTATCCACTAGATCAGCAACGCTGTTAAAGGAAATTAGATTGGTTTAGCATGATTTGTTCTTGACAAGTCCATACTGGCTATTCCTTATAACCCTATTATCTTCTACGTGCTTACAAACTGATGATTTAATAATTTGAGGTTATCACTAAGATTTTGCATTAGAATGCAAGTTTGATAAAGCTGGGTACATACTGCTTTTTGGGATCTGCTGGAGAAGGAAGTGAAAGCTTTATGGAGTGTTATCAAATGTGATCCAGGAATCTCTTACTACTGACAATCAGAGGGCACAGGAGGATGCAGAATGTTTTGCCGGGTCCCTGAGGGCAGGTTTATGCATAATAATGAATGAAAGCATGGCATGCGAGGTCCCTGAGATCCAGTAGCCCACTGAACATACTAATCACTGTAAAACATATGTATGCATAATATTTAAAGAGTTGTGTCAGCACTGAAAATAATGTTTTGAAGGCAGGTAATCAAGAGATGACATGTCTCAGACAGGTTCCTTTTAAGCAGGTGGTAACAGACACTTATCTGTGTGTCTGGCCATGTATTAGGCATTACACATCTCTCAATGGATGCCTGTTTGCATATTGAACCAAATGTTAATCAAGAGATTGCAACATTTTCAAGAGAGGAAATTTACAGGGAGAGAAACAGCAAGAGGGGATCTTGTTTGCAAATAAAGACAATGGATTGTCAGAGTATATTTAGAGGTGGATCCTTCACTGAGGAGGCAAGCTAATAGCGTGTCTATCTTATGAATGAAGTGTGACAGGCAGCCAAGCTTGGCTACAAAATGTTGGAAGGACTTGAGCACTGCTCTGTAAGACATGAAAGTATCTATTTAAGTCACAGAAGGCATATTATAATTTCATTTTATATGTAACCATTTCTAATACTTCTACTTTCTATCACTTAAATCTCTTACTTATTTTCATTATAAATGTACCCAAATACTGTATGATAGGCGGACTGGTGACTTGAGGAATAACTGGTAAGCTGGAGTGTCCTGAGAGTGTCCAGTGGAACAGGGGCTAGACATGCTAGGGAGATGCCCAGAGGTTGATGGACAGGGTATATCCTGATGAAACCTTAACTATTACTCATAGTTTTTGTTTGCTTTAATATGACCTTATGCTTTAAGCTTAGAATTACTGGGATCTCTCTTTCACCACTATAATCTATCCGACACGATAATGGAAACTGTGTTAACACTATGTTTAAATCAGCTTCTCCGTTCAAAGAGACAGAGAGGGTATTTTTAAAGAATAAAACTAGCCAAGTCATGTTACCCTTAGGTTATGACTGCATTCATGCTGTGTCTGATAACAGTTGTCAAACACCATGCCCTCTATTTCCTCCTTAACCATGGCTTTTGTGGACAGGACCAAAAAATGTTCAACACCAGAGGCGGAAAGTATGAATCACCACTAATAATCAGTTGATCATAATTTCTTACAATGTGTACTGAACGTGGCTCAACTTATCTGCATTACTGGGATAACTATTTCCAACACAGGAAGTGAAGTCCTGTCCACATTAGGGAGATTTCCCCCTAATGTTAACACCAGCTCAGTTCCACCAGTGATAACAATATAAAACGGAAGTTGTAGTATTGACTCATAGATGGTGTTTTTAACAATATTGATAAGACCTGTTCTGCATAGGTTTACCTGATGCAGAGTTAAAAATTATGACAATAACTGGCCGCACATCTGCACTATAGTTCTCAACACTGTGAATACTATTAGAGTTGAAGTTGTGTTGAAAAAAATGGTTCTAGTGCCCTTGCTACAATTGTCCTAGAAATCATGTTTAAACATAACTAACCATATTTTCTGAAATCTCCTGCTACTGAATTACCAACTCTATTGGTGGCTATCAAGGTGATAGAGCTAGTGCAGACTTGGCACCAGCATTATCTCATCTTGTCATCCAACCCTGATTAGAGCAAGTCTGCACAATGTGATAATAAAAATGCCAGAAATCACTAGTGTTCTATTTGCACTAGTATTCCCAACTGTTGCTACCACTGGTGAAGCTGCCAACAGTGGAAGAGCAAGGTAGAGTGTTTGTAAAATCTAGCATATACAAGGCAATAGCATAGACGGTATTGGTACAGTGCTGTGTGTGATGCTACAATGTTACGGAGTACAGGTTCTCATATGTGCCAGATTACTATTGGAGGAGTACATTTCACCTTCAAACTTCCAAAAGAAGTAACACACATACTATACTGTTTTTACTGCTTCCACCAAAGGATAGACAATGAGATACACACTGGAAGTACAACATCTATAAAATGAACTATATCCACAGTACAAATATCTAAAAAAAGTTTAATATTTATCAACTCAGCCTGACCAAATTAACTCTTGTGAAATTAAGACTTTGTTTTTTAAAACACTAAGTACTTACTTTTGCAACTTACAAATAAAGCTTTAAAAATAAAGTTTATAAAAAGAAACATTCAACTGTCTCAAGTACTCCAGTGAATTAAATAGGTTTATCTCAAGGATTTACTCAGAAAAATAGATAGAACATAGATAACCAAATATCTAAGTATTTATCTTTTATTCAATACTTCAATAAAGTACATTCATTATAAATTGATGTGATGCAAAAAAAAAACCTCCTGGAAAAAAAAAAAAACAGCACACTTGTCTGGTTTTTGACTATTAAATGTGAGAAACATTCCGTGTCTATTAAATGGGTAGCGAGAGCTTTCACTCAGTTCTAGAGATTTTATTAAAGCAACATATTATAGGTGTTCTGATGACTATAATACCGTATAATGTCTCTTCAAACAAAAGTTAACCGTTGTAACAATTCTTTTTGTTTTTTTGTATCTGACATTTACAAGCCAAGGATTTGTAAACTTGTTGAAACTTCCTAAATAAATTAAATATGCACGAGCTACCTGTAAATCCTAATCTCCAACACCAGCAAACTTTGCATGTAGTATTTTGAAGTGCTACCAGCATTTCAACAATGCACACTACCAAGACACCTAAACATACACATAAAGTATAGCCTACTTCTGAAGCTGGATAATTGTTTATAGTTCAACATTCCAGGGCCTTTTCCCCCCAATAGCATCTAGCTATTATTTTAGAAAATAAACTGCTGTCATAAAGCATTTCCTGGTGACCAATAGAGAATAGACTGGTCATATTGGCTTTTTATTTTGCACTTGCTAAATTATATTTTAAAAAGCTAAACAAATATTAAATAATTACCTAGTATTATCCCTCTACATAGATAATTGTTATAAATGCCACAAGGATGTCAAGAAACTATGAATGACAGGAGTTAGTGTGGATGACTGAATGGAAAGAAAGCAATCTATTAGATTCTCTCTCTACTAAGAAGTGCTCTATGAAATTGTTCAGAGGTTCCTGAACCAAAACAAGGTACCACAAATAAATTAGAATTGTGATCCTTGGCTTGATACAACCCTTTCTCATATTGAACAGAACTTACACAAGTAGCTTCACTGACTTCAATGGAGTACTTACTCAAGCACTATGCATGATGATTGAAGATTGCAGTGGCCCTGCATTACCAAACCAAGTCATAATTTACCTAAGATAGCATGTGTTAGGTTTAAAGTCCACTTGCTAGGCATATTTAACAACTGACACTTGGATTCTTACACAGAAACACACACACACACATCCATCTAAAGAACAATAAAAATAATACACTGGAGTAAGAGACCCTCTGACCCTTGTATACCAAGGAACCAGTTGTAACATATTCATTTATTTTTCTAATAATCTTAAAACTAATCTAGGGTCACACTCCAAAAGCAACTTCTTGCTACATCTGTCTTTTGTGGAGAGTTATACAGAGCAAAATCATAGAATTTAAATATATGTCCAGTGATAAAACACATGTAAAATAAACAGTCAAGACACAAATATCCACTAACTGCACTGAAAGTGTTATATACTATTAAGTACACACTAAAAGAAAAAGGTACTATTTATATGCACTAATGGAAATGTGCATTATTTACATTCATTATGATAGTACAGTACAGTATATATACTAATAAACACGCACAAAAGGAAATTAGCAGAGACAATGTAGATGCACTCAAATTATGTGATGATGAAAATATGCACTCTTCATGTACATTAAACAATATACCCTAATAAATAAGCACTATTTATATGCATTAAAATTCTATGCACTAATTGGACTATGCACTAAATGGAAAGTTCAAAAAATGTGAATTAAAAAGAATATGAACTAAAGAGAACGAACAGATGATTTCAAGGCACTACAGAGACTCTGTACTAAGACAACATGATGTTCAGCTCTCCCTGCTGCTTAGAAGTCAGAGAAGTGGTCCACAAACAAGAGAGGGAACAGGTTACACAGCTGCCCCTCACCCTATGGGCACCTTAGTTGGGACGGTCTTCCTTGTGGTATTTGCAGGGGAGGTTGTCCAGCTGCTACTCCAACCTCCAGGGGAACTGAGGGGTTACCCAGCTGCCCCCTTCCTGGGGCACTGATAGAAGGAGATGGGGAGTAGCCCAGCTCCATCACCTCCCCGTCATGGGCACTGACATAGATATATATGTTTATAGAGTTCCCAGCTCTATCACCTTGTCCCCAGAGAATTGAGGAAGTAGATGAGGGCAGCTTTACTCAAGTCTGTCACTTCCCCACACAGAAAGAAGACCTGGGAGAGTGGTGTTGACAATGTTGCCCCAGGGCAATAAGGGAGATGGGAGGCCCTACTCCGCCTGTCCCTGCCCAACCAGCACCGAGGGAGGAAATGTGGGGGCCCTGCTTCGCCTGTTCCTGCACTGAGGGAGAAGATGGGGAGGCCCCGCTTCACCTGTCCCCCTCCCCCACACTGGGGAAGGAGATGCGGGCAGGGGCCCTGCTCCCCCTGTCCTTCTCCCCCACACTGGGGAAGGAGAT
>ML677358.1:9660000-9706967 GCA_007922305.1 Dermatemys mawii | reverse complement strand
CCCCTGTCCTTCTCCCCCACACTGGGGAAGGAGATGCGGGGGGGGGCGCTGCTCCCCCTGTCCCCCTCCCCCCCACCGGGGGAGGGAGATGGGGGGGGGGCTGCTCCGCCTGCCCCCTCCCTCCAGCATTCAGGGAGGAGATGGGGGGCATACTCCGCCTCCTCCCGGCGCTCAGGGAAGCGATGGGGGGCGCTACCCTCCATCGCCCCGGGGCTCAGGAAGGAGCTGCCTGCGGGGCCCGGAGAAGGGGCTCCCATCCCTCGCGAATGGGTGCCCGCTGAGTCTCCATCTTGCCCGCCCGCCGCTTCTTCCCGGGGCTCGGCCCGGACCTACCCGCGGGGCTGCCCAGAGCGCAGCGCGGCGCCTCCCCTCCTCGGCTCGGGGTGCCGAAGAGGCCCGGATAGGACGAGTCCGTGCGGCCCCCCCACCCTCCACCACACAGCGAGCGGGCCCGGCCGGGCGGCTGCAAGCAGCGGGCGGGGAGCGGGACTGCGGCGTGCGCGGACGTGCGGGGAGTGGGACGCGCTCCCGCCTGGAGGGGGCGGGCGAGCCTGGCGGCGGAATAGGGAAGCGGGCGCGCGCTGGGGCGGTTAACGGAAGGCCGCGGGGAGGGGCTGACGCCGTGGCGACAGCCTGAGGGAAGGGTCAGGGGCGGAGAGAGACAGTTAGTAGGCAGGGGACGGGGGGAGACAGCGGGGTAGTAGTGTGGGGATGCAGGAGGTCCTAGAGCCGAGGGGAAAGGACGCAGTGGGGACGGGCAGTAGGCTGGGAGTATCGATGGAGGGAGGTCCTGGGGGGCACGGGGAGAGTGGATGAGGGGAAGCACTGGGGTGAGTGATTCAGTGAGGTGTAGCTGGAGATCTGGGGGGAGGGGTAGATTAAAGGAGTCCTGGGGGTCAATGGGAGAGTAGATCGGGGGCAAACACTGGGGGGGGGGTGATTCAGTGGGGGTGTAGCTGGAGATTCAGGGGAGGAGGAGGGGGAGAGTCAGGGGGGTAGATGGAGGTAGGTCCTGGGGGGCAGTGGAAGAGTAGATGTACAGTGGGGAAGGTTGAAGGAGCAGAGTTGGGATGAGATTTGGGGGGTTCTTATCCTGACTGACTCCCTGAGTTATTTTCTGGTCTCTCTTCTCTGTCACTTTTATTTTACAAGGGCAATTAGCTGCAGTGGAAATGATTATCCAGGAGTGGTCAGACTTTCTCCAAGTGGCTTTGTGCTCAGTTCCCATCCTCAAGGATTGAGAAATCCCAGATCAGTTCAGTATCGTTTTGTATGTATTCATGTTTAATGAACAATGGTGAATTAAAGAAAAGTGATCTAAAAGGACTGAAAATTTGGTATTGCACATTGAAATAAGGCAAGACTGTCTCCTATCAAGACTCCAGAAAACTGGCCTAGCCAGAATCCACATCATGTTTCCTAGGCTTGGTCTCCACATTATAGAGCAGGCCTGCACAAGTGGCCCACATGGGCTCACTGTGTGGCCCGCAGGGGGTGAGTAGGGCTGGGACAAGCCAAGCGGTGGGGTGGGGGGGAAGCAGATGAGGGCGGAGCTTCCCGGCCCGCAGCTGGGTTTTTTGCAGTAATATGGTCCTCGCTGCTTTCCGAGTTGTGCAGGCCCGCTATAGAGTTAAGTCAATATAAAGCAGTTTAAGTCAATTTAACTCTCTAAGTGTCTACATTGCAATGTTGCTCCCATCCATGTAAGTCATCCACTACTACATTGACCTAATAACTAAACCTCTGCCGTAGGCTGATGTAGTTAGGATGGTGCAGTGTGTGTGTAGAGAAGCTGTGTTACTTACATCATCTGCTGGCTGAGAGCTCCACAAGGAGTTCACAGTTGGAGATCCTGTGCCCCAGGGCTGACAGCCAGAGCTGTCAACCCCACACAGGGCTCACAGATCCAACTGCCAGTCCTGGGCAGGAGGACTCCAGCTGTGAGCCCTTAATGGGGCTGACAGCAGCTCTGACTGTTGGCCCCAGGGTGGGGTGAGGCTCTAGCTGTCAGCTGGATTGGCCCCACAATCCCCACACATTTACGTCGGTGGAAGCACTCCTCATGATGATGTGCACCATCGACAGAGGGGCATAGTGTGGATATGAACCACTGCAGTAATTACTGTGGTGTCTGTGCATCAGCCTAATTTAGGTCAACTTAATTTTGTGGTTCAGACAAGGCCCTGTTGTAATTTAAACTGGAAGCTAAAAAACCACCAAACTAGAATGTACCTGTGACTTTGGTGCCTGCATATTCAACTATTAAAAAGGATTTTAATTTAAAAAGAGAGGTGTGGCCAGCTCTGATAATGACTTCCTTTGTGGCCTAGGGCAAGTTACTGAACTACTCTGTCTCAAAATTTCTTAATCTGTAAATTAGGGAGCGTATATGGCTCTCTCAGCAGAAGTGTAGTGAAGATTAATTAGCTAGGGTAGTAAAACACTTGGGAGATGAAAAGTGCTATGTAAATCTTAAGTGTTGTTTTAATTTCCTAACTTGCTAAATACAAAAGCATATGTATTGACACACAGCATTGTTGACAGCTGACCGAGTATATACTAAGTGTCTCCAAAAAGCAACTCCGAAGGTTCTGGTATTAGTCAGTGCTTGAAGCAACATTCTGGAGTTAGTAACTAGTGTTTCTGATTCTGTATGTCCAATCCAGTGTTTCTACATATCTATTTAGGCACATATATCTGTTTTAGGGCTACATTACCATTGTATTTGAGTGCCTTGCTAATTTTTTTAATTAATTTAATCTCCTAATAGGCCTGTGAGGTAGGGAAGTACTATTTATCTCCATTTTACAGTTGGGGAACTGAGGCACAGAGTGACTAAGCAAATTGCCTAAGATCACAAAGGAAATATGTGGTAGACCACGGAATTTAACCAGTGTCTTCCAAGTTTCAAGCTTCCTTTCCTGACTTTACTATTTGGATCTATGTAGAAATTGACAACACTGTTCTCTACCACTAATTGCTTCTCTATTAAAGACAAATTAAATTACTGATTGATTTGACCTTAAAATAAAATCCCCTATAAAAATATTTTCTTTCTGGAATGTGAAGGGTTAAACACAATAGAAAAAGCTGCCTTTTATTCCCAAAGCAATGTTTCCATTGCTGCTTTTAGAAGGGGGTGCTGAGGAGTTTGATGGGTTCTCTTCCAAAGGTCCAATAATGCTCCCCTTGTAATCCATGAGAGAAAAAAACAAGCCCTAAGACTGTATTGAAAGAATGTATTGAAAGATTGTTGTTGTTTCCCCCTTTCCCTGCAAATCTGCAACAGGGAAGGCAGCCATTGCTCTGATGTATAACCCCTAAAGTGTCTGGGTACATGCATCGTGAGCCAATAGAGACTCGCCGTACCACCAGCAAATGAACTATTGCATTTTAATCTGCTGTATTTCTTTTAGTGATGCTTGAATCCCGTGAAGCCTCAGAGTGCAGTTTCCTCATCATCTCTTCCCTTCAGGTAAGTTGTATGTAAGCCAGACTCTACACACTCATCTCAGCCCCTTTAAAGTGTGAACAGGAAATTCCACTTGAGATTTGGAAGATTTAAATGCCTAATGGGCTAATTTAGGACCCAAAGTCAATGGAAGTTGAAGGCACTCAGTGCTTCACAGCATTAGGCCTTTAGTTTATCAAAATGAGCCATATTACTCTATAGAGCTACCAACTGCTGATTTTTGCCTGAATTTGCTAATGAAAGCAGCTGCAATGAGATCAGAAGCTATTCTGCTAAGTGCTGCTTTGTCCAATGCATGGACTAGTTCAAGTTAAAGGTTCTGGATTTAAATTACAATAAACCTTAAAAGGACTGAGTCCCATGTACCAGAAGTTGAGTGTTAAGAGGTGTACCGTGTTATTCAAATGAGACCCTAAAAATAGACAACGTTTTGTTAAGACTGATTAGACACTAAAGGCCTGTGGAACTTTATGTAAGAGTTTTTTCAGCATTGGCCTGCTAACGCCAGGATTGTGAGTTCAATCCTTGAGGGGGCCATTTAGGGATATGGGCAGGACTGGCACCAGCTTTTTTGCCGCCCTAAGCGGCAAAGGAAAAAGAAAAGCCGCAGAGAAGCTACCACCAATGGCGGAAGCGGCGTTGAGCTGCCACTGCATTGCCGCCGGTGACCAAATCAGGGAGGAGCACTCGCTGCCGAATTGCTGCTGACAGTGGAAGCGGCGCTAAGCTGCCGCCGAATTACCACCGAGACCGCCAATTCGCCACCCCACAACTCACGTTGCCCTAGACGACCACCTACATCGCCTAAGGGCTAGCGCCGGCCCTGGATATGGGGCAAAACTCTGTTGGATGATTTAATTGGGGATTGGTCCTACTTTGAACAGGGGGTTGAACTAGATGATTTCCTGAGGTCCCTTCCAATCCTGATGGTCTATGATTCTATGAAATGTTTCTCTGCTCCAGTGTTGTGCAATGTCCTGGCTGCTGAGGTCCACCCTAGAGGTATATACCATTTACAAAGTATGTTGTGGTCCTTTGGAATGAAGGTTGCTATACAAATGTGAGACATTTATCTTGCCAAGACTATGATCCACGTTGCCCTCTAAATTCAGACAGAATAAGGTTTTAATCCAAAGGAATGAGAGAGGTAGAATAGGTTTAAGATTAGAAGCCGTGTTAGTCTATATCCGTAAATAAAATGAGGAATACTTGTGGCACCTTAGAGACTAACCAGTTTATTTCAGCATAAGCTTTCGCGGGCTATAGTCCACTTCATCGAATGCATAGAATGGAACAGAAGATAGATGTATTTATATACAAAGAAAGCAAAAAAAGTTGTACATCACCATACCAATTCTAAGAAGCTGTTTAATTTGGATGGGCCATTATCAGCAGAGGTAGAATAGTTGCCTTCTTGCCTTTTTTGCCCAAGGTTTGTGGAATTCTTAACCTCTGCTTTTAGGAAGGAGCACGGAAGAGAAGCATAAAGATTTTTTATTTAATTAAAAGCCACTTTCATCCCTGCATACTGGTTTAGTTTAATTATGTATGTGACTTCCTGCCATACTGGGTTTAATTTCCTACCTGAGAGACACCATATCAAATAAAAAAGAATTAGGCTCCAAGTACTTCCTTGCTACCTTCCTTTACATTATTTCCCCTTAGTTTCCAACCACCCTCCTCACCCATTCTTTGAAATCATGTTTTCTGGCCCAATTTCCTACAAGCAGTACTGCTCTCTGACCTCAGCAGAATCAAGCGTTGGCTAATATAATGCATGCAAGTGAATTGCAATACCGTTTCCAAGCACGGAACTGTTCCATCTTTATAAAGAGGGAAACCTAAGTCAGCCTATTGTTAAAGCTATTGCTGTGAGACTGACAGAGCAAGATCTAGACATTTGACCTTCAAGCTGGAAATGGATTTGTGACTGTACTAAGTCTGTGTGACTGATCTGTAGTGCTCTGCGGGCAAAGTAATTCCAGGTGATCAGTAAGGCAACCCTGGTGCCCATACTGCTCAAATGTTAGTCTTGTAGCACTAATGTCTGGGTTTCTAGTTAGCACCTTGTGTTAACAAAAAACAAAAACAAACAAACACAAGAATGTGT
Source organism: Dermatemys mawii (assembly GCA_007922305.1). Classification (NCBI taxonomy): domain Eukaryota; kingdom Metazoa; phylum Chordata; order Testudines; family Dermatemydidae; genus Dermatemys; species Dermatemys mawii. The sequence goes on along the minus strand of ML677358.1, from coordinate 9,701,385 downwards.
TACACTCAATTTTCTGAAAACACTCCCCAAGATCTGCCATCTGTTCCTTATTTACATTGTAAACTACTTCGGGCAGAGACCTTCTCTTTCTGTCTCCAAAGCACTCAGGCACTATGCAAACTAATAAAAGTTTCCATCTGTATGGAAAGTGGAGGTGAAATGCTACCTTTTCCCCCCACCAACCAAAAGAATGGAGTTCTCCCTCTACCTGCAGTATCCCCACCCACCAGTGCAGCTTGTAGTCTCACTGAGGGACATTGCAGAGGATTTCAATGTCTAAGAGGAGGGTTTGGGGGAAATTTATTCCTTATATTTCCCTCCCACACACATATCCCAAAATAGCTTTGCAACATTCTCACTTTACAGAGGAATTGGGACCACATGTGGCAGAGTGGTAAGAGGAAGGGATGCTGCATGAACTCTTAAAAGTAGGGTGTGGGTACATTTGTGCTGTAGCTCCATTTGCCTGGGATCTCATTCTTGGACCATTCCAGCTGTGTATTCATGTCTAATAGTAAATTAATAAAACCAGTTCATTTCTAGAAATGCACTGGGCAGATGCTAACATCCACATGCAACAGGGACTAGTGTTCCATTTAAAGATAAAAATAATATAACCACTTCCTGGGTAAGGGTTCAGAACCAGAGTGCATCTGCATCTAGTGTTATGGAAACAGGGTCACAGAATAGTCGTGACCTTCTAACTAGAACCATAGAATTGGAAGGGACCTCGAGAGGTCATCTAGTCTAAGTCCTCTGCACTCAAGGCAGGACTAAGTATTATGTAGACCATCCCTGATGGCTGTTTGTCCAATCTGCTCTTAAAAATCCTCAATAGTGGAGATTCCACAACCTCCCTAGGCAATTTATTCTAGTGCTTAACCTCTCTGACAGTTACGAAGTTTTTCCTAATGTCCAACCTAAACGGCCCTTGCTGCAATTGAAGCCCATTGCTTGTTGTCCTATCCTCAAAGGTTAAGAACAGTTTTTCTCCCTCCTCCTTGTAATAATCTTTTATGTACTTGAAAACTGTTATGTCTTCTTTTCTCCAGACTAAACAAACCCAATTTTTTCAATCTTCCCTCATAGGTCATGTTAATCATTTTTATTGCTTTTCTCTAGACTTTCTCCAATTTGTCAACATCTTTCCTGAGATGTGGCACCCAGAACTAGACCCAATACTCCAGTTGAGGCCTAATCAGCACGGAGTAGAGCAGAAGAATTACTTCTTGTGTCTTGCTTACAATATGCCTGCTAATACATCTCAGAATGATGTTGGCTTTTTTTGCAACAGCGTTACACTGTTGACTCATATTTAGCTTATGATCCACTATGACCACAAGATACCTTTCTGCAGTACTCCTTCCTAGGCAGTCATTTCCCATTTTGTATGTGTGCAACTGATTGTTCCTTTTTAAATGGAGTACTTTGCATTTGTCCTTATTTGTCCTGTGATAGTCTTATTTAAGAAACACTGCCAACATAAAAAATTATACACCCCTCTGTATTATGTTACCAATAATTCCTGAGAGAATCAGAACTAAACATTTTTAAAAGCTAAATATATTTTCCCTCCCTTCCCATTTATGCTGACTATAACAGGATCAGCTGCCTCCCAAGTACCCCCTCATGGCCAGGATTGCTTGTGCTATGCCCTGCCCCTATTTTTCCCTTCACCAGGGAAACACCAGTCTCTTTCAATCACAGCCCTTCTTAGGGCTGCTTTTTGTTTAAAAACAGTCTTCCACTCAGCCCTAAGCTGGGCATAGCCCCCTCCCCCATCCTGAGGAACTGTGCTGCCCAGAACCTTCTTTCCTTTTCCTTCACACTGCTGTTCCCTCACTGCGGGAAGCCTGCCAGGTTCCTGCTGCCTCCTTATCCTGGGATAACCTGATTCAACTCAGGTGTGGCTCATCTTGCAATTAAGCCTTTTTCAGATAAGAATTCTCAGTGAAGCAATGTTTGGGTTGCAATCACTGCAGGGCAATGGCCCTTTGTTTAAAAACAATTGTTTTCATTGGAACTAAAAAGAAATGAATAAAAACCAAACACTTACTTTTACAAACTCTGCATTTGGGGCCAAATTTGAGTCTGTCTCTTTAGTCTTTGTAGTTTTGGGTAGAGCTCTAGGCAGGTTCCCCCCCACACCATGTTCTGGAAGCTAGAATTCCTTCTGCCAAAGCCTGAGCTTAAGATCACAAACTTGTTTAAGCTGATACCATATTTGGAAGCAATCTGGGTCAAGAAAAATAATCAAAAGGGAAGTGCATTCCTCTTCAGTCATGTGACTGGAATAGAATGCACACATGCTCATTTTAGCATCAGCTAAAGTAAAGGGGCAGGACACTGCTCTAAGAAACAGCACTGTCCAGCTTTGGTGCAAGTAGGAAATCAGGAGGTGAACAGGCATCACACCATTTCACATTCTAAAAACCTCAGTTTTACTGGCTTGTTTAAAGGTGAGCCATGCTGGTTTGGGAAAACCTTTAAGAACAGAAGTGTACTGCACCATCCATGGATAGTTTATTATATGCACAAACAACCTGATATGTAGGTTCCCATTTAGATCCTCGTCCTGCATGTACACATGTGCTTAACTTTAAGCATGAGTAGTTCTAGTGAAGTCATTGGGACTACTCATATGCTTAGCTTTAAGCATATATGTTTGCAGGGTTGTAATCTTGACCTGCATCCTTCTGGAGAGCTGTGCCATCCAGCAAGGTCCTGGATCCAGCCATTACCGCTTAATTTTATGTTCTTGGGCTATGACAATTGCAAACTTTTAGCCAAATAAAGCATTTTACTTTAAAATAAAGTTTGTGTTTCTAAAGCTAATTGGTCAAATCATGTGAGAAACTGTTCCTAAAGCTGATTCATTGTCTGCAACCCTCAGAACCATTTATTCAATTATCAGTTATATAAATATTAAAAATGATAGTACAATCAAAGCTGTACAATTAAAATCCCAAGCACTCATGACACCGAACAGTTAATGTTCCAATTATACTCCATCTTGGGCCAAGTTGCACATCCATTACATTTTGATACAAATTTTACAGCATAAAAAGTACTGTATTAAATTACCTAGTTCACCATAACACAGGAACCTTTGTAGAAGTGGGAGGGGCATATCCCCCACTTTCTAACATAGGCATAGTTCAAGGGCGGGCAAACTGGTCTGACCCATATGTTCTTCTGTTCATTTGATCTGCATATGAAACAAACAGCTGAGGTGAGGAATGGAAAGGTTTACCTTTATCCAGATAAAAAGCTAGACATTTCCTGGCATCCAGCATCCACGGATAGTTGCTGCTCTTCTGGGGTTGAATGTGGCTTAGAGAAGAATACTAGTAAATATATAACCTGGTTCCAGTGAAACAGGGGGAACCATTTATATAAAAACTTTGGGTACAGCTTCAGGGTCACATTGTCTTTGGAAAATTGCATGGAAGGAGGTTCCACCCGCAACTCGCACACTCTGCTAGCAGATGTCACTACCACAAGGAAGGCAGTTTTCTGACACAGAGGGAAGAAGTCGTCACCAGACGCTTGAAAAGAGGTTCCATAAGAGCCACTTAAATGGTATTAAGATCCCACAAAGGAATGGGGTCTTTAACTTGTGCATAAAGATGAATGACTCTTCTCAAAAATCTCACTACCACAGAGTTTGACAACACCACTCATGAATAGGTGGATGAAGAGCCAAAATTGCCTCCATATGGACTCTCTGTGAACTAAGTGCAAGACCATTAGACTGAAGGTTTAACACAGGCCTGCACAACTCAGAAAGCAGCGAGGGCCATATTACTGAAATAAACCAGCTGCGGGCCGAAAAGCCTTGCCCTCGCCCCGCCCCCATCCACTTCCCCCCACCCCACCGTTTGGCTTTCCCCACCCCTACTTACCCCACGTGGGCTGCACAGTGAGCCCATGTGGGCCACATGTGGCCCCCGGGCCACATGTTGTGCAGGTCTGGTTTAACAGGTTCTCTAAGATGTCCCAGATAAAAGCCAGCATTGGTTGAACTTCTCTAACAATAATTCTGAGACTATCCTCCACTTGGCCAATTAGGGTGCGCTGATGGAGGACTTCCTACTGTTAAGCAAGACCTTCAGGACTGTCTCCAAACATTGTTCTTCCTCTTCATCTAACCATGCAGCATCAATGGTGTGAGATACAGGGAGCTGAGCACTGGCTGCAAAACCTGACCATGATGTTGAATCAGGAGGTCAAAATGAAGAGGAAGAGATATGGGAGGCTGAATCAATTATGTGAGGAGGTCGAAGATCCAACATTGTCTCAGCCACACTGGAACAATAAGAATGAGCTTGGCATGGGTCAATTTCAGTTTGAGAATGACAAGAAGGATGGTTGGAACTGGAGGAAAGGCATATAAGAGTGCCCATTCCCAGCTCAGGTGAAAAGCATCAGTCACGGAATCCAGACTGAGACCCTCTTTGGAGCAAAACAGCTGGCATTTCTTGTTGTTTCTTGTGACAAACAGGTTGACCATTGGAACCTTCCAAACTGCAAAGATGGACTGCAGGATGTTGGATTTCAGATACCACTCATGAGTCGGGGAGAATTTCCTACTGAGATGATCTGCCAGATTATTGTGGATCCCAGGTAAGTGGTTGGCCATAGGGGTAATGTTTTCCCTGATGCAAAACTGCCAGAGCCTGATCACCTCCTGACACAGCACATTGACATGTATTCCCCCATCGTGTTCACGTAATACATTGTGGTGGTATTGTCAGTGACTATGAGAACCTTGAGTCCCTGATGGGATCCTGAAAGGCCTGTCAACCATTGTAGATGGTATGAAACTCCAAGAATATTGATATGCAGAGAAACATCTTTTTCTGACCATAGGCCTTGAACTTTCCTCAAGTCCAGATGTGCTCTTCAGCCTATTAACGAGGCATCAGTGACTATAATCCTGGTTGGCAGAGGCCACATGAAAGGGATTTCCTGGCACACACCATCCTGAATTGCCCAGAATTAGTGGAGGCAATCCGACCAGTGTGTCCAAAAGATATCAATTTGGACAATAGACTGACTTCAGCTATAGCTGAAGAGGAAAGAATCGCAGCCTCCCGTATTAAATTACGTTTGTATAAGTGGCCATAAGGCCTAGCAATCTCAGGCATACTCAGCCTGTGGTTGAGTGTAGAGCAGCGGTATCCAATCGAAATTCGATGCTAGCCACACTTGTGGTTATGAATTTTTCTTATTTGCCACATTATAAAAAAAAGGATAAAAAAATTACTAAACACAACATTTAAAAAAATTCTTTCTTGTACCATATGCCTGAATGTTGGTATATAATTCATACTGACTGCACATCTTAACTCAGCCTCCAGATTTTCATCCATAATACTTGATCTGTACTTGGATTGTATAAAATTTACTGCAGAAAAAGTGGATTCACAGACCCACGCATTGCTCATGCATTAGCCATGATTCAGTAGCCTATTCGCCACATGTGGCTAGTGGCGAATGTATTGGACACTGCTGGTGTAGAGACTGCAGCTCCAGCCATAGCAGATGGATCTCCTGGAATTGTTCAGTGGGTAGAAATGCTCTTGAATTTGTAGAGTCTATCTGGGTCCCATTGAACTCAATTGTTTGTGTTAGAATCAATGCTGACTTCCTGCTGTTTCAGTTGATACCTAAATGCTCAGTGAACATGAGCGAGGACTTCCTCTTTGGACTTGCCACTCAGTAGCCAATCGTCCAGACACAAGAAGATATGAATTCCCTTGTGTCTGAGGTCTGAAATTACTAGTCACGTACTTAATAAAAACCCAGAGCGTAGAAGACAGGCTGAAAGGTAGCATGGTGTACTGGCAGTTCTGGCCAGCCAAGACAAACTTGAGGAATCTCTGTGGCTAGGGAGGATTGTTACGTGAAAATATGTATCCTACAGGTCCAGAGCAGCAAACAGTCATGATCCAAGGTGGAGAGGATAGTTGCTAAGATGACTATATGGAATCTCACATATCTGATGTATTTGTTGAGATTGCAGACTCAATAATAGGTCTCATCCCTCCATTGGGCTTGGGGACCAGGAAATACCTGGGAGTAGAATCCCAGCCTCAAATCCTGCAGGGGACCTCCTCTACAGCCCACAAGAGGAGCAATGTCTCGTGAGAAGGGTCCCTGAAGAGGGACATGGGAGGGAGAGGAACTGTATGGCATAATCCAATCTGACCATGCTTAGGACCCAGTTGTCTGTTGAAATTGAGTCCCACTCACTGTAAAAGCAGGTCAGCCAGTCTCCAATCAGGGAGGACCACAAAGTAGAGGTTAACACTGGATCGCTGTCCTGAACACACAAGTCAAAATGAGTACTTGCTAGGTGCTGGGGGCAGGGCAGCAGCTAGTTAAACACATAACTAGAGGACCTTCTCCTTTGTGATCTGGGACTCTTTCTGAAGTAGTCCTGTTGCTGTACAGGAAGGGAGGATTGTCCAAAAACACACTGCAAGCGGTACTGATGACCATTGTAATAGCTGCTCTTTATGGTTAAAGACTATATTCCCAAAATATGTAAAGTTTCTCTGGATTCTTTAAATGAAGGCAAGTTTTCATCAGTCTTTTCTGAAAACAGAATGCAGCCATTGAACAGTATGTCCTCATTGGTCTGCTACACATCAGGCACAATGCCAAAATTCTGCAGCCATGAAGCCTCCTCATGACTGATGCCATAATCCTGACTGAGGCATTCAACATGTCTAGAGCTGCCTGCAAGGAGGTCTTGGCTGCCACATGGACTTCTGAAATGAATGCCATAAACCCTTACCTGGAGGGTTCTCTTAACCTGTATGTGAACTTACACATGGCCACCTAATTAATAGAGTCATATTCTGAGAGCAGTGCCTGCTAGTTAATGATGCACATTTGCAGGGAAGTAGTAGTATAAATGTTTCTCCCCATCAAGTCCATTATCTTGGACACTCAGTCTATTGCTGTAGATTTATACCTTCTCTTCTGAGTCCTGTCATTTCCTGCAGTCACCACAAGGAAGTTAGGGGCTGGGTGGGAGTAGAAAACGTCAAATCTTTGCATGGGAATGAAGTACTGTTTCTCTGAACATTTTGCCATAGGGGGCAATGACACAAGGATATTCTAGAGGGCCTTTTCAGGCTCCAGGACAGCTTCATTTATCAGGGGGCTACTCCCCTGGAGCTAGGGTGACCAGAGAGCAAATGTGAAAAATTAGGACAGGGCAGGGGGTAATAGGAGCCTATATAAGAAAAAGACCCAAAAATCGGGGCTGTCCCTATAAACTCCGGACATCTGGTCACCCTACCAGAAGCTGATGGTAAGAGAGTATTAAGCAGCTTATGTGTATTCTCCAGGAAGTACTCCATCTGGATACCCAAGGTAATGGCCGTACACCTCAGGAGATCCTAATATACCTTTAAAGTCCTCAGGCACCAAGGGAAAGGAAAATTCCAGCATGGTACAGTCATCCAGGTAGGACGAGGAGGTGATGTACTGTGTCAATGATAGATTCTTTTCTTGTCCCACAGGATCCAGTCAGTAATCACTTGCAACAGTATGGGAGCAGGAGCCACCACCGGGACCAGCGATCTCACTCTGGAGCAGGTGAAGCAGTGGGACATCAGGGACTGAAGAGTTCCCAGGGAGGCCACTGGGCATACAGATAAGGCATTGGTGGCCAGTATGCACCAGTCCAAGAGCTCCTTAACTGCAGGCAGTGCCGGAGTAAGATCTTTAGAGGCCCTAAGCACTGAAAAGATTATGGTGCTGTGACAAGTAGGGGGAAGGGTGGACATGACTCCTGAGGCTAAGCTACTCTGACCTGGAAACCTGGAGCTGTAACCTGAGATGGAGGGGGAGGGGAGTTGACACCTTGGGGCTGGCAAGGGAACAAAGAGCAGGCAGACGTTGGAGGGTTTGAAAAGGGGTTAGACGCTGGCTGGGGAAGAAGGTGGGGAGCCCGGATTCGGGGTCTCATCTCCCTGCCCCCCCAGAAGGGCCGGGCCAAGGGGGCCTGTTTGTACTGACAGCTCTAAGTTGGATTGTGTGCCTGGCATCTCAAATAAACCTTCTGATCTACTGGCTGGCTAAGAATCACTGTGAATCCCAGGAAGTGGGGGGTGTGGGAACGGGACTCCCCCCGCCCCCCCGTGACAGGTGCTCTCCCATATGTAATTCAAAATAAAAACAATACCGTAAAATAAAATTTTATTTTTCAAAATGACACTTCGAAATAACACAAAACTGTCAGCCCTGGGGCCTTGGAGCTCAAGCTATCTGTGCCTCACACAGTTAGTGGGTGGAAGCACTCCTGGTGTGGATGCACATCGCCAACAGAACGAGCATAGTTAGATGTGAAACACCACTTTAATTACTGTGGTGGCTGTACATCAACTTAACGATGTAATTTTGTAGTGTAGACATGCCCTTAAACTGACAATCTAGCCTTCAGAATCAGTGGTTAGTCATGATCAGGAGGGATACTTCTGCACTGCACACACTGTGGAATAGCTGGTCAGTACAGAAGGCATCCTGGATCTACCACTTGTACGGACAAGAGGTGCAAGAAGAGGAACCCAGGTCTATTAGCTGCTGACAAAATAGTATTACAGTAAAACATTTTTAAAAAGTTTATGATCCAGCATCACTTTTTTATATTTCTGCCCAAAATACAATCGCTGGAGGATGTTTTGGTTACTCTAACATCAAAACCATGAGGAAAATCTAGGGAGTTGGGAACACACTCTCTTCAGAAAGTATGTTAGATAACAGAGCAAAAAGGCTATGTTGCTCTATTATACTGCCTTTAAAAAAAATAAATTAAAGATACAGTTCCAGTTCTCTTCCAGCATCTGAAAGGGGGTGCATCCCCCAAGGAAACAGCAGACATGTTATGGGTATCAGAGAGCTGGGTCCACTTCCATGAGCACAAAACCAATTAGGAAGAAAGATTTAATGCAACAATTTTACTTAATCATTTTCCTCCATATTCTCTTAATTCTCCACCTTGTTGAAACTATAGCTTTTTTCCCTTCATTTCAAATTCTCTCTTCTTTTGCCTTATTTATTTCTGTTAAGAGTTGTCTCATTTTTTTTCTCTTGTATATTGCTGGCCCTCCCCATCCCAAGAACCCAAGTACCTTCAGTGATGTTTCTGCTGCAGTAGTTTTACTGTCTAGTGTTTCTCCTGCTGCTTTTCATTACACTGCCAACAAAGATAATGTAATGGTAGTAAACATGTTTCCCTACACTTAAAGGAGCAGCTACAATTAGTGAGCACAGAGTTACAGTAGAAACAAGTGCAGAGGCACTGCATACACGGCAGAAGACACGGTACCAGAAAGAGAGCATTTCAGAAAAACACACTGAAATTACTTTTATTTTTAGAGGAATTAAAAAAAATATGAATATTGACATTGCATTTAAAAAACCTTGGAAGATTGTACATTGTCCAACCTCACTGAAAATCCAACAGCGTTGAGCTGGAAATCACAGAAGTATGTCTATCAGAGCTTTGCTCAGTAGATAGCATCACGAAAATTTCAAACCAGACATTTTAAAAAAAAAAGAAAAAAAGTCAGAATGCCTGAACCTGAAAGTGCTCTACACCAAACATCTCAAAACCCACCACAACTCTGGGGGACATCGCAATTTACAGCACTGTCAAAAAGTTAGACAAGTCAGCACAAACTGTGTGAAACATCTTACATAATAAATAATTCTAACTAAACAAAGCCTGAAACATTTTAAAGGAAATCTCATTTTGAAAATATCTGAGGTTTTGTTTCAACTTTGAAAAGATTTTCTTATATGTGTTACTTCTGGCTCAATTCAGGTGGGTTTTGGGTTTTTTTTTTTAAACTCTCTTAGGTATCGTATTAAGGTTGTTCCTGGCAGAGTAAATATATAGTGCTTAGTGGCTATGGCTGGGGTTCTCTTTTTCTACATCTACAAATGTATTATCATCTCAAAACTGGAGTTGACGTCAAAATATTTGATTTTTGGAAAAAAATTAAATTTATAACCATGATGCAAGCATTTAATTGTTCTTCACTAGGGTTAAAGCAGTACATTCACATAGCTATTTTAAAATTATATTTTTTCCTCCACGATGTCAGGTCAGGAAAGCTTTCTACAAAAAGCCTTGTAAGTTTTCATCTTTTTGAAAGCTTTTTCAGCTGCTAGAACAACAATTTTTTGTCTAAAGCCATTCTCTAATAGTATAAGGACAGTAGTCCTGAAGAATCACATTAAATGTATATACAACAGTATAAAAATGTGTCAAACTTTATACTTGATTACAAAAGTGATTTCTCTCTTTTGGTGAGATTTATATATTTACTAAAAGTTGAAGGATGGGAACAATCAAATCCTAAAATGTTGACATTTAGAAAAAATCTGAACGCCATTTTCATACTACAAAATGTCTCATTTTACATGAAACCCAAAGATTTAACTATTCTATTCCCCAAATGATAAAGGCAAAGTAGGAAGTAAAAAAAGTCTGGGGGGGAAAAAACCATCTGTAAAACTAAACCCTAATTGTTCTTGGACAAAATTCTCAACTCTGATCAGCACAGGGCTCTCACTGACATCAGTGGGGGTTTCGCAGAGGGAATGCATATGGAGCAGGTCATAGAGATGCTACAGATTAGGGAGGAAAATTTTGCCCTTATATTGGCAGTTTTACTATTCCACAATAAACTGAAAAGGTGTGAACTACCCCAAAAAGTGAAGCTGTAAGTACACCTTAAATTTCAAAGCAAAGCCAAAATCGTTTAATTTACATTATATTAGAATGTCAGGAAAAATTAAAATCTGTTTTATTCAGTAGTTTTACAGTGAAAAACTATATAAACTATACTTTTCAATTAAATCATGCCCTGACAAAGCTGGTCTGCTTTGAGACTGCTAACCTTAGTGAAGAGAATGAGATGTCTCAGCAAATATCGATTTTGTGTTAAAAATGTTAGCAAGGAAAAAATAAAAATATCTTAATTTACAATAAGCAGTGTGAACACCAAAGACAACGGAAGCCACGAAGTATCAGACACCTGCCACTGGCAGACAGGTTACTCCAAATATTTACAGAACTTTGTATCTTCCTTTGTTGGTTGGCTGGTATGAATTTTGCTGCAATTAAAGAGGAAAAATGTGTCAATCGCAGCAGTAGTTGAAAACAGACAAGTGAAAAGCTGAATCATTCAGTATTAGACTTGCTCAGCAATAACACTCTCTTTGACAGTTGAAGGAATTTTTATGCAGAGTTCAGCAATTTTAAAAACAGAGCAAAGCTAGATCAATAAAGGTACAATGAGCAATGGAACCCATGAGTGGTTGGGTTGAGAAGTTTCTGCTACCAGCAGATCTGAGTCTAATGCAATATTATTGGAGTTTGGTCCACAAAAAGCCAAGGCTTTGAATCTGAGTTTTTCAGACGCACATCTTCCAGAGCAATCCCTGCTTTAAAAACAAGGAGCAACATAACTCTGAATGCAAAAGACTACTGCCACTGGGGCGTGGTGCATGGAGCAACAGATAGAAAGAAAAACAAAACCCCAACACAGTACAAACAACTGAAAACGAGAAAAGTTAAAAACCAATCTGTTACACACCCGGCTCTGCCTGATGGAGCTAAAGCCAGGTAATGAACTGTTTTGTTAGGTAATAACTAGTCCTTATAGTGATGTCACAAAATTCTGTTGATGTCTTGTCTGCATAGAATACCTATAAGCCTGGGTTGAAAATGTATTTTCTTTGCTGTTCACCAGGTTCAGCATATTTCAGATATGCAGCTTCCAGTCCCAGATATTAATAAAGACTCATGCTCTAGTGATGGTATAAACTTTCTGAAACATGTACTTGTAAAGCTTTAAAAAGCCAAGCACATTCTTCTGAAATACAATATATTTCACTTACCAGTCTGATAAGTTCTTCTTTTATAAGCCTAGTGATTTCTGCCTTTGCTTTCTGCACAGCCAGTTCATTGGCACCTGGAAACAGAACAGGAAGAAACAAAATATTAGAATATTTTCCACACACAAAGCCTAAAGAGTATAACTGCAAGTTACTTCTAGTAGCACCATATAGGTTGCCAAACACATTTTAATAGTTTGCTGTTGAACTGTCTACTAGTGTTTATTACCAGGGCTCGTTTGTTTTTTTTAAATGAAGGACATACTTAAAATTTCAAGTCACATTTTACACTACCCACAAACACCTAAAACAACAGGTTACTTTGCAAACAAACTCAGAGCAGCAACAGAGCATGCCACAGTAACTTTAAGATTAATTTGGCCCTAGGCTGCAGACAACAGAACAGGTGTGATCCCTACTCAGTGCTGCTGGATAACAGCACCATCTTCTCTCTTCTCCATGACAGCGCAAATAAGGTCTCCCCATTTCCTCTCATTTTTAGCACCAAGTGAATTCTTCCTGTTATTTTTTCTTTTTTGAATATTTTCATATACAGCCACTATGTAAGCACCTTCACTCTGGGTAGGCTATGAAGACCTCTTGGGACCTACATCACTACAACTCCATGATCCAACTGGCAAAAACTATCGAGACAAAGGAGTGGCTTTCCTGGATGCCCATATTTCCATAAACAAAGATGGTCTGGGGTGAGGACCCAAAGGTTACTATCATAAGGATTCTCATGTCTAGTTTTACTCTGCACTGGGGACATTTTTTTAAATCTGTCATACTTACTCTCTATAGCCAAGTAAATTTTTCGTTCTCCTTCCTTAGGCTCTTTGCCTGGAGGGAAATATGTTCCTCTGATTGTAATGGCAGCTTCAGAATATTCACTGATTCTCTGTAGAGCTTCCTTGGAGGTAACCTTCCACCGAGCAGTCTGCACAAGAAAAAGTTGTAGGAAATGGGGCAGTGAGAAAGACATTTTATAAAAGAGGAACCAGAGGGTTAGCTGACATTCTAGGCAGAAAATTTAACAAAATTATATGGTGAGAGATATTTAAACAAAAGTGTGTTCTAGGACAAATGGGTTTCATCAGTTCTTTTAAAAATGAGTATCCATGTCCAAATGAATGTATACCACAAAATACATTAGCACTACTACCCCTTATGTCAGGGAAATAAGAATAAGAAAGGGGGAGGAAAGGGAACGATGGATGTACAGGACCACTGGAGAGAGCTCACCAGTGTCTCCATTTCACACCATGGGAAGTTTAGAAGCCCGAAGACTGAAGTGTGAGAAAGAGTACTTCATTCACTAGACCAGGGGTCGACAACCTTTCAGAAGTGATGTGCCGAGTCTTCATTTACTCACTTTAATTTAAGGCTTCGTGTGCCGGTAACACGTTAACATTTTTAGAAGGTCTCTTTCTATAAGTCTATAATATTGTTGTATATAAAGTAAATAAGGTTTTTAAAATGTTTAAGACGACTCATTTAAAATTAAATTAAAATGCAGAGCCCCCAAGATCGGTGGCCAGGACCTGGACAGTGTGAGTGCCACTGTAAATCAGTTCGCATACTGCTTTTGGCATGAGTGCCATAGGTTGCCTACCCCGACCTAGAAACTGAGATTTCAACAGACAATCTCTTAAGACACACTGTTACAAATTCTTTTCAAGAACGATACAAACTTCTCTTGTGCATCACCTACTACAATCTAATGTACAAAGGCGGGGCATATGAAGAGCAAATTCAGGGCTAGGATATAGCCCATATAGTGATTATGTGTATGCAATTGGAGTCCCACTGAGAAAACTCATGCAATTATACTAAACATTTACACTGTACTTGCATTAGGAAGAGCTGGCAGGAAAGAGCAAACTTGCATCTTTCTTACTAGTCAGGCCATTGTTCTTATTTGTATTAGAACAGCACCAAGAGGCTCAATGACTGGTCAGGACTTCCACTGTGCTAGATAACATACAGAAATAGAGCAAAAGACGGACCCTGTTCCAAAAGGCTTAAAGTGGAGATTTTTTGGAAGCATAAATGGCAGTTAATGGCACTTAATAATGTGGTGTTAATAATGGCACAATAATTAGTTAATTGCACTTAATAATGGCACTTAATTCTCATTGACATGAGTTAGGTGCCTAACTACTTTTTAAGCTCCTGAAAGTCTCCCTTAACCATCTTAGTTTAAGAAGAGATGTAAAAATCAAGACATATGGGTCTGGACCAGAATTACGGTAGTGTGGCCAGAAAAAAAAAGGCCAGATCTTTTCAATAATATATAGGAAGATGCAATGAGATTCAGATGCTGACTGGATCAAGGGCAGAGCTTCACATTTTCATGTGGTAAGGAACATTCTTAGAATGTGTCTAAAAGATTATGCATCTCTTGCTCTAGGAAAGAAAGTCAATAGATACATGGTGCAGATTACACAGCTGAGCTAATGTCATGGAGCTTTGATGGATACAGCTGATAAAGATCTGAGATACAGATAAAACCTCTGTTGGAATAAACACATTATAAACTTGTACAAAGACTCTGAGGTAAAGCACTGTGTTAAGTGATTGGCATTAAAATATGATTAAAGAAAAAATTGATGCTTGCCTGTGGGAAGTCATTGATCTCTAATTCCTCCTCATATCTCTTAAACGATTCACTTTGTCCTCCCTCCTGTTTTTCTTCCTCTTGTTTTTCTATGGGCACATAATTGAGCTTGGCATTTATCTTTTCAGCCAGTTGCTCTGCAATAGTTTTGGCAGATACAGTAGGAGCCTGAATTGTGCCTCCTCTCAAGATAGCATTTGTAGCCTGCTGCATCACATCCTGTAATAAAACAAGTCTACATTCATTACAAGGTACCCAGAGGTAGCACCATAAAAATCTGGCCCTTTCAGCACCAGAGTTTCATTACATTTCTACACATAATAAATGTCCATGTAGGCACTTTCCTCCCCCTCAAAAAATTATTGCTGCATTTTCAAATCAATGCTATGGACATTCCAGACTGCCGTCAGCAAAACAAAATTTAATTTTAACTCATCCCATATACTTCTAGTCCAATTACCAAGCTAGAAAATGAGCATACGCTCCTTCCTGTGATGGAAATCAAAACTCAGCAGTACACAAGGACTGCTCTGACAATATATTCTGTTATTTAGTTAAGTGGGTCTCAATCTTTCCAGAATACTGTACCCTTTTCAGGAGTCTGATTTGTCTTGCTAAGTTCCACTTCACTTAAAACTACTCGCTTACAAAAATCAGACATAAAATACAGAAGTGTCATAGCATATTATTACTGAAAAACTGCTTGATTTCTCATTTTTACCATATCATTATAAAATAAATAAATTGGAATATAAATAAATACTGTACTTACATTTCAGTGTATAGTACATAGAGTAGTATAAACAAGTCATTGTCTATATGAAATTTTAGTTTGTATAGACTTCACTAGTGTTTTTATGTAGCCTGTTGTAAAACTAGACAAATATCTAGATGAAGTGATGTAGCCCTTGGAAGACCTCTGCGTACCTCTGGTCGAGAACCACTGCTTTAGTTCATCCAAGACATTATACATTGTGAACTGAAATCCCCCACACTAAACAAGAAGTTACCATATACATAATAACTTTCACACCAATATATTCCAAAAGGCTTAAACTTCCAGATGAACATTATTAATGCTTTATAGCAGAAGTGAATTAACAGCTGTTAACTAGTAGTTAGATTTGGATTAAAATCTCCTGATCCTAGGGTGACCAGATGTCCCGAGTTTATAGGGTCAGTCCTGATTTTTGGTCCTTTTTCTTATATAGGCTCCTATTACCCCCCACCCATGTCCCAGTTTTTCACACTTGCTGTCTGGTCATCTTACCTGATCTCTTCTCCCCTCCCGCCCCCAAAACCAGGAATCAGAGGTTCATGGTGACTATGCTGATTCCAAAGGTGGAAACTTCACAAACTAACAAACTATCTTCTGCAAAATGCTTCTAAAGTTCATATACATTTTAAATCAAATTACAGAGTTCTACAACCAAGAGAAACGTATTGTATATTACATACTTCAGCAGACACAGATATTTTGTAATTCTAATAATGTTAATAAATGTCAGTCACTATTGATAAAATTAGCTATAATTATCCCCTTTCTGTTAAAGCAGCTCAGGGGTTCCAGTTTTTATGCTAATGCATTTTGTCACATCAAAAAGATCTCAAAACAGATAGTCAAAGACTCATGATTTACCATTAAATACTGAATAAAGAAGCTAAATAGAACAATACGTTAACATGGCTGTAAAACAAAAATACATTCTATTAAACATTTAGTAAAAAATGGTTGCTTGGTAGAGATTGCGACCTTAAAGTGAAAAGGGACCAATACTTGTGCCTCTGCTCCAAGATTCTTCTGAGCATTAATTCTTAAAGCTAATCTTTTGGCAATTTCCAGTTTTTCTGCATTACCAGCTGTTGGTGTAGGAACATTAGATGTTCCCGGTGCTGCCATGTCTTTCACTCTCTTTTTCGAATTGAACATGCTCTCAATTTGCTCATCAATCTAAAGAATAGAACAATGATATCAGTACATTTAACATTATGTCAAGAATCAGA
The DNA here is from genome assembly GCA_007922305.1 of Dermatemys mawii. Lineage (NCBI taxonomy): Eukaryota > Metazoa > Chordata > Testudines > Dermatemydidae > Dermatemys > Dermatemys mawii. The sequence goes on along the minus strand of ML677358.1, from coordinate 9,684,836 downwards.
GAGGTAGCCGTGTTAGTCTGGAATAGCAAAAGTGACAAAGAGTCAAAGAGTAACTGAAGTATTAGTTAGTCTTTAAAGGTGCCATAGGACCAATTATGCAATTCTTCTCCACACATGGCAAGAAAACATCAATGTGCATTTGCTTTATTTTTCAAAAAAATAAATGTTGAATCTTGCAACAATAAACATTGTCAGAGCCTGCACAGAATTACAGTGCAACAACAAAGAAGGATGATCTTTTGGTCAGGAAACAGATGGGGCATCAGGAGACTGGAGATGTATTTCTAGCTATGCCACAGGTTTACTTTCTACCTTTAAACAAGGCATTTATACAGAGTCCTTCAGTTTCACACTAATTAAGGTTAAGCACTCAGTCTCACTTAAAGTGTCATTTAAGTGCAAACTGATGCACGAAGTTCTGTAAGCAATCTCACCCTTCAGATGAGAGACACAGAAGGGGGCGGAGTTCACATTGTGAAGGCTACAGACTTGGTTTGCGAGGGAGGATTTCCAGCAGTTCTTCTACAGCCCTTGTACCAGTAGTCAGAGCAATTTTCCAGTTCATGGAAAAGGTAGCAAATATTAAGGAAATGTACCCAATGTGGATTTAGAAATGTGAAAAACTGCTATATATTTCTTTCAAGCCCTATAATATAAGACTATTGTGAATGAATGACTATTATTTTATGCAAGATGATTAATTTTGCAAAAGTGAAAAACTGCTTGTGCCCTTTTGAATGAAATAATAATATCCATATTTACAAAAATACCAGTAAGTGACAAAAGGCAGATTTTTAACTCCTTACGGGGTCTATACCCTCATACATTAAAGGAAATACAGATTTACACACAAGATGAATCTAGTACATTAGAAGTGTTTGTGGAATAGCAGAAATCAACGCATTCTGCAATTTGTTATTAGAATGAGTTGTATTTGTATGGGTTATTTTAGTGAATACAGTGAAATTCCTTTAAAAGAATGTAAACACTTTTTTCCCTAATGCTTACATCAAGAGCAGTATCCTCATCATCTGAATCCTGCAAGCCAAGAGCAGCTTTTTGTAGTTTCTTTCGCTCATTAGCCAAAGCGTGTTCTGTTTCATCAAACTTGAATCCTTTGCCAGAGAATCCACTGCTTTTTTTAATAATTTTCCCCTCCTATAAAACAGTTGTTTATTTTAAAAAGTCACTTCAAACACTAAAAGTTTCAAAAGACACTTCCAGACAATTGTGAACATTGACTATTTACCTAACTGATGATATTAAATGAAAAAAAATCAAGACAAAAAATTAGGACATTTATCAGGCTTTTCAAACCTTGAAACAACTATCTGACAATGTAAAGTTTAACAGCTATTTTATATCAATTGAGTAGATGTAAACAATTTTTTTTTTGAGTAATAGAAGTGTATAAAGTAAAATATTCCCTAAGATAACAGAATTCACTCTTTGTTGGACAAGAAACACATTAATTTTAAATTTTTGATCCATGTGCTCAAATACTGCGAAGGTGTGACCAATATAAATACTATAGCATCATTATTTTGTCAGAAATCATATAAAAGACAACAAAGTCTCAAGACAGCCACATACATATGGTTACAACATTCAAATTCACAAAAAGAGTCTTGAGAACACTCCAGATCCCAATCCTGCAAACATTTAACACCTATTTGACCTCACATGAGTAGCACCAATGAAGTTAGTGAGATTACTTATGCGTGTAGAGTTATCTGTGCCCAGATCTGGGACCCGAGAGTGCAAAGTCGCAAAAGCACACCACATCAAGAAGGAAAAAGGTTACTTACAGCCTTTTGTTGATCTTTGAAGTCACTCCAGAGCTTCTCTAGCTCAGCAGGAATTGGTTTCCCTGACAATTCCAAAGCCTTAATTATATCACCAGCATACCGTGCTTGATCTTCAGTAATGAAAGTGAATGCATATCCCTATTGAACATTAATAAACCTCAATTTAATCAGTATTAATAAACCATTAAGACCCTTGACCTCTTATTCTACTGAAGCATCATAGCACAGGTAGTGCTGTTAAACTGCATTTTTTAATATACACTTCCTTTTTAAAAGGAATATGAACTAACCAGGGATGTCGATTAATAGCAGTTAACTCAAGCAATTAAAAAAAAGAATCACGATTAAATAATTAATTGCAATTAATCATTTTAATTGCGCTGTTAAACAATAGAACATCAATTTAAATTTATTAAATATTTTGATTTTTCTACATTTTCATATATATTGTATTCTGTAATTGAAATCGAAGTGTATTTTACTTTTTATTATAAATATTTGCACTGTAAAAATGATAAAAGAAATATTATTGTTAAATTCACCACATACAATTACTGTAGTGCAATCTCTTTGTGATGAAAGTACAACTTACAAATGTACGGGGGGTTTTCATTACATAATTGCACTCAAAAATAAAACGATGTAAAATTTTAGAGCCTGCAAGTCTGCTCAGTCCTACTTCTTGTTCAGCTAATCGCTCAAAAAAGTTTTACATTTACAGGAGATAATGCTGCCCAATTCTTATTTACATCACCAGAAAGTGAGAACATGCATTTGCATGGCATTTTTGTAGCCAGCATTGCAAAGTATTCACATGCCAGATATGCTAAACATTCACGTGCTCTTTCTTGCTTTGGCCACCATCCCAGAGAATATGCTTCCATGCGATGACACTCGTTAAAAAATAACGAATTAAATTTGTGACTGAACTCTTTTGGGGAGAACTGTATGTCCCCTGCTCTGTTTTACCCGCATTCTGCCATATAGTTCATTCTATAACACTCTCAGATGATACCTCAAGCATATGTTGTTCATTTTAAAAACACTTTCACTGCAGATTTGAAAAAATGCAAAGAAGGTACCAATGTGAGATTTCTAAAGATAGCCACAGCACTCGACTCAAGGCTGAAGAATCTGAAGTGCCTTCCAAAATCTTCACAAGGTGTGGAGCGGACTTTCAGAAGTCTTAAAAGAGCAACACTCCGATGCCGAAACTCCATAATCCAAACCACCAAAAAGGAAAAATCAATCTTCTGCTGGTGGCATCTGACTCAGACAACAAAAATGAATACGCGGCAGTCCACACTGCTTTGGATTGTTATCGAGCAGAACCTGTCATCAACATGGACGCAAGTCCCTTGGAATGGTGGTCGAAGCATGAAGAGACATGTGAATCTTTAGTGCATCTGGCATGTAAATATCTTGTGACGCCGGCTACAACAATGCCACGAGAATGCCTGTTCTCACTTTCAGGCAACATTGTAAACAAGAAGCGGGCAGCATTATCTCCTGCAAATGTAAATAAACTTGTTTGTAGGAGGGCTTGTCTACACTACCTGCTGGATCAGCAACAAGCAATCGATACAATGGGGGTCGATTTATCACATCTATCGACCGCTGATCACTCTGCCATCAACTCAGGTACTCCAGAAGCGCAAGAAGAGTTGACGGGAGAACACCAGCTGTCAACTTTACCGCAGTGAAGTAGATCTAAGTACATCGACTTCCGCTACGCTATTCACATAGCTGAAGTCGTGTATCTTAGATCGACCCCACACAGTAGCGTAGACAAGTCCTGAGCAACAGGCTGAACAAGGAGGACTGAGTGGACTTCCAGGCTCTAGAATTTTTTTATATATATATATATGCGCACAGGTTTTTCTGGTACATAATTCTACATTTGTAAGTTCAACTTTCATGATAAAGAGATTGCACTTATATTAGATGAATTGAAAAATAATTTCTTTTGTTTGTTTACAATGTAAATATCTGTAATCAAAAAGAAATATAAAGTGAGCATTGTACACTTTATATTCTGTGTTGCAACTGAAATCAATATATTTGAAAACATAGAAAACATCAAAAATATTTAAATAAATGGTATTCTATTATTGTTTAATCACGATTAATTTTTTTAATTGTGCGATTAATCGCTTGACAGCCATAGAACTAACTAATGTGCTAAGCATATAAAGTGATACAATAATTCAACCATTCACAATGAAATCTAATGCTTTTTATTTAAGTCTGATCATGGTTGTAAGTTCAAAACATGAAATCATCTGAGGTCACTCATGCAGGGAAGTCTTACTCCAGTAAGCACTTCTTAAGTGCCACACAAATTTGGTTCAGAACAGGAAACTGAGTTTTAAATTTCAGACCACTGTCTTACTCTTGATGTCTCTAAAAACCTCACAGCGTTCTTTTATTATTATTATTTACTATTTGTATTACTGTGGTGCCTGACCCTAGGATCCCTTCTCATCAAATACCAAAGAAACATTCTCTTCTCTCACTCCCTGTTTTGGATAACTATCTTAGACAAACAGGGCAAGGTTCTAAACACAGTGAAGAACAAATAAATTACTTTTACATACTTTGTTGCCAGCTCGTCCAGTTCGGCCTGCTCTGTGCACATAATCTTCATAATGGTTGGGACAGCTGTAATTGACTACCAGCATTAGTTGCTTTACATCCAGGCCTCGTGCTGCTACAGATGTGGCCACAAGAAGTTTGCATACTCCATTCTTAAAATCATTAATTATGCTGTCTCTGTCATATTGATCAATACCTGCAAGGAGCCACACAAAATAACTCATTTTTAAACCTGATTTGATTTCTTTTTACACATTTATTTTCTTTCAATTTTGAAAAAAACCATCTGTACACAGGCTCAGGGAACCCTCACCAATTATTTAAAATGTCAAAACTGAATACAAAATTCAATTAATTCCAGAACCATAAACCATTTAGTTTCTACACTACAGTAGCCTGAGCAAAATTATTTATGCTCCACTCTGTGTTCAGATAGGTTTCTACCATCTACGTTTTTAAATTACTATTGCATGGCAGAGAAATGAAACAGTAATTTAGTTTTGTGAACTCTACAAAAACCTATTTTATACTCCCCCTATTGGTCTGCAACAGCAATGATCTACTATTCTCAGAGATGTGTTACTGCCAGACCAGTTCATAATCCTGCTACATAAAGAGAGATTTTGGTGTGTTATGGCATTTTATAGGTTAAAAACACCATGTCAATTACAATTCCAGTCAAACTGTGAGAAAAATGTGTCTCTCAAATGAAAGGCCATAGTGGCAAAGGAGAAAATATTCCAAGGTGTCTAATGGAACTGTATGGAAATCAAAAAGTAAAAAAAATATTTAAAATTACCCAATCCTATTACTCTAGTTTAAAGTAATGCAGGACCTTAAGATGAACACTACCTCCATGAAGTGACATGCAGGGATAAGAGGCTCTCATTAAATCTTTCAGCAACCCATCAGCATGTTCCTGTTTATCGACAAATATGATAACGGATCCTTTCTCTTGATAATGTCCCAGAAGCTCAAGTAACTTCAAGAACTTGTTCTCTTCTTCTATCACAATCTGAAAAACAAACAGAATAAACAAGGTAGAGACATTGTAACATCCATAATCCAGTAGAAAGTACAAACTCTTAACTCCTTTTATTGGGCTTTGATTACACTAATACTGTGAACAAGAGCTAGATTTTCTTTGTATTGCATCTCCAGGTTGAAGTGGGAGTATTAAAGCTGCCAGTGAGCTAAGCTGGTCTAAACTTAGTAAAGAAACTAGTCACATTACCATCTGCAAAAGGGGGGCGGGGAGATTAATTACAGCATGGGGCATGACTGGGGAAGCCTGGCTGAAGCAGGGAGCCCAGCTGGAGGTGGGTAGTAGGCGTGAAGGGCTCACTTCAGTGTGCAGCTGAGGCTACATAACCAAGGTAGCGTACAGCCCTTCATTAAACTGCTGCCTGTAGTATGTATACACAGCCGCATAGGGCAGGAAACAGCAAGGAGCAACTTCTTACATGTTAATGGCTTCTAGAAGGATGAGTAGGGGAGTGGGGAGCTGGAACTGTTGGTGGTGAGATAGATAATGTGAGGAATGGTGGGGCAGGTAGTGAAGGAGGAAAGAAAGAGACATGCCAGTAATAAAACTGTCACAGTTTTTGGACATAACCCACGGATGAAATTTCTCTTACCAGACCTGTTAAGAAACTACATGTTGCAAACATTTCACAGCACAACCATTATCCCCATTTCCTTATAACAAAATGTACAGGAGAAGCACTTAGGAATCACATATCAATCATGTGGCCTAGTGGAAAAACCACTGGACTGGGCTTTCCCTAGCTCTGCCAATGACCTGCTGGGTGATCTTGGGTAGTCACTGCACTTCTGTGCCTCAGTTTCCCATCTGTAAAAGGGGAAAACGATGTAACATTCTTTGAGATCTACTGATGAACAGATCTGTATAAAAGCTATACTGAAAACTTGTATCAGCTTAACTACATCTCAGTGGTGTGAAAACTCCATCTCCTTGTGACACGTAGCTATGCCAACCTAAGTACAGGTAGCACTAGACTGACAGTATTTTTCCCCATCAACCTAGCTACCATCTCTCAGGAAAGTGAGTTAACTACAGGAAGGGTTCTCCCATTGCTGTAGTTAGTGTCAATAATGAAGACCCATCCTAAGGCCACATCTACACTTACAAGTTTACAGGGCACAGCTGTACTGATACAGCTGTGCTGCTGTAAGATTGCCTATGTAGTCATGTTATGCTGACAGAAGAAAGCTCTCCCATCAACATAAACCCAGCAAAACAAGTGGCGGTAGCTACGTCGCCAGGAGAGCATCTCCTGCGATACAATGCTGTGCACATGAGTGCTTATTCCAGCAAACTTAGGTCGCTTGACAGGTGTTTTTTTCACCCCCCTAAGCGACAAAAGTTTTGCCAACATAAGTGCTAGTGTAGACATGGCATAAGTCTCTTGAATATTACCTACTCATAGCAGCATATCAGCTGCAAACACAGGTGAGACTAAAGCTGTCTAAATGACCTTTAACTCCTACCAAATATTTTTCTTTTTCTGTTAGATATAGGCCAGGAAAATAAACATTACTTGATTTAAACATTCCATTATAAATTTTTGTAATCATAAAAACAAGAAAGGCCACAAATAAAAAGATACTTTAATGTAGCAATTCCTTTTAAACCCCTTTAAGCAATAGCTTTGTTTGAAGAAAAATACGGTTGGTCAGTTAAAGCCTAGTGAAATGGTAAGATATAATAATATCTGTAGGATGTTTGAAAATTTAAAGAAACAACTGCACCATCTGCTGAGTCCAACAATCTAAAAATTCACAAAGTAAGAAGCACCTGTACAATGAACAAACTGGAATATATATTTTTAAAACATTCTTCATTACAGTTGCCATTTCTGAACTTCCATATAATCTAATGACACATTAACTAGGATGGCAGCTCAGAAATGCCACTTAACTGTGACTAGCTACATACATTTAATATTTCATCCACAGTGAGGACTGCTTGCCTCGTGAGAGCTTTCATGCTGCTGAGCTAACCACAGTAGGTGCCATTTTCTTTTAAGTACTAGCAAGCGTTTCTGGAAACCTTCTGTATCTCAACTCGTTACATAAATAAACAAGCTGTATGCCTTGGGCATAGACGCAAGGGGGAAATAATTTTATTTACTGACATAATTTTATCAATAATATGTTGTCCTTTCCAATCAATTCCAAGATAAGACAAATGAAACTTCTTACTTTTTCAAGTCAGTGTCTCAAATCATTGTTAACAAATTATTTACTACGTCATCAAGTGAAAGTATTAAAAGGTATTTTTAATGGTTTAAGCCCACAAAATATCCAGAAGTAAAACAGCTTTTAGTATATGGTATTGCATTCAATATTCTTCCAGAAAGGTCTTATCACTAATGAAACAAAAGATAAAAGATGCAGCCGTGCAATACTCACCACCTCTTGTTCCACATCAGAACAGACAACGCTCCTGCCCCCAACTTGTACCTCAATTGGCTTATTCAGAATTCGGCGAGCTAATGCCTCCATAGCTCTGGGGAAGGTGGCAGAGAACATGACTGTCTGACGATCAGGTCTGACGTTGTCTACAATGCGCATGACCTGCATTGTTTGAAGAGAAAAATTACAGTTAATATCAGAAAGTGTTCTACACAAGGCAGAATGGACTTCACACACACACTTGCCTGTCAGTTTTAAAACTAAGGAATAATTGCTTTGCACAGAATATAAATATCCTTTTGCAAGTTTTATCTTCTGGAGTCTGTATATGCTGACTGGAAACGGGGCAGAAACTGCAGGACTTGGCAGAAACACCACAGAAAAGGAAACAGGGTGGAGTGCTGTAGTGCTCTGCTGAGGAACAACACGAATCTCACAGCCCAGGGGAACAAGGGTGGTGACCTTCCCAACTCTGGAGGAGTAAATATCCCTTGGCATAACCTAGAAGCCCCAAGCTACCTGTGAATGGGGGCCCCCCACCACCCAGATTCACTATACTGCTATAGTCCTGTCACTTCCAGGTAGGGTGACCCGACAGCAAATGTGAAAAATCAGGACAGCAGGTGGGGGGTAATAGGCGCCTATATAAGGCGAAAAAAAAATCGGGACTGTTCCTATGAAAATTGGGTCACCCTACTTCCAAGGCTTATCTAAGGAGATAATGGAGCCTCTAAGGCAGGCAGCAACAGCCTTACACAATGCCTGTTCAGAGGGATTAATCCCCAGCTAGCTATGGGGCTACCAAGGGATTCAACAGCCCATTTCAGGTCTCTAAATCAACAAATATATAGAAATATATTTACTGCGGACAAACCACACATACTTTCTGACACAGACAAGTGGTTATTGGGTAACCTTAAGTATGCCATGATTAAGGCTACGATTTAGCCATGGGTATTTTTAGTAAAAGTCACGGACAGGTCAAAGGCAATAAACAAAAATTCACAACCCGAGACCTGTCCATGACTTGTACTATGAATACCCCTGACTAAATCTTGGGGAAGAGGGTATGGGGGGGACGCTGCTCAGGGGTAGGAGGAGAAGCCAGCAGCACCATCTGCCAGGGGCCATCAAACACCGGCTACTCCGGAAGCCCCCCAAGACCACTGCTCAAGCAGTCCCCGGGCCAGCCGCTGCTCAGGCAGTCCCTGGGGCCGACTGCTCGAGTAGCTGCCAGTGTGGCTGGCCCCTGGCTGCTCCAACAGTGGTCGGTGTGACTGTCCCTGGGCATACCTAAGCAGCTGGCTCCAGAGCCAGTCTGGGGTCAGCCACAATTGCTGCTGCAGAACTGAGAGGTTGCAGAAAGTCATGGAATCTGAGACTTTTGCAATCTCTGTAAGAGACACGGAGTCCTAGCCATGATCAATGCAAAAACTCAGCCAGTTTACAAAGTGTCACCCAAAACCAGCATGCCTTGCTGACCAGGTGTTGGTAGTCTCATATGACAGCATTGTTAATATATAGGTTTAATCCAATTAATTTCCCCTCTCTTTACCTGTGCCCTGCAAAGAATAATGTTCTGAAGCCTAGCATGTCCTTAAGTCACTTCCATTGCCATCTCTCCTTTATCACTACAGTCAAATCTTAAAATCCACTGTGCCATTCATTACCTGAGGTTCAAAACCCATGTCAAACATTCTGTCTGCTTCATCCAGTACAACATATGTAACTCGGCGAAGGTTTGTCACCCGACCTGTGAAAAAGGAGAGAGAAAAAAAGGAATCAGTATCATACAGAAGTCTCTTTCCCCTCAGGAGTAATTTTATATAAAACGTTAAGTATTCTGACTAGCTTCTAACAAACATATAGAAGTTAAATAGGGATGGGGGGGGGGTTGTTTTAAAGAATTCACCATATGCGTTTTAAATTTCTTGTTCTAACGACATATACGTTCTGGGAAATGTGTAAGGATGCACAAGGCCCTTTATTTTGTCAAACTCTTCTCTTGCGTACCATCATAGGGCCAGAAGAACCTGTAAAATTCAGAAAACAGCCCTCGCCAAAACACATCATAAAACTAAGACTGAGATGAAGCAACGAGCCACATCAGCCATTATCTGACAGCGCCACCTAGGAAAAAACATATTAGAGATTACAGCGCATGTGTGGAAGGCAAAGTTCCAGTTCTAACTGATGAAGCCTCACAAAATTTCCCTCTATAATCTGCAATGCCTCATTGGATTTAGAAATAATGTTTTGAGGATATTCATAACTATTTGTAGTTGACTGCTAATAGAATAATAAAGTGTAACCAACATTTTACTAACAAATATATATAGATTAAAACCTGTCCATTAAACTCAACAAAGAAAAAAGAACCCCAGTCTTTGGTACAAGTGGAATCCAAGCAAGCAAAAAGTTGTACATCTGCACACACATCTCATTTTGAAATGGTCATGGATGAACAAGTTACTAGCCTTCCCAAGCAGCAGAAAAAGGCACCACTTAAAGAGTGAACATTAAGAAGTGAAAAAAAGGTGAATTAAATCATGTTATCTTTAAAAAACGTTGACATGAACACATGGAATTTCAAACAATAATATAGTGATACTTTATTGTCTGTTCTCAGACTGAAAGTAGGATTTTCACATTTCCCTACAATCATCACTCAGTCTGGTACCTTTATCAAACTATGTGAGAACCTATTACTTTTACATTTAAAGTATAGCTGTCAAGTCCTCAAATTACTATTTTAAAAAATATAATGCAATACTTTTTTAGATGTTCAATTCACACTTAATAGTCCAAAAAATCTACATATTTAACATGTCAATATCTGCATCCCCAAATAATAACTCTGCAAAATTACTTGGGAACAGCATTAATGTACCTACCTTTGATGGTATAAGTCTTGGAAGCCCAGTTCTATAAGTCTTGAAGGGACTTTTTCCACAGAAGTTAAATAATGTTAACAGTTTATTAGTGGTTTGATGTGGAATATTTTAATAATCAAACGTTGTCTAACAAGCATGCAATGATTACAGTAAGCCAAAGCCTCTTAAAGCTGCAGTATCTCATTTTAACCTACCTCATATTTGATTTAGAGGACACTAGTTTTAACTTTTTAAACATTTTAAATAGAATGTCATTGAGGTAACAAGTTTTGGTTTTTAGCAACAAGATAAAAATAGAGTCTTCTCTACAGCTAAGTCTCTTTTATGAAAAAGTGAACTGCTGTTAAGTTGTGCTAATGTTGAAGAACAGTTATTTGGCAATGGAAAGTCAAAAGCAGCAAGCAGTACATAAGTAAGCCTTTCTTTATCTACAGGCTTGTCTCTATGGCAAGTTAGTCCACAGCAAGCTAGATTGTGAATCCATACCACACCAGCTTGCTGAACAGAAACATCCCCTGTGAATACTCTACTGCACACTGAAAAAGAGAGCAGCTTGACTTACTAGTACTTGAAACCATAGTAAGCCAAGCCAACCCAGTCTTTAGGATTTTCAGTGAGTGATAGCAGTGCCACATGGGACATTATAGCACAGCAAGCTGGTGAGGTGTAGATTCACAACCTAGATTGCTGCAAAGTAACTTGCAAGTAGACAAGCCCTAAACCGTCCAAAAGTATCAGAAATTTGGAGTACAGAGTTATAAATTGACCATGCATATAAACTCTTAGAAGTTCTTCAAGCATGTAACAATGCCTGTCCTCCAAACTGAAGCTAATAATTGACTAGAGCTATTTTCATGTTCTGAAATGCTGCACGTTCTGAAATGCCATAAATAGATATCACAGCTTCAAGAGATGTAAATAAATAACAGAAGACAATTTATAAAAAAATGATTTCCTGAATTTATTAATTAGAATCACAAAATAAATATAAAAAAATATCTCTACAGGAATAAAGTTTCTACTCACCATTATTAGCCGCTAACATGTCAATCATACGTCCAGGTGTGCAAACAATAATTTCAGCACCTCTTTTTAGTTCAGCAATCTGATTTTAAAAACAATAAATAAATTTAAACAAACCATTTGAAGTTTTTATGGATAACAGAGATTGAACGATTTATGTAATTTTTTCCAGTCACAGTGATTAACCATTCATGTTTAACGATAATTTACAACAATACGAGTAGAATACTGATTATTTACTTGAAGATTTTGTTTGGCAATTTCCTTAGCGTTTGGAATTTACTTTTTAAAACAATGACTTGTGAAGACCTGCAGTAGACCTGGAGTTGCTACCGTCTGCTCCAGATGGTAAAGGGCTATGATTCCTATGCAAATTAGCGTTCATGTGCATATTATGACAAAAACTCTGCAATTATGATAATTCATATAGGGATCTTAAAATATCTCTACAGCTGTAAATATATGAAACTCCACCACATATGGCTATGGAACGGATAAATCCTGTAGTTTCCCTGGGTTAAAAAACACTGAGTAACTTCAAAGTTAATCCATCAAATTTTATGAAAGTACACTAGACCCTCGTCAAAACGCACGTCTATACAACACAAAGTAGGATACAACATGGTCGTGGCCATGGATCTCAAAGTTCATTTTAATGCAGTCCCTGCTATAACGCAGTACTTGGCATGGATCCCAAATCCAGCGTTCTAGTAAGGGTCTGGTGTAGTCAAAAAGCATTACTCGCTAAAGACAAATCAAATTAAGAGTTCCTCAGCCTTCTTTTTTGAGATAGGAGATTTCCAAAAAGTTCCTTAACTTTTTTGATACAGGAAACCCTTATTTGAAACTATCATATCCCACAAAAGCTTTGCTTAATTACCACCAAACTATATTAAAAAAATAAAACACTATCAAGACACATGGACCCATGCATGAGAAACTTCAAACAGACAGACTGACTGACTTTCGGCAACATGTGCATGTGCAAAGGTAGTAGTAAGTGGCAGTCAAAAGCAGGCTTTTAAAAGAAACCTAATTACTACCAAATCTTCAACATATGAAGAAAAGCAAAAATGAGAGTTCAGAACCAATACTGAATTTATGGGAAACACCCACTGAGCAGGGTTGGTAAATGACAGATGTTATGAGATTTCTAACAAAATATGTTTTAAGGATACCTGTTCACTGATTCCTGTTCCTCCATAGACACAGACAACTCTAAAACCAAGTGTCTTTGAGAACTTCTTACATTCCTTGGTAATTTGTAAAGCCAACTCTCGAGTTGGGGTCATGATGACAGCTGAAAAACAAAGATATTAAAACCATAACTGCAAAAAAATTAGGAGATGCTGATCCTAACCTTTATGGTGAAATTGAAAGTTTAGTCTCTTTTAGACTATTAAAACTGTACTGAATATATTATTGTCTGTACATTTAAAAATCCTTATTTCAAGGAGTTCTACAGTAGCTGAGGCTGCCCTGGAATTAAAAATAAACTTGACCATAGCTCCAACAACACACTGAAAGTAGGATAAACGAGAGGAAAAGTTCCTCCTTTCAAGGTATATAGAAATGTGTAGTTGAGTGGAAATGCAAATGTTCCTCAAACCATACAGCAAAATACATTTTTGTGGTTCATTGTGTTGGCAGAACCTTCAAGTGCTCACTTTAAGAAAAAAAGCCTTTCATGGTTAATGTTCAGTAGTGAAATACATGTTCCTTCAACACGTCAAGAGAGGAACTGAAGGCCCCTCTGAAAACCTTACAGAAGCATATTAAAAATAGCTGACAAAACAAAATGAGAATTCTGTACTTCAGGTCCTAAATGAGTAAGAGGACTTAGATGATTTTAACTGTCAGTGCATCAGCCCTGTGCCAATTTCCAATGAAAAAAAATCAAAGGGTGCAAACTTCCCTTTCTCACTTCCTAACAAGTCATTCTATATAAAGAGATACATTAAGCAAAAAAAAATCCCTCGGTATACATGAAACAGATATATAATGAATCTATTTGCCAAATCAGAGCTTAAAAACTGAGCTGTGCCAGGAGAAATGTCTGTGGTAGGTTCTGTGGCATCATCCCAGAGCTCATTCTACCTTCTGGAAAGGGGAGATAAGCCCCTATGTTACACACTGACGCAGGGAATTTATACCATGCACAGAGTTCTATCATCACAATAGATCCTAGCCACAACACAGTTCACTAGAAAATCAAAATAAACACAGATGTTTAAATTATGGTATCCGAGACTTAAAAGAGAAAAAAAAAAAGGCATACATTTCAATCTGTCAGTATCTAAAAACAAAGATTTGTACCTATTGGACCTTCTCCTTCTTCTAAAGACCTCTGATCCATGATGTGTCTGAACATAGGCAACAGAAATGCAATGGTCTTTCCACTTCCTGTTTTAGCAATGCCAATCAAGTCACGTCCACTCATAATTGCTGGTATGGCCTGACTTTGGATGGGAGTGGGCTTCTCATAGCCATGTCTCAAAGAAAGAAAAACAAGTACTGTCAGGAGCAAAAACGGATCTCTCATGAATTCGACATCATCCTCTGGAAAGATTTACATTTTCTTCTTGAGTGGAAGCTTTAGTTCCATGCAAAAATGCAGCACAATAGACAGTGAAGAAATGTGTGTTATGTAATTAACAGGGAAGAATAGTTTATAACTGCCCAAAAGAGCAATCCTGAGTGAGCACCTTTATCTAGATGGCTGGTATACATGGTGCTATACAAATGAGAATATGTAAAACAAATAAGTATCCTGGCCTGAACACTCCATAGTCTAACAACACAAAGAAAACAACTGATATTTCGGTTGTTAAATTGTTCACTTACTTCTTAAGGGAACTGAGAATTTTCATGGAAATGCCACACTGTACCCAGGTTTTGATTGGCTTGGGGCAGCCTTTTCCCTTGACTACAATTCCCTCCATTTCCAGCCTGTATACATTTACCTCTGAAAAACACACTATGGATTAATAGACAATCAAACTTTAAGTGTTTCTCAGCTATTTTATCAAAGTCTACTTGAAATGTACTGTCTCCAAACATTACGCAACAGATTTTAGCTAGCTAGCTAGACAGACACAGACACTGAGTATGTAGAAAGTGTAGCAGAAAACTTTCAATTAGCATATCACAAGTATAACTAAATGGAAAGTAACAGTACAGTAGTAATGCTCACTGATCAGGTGATTCAACCTCCTCCCCTGCCTCCAGCCTGTCAAGTTGCACCAAGAAAATCCCTTGCAAGCTTCAATTCCCCTCTGTAACTAATTATTGGGTTACTTTATGTCAGTGACTCTCAATTTATAGCCTCTACATCCCTTCTCGATGGTCCACAGAATTTTGGCTTCATGTCCAAAGGGTAAGACCTAAAGAACTCACTGGTGCCATGCATATTTACATTTGACAGACATTTTCTTCCATTAAAACTACTCTACAAAATTAATTTTTATTTGCCATTACCATCTAGGGTCATTTTAGCCAGCTCTGGAACTTCAACATAGAAGTTTTTCCTGAAGGGCTCATATTCTATCTTTCCATGATCGACTGGTTCCAACAGCTTCCTCTGTTTGGTCTGATAGCCTGTCAGGGCAGTCTGCAGATCAACTTCCTCCTCTTCTGATGAATACTGTACAGATAATAAATCAAAGAAATATATTCAGTGACAAAAACCCTCTTCAAGGGTTTGATTTTTCACAGACATTGCAATGGAACATTATTGAATGGGGACATTTCCCTCTTCCTACCCGGCACCAAAACCATCTATGAGAGGGAGAATTATTTTAAGCTGCAAGGATTTCCCCAGTTTTATACACATTCATTCTTTTGGCAACTCCCCCTCTCATCACTCCCCACCTTTCCTCCCACATTGTTTTCACCAATCTTAACTGACATCTGGATTGGACCTGCCATCTAGAACTAATCAACAGTGATTCGGTGGGGGAGGGTGGGAATTCTCATGCAATGGAATTCATTCAGCCTATTCAACTGCAAGTGCAGAGCCGAGAGATTTAAACCCTATTAAGACCATAAAAACCACAGCACCATGTATTTTAAATGCTTGATATCCCTTTTCTCAAGTGTTATGTGAGTAGTTTGGACACAGAACAAATTACTCTGATAAGCTTGGACCCAGTAATTGTGCTGGGAGGCTATGCAAGCCACCCTGCAGAGTATCAACATTGCAAATTTATTACATACAGCCAGTAAATTTAGTAGTTGAATTTGGAGTGTTACCTGATAGTTAGAAGCACATGACTGGGAGTCAGAAGACAGACATTGTATTCCTGTCTTTGCCACACTTGCTGTGTGACTTTGTGCAAAATCAAACCTCTCTGCACCCGTTTCCCAATCTTTAAAAGGAAAATATCTACCTCCCAGGGGTGTGGAGAGATTTAACTCATTAATGTTTGTGAAGTATTTTGAGATCCTCAAAATTAAAGGCACTTTAGAAGCGTGAAGATAATTTAACTATAAACATAAGACCCAGATTTTGATAATGAAACATATGCAAATAGTCATGTAATTGTGACTGAATATGTAGCTACAACTGGCCATTCACATGCAAAATTGCCATGACTGACTGTACAATTTCAATAACTGTGTATAAACTGTGTATGTACCAAGTTTAGAAATCCACACATCAACTCAATTATATTAAGAAGTTATCAACCTAAAATTGATGCATTAATTTAATTTTCATTTATACCAGGTTGTCTTTACACAACACCATGCGAGCTGCAGTGTTTTTTTAATTAATCAGTGTCAGCTCTGTTTTGGCCATGATTCAACAAGGTAAATAGCCCCACTGAAGCCAAAAGGGCTACTTGTGCATTTAAGTACTTGTTGAACCAGTACCTCTTTTTCCACAATAGACACCTAAGACTTTTCAGTTACCTCCATTGCATCCTGGTCATTCTCCATGAGCTCCCCTTTCTTCTTTTCTGATTCCGCAGCTGCTTTTTTGGTTGTCACCACGGTTACTACTTTGGTAACAGTCGGTCCAGATTTCTAATAAAACAGTTAAGGAAAAAAAATTATACTACCATGGAGAGCATGGAAAAACACTACGCAGAACGTACAAATTCTGTATACTCCTGATCACAGTATAGTGGCTTTGCTCCCACTTCCTTAGATGAGATTTCATCAGGATTAATATCAAACAGCTGATTTGGGGAGATAAAAGGTTAAGGACAGGTAGGCATTACATGAAGTCTAACCTCTTTCTTGTTTGCATATTTTCTCTCTTAAAATGTGCTCTTCAATATCATTTTTCCTATATCAAAATGCTAACACTACTTAAAAAAGACAAACGACAATCTTAATTTTTTACCTTTTCACTCCCACCTCCACCTTTCACACTTCTCATATTAAACTTCTTAACCTCTTCTTTCACTTCTTCCATATAAGCATCCAGTGGATCCAATTCTTCATCTTCAATCTCCTCCGGTTCTTTTTCCTCCTCTGCAGTCTCCTCCTCGTCATCTAGTACATGACAGAGAAATGTTATTGTTTAAAAGAAAAACGCTGTGCTTATGAATTCCAAAATCCTTGGTTTTTTTCCTGCTTTTAATACACTGCAAAACCCTGAAAAATGTTTACAAAGTGCACACTAATGAGTGACACTATACTGTAAACTTACAGAACAAAGGTGAAGAACCCCATGAGGATAGGCGTACACTCCCTCCCCAGGGATGGAGCCAGCCAGTGGGGAAGAAGAGTATCTGGGAACAGAAGAGATGGGCATCTTTTTATGTTGTCTAAGGGTTTAGTCACCAGTCACAGAAACCCTGGAATCAAAGGCTACCATTCCCCATTGACACCACATGAACACTCTCCCTTCTCCTTGGAGGAGGAATGTTCCCTGAAAGAAGACAGACTAAATCTGGAGATGCCAGGGGAGTCAGCATGCTCCCGCAGCCTGCAGGAGCTCCTCTAATGCCAGGAGTGGTCATTTTAGAAGACTCCTCCTCTCTTGGGGAGGAGATGTGAGGATGGAGATTCTCCACAAGGGGTGTGAGGAACTGGCTGTATTGAGAGAGGTCATCAGTAAATGGGCAATTTAGCTAGGATTTTAGTGGGTACAAAATAGCAGTTACGGGTTCCCAGAAAAGCACTGGGTCCACAAAAACATCCAAAACCTAGGTGAGAATTTTTTAAAAACTGAGAATGAAATAAGAGGGAGGAGAAAAGAGTGTTAACATATGTTGATAAACTACCATTATATCCCCATAACCGACATGAATAACTGCACAGCATTATTACTGTACCATATGCCCTATCTCTCTCTCTCAATCTCCCACCAGTTGCTCTCACTTGTGTCTTAAGCTGTTTGGGACCATGAACAAGTCTAGATTTCATAATTTTACATTCCACTGAAAAATAATTGAAGTTTTAAAATCAAATATGGTAATTAAAAGTTGTGTTTATCACTACAAAATGAAGGAATCATCTGTTAATTGTTAATATATAAATATTAAGGAAATACCATCATCATCTTCTAAGCTCCATTTTTTCCCTTGTTTCATCTCTTCAATTTCTTTTTTCAGTTCTCCTATGTTTTCCATAGCCTTCTTGCGCTGTTCTTCCCTCCATTTCTCCACTCTCTCTTTTCGTTTTCTCATTTCCTCCTCTAGTTTGTTCTGATCAAAGTTCTATGAGAATAAACATCCAAACTAAAAAATTATGAATGATTGGCCTGACTCTGAACTTCTTTATACAAACTCCTCTTTCAAATCTATGGGCGTTTTCTCTGAGGACTGCCCAATATAAAACACACTGCAGTACAAATTTAACTTAATATATCTCAAGTTCACTCTGTAGTGACACCAACTACTATATTTGCATGAGCAAAGTGACTGTAAAATAAAATGAAATGCAGTTATTGGCCTTGCATCCAATGCCAGAACTTGGTCCTAGGGATCTAAATTTCTAAACAAATACTCCTAAAGACATCAAACTTTCCTTACCCCCATAGGGAAAGTATACAACAGCAATGGTTCTCAACCTTTTTTTGGTGTGTGACCCTGAAAAGCCACCCTGCAACTCACTATTTCCCCAAATGATGTGTGTCAAAGCAACAAGCTATGAATGGATTATGACCAGTGAGTCCAAGGCAGGAGTGCTGGTTGAAGGTGCATGCATTGTTGACTCGGTCTGGTGAAGATGTTGGTTTGATGACCTGCTGCTGACTCCTGCCAAACTGTAGGGCTGCTCCTGAAGCACTGCTTCCTCTGTCCCAGAGCCAAGCATTGTCTATGTGTTGGAGTGCTGCCCTGGAACTGGGGGAAGCAGAAGCAAACTGCTCCTTCCCTTTCTTCTCCTGACTCCTGCTAGGTTCTAGTGACTAAAGGATGTTTTCTACATAAAAATGTATATAGAAAGCACTTGACCTGAAGTAAGATTGTACATGTTTCTAAACTCATCTAACCTCTGACATCCAGCAATCAGTGGGATGTGACACAAGTGACCCCTCACAATCTGCTTGAGGTTTGCATTCTACCGGTTGAGAAATCCTGCACTAAGGGAAGAATGTTTCTTCTGTCAAGTGGTAGAAGTATACCCATTGTAACAGAAGTCTATGCTATACGAGGTCCAGACCTAAAAAAGGGATTATCTAAGGCAATTTTTTTAAAATACAGTAAACTATATCTAAATTTATTTTAGAACTTTATCATTTGTAAGAGCTAATGTTTAACTGATACAATCTTCTCTCATTGGTCACTATACATACACTAACATCTTTATCCTTTTCTTCTTCTTTGTCTTCTTTCTCTTTTTTCTTTTCTTTGGAAACTTCCACACCTTCAGTTTTTTCTTTAGACCTTGATCTGAAAGATAAGATCAAAAATGTACGTACTGCATGTCTGATCTGAACAAACTGTTCCAGCTTTTCTTGGGAAAGGCACGTGTGTGCTGGAAGAAACAATGTCATTGCAAGATATTTAAAAAAAACAAAACTGTGAGAGTATACTCACTTCCCAGAGAATCTCTTCATTTTATGGACATATTTCTTAAAACTACCAGAGAGGCAAAAATCTATTAGGACACATTGATTCATATGCTCTAGTTCTATTGTTCTCATGTCTTTATAGGAGGAAGTCGCAGACTTCATTTCCATAAATACTTAGAACGAATACTCTCATGGTTCCAGAGTTTATTTTACATCACCTGAAGATAGCTGTTGGAATAGAGATACTCAGAAATTCCTGTTTTTTGCACTTCTAATACCAAAGTGATCTAGCATCTTGCCTTGAAAGTTTGAGTGCCCCTGGAGGATTTCACTACTGGCTGAAAAAACATAAGAAAACCTCCCATCAGGAAAGGCTACCTTTATAACTTGATCTAAAACCCACTCACATTTATTACAGATTTTACTATTCCTATCCCCCCAATAAAAAATAGATGCATTCAACCTAAACATGTGTAGCTAACCCATGATAATTCATTTAAAATTCACTGTTTAGCTGGGGGAAAAAGGCTCTTTTAATGCAAACCATATACATTGGACCTTCGCTAGAACCCGGGGTTCGAGATCCACGCACGGGACCGCGTTATAGTGGGAATCGCATTACCATGGATCCCAATTAAGGTAATTAAATTCGGGATCCATGGCCGCGACCGTGCTATATGCGAATCCAAGCTATAGCAACACAGGTTATGGCAAGGGTCCGGTGTATTTATTTTACAAGATGTTATGTCATTCCAGCTTCCCAGAATACAGGAACTCCTCACTTAATGTTGTAGTTATGTTCCTGAAAAATGTGACTTTAAGCGAAAAGATGTTAAATGAATCCAATTTCCCCATAAGAATTCATGTAAATGAGGGGGTTAGGTGACAAAAATTTCCCTGGAAGCTGACAAAAGACTATATAGCTATATCTGTCTCCACACACACACACACACAGAGTATAAGTTTTAAACAATTTGTACACTTGAATACTGGTACAGTGATGACGACTGTGAAGCTTGGTTGAGGTGGAGGAGTCGCCGGGTAGGATATTTCCCAGAGAATGCCTTGCTGCTAAATGAACTAGCAATTGGCTGAGCCCTCAAGGGTTAACTCTCACAGTCCACAAGGAGCAGGAAAGGAGGAAGGGCAGACAAAGACAGAGATGCACATTTCCCTTTTAAGTACACTGCCTTCTTAATTAGATCAGCAAGCTGAGCAGGCAGCTGCTGCCAGCTCTATGGAGCTGCCTGCTCTGTGGAAAATGGGGTTAGTGGGGTGCAGGAGCAGGGGGATAACCTGACATTAGCCCCCTTCTTCCTCCTCTCCCCCGACCACAGCGAGCAGGAGTCTCGTGGAGCAGCTCCAAGTCAGAGGGCAGGAGCAGCACATGGCAGTGGGGAGAGGGATAGCTTAACTGCCAGCCATTGATAGCCTGTTGAGCAGCTGCAGCGCAGCAAACTTAGAGGAGTGAGGAGCTCATAGGGGGGCTGATAGTCCACCCTGGTTCCAACTACCCACCAGCTAGCTGCAACGGGCTGCTCCTCCAAGCAGTGAACAAAGCAGACCGCTGCCGAACAACCTTAGAAGGGAGCACTGCACAACTTTAAACAAGCATGATCCCTAATCGATCAGCAATGTAACAATGAAACAACACTAACCAGGCCGACTTTAAGTGAGGAGTTCCTGTACACTTTCAGTGATGTTTTGATTGATGTCCTGGGATAGTTATCAATCTCCTTATTCTATATACACATGAATGTTACAGTTTACCCATACAGTACCACTTTTCTTTAAACTGTGCAAATTCATTGCTTGTTTGTGATTATAATTGAAAATTCAATTTAAAATGTATTTAGAAAGCATTTGTTCCGAATTAAGATTTTAAACATTTCTTAATTATAGGGACCTCAAATTGCACCTTTTTGTTAAGTCTAGTTACTAGTCAGCTTATTTGATTGTAAACTCATACAGGTAGTGTCCATGCCTACTCCATGTTCTCTACAACACTGAGCACGCTGACAGTATTCAACAAACCCCACAGAAAAGAAGTGATGGCATGGTAAAAGCATATATCATGGATTTCTTCGAAATGTTATACTATGCACTTTATCTGTTTGCATGAATATTAAAGAAATCTCTGCTATGAATCCTTGTTGTTATGCTACCTTTTTATCTTTATCTTTTAAATTTAAGAACCTGAACCATTTCATTTCTTTGAAGATGTGTGTGCATGGGGGGGGAGGGACTCAGTGCATCATTTGGAAACCAGGCACAAAAGTGACTTTAGTAAGTGAAAAGTCAGCTTACTGTCATCCAACAATTTAAAGCAGCTCATAACTACTAATTAAGTCTCATAAAACCCTCTGAATTCTAATATAGTAATAATAAACATAGGTTCAAAGAATTTAAGTGACTTGGCAGAGGACACCCAATAAGTTCATGGCAGAGCCAGCAATACAACCCACAGCCCAGGAGAGCACCACTTCCCAGATGAAGCTGGCACTTGGCATGGGGCAAACACTTGTTACAAAAAGATGTGCGGCCTACACAGGTTTTGGAGGACATTAATGTATTAAAATTATGTAAATAAGTCTTGTGATAAGAACAATGAATGACACCATCACTCAATTTTCTAAGAGGCATTTAGCCACAGTATTTTCAACAAGAATTACATTTTCAAAACACTGCACAAGTGTCAGCTGTGCTAGAGATCACCTTTAACACACCCTTTCCACAGAGGTGTAACACAAAACATCACTCACTGATCCCAGACCAGAGGTCGGCAACCTTTCAGAAGTGGTGTGCCAACCCTTCATTTATTCACTTTAATTTAAGGTTTCACATGCCAGTAACACATTTTAACATTTTTAGAAGGACTCTTTCTATAAGTGTACAATAGATAACTAAACTATTGTATATAAAGTAAATAAGGTTTTTAAAATATTTAAGAAGCTTCATTTAAAATTAAATTAAAATGCAGAGCCCCTCAGACCAGTGGCCAGCACCCAGGCAGTGTGAGTGCCACTGAAAATCAGCTCGCTTGCCGCCTTCGGCACGCATGCCAGAGGTTGCCTACCCCGTCCTACACCCTGAAGTAACTATAATGTAAAGATAAAGGGTCAGTGTGATTTTTTTTTTAGTAGGTGTCACTACCTTAACTTTAAATTTACGTGTATTCTGGTCTTTTCCTGAATTACTAAAAAACAAATAATCCTCCGGTGCATGTAAAACAGCATTTCTAGAACTTAAAATATTGTTTTATTGCTTCCTTATACTCTTCTGTCTGTCTGTACCCATCTGTTGTCTCATCTTACACTTAGATTGTCTTTGCGACAGGAACTGTACCCTTGTTCTGTGTTTGTACAGTGCCTAACGCAATAGGGTCCTGGTCCATGACGAGAGCTCCTAGGTGCTATGCTAATACAAATAATAATAAATAAAATATAGGCTGTGTAGCTACTTAGATCTACAGAAGAGCTTTTAGCAACGGGAACAAACCATAAGATTTAGGCAATGCATTACACTCACTGAATATTCTCCTTTTTCTATAAGCCAGAGCTGTGCATTCCTTTCCTGACTTATTGCCTCCAGGTCTTAAGATCAAGTGCAATATTTAAATACATATGAGAAGGTTTTTTTTTTAAAAAAAACAAAACCCACACATTGCATTGAGCTGGGCTACTTCACAAATAGCAAAACAAACTAAGCCATTCAGTATGTGTCATTTGCTATTGAATGTGAATTCACAGAATTCAAGAACAAGGGGTGCTATTTTAAACAATATTTTGTATGGTTACTCTTCCTCAAAACTGCTTGTTGTGTTCAAGGTCAAAACCACTGATGAGATATGAAGAATGCTGCATTTTCTAAATATTATTACAATAATGGAGGATATTAAATAAAGTTACATACTCAAAGTACGAGTTACAATTATCTCAGTTGAAACAAACTAAAATCAACATCTAAAGATAAGCCTTTTTACCAAACACACAAGCCTTTTTACCAAAATCTATTCAGATGTTCCAGAAAACTTATTTTATTCTCCTATAGGGAAGGAGAGTTTTAAAAAAAGGAGACGACATATGTCCAGCAAAGAGAATATGAGAGTCAACTCCAGTTTCTAGGGTTCAAAGATTAACCTAATGTTTGATCTAGCTCCCAATTTGGGCATTTTGAATTTGAGCAAAATTCTGCAAAGGTGAACATTAACCATCTGGTAAACGATGATCCAGAACAGACATAAATAGCCTAAGATGCTGATGAGACATTCTGTGGATGTGCAAAACAAGCACAACTACATTTTCACAAACACAGAGGGTGACTATGACAAGGGATGTAACATAAGAAGGGGTAAAAGTTAGGGATGTAAATAGCATGTACAAAAAGTAATCATGTAACCTATTAAAATTCTATCAGCTAAAAGGTTAAATGTTCAGCTGGGGAACTAAGGGTGCCAGGGGTTTTGCTGTACCCCCATGTTGGGCCCCGCTCCCGCCTGGCACGCCTGGGGTCCCGCCCGGCCACTGGGCAGCAGCAGAGTTTAACTGTTAACTGAAATAATAAGCATCAAGCTTATCAGTTAAACTTTTACATCCTTAGTTGCAGTCAGATACTTGAGTGAGAAGACCAGCGTTATTTTGCAAATGTGCTCATGCACACACAAAAATTCTCTTGGGAAAAAGCCTTATTATGACAAGAAATATTGTGAAGAATATTTTTATTACTGAAAGAGAGATTTACAGAAATACTAGAAAACCAGTGTAATACCTGATACAGTGGAGCCCTGGTACAACGCGCCCTGCTATAACATGAGTTTGGTTATAGTGCGTTTATACCGTGGCTCCCAAGTCCTGAGTTCTCTGTCCCCAGCAGGAGCGGGGCCATGGCTTCTCTCCCCTGCTGGGCAGCGAGGAGAGAAGATGCAGCCTCCCATGCCAGGGACAGAGAACTCAGGACTGCAGGTGGGGGCTGTGGCTTCTCTCCCCGCTGCCCAGCAGGGGACAGAAGCTGTGGCCCCCACCTACGGGGACAGAGAACTCAGGACTGCAGGTGGGGGCTGTGGCTTCTCTCCCCGCTGCCCAGCAGGGGACAGAAGCTGTGGCCCCCACCTAC
>ML677358.1:9463968-9659600 GCA_007922305.1 Dermatemys mawii | reverse complement strand
CTACCCCCATGCCTGCTGGGACAGAGGACTCCGGGGCTCCAGCCCTGGTGTCCCCTGCCCCCGGCAGGCCTGGGGACCGTGGCTTCCACAGAGAACTCTGGGGCTGCAGTCTGCAGTTCTCTGTCCCCGGCAGGCGCGGGGCTGCAGCTTCTCTCCCCTGCTGGGCAGCGGGGAGAGAAGAGCAGCTCCCGCCTGCCGGGGAGTGGGGCCCCGCTATAACGCGACCCCGTATTTAGCGCAATGGGATTTTATGGCTCCCATCTGTCGCGTTATAGCAGGGCTCCACTGTAC
Source organism: Dermatemys mawii (assembly GCA_007922305.1). Classification (NCBI taxonomy): domain Eukaryota; kingdom Metazoa; phylum Chordata; order Testudines; family Dermatemydidae; genus Dermatemys; species Dermatemys mawii. The sequence goes on along the minus strand of ML677358.1, from coordinate 9,659,309 downwards.
ATGCATCTGGCAACTATATCCAGTCCCCATATAGGAAGAGACTATAATCTATAAATCTTCCCATGTCTAGTTACTGACATATTAATCACAGCTGTGAATGAGAGTACCTGTTTTCTGTTTTCTTGTTCTTGCCAGGACTGGTGGATCGGGACCGTCTACTTCTGCTTCTGGACCGTTTCCTCTCTCGACTGCGTGATCTTCTTCTCTCTCTGCTCCGCTCCCTCTCTCTGCTTCTTGAACGTCTGCCACAGAAGCAGAATTAGTTTATTTAGTACTCTGCGCTTATGGCCGTTATTTTAAAATATAAGAGTATATGAAAACTGAAGAGTTTGGGTTTCGGGGAAATATTAACATAAATTGATCTGTTAACATGGAAAAAAACAATCTTCAGCAAAAATCTGCAAAAGGAAGCCAAGAGCCATTAAGACTATGGACAGGGTTACCAAATATGAATTACTGCAGCTTGTGACAAGCCAATAATTGAAATCAAGTTAAGTATACTATGTACTACTTTATCTAAGTAAAACCTATTACAATCGTACAGAGAGGAACGTCAGATATTCATAATAAGAACCATCACCAATCGTACAGAGAGGAACGTCAGATATTCATAATAAGTTTCCTCAGATTGACTCAAGTCAAGTCTTATTTTCCAAGAATGCACACATTTCCTGAGACTTTGCAACTCATACCTCAGGCGCTTCCGATCCCGTGACCGAGATCTCCTCTTGTCCCTGCTGCGTGACCTCTCACGCCTGCGTTCTCGATCTCTACTTCTAGAACGTCTGTCTTCTCCACGTTTTGCTCTTTTGTCAGCCGGAGAGCGACTTCTAGAGCGGCTTCCGGAACGTCCACGTGATGTGGAGCGCTTCCGATAATGTCTGTGTAATTGCAAATTCACAATAAAAGAATCAAGATGTACAGAACACTTTAGAGTTTAAAGCTACTTGAATCACATTTTAAAAGAAACAATAGAAAAGGAAAGACTAGGGTTGTTTTTTTTTGAAGATTACAGAAGTCTTTCCTGGTCTTGCCTAACTGAATTAGTACACACACACACACCTACTGAGATACTGAAATTAGCTGGATTACTTTGCTACATATCATTGAAAGAGCCCTGGGGAGGTCATATCACGAGAGCAAAGCTCTTTGTGATAGCATCAGAATCCCAAGAGGAGTTTACTATTTAGTAATCCATCAATTTTTATATGCAGGAAAAAGATTAAAACTGCATGTGAAGATGTCTCATAGGGCAGCCTGCCTCCATTTATAGCTCAGTTCCAAAAAGATACTATCAAACTCCATTCAAAAAATTGTGTGCAACCGTGAGCCAGTGTTGTGTACTGGAAACGGCACTGGACTGGAAGTCAGGAGACTTAAATTTTCTTCCCAGCTCTGTTACTAATATGCTGTCTGACCCTGAGCAAGCCATTTCTTCCCCTCTCTGTGCCTCTGTAATCCCCTCCAACCTTTCATTAGTTCTGTCTATTTGGACTGTAAACTCTCTGGGAAAAAGATTGCCGCTCCAGACATTTGTGCAATTTGCAATGAGGACTGAATCTTGTGTGGACTTGTAATTTTATAGGAGAAGCACTCACATGTGGCCACAGAGCATGCTTCAAGTTGGCAGCACTATCAACAAAGGATACAAACTGCAATGAGCAGAAGAGTCCAGGGGCAAAAATCTGTTGGATGGTTTAGTTGGGGTTGGTCCTGCTTTGAGCAGGGGGCTGGACTAGATGACCTCCTGAGGTCCCTTCCAACCCTGCTATTCTATTCTATGACAAGCATCTTTGTTTTAGGATTAAAAAATGCTCAAACTCTATAAACTTACACTTCTAACAGACACAGGAATCATTGCATCCATCGCACAAATGCAGATACCTCTCAGTGGAACATAATGTGTAAATACCGTACTACACTGGACAACAATTCAGGATGAAATGAAGACTTGAAACAGCGGGGATAATTTACATACACAGCATCTCACTAACCGAGTTAGAATTTTCTCAGGACACAGAGATTAACATGCGCCTATCAGGGAACTAGGGACATGTCTCCACCATGGACACTGTGCAGTACCAGTATAGCTATGTCTATTCTGCCAGGGATTTGTCAATGCAGTCCACATCAATAGTAGGGGTTTTTCTATCAGCATAAGACATCCTCACAAATGACATTAGCTGCGGCTAATGTGAGGTTAAAATCTTCTGTCACCCTAGCTGCGTCTTCACTAAGGATTATGTAGGCATAGTTATGTTGGTTGCGGTTTTGGTTTTTTCACATTTCAGAACAATGTACAGTAGCTATGCCAATATAACTTTCAAGAGTAAATCAAGCAGAGGAGACATGAGACCTAGGCTATGCCTACACTATAGGCTTCTGCCAGCACAGCAGTATGATCCCGGACCAACATAGCTGTGTCAGCAAAAGACTTTAGTGTAGACACAATTATGCTGGCAAATCGGTGGTTTTACTGGTTTCGTTTGGGGCTGGGAGAGAGGTGGGGTTTAGAACAAGCATGAAAGCTCACATTAGTAACAGTGCTTTACCAATACAAGTATACTATACCAGCAAAACACTCTGTCAGCACAGTATGCCAATATAATATTCCTAGTATAGATATCGTTTTAGGATTTAAACCAGGGAAGGGCAAACTTTTTGGCCCGAGGGCCACATCAGGGTTGCAAAATTGTATGGAGGGCCAGGTAGAGAAGGCTGCGCCTCCCCAAACAGCCCCCCCCCCCCAGTTGCACCCCCCCCACTTCCCACCCCCTGATTGCCCTCCTCAGAGCCCCCAACCTATCCAACCCCCCCCCCTTGTCCCCTGACTGTCCCTCCCGAGACTCCCCCCCATCCCTAATCGCCTCCCCAGGACACCACCCCCATCCAACCCTCCCTGCTCCTTGTCCCCATGACTGTCTGCTCCCAAGACTCCCCGCCTTAACTTCCCTCCAGGACTCCTCCTTCCCCTGCCCATCCCGCTCCCTATCCATGCCCTGCTCCCTGACAGACCCCGGGACTCCACGCCTATCCAACCTCCCTTGTTCCCTGACCGTGCCCTCGCTCCCAACCTTCAGCCCATCCAACTGCTCCCTGTCCCCTGACTGCCCTCTGGGACTCCCTGTCCCTTATTCAACCTCCCCCCACCACCTTACCGTGCTGCTCAGAGCAGCGTGTCTGGTGGCCACACAGCCTGATGTAGTCAGACATGCTGCCCCGCCAAAGCTTGCAGCCCTGTCCCCTTACCATGCCACTCAGAGTGGCAGGAACTCAGGTCCCACCGGAGCCAGCCTTGCCACTGCAGCGCTGCCCAGGATCAGTGGGCCAGAGTGCTGCCCATGCTGCTGCATAGCTCCGGGAGAGGGGAGAAGGCAGGGGATGGGAGCAGGGAGCCCAACCGGCCGGGAGCTCAGGGGCCAGACAGGATGCGGGCCATAGTTTGCCCACCCCGATGCAATCCCATAGATTTGCTATGTCCCCTTGAGAACCTCTTTTTTGGCACCTTCAGAAGAGTAATATCTATTTATCTCACATGTAAAACACTAAGTATTATTATTTAAAGAGATCTGATACCTCACCGCACAACAAAGTACGGTATAAGCAGCAGTGGGAGCCACATGGTTCTGGAGAAAGCTACTGAAACAACTAATCTAGTGAGAAAAGGACAAAGCAAAGGTTCCAGAAGCATCCAGTACAGCCCAACCTCTGCGTACATTGCTCAGTTCAGGTGTATGATCTCCTAGTATTATTCCTGGGTATGGCTTGAATTGGGTCAGTTTTGACATGCCTGCCAGTCTGACTCTTCTCTGATGGTGCCACCGCATTCCAGACTGTGGGTTTGTCTTCTTGAAAAATAGGTGGACTCATGACCACCACCTCTACTGTAAAATCCTAATAGAGGCACCACACAAGTCGTTTTTGTCTTGATATAGTTACTCACAATGTCAATCCCCTTCCCTAGGGCTGACTTTCACCTGCTACATCAAGATAAAAACGGCAGTGCTTGGTCTCCACTAGCGTCTCAACGTTCAGAGAGATGATGCACTTCAGGGACGTTAAAAACCAGCACAAACCATTCACACGTAATACGTTTATGGGACGTCTTCCACTGCATGCATCCGACGAAATGGGTATTAGCCCACGAAAGCTTATGCTCTAAAATTTTAGTTAGTCTTTAAGGTGCCACAGGACTCTTTGTCACTTGTGCTATTTCAGACTAACAGGGCTACCCCTCTGATTCTTTATGGGACTGAATCCCAACAGTGACGGCCATTATTTTGGGACACCAGTCAGCTCGGCTGGGCTAGAGACGAGAACCACCCCTGTAAACCCCCTCGGTTGCCCTTAGAACTTGAAGCCAATACATACATCCCCACAGCTCTTCGGGATAAGCCAGGCCGGACGTGTGGGGGGGAGGGGGTTACTGGTCAGAGATTGGGGAACCGCCAGCCTTAGATACCTGTGGACCTATGAGCAGAGCCACTCCGCCTTCGAGAGCCGGGGCGCCATCATGCAGCCGATCGGAGCCCCCCTGAAGCGCCAAACAACCGCGATACGACACCACCAGGGCGAGCTCGCCGCGAGCGCGCGCGCCCGCCCCGAGGTGACGCCACCGCTCGGGCCTCAGAGGCGCGGACTCCCCTAAGGCCACATGCGAAACTTCTGGAGACAACCGCCCGGGCGAGGCAGGACGCTGGGGACGGGGACCCCCTGGACGCTCCCCCACAGCCGCGGCAACGGCCGGCTCCTCCCTCCAGCCCTGGGGCCACCCCCAACGAGCCCGCTCCCCAGCTCCTTCAGGCCCCGGCCCCCGCTCCTAGACGAGCCTCCCCTCAGTTCGGTCCCGCCGCGGCCCTTTGTTCCCGGGGCTGGGCTGGGGCCAACCCGCTCCCGCCTCCTCACCTGGACTCTCGGCCCATGGCTGCCCGGGCGCGCGGAGCAGCGGCAGCCTCGGATTCAGCTCGATCCGGGAACCCCTACGCAGCTGCCGCCATTACGAGTCCGTAGCGCGGTGACCAATGAGAGGAAGGAGCGGGACCGAAAGCGGGAAGCCGCCTGCCCCACTAATCCCGGGATACAGCGCACCCTGGCGGTTGGAGGCGAGTAGTGCGGCCTCATGGGGGTGAGAGAGCAGCGCAAGGAGTGCACGCCGCGGGGAAAGGGCACCAGGGCAAGCGCCTTCTCCCGCAGAATCCCACCGCTGCGCAACCACGGCGACCTGGCCACAACAGAATTGAAACAGGAATATTTCTGTCCCATAGTACTCGACTAAAGCCTCTGTACCCTATATCAGTGCAGATGAAACCTACATGTCCCTGAGACCAACCTCCACCATTACATTTTTACTAGGGCTAGCAAGAGATTAAAAAAATTCATCACAATTAATCCCACTCAAACAATAATAGAATAACGTTTATTTAAATATTTTGGGTGTTTTCTACATTTTTAAATATATCGATTTCACTGACAACACAAAATATGAAGTGTACAGTACCACTATATATTTATTACAAATAGTTGCACTGTATGAAAAAACATAGTATTTTTCAACTTACCTTATACAAGTACCATAGTGCAACCTCATTATCACAAAAGTTGAACTTACAAATGTAGAATTATGTACAAAAAAACTGCATTAAAAACATAAAACAAATGTAAAACTTTAGAGGCTACAAATCCAACCAGTTCTACTTCTTGTTCAGTCAATCTCCAAGAAGTTTGTTTACGTTTGCAGGAGATAATGCTGCCTGCTTGGTTTACAATGTCACCTGAAGTGAGAATAGACATTTGCATGGCAGTGTTGTAGCTAGCATCACAAAATATTTATGTGCCAGATGTGCTTAAGATTCATACATCTCTTCATGCTTCAACCACCATTCCAGAGGACATACATCCATGATGATGGGTTCTGCTCAATAAGGACCCACAACAGTGCAGACTGACAGATGTTCATTTTCATCATATGAGTCAGATGCCACCAACAAAAAGTTTTGGGTTTTTGTGGTGGTTTCTTTTTTGGTGGTAGTTTCCACATCAGTATGTTGCTCTTTTAAGACTTCTGAAAATATTCCCTTACACCTCGTTCCTCTCAGATTTTGGAAGGCATTTCAGATTCTTAAATCTTGAGTCAAGTGCTGTAGCTGCCATTAGAAATTTCACTTTCATGTTTTCCTTTGCATTTTGACAAATTACCAGTGAAAGTTCTCTTAAAATGAACAACATCTGAGACTGCTATAACATAAAATACATGGCAGAATGCAGGTAAAACAGAGCAGGAGACAATTATCCCCCCAAGGAGTTCACTAACAAATTTAATTAACACATTTCTTTTTTAGCTAGTGTCATCAGCATAGAAGCATGTCCTTTGGAACGATGGCTGAAGTATGAAGGGACATATGAATCTTTAGACATCTAGCATGTATATATCTTGCCATGCCAGCTACAACAGTGCCATACAAACACCTGTTTTCAATTTCAGGTGACATTGTAACTAAGAAGTGGACAGCATTATCTCCCATAAATGTAAACAAACTTGTTTATCTTAGTGATTGGCTGAACAAGTAGTAGGATGGAGTGGACTTGTAGGCTCTGAAGTTTTACACTTTGGTTTTTGAGTACAGTTATGTAACATCCATAGTTGCACTTTCATGGTAAAGAGACTGCACTACAGTACTTATATGAGGTAAAGTGAAAATATGGTTTCTCTTGTTTATAATTTTTACAGTGCAAATATTTGTAATAAAAAATATAAAGTGAGCACTGTACACTCTTTATTCTGTGTTGTAATTGAAACAGACATACTTGAAAATGTAGAACATCATCCAAAAGTATTAAACAATAGAATACCTATTGAAATTTATTAAACAGTGTGATAAATTGCAATTAATTTTTTTTAATCATGTGCATTAACTGTGATTAATCGACAGCCTTAATTTTTACCATGTTGTAACCCTTGTTAGAAGGCAGGCTTTCTTCATGTATAGGAGTGTAATTTGGGAAGCGAAGCTGTACTTATCTAAAAATAAATGAAGGCTATAAACCCCCCAAAGGAAGGGCTCTTATTTAGAATGGCCAATGGTGTAACTTGAAAAAATGCAGTAACATTAAATATGACACTGCATATCAGGATGAAAAAATCATAGTAATTCAATTAGCCTGCAAAAATATCATCTGAAAGGTGATGGAAGCCTAATTTTTCAGAATATTTAAATCTAGAGGGGATAACACACCACAGAATACAGGTTTCCCTTGGATAGACAAGTGACCTAATGATGACTTCCATCTATAACTACTTCTTTGCTAATGGGTCCTACTGTCTGAAACCAGGAAGTTTTGCTCTAGATAAAGGACTGAATTTGTATCATACAAATTACCAGTCCATATTAAGGGGTATTTTTATTTAAATGTATAAAATAATATCAAACTTATTTTTAATGGTCTTGGGACTAAAAATAACAAAAAATTAATCAGTCAAATGAAAACCACACCTGAAAACTGACCATTTTTGTCCTAAGTAGATGCTTATTTTACTAGTAAAGTTATAAAAACTAAGACTTGCTATGGAAGTAACTATTTTATGAAGATCAAAATAAGACACGTTGTCAGTCCTGTGCATTTACAGTAAGACTAAAGAATACAAATTATAATTTTGATTTGTGAATTAAAAGTCATTTTAAATGACTGCTTAAGACAATTCCATTTAACAGAGGAAAATATGAACCTAAATAAACACAGCCAGACACTTAGAACTACATGTGATATACCTGGGACAAACATAAAGACTCCTCACAGGTAACCAGTCTATGATATCAATTACCAAAGGGACTATTCATAACTTCAGAATTCTTATTAAAAAAAAAAGTAGTATTGGGATCATTTATGGTCTCCGGTGAAGTGGGTATTAGCCCACGAAAGCTTATGCTCTAATACTTAAGGCCATGGTTACACTGGCACTTTATAGCGCTATAAAGCCCCCACGAGCGCTATAACCTACTCCCCGTCCACACTGGCAAGGCACTAATAGCGCTATAACCGTGGAGTTATAGCGCTATTATAAATCCACCTCCTCATGGGGAATAAGGGCTGTAGCGCAGCTGCTGTAGCGCTACAGCAAGAATGTGGACACCCACTGCGCTACAAGTAATCTCTGAAGATGCCTACAGCCATTTAAGGCAATTGACGTCTCTTCCCTTTGTTTTGAACTCGGCTGGAGGAATGCGGAAGTACCTCTTTAGAGTTTCTTTCTTAACTCGGCAGATAAGCAATGCAAATGTTTAAGGAGGGAGCCTGTGTGAAAACAAAGCCTTCTGTGAACGGAGGCTCACTAACAGGCTTTCAGAAAAACGGAAAAACCACTGTCTCTCTCCCTCCGCATACACACAACGCGTCCCCCCTCACCCCCCTCGTTTAAAAAGCACGTTGCACCCAGCTGAATGCTGGGATACCTGCCCTAATGCACTGCTCTTAATGCCGCATTAAGTGCCCCAAATGTGGCCATGCTATACCGCAGGAGCATCTGAGTGTGGACATACAATAGCGCTACACATATTACTGTATAAGGGGACCGCTATAACCTATAGCGCTATAATCTTGTAAGTGTAACCATACCCTTAGTTAGTCTTTAAGGTACCACAGGACTCTGTCACTTCTGCCATTCCAGACTAACACGGCTACCCCTCTGATTATGGTCACCTCAGAGTACCCAAACACTATACATTGAGACTGATTGTTCAGTTGGCATTCAAATGTAGGTAAACAATTTGCACATGCAATCAATTCAGATTTTTTAAAAATTATATACATATAATAAATACCACTTTGATGTATTCATTATTTATTCAATAATCAGTGTGCAAACCTCATGTGCTGTAATTTAACACACATGCAGTTTATGTACAGTAATTAACCCCAAACAATACTTAGCATTTATATATTTTAATCTTTGTAGAGCTTTACAAACATCATATATTATTCATTTATACAATACCCTGTAACCAACCATGAGCGTCCCCCTTTCAAAATGTTACTTAGGCAAGTAATTAATATCTTCTGGGGACTTATTAATGTCACTGGGATACCTGAAGAAGTATAGCTTTGTAGAATGGGTAAAATAGAACCCAACTCTGCAGATACGGAAACTGAGGCAGGGGGTTCAAATACTCATTGAAAGTAACAGAGGGAATCAGCATCTGAGCTGGGATTACAACTAAGGAATTTCTAGCTCTTAGTCCTGTGCTCAAATCAAACAGTTTACTAATAAAGGACACTGAAATGTATCCCTTTTCTTGATGTTATCTGTGGAATGGGCAACTTGTTCAGAACATTAACGAAGCAGGAGATTTCTGTTAATAAAAAAGGGTGGCTTCTAAGCACAGTCAAACCATAAGAAAAGGTGGTAACAAGCATAACTTTAATAAATTTATTAGAAAACAACCAGTGTAGAAATAAAGAAACATTAAACAAAATATTGTACATAAACAGAGAAAATGAGATCATGACGATTTAATTCATCCTTGACCAAGCAATGAAAGAATTTCATCTTAAGAACATGTGCCCTATCAGCCCTATACTTCATTCATTACAGCAGACAGGAGGGTTATTTGCACACCCGATCTTCAGCAGCAGTATATGTCTGACAAAAGTATTCTTTTCAGAGTCAAAATTTCCACGTTAAGCCTCAGAGCAATATTTCTTCTGCCACCTATGAAAAAATTCTGGCTTAGTCATTTCCAAGTTATAGGAATGCAAAAGGAGTAGAGTGCAGAAAGAATAATAATCTGTATGTTCAGATGCTTTTCTAGTCTTAACTACAATGAAATCATTCTTAAAAGCTGAAATAGTCAGAAATAATGAGAAATTCAGCGTTTTTAGACCCTTCATATGACTAAAATGTTGCATTTCTGCAATTCTCTTTTATGTGCTATATAATCCGCAAAGTTAGGTCACGCATCTTTTTTTGAGCAGACTCATTATTTACATTTCAACAATGATTTGAAAAGCTCCTATCTAAATCTGTTGACTGAACCTTTTAATGGGTCTACATTTGTGCTGAGACAAGGTGGATGAGATAGTATCTTTTACTGGACCAACTTCTGTTGGTGAAAATGGCTCTGTGTAGCTTGAAAGCTTGTCTCTTTCACCAAAAGAAGCTAGTCCAGTAAAAGATATTACCTCACCCGCTTTGTCTCTCTCTAATATCCTGGGATCAACACTGCTACACTGCAAACTGCATTTGCTATCAGACCTAAATCAAAATAGTTTACAATCTAGCTCTAAATGTATACAATTGGCTGGCCAACAAAAACAGTGGTAGTGTAGAAGAACTGAATGTAGTGTAGAATCAGAACACACGATTCTTTTTCATGCGACAGACATAGGTCTAACAATTGCCTGAGAAATGCAGAATTAAAATTATAATGCAGATAATTTTAGTTCAGAAAGATTAGGCAGAAAGCAGTCTTGTTTACTTTAGCAACATACAGCCAGATAGTTTTGCTTCTTAACAAAAATAAAATAAAATAAAAATCACTGTAGACCAGCACCAATAAGATGACTGATTCTCTCCAAATTGAAAAATGGATATTGGCCTATTTCACCTTGTAGACAGACAAGCTAAATGGTGAAAATAACACCAAGTTCAGATGCAGCAGAAATAACTGAAGATGGACAATGTGAAGGGATGGCTTGCTGAGATAACACTTCAGATAGTCTATTCCTTCCTCTCAATATGTCACATTTCTGTGGTACTGAAAGTAGGACTACAGCTAGCTTACTTCCCCCTAAAGAGAGAAAAGAATTTATCTGTCTTGGCGGTCTCCTAAATCCCTCCTGTCTGGTTTTACATGTGCTCCGTAACAGGTACCACTTTACCCCTCAACACATTGATCTTCATGTGGAAATCAACTCAAAACAACATGGCGATAAAAAAAAATGTTTTTTCCATCGCCTGTTTCAGTGTTTCAGATCTGAATAAACATGGCTATTGTGATTTATTTGGAGGGACTTCAAACCAACATGTAGAACAAAGGAATAAGCAAGTCAGTCAACATATAAATAGCTCTGCTGAATGCCAGCCAAAGGTTCTGTTATGCTGTTGAGCAGTAGCAGTATTAAGCAGCGGAGCAGAACTCCCATGTAATTAAGATCCCGTTTACATGCAAATGTCTTTAGTAGTAAGACAGGGAGAGAAATACAGAAAAGATATACATAGTCAAAATATGTACTCCCCTAGTTAACTAATGGTTGACCAAAACAGCACAGACATTTTTGATAAATATGAAACAACTGCTTTAGACTCAGGCTTCTTAAATGCTGCTTTCACTGTATACTGTTCTAGAAGTAACAGTAAACTGGGATCAAGGTGAAAACATGGGTAATAGTAGAGTTAAGATAACGACTGAGATTAGAGAGCTGCCAAATGCTCAGGGAAACATTATGAGAATAACATACTTTCTAACTATGTCTTCTAACTTCTTGAAGAATGACATTTGTAGGACAACAGGATTTTTTTGCTTAGTTGTTTTGCTCCAGTTTCCTCACTTGAAATCAGTCATGGCTATAACAAATAACTTACGCACAGAGAGGATGATGACTTCAACTGAGAGCAAGACAATGAGGTGGTGCATCACCAAACTGCTGCAGATGCAGTAGGCCTGTGAGCTGAGGCTATTTTTGTTCAACACTCAGAGTTTGAACAAGAGACTGTATGGGTACATTTTATTTTATTTAAATTTAAAAAACCCAGAAGTAATACACAGGGAGCAGTCTTTAGGTAAGTCCTGTCACAATATATAAATAGTTCCGTTGAGAACACACCAGTTCTGTTGTGTATTCACACAACCAAGTCAACAAGAAAGTGACAGTATAGGTGATGCTTGGGGTAAGGTGAAAAGGACATCTAACTAAATAAGCAAAAGATATAAATCACCGACACCTGCACTCTAATCTGCACATTAGAAATTGAATAAACTGTACTAATACAACCGCAAACCTGGGACCCTGTTCTTCCATTCATATATGAGTGGATTTAATCGCTTTCAAGCATTTGAATAGGTAAGAATTAAATAAGGTATAAACCTGTGTGGCATACCAGTAATATTATAGGAATACAGAACGGAAAACGTTTGTGTAACTACCGTATTGAGTTCTACAGATATCACGGCACTTCAGAACCAAAAAAACCAAGCAGTTCATGGCAGAAGATAAAAGTAAAGAAATAAACGCAGAGATCTGTGAAAATGTCTCCCATTTTGCTATAGGTATCCATGGAGCGACTAATCACTTCTGCAGGGATTCCTGACAGTAAAAGAGCAGCAGTTAATACTGTAGTTTTCATCTTCTTTTCACTCTAAAGATCAAAAAAACCAAAAAGAGCGGTTACTAAATTATTTAATCTGCACAATCCAGTTCTTCTGAAAGCAACACACCTACCTGTAAGCCAATACTTGAATACTTTTAGTATGTTTGTTTGTTTGAATTGTATAGGCAATATACATTTTATCCCCCTGTGAAGTCTTGTATCTATTCCCTGCAATTGTGCTCTAGGATTCTGAACAATTTCTCTCTTACTGTTCTTGCAGCAGATTGATGCTGAGATGGTGCCAATATTCTCCCAAACCATCATGGAAAATAAGGAAGTCTGAGTTAGTTTACTTATGCTGGCAAGCACTCCTAGCACAAAAAAAAAAAAAAAAAAAAAAAAAAAAAAGTGCTTTTGCTAGTATAGCTTATACCAGTTCCCTATATAAACTACACTGGAAAAAGCACTTTGCCAGTAGAGCTGCACTAGGACTTTTGCCATTATAAATGTGTCAAAGATATATCCCTAACTGACATTACTTTACCAGCAAAAGTTTCTAGTACAGACCTGCTCTAAGTTTGGGAAACTTTCATCTATCTTTTAATTTCAAGCCATCCAATCCTGTTTTCTATGCTCAAACTGCCACTGTGTGCTAATCCTGTGGCAGCAAGTCCGGGCAGCAAGATTCAGCTTTAGCAGTAAATGCCACAATGTACTGACTGCTAGGGAGGATACAATTTTCTATCATCCTTCTAGAGACCATGGGTATTATATTTCCCAAAGACTGACAAGGGTGGAAGCTCACTTGGTGTGTCATGCTTATTTGGAACCGTAAGCTCTTCAGGGATGGGACTGTCTTCACTTGTATTACTGAGTTAAGATCAATTTGATCGCACTGTGTTGTGAATCTGAGATCTTGATCCTTTTTTAATGCAGAACAATTATTTAGTTTAAAACATGATCCCACATGTGGACTCCAGCAAGAGTAGCTGGGACTGCTACTTGTTTTATTCTTTTATCTCAGAGATCTCAGAGCAGTTTTGGGAGGATGCTTTTCTGCCCTGAAGAGGATCTCATGTGGGAACATGCAGGTTTCCACTGTGCAGAGAGCTGTTAGGAAGGCTAGCAAGGAAACATGGAGTGAATTTTTTTAGTATCCTGACAATAACCACTTCGTATTTTCATTTCATCCAACCCACAGCGCGATCAAGCATCTTTCTGTGTCTGATTGAGACTAGGACATGAGGAGAGCAAACTAATGAAAGCTCAAGGGTATAAAACTGAGGTAATGACCAGCTGGGGCAAGAAGCCAGGAGCTATATCAAAGACTGATCAGATTTTTTGTCTCCACTGGTTTGTCACTCAAGAGTGTAATCTGTAGTCTTGTTATATTAACAGTTGCTTCCGGATAATTCTAAGAGTGATGATCAAAACTTCTTTTTTGCATCTTTTTCTGGTTAGGAGAGTGTAACCATCTCTTGATGCAACAACGCTACTGTAATCAATGGCTTCATCATCTCTATATTAGATTAAGACAGTGTGCTCTATTTAGGGCTATATCTTAAATGCATTTGGAAATAACTAGCATAGAATGCAGCAGCTTACTTGCTAAGTAGCTTCTCCCTCCATGAACACACATACACTGGCTATCAGGCTGGTTTCTGGATCAATTCCAAACTGTTGGTTTTGACCTAATAAACCACAAATGGCATGGTACTTCTCTCTCAATGCACTACTGCTTCAGATATCATCAGCATAGGTGATCACACTGGTGCTCCATCAGTTTTCTGAATGGAACTGCTGCAGCATTCTCAAGGCCATGATGACCTTCAAATTCACTCCCTTCTCAGTGGTCTGAAATAGTGTGAATCAAGCCATTTATGAATATTTAAACACAGGGCCTTCTACTCAAAGAATCCCAATGTTTTTACAAAGCAACACAAACGGACACTGATAGCAGAATGACCTGTGTAAACAAATATTGGTCATTATTTACTCAGCAATTAGCTCACACAAGATTAATCATTATAATATATTTAAAGTGAGGGAAAGGAGTTTGGCCATCTCCTCTCAAAATGTGCCAGGAAAGCTGTACTTTCCAGCTAGCTAGCCCAGAGACGAACAGACAGGCCTGTGGTTTAAAGTATCATTGCAACATATACAATGAAGGGCAAATGTTGTCAGCAAGGTGGATTTGATTTAAATCACCAATCAGGAAGACTCTATTTAACCATGGATTTCTACATAAAAGTGCATTTTTGTTAGCTGTTATAACCTTTCCAGGATGGATCCCTAAGTACATTGGCTGGTGTTTTCTGCAGATCAGTTTAGAATGACTTCTTGAAAGTTCACCGTTTTCAATTACATACTTACCTTGCATCTTGCACCTTCAATTACATACTTACCTTGCATCCGATGAAGTGGGTATTAGCCCACAAAAGCTTATGCTTTTATACTTTTAGTTAGTCTTTAAGGTGCCACAGGACTCTTTGTCACTTCTGCAATTCCAGACTAACACGGCTACCTGTCTGATACTTACCTAAGAAAGCCCAACCACTCATTTATTCCTATGGTCTATAATTAATCTACTATTCCTTTGAAAAGGAACATCAGAATTTTAACCTATGGATCAAGTATTAGTCGACCTTCCTTTACAATGTAGGCTGACAGACATCAGCTAAGCAGTCACTTCATTGTAATTAACCAGTGTAGATATATAAAGCAAGGGATACAGTTTCCTATTGACGAACAGGACGTTAGGCATGTAACTAAATCCTCAAATTTCTGTTTTCCACGTTGACTTTTGCTCTATATTTAAACAGTTACTAGTAAGTGAATTCAGTCACCTTGAAAATGAAGGACTAAGGTTCAGTTCACACTGAGGGGGAAAATTCTGTTAGCTCAAACATCTCACACATATAACCTGTGGATGAAACCACACAACAGTGATGGCAGATAAGTACTGCATGGACAGAGGGTAAATGCTTTATAACACACAAGAAGAACTAACTTCCTCTCTTGACCAGATACTTCCAATGGTGCTATAACTAAATGTTCACTAGGCACAAGAACAAGACAAAAGAACTCATTTTCACTCAAGGGTTTAACAGGATTTGAATTGAAGTCCTGACAATTTAAAGGCTAGTGCATTGATCCACAATAATAGGTGCCTTTCATTTCACTACCTTCACATAAAAGGGGGCCAGACTGATACATCAACTGGTCTCTTAATCCTGTTTCTAAAGTACATGCTGTACTAGCTGGTCCCATTCTAAATCATTCTCACAAAAGTTTAAATTAAAAAGATTTTAAATTAATCTTTTCTGAGTACTGATCTTACCTTTGGAAAATATTTGGACAGTCCCATATATGCAAGTTGTAGAGTAAGAAATGGAGCAAATATTGACTGCAAAGATTGAAGAGAAAACATGAAAATTAGTTGGACAAACAAGGAATCACGTTAACTTATTCATCCAAGGAAAATGCCATTTATGTGTAATAAAATTTTAGTCACTGAACTGCCAAATCATTTATGGAAAATAACTATTTTTATAAACACTAGTGGCCTAAATAGATAAATTTAACCACTAAGGAGGAATATCTGCATAATTCTCTTAGGCCCTGACCCTGAAAGGAGATAGACATAGAACGCCTTATAGAGTCACCAAAGGATTGTTGTCACAGTTATATCACCAATGCTGTCTAAAATCAACCCAATTATTCAGAAGATGGTATTTTGTACTAGCTACACACTTCTAGATCAGATTTCAGCTGGAGACACAAGCAGGTACGAAACTAAACTACGTCAACAGCGTAGCTGAAGTCTACGTAATTATGTCGACTTACAGCAGCATCTTCACAGCACTGAGTCAACTGCTGCTGCTCCCCCATCGACTCAGCCTGTGCCTCTTGCAGCGGTGGAGTACCAGTGTCAACAGAAGAATGATCAAGGGTCAGTTTATCACATCTAGACTAGACGCGATAAATCAATCCCCGATAGATCAATCACTACCCACTAATCTGGTGGATAGTGTAGACCTGGCCTTAGTCTCTAGGAGATGAGGTAATAGCTTGCACTTCCCTCAACTGCTACCTAGTAGCTGCATTACCCACGCAGTGCTGGTTCTGAGATGATATAAGATTGGCCCAAGAGAAAAAGTTCCCTACTCATCTAGTCACCATCTACAGACAAGGGCCATGATGAATTTCATATTACCTCTAGAAGAGGATGTGGGATTTCTAGCAACAAATATTTTTCTTAACTCACCAAATACTTGCACACAAAAGCTCTAACTCCTATGGCAAGAAGTGCACATCCCACCAATCTAAAAATGCGAAAAGAATCAAATTCCTCCACTGCATTCCCATTCTCTTGACTGGGCTTCTCATTCATCAGCTGGTTTCTTAGTTTCATAGCTTCATCAAATCTTGATAAGTATTGATCTAATCCATGTCGAGGTGCTCTCTGTGAAGCTTCTGATGCCAGATCCCCTCTGCTACGATGCCGGAGCTCACTGGTACCATCATTACCAAGCTCGGGAGTTTTACTGAACAAGTCCTTTTTCTCTCCCTTGAGCTCTATAACGCTACTTGTGTGGTCAGATGTTCCTGCCAAATTACAGACAGAATCACCAAGCACAATTCGCTTTGAAACTGCAGGAACAGGGAGGGAGTTCAATCTATCTTGCTCATGGTGAAGTTTTGATTCTGTGTGACTTTCATCATCTGAAGGGGAGAAACAAAACATGAAACGTTATTCCTACTGAATATTTAGTAGGCCTCTCAGCCTGCTGGATTTTGGGCATCAGGTTGATGTATTAAATCACTTTTGTGAAACCACAGCTTTACACCTGATAACAGACATGTTCAAGCTTTTCTTCATGGCATTTTATAAACAGTAATTAACTAATCTTCCTAAACTCCCTGGGAAGTAAGTGACTATCAGCAGTCCCATTTTACAAATAGAGAAACTGAGACAGTGGTTATGTGACTTGCCCTAACCAACAGAAGACCTTTTCGTAGAGCTAGGATTAGAATTCAGGCATTGCTGACTCCTGCTTCTATGCTCAGACCATTGCACCACGTCTCCTAGTGGAGAACAATAAAGAGCATTGCATAAAGCCAACTTCAGCATCAAGACAAAAATCTTATCTTGACAGTGACTTCATAAGATTCATACTTTTATTTTTTTATATATGCATTTGCAATGGGCTCTAAGAAGCTCAATGACTCCCCTCTACCCCCATACTGACTTCTACAGATGCCTATGACACTTTCCAAAACACAAAATATACATTAAAACCCAGGAAAAAAGAGTTTATGAAAACTGTAGTAGATGTTGTACAGACAATTTGAAGAACGCAGCCCACGTGTCAGCACAGGCAGACTCAGTCTTTCAGCAATGAAAAAACAAGTAAAAGCACTGGGTTTGAGGAGAGATTTGAAGCATGACATCTGGAACACAGGAAGCAAGGGGTTATTTCAAGCAAAGAGAGCAGTATAAAAAAGGGATAGAATTCAGACTAAGTGAAGCAGACAGAAGGAGCATTAAGGACCATACGCAACCTAGAAAGTACGGAAGGAAGCAAGCCAAAATGTCATCAATTGTGGAACTGCAGAGTGCAAAACGAGGACAACGACCTTTCACTTGGTAGGGAAAGAAAAAATACAATAAAAGGATATTCCAGTCCTTGGCATTAAACCACTAAAAACAAACCTCTTAAGAGAAGCATATTTCATAATCAATATGTAGCTTATTAATTAGAATGGTTTATGAAAGTCAGAAAAAGTTGGAAACAAATACAAACTGAATTGTTATAGTGAAGCAAACTGCAATAAGGACTCTTTAAGGCTCCCGCTAAAGTCATGGGGTGGCAAAACAACAAGATCCCAACCACGGACTGTGACTCTCTGCCTGTACTGACAGTTGGGCTGCATTCTTCAATTGTCTGTACAACATCTGCTACCTTCTTGAATTCTGACTGCAAAACTGTCAAGCAGGGGTTACTCCTTCTAAAGGCAAAGGAAATAAAGAATATTGTTAAAACGAAAGCCTTACTTACAAGGTTACCTTTCAAACGCTTTAACTGTTTTTGTTTTTCCTGTGTCTTTAATAAAATATTAAAAAGATGGAGATGGTGTCCATTATAATGGGAGTAAACCAGTGATAATTTCACACAAAACCCCAAACAACATTAAACAGAATAAGAGTGAACAGTGAAGAAGAGTTTTATTAGAATTCCTTTGCTGGGCCCCAGAAACCCCCTAATCAACACAACTGGACATAATCCTGCTTTCTCTGGTACAAGCAGAAAATTCCATTAAAGTCAATGGCAATTCTGTGCATAGTGTGCTTGCAGGATCAGACCCTGAAATTGTAAATTATTTTTTAGGGGGCCGGGCACACACAAACATACACCTTATTTTATGTACATACAGAGCTATATAGATCTATGGTGCTTTATATATATATATTAAACCTAATACACTAAAGGGCCCTAAAATAAGTTTAATGTGATTCCAAATATAAGAAACACGCAAGAAAAGAATATGGCCACAAGCAGCAAATCTCAATAACACGGTAGGCTGCAGTGTGCCCAAGTCACCTAAACTATTTTACAGAAGGTAGACAGTGCGGAGGTCAGCGAAGAGATCTCCAGATACCATCCCTCATCCACTGACGGAAATCACAGGCACATTCGTATGCTGGGCTGAGGTGTGTTTCTGCACAGCAAAGTGGACTCCTCCAATCCCTGCAGTATTTATGGGCGAGAGTTAGCTAGTATCACCTGGGCAGAAGAGGAGTGTGAAGACATCACTGCCATAAAAAAGCCCGATAGCACCGTCATGCCCCCACCCATCTTGGCGGGGAAGAGTGTTTCCCTCCTCCCGGAGAGGAAGATGCCATCACTATATGCCCTGAACCCCTCGCCTTGCCTAGAAGCAAGGTAACCGGAGCATGGCTAGTGCTTCAGCTTGCGGAGGGTGGGGAGGGTGTCTCATACACCCCCAAAGCTCTGGGGCTAGCCACTGCCTCCAACGTACGCTGGGCCGATCTCCCGCCGCCTCATGTAATGGGAGGAGTGTCCCCAGCCCAGGCTGGCTCTCATCAGCGGCAGGGGTCCCCCGCAGAGCCTCTCCCTCTTGCCTGCCCTCAGTGTCTTCGTGGAGGACACAGTCCCTCACCGCTGGCCTCCCGTCGGGCTAGGGCTGAGCGACACCCGGCCTCACCTGCGGCCCCCCAATGCCTCCCCGCCTCTTACCCTTCACCCCGCCCGGCCGGTGGAAGCCCATGATTCGGTTGATCCTCTCCTCCGAGTTCATCAGCAGCTTCCTCCGCCGGAGCTCGGCCCGGCGCTGCGACACGGAGAGCACCGGGGGGACCCCCATGGGGCCAGGAGCCGCCGCGGCCCCGCCGCCATCCACCGCGGCCAGCGCCTCCGGCTCCATCCGCAGCAGAAACAGCACAAGCGGCTCCGCCCCCCCCCACAAAACAATAGGGCCTGCCAGGTCTGTCCACCTCCCTCACGCCTAGTGCGCAGGCGTAACCCCCGCCGCCAGCCTAGAACCGCCTGCAACTGCTGAAGCAAGCAGCGCCATCTTGGATGAGGGCACAGGCCAAAGGAACTGGGAGGGACGTCTCGCCGGTCAGCCTCGCCAACGCAGCGCCTTTCCGGATCTGGTGCCCGGAGTAAAGATGGCGGCTCCGACCGCGGGATGAGCACACAAAGGAGGAGCGCGAGGGGAGGCGTGTCGCAGCAGCTCTCGCCAGCTAGGTGGCGGGAGGGAGCAATGACGCTGCTCGGGTGCCCCACGCCGGTGAGGGGAGGGCGTAGGGTGGTTAGAACAGTGAGACCTACCTCCGGCTCCCTAGGTCATTGATAGCCCAGTTTGTGTACCTCAGAGGTGACAACCGTATGGCTCCCCCACATCAGACACAGAGCAGCTAGCTGTGCTCCCTCCGCCACCCCACCAGTTGTGCCTGGTCCCACTCCCGCGTCAGACACAAGGCAGCACTGTATCTGAATACCAACAGTTTTCTTCAAAAGGGCTCTCTCTCTCACACACACACACCCTTAATTTTTGAGGCTCCAGCAGCAATAGCGAGTGACTATCACTATGATGACAAGTACAGAATTGACTTGCACAAGAGGAAATCCTCAGACAAGGCTCATTGTTACAAAAATCAACAGTCAATCCTTCCCAAATCTACCACTCTGCGTGCTTGCCTCTATCCCATACCATGAAGGACAATTACTGCACAGGGGCAGGAAAATGACCGGAAAAAGCAAATATCTCTGCTTAATAGCTTTCTTCTGTTAACACACCTCTGACTATATTCTCAGCATCCAACCGTAAATGGCTGGTTGCAGCCCAGGGACCTCTGAGTAGGAGTAAAGTACTAAATGGCAAAATGCCAGTTTAGGTAATTCTGCAGGGTTTAATTTTCTCCCATAGATTCAACTGGGGCAAGCGTTTGTTTTGATTTACTACCCTAAACTCTTGCACAGGGCTATGGTTGAACAATTGCTGTTTCATGCAGATATATCACCAGTTGTTTAGATCATGAAGCACTTTTAGATCCTTTGGCAGTAAAAGGCAAACTACTATTTTACAGTGGTCTGAACAATGTATTTTTGAAGGAATGTTTAAGTTAAACTAGGAAAATATTTTATGTACCACAGTTTGCATTTCAATTTAACTTCTGCTTCGTTGAGACATGCATAATCAAGTATAGTGCTAACTAGACCATAGTATTTACACAGTACTCTTTTCCTAGTTCAAAACTCACACACATACATATGGCGATGGGTCTGAAAACTCACGTAGCTAACCTCACTACCATTTGCCTGAATTGCAAACCTCACTCCCAACTCCCCAGAACTTTAGGAAAATTCACATCTAAGCTTCACAGTGCAAGCCCACCTCTAGGAAATACATATCTGAAATACTGTTTTAAACTCATGTTAATGCTCAAGATGATGAGAATCTTTCCTTCAACTAATGCACTAGTCTGGTAGTTAGAGATCCATGTGCTGCTGAAGGTTTCATGCAGCAGATAGGAAGTAAAATGCAGGTCCTGGCCATTCTGGAACACAGCAATTCCCATACCACATCAACCATCTATTTAGTCCAGTATCTTCTCTCAGACAGCGACCAGTGCCAGAGGCTTCAGAGGGAGATATAGATTATGGAATAGACCGGCCTACAGGCAACATTTTTTCCTACTCCTTTGTTGCTTGTAATTATTTCCTTTCATTACTTTTAAATCTGTTGCTTTTCACATTGAGCGTTCCTTTTTCTTGTATTATGAGACAGGAGGATCAGTAGTGTCCCATTTACCTTATCACCCAATAGCTGTGTATGTTCTATTTGTGCTCCCCACCCCCCCAATAGCCTGAACCTGACCACACTTGAATACAGCATTCCAGGTGAGAATACCTCTAATTTATATAATGGCTTATTTTCAGTGTTACTTTTTACCCTATTCTTTATACATCCTAAAAGTGGAAACAGCTGCTTAATCTGTAGTGAACTGAGTTGTCTATGGCTCCCAACCATTTTTTCCAAATCTTTATAAGTAATTAAGAACTCAGATGTGCATGAGTAGTTCAATTTATCCCTTCCTATGTATGTTACCTTTGCATTTGTCAATACTTAAGTTTTTCTGCCACCATGCTGCACACTGGAGATGGAGCTACTAATTAGGTCCACAAAACACTTGGCTGTCACTGTAGATTTTTTTCTAAGAGTAAAGCATCAAATGTCTGGGTGCAAAAGCCAGTAAATCTGATTTTTCCTTGTTTAAAGTGTATTATAAATACTGTGTAGTAACAAAGAGTGGAATTTTGCCAGTGATCGCAGTTACATAGCAGAAATGCTTCCATTTTTTCTACTGAAATATGGTCCCCCAATCTTTGTACCATTTACAAATTGACAATTTTAGCAAGTTAAAATTGTTTCCTTTAGCTATGCAATTACTGTTACTGAAGTTACTAATGCAACCAAAGGAAAAAATGTCACCCAGTGATTGGTCAAATACAGAATCCCACTTATGTTTATTAATTAAAGGAATGATGGACTTTTGTGAGCACTTTCAATTAGTTTTATTGAGTAGCCAAATGTTTTAAATTAGCACAGATAAAATAAGCATTTGCATGTGTTACAAATGACTTTTTACAGGAATAAAACAGTGAAAATTACAAACTGTAAAAAGGAGGACAAGTAAATCCTGTCTCAGCTTCAGAAGGGGCAAGATTTATAACTTCATGCTGAAGATCTGTCTGAGTTTCAGAAAACAAGGATTTAATATTACAATATTATACACTACTTTACAAAATTAAATTTAAGGATTACATCCATAATAGTGAAAAAAAGCTTAAAATCACATTTGATGGTCCCTTATATAACAGCCATTCTGCATCTTTGATTATAAATTGTTAAGAAATTAACTCTGAATAAAAGAAATGTAAATCTTATTCTAGTTATTGCAAAATAGTCTATTTAGACTGAGACTCAAATATATTAAATTATAAAAGATAATGTATACAAATTAAATGGATGGTATTGATGTTGACTGAATTAACATTAATGTGTCAAACAAATAGTTAAACCTCAAAAACTAGAAAAATAGAGTACACGTGCTGTGGTAGGGTTGTCACACTAAGATAGAACAACCAGGAGCACCCTTCCTGTTTAAGATCTTAAAATAAACAAGTTATCCTTGACATTTGTAATACAGTGAGAAGTGTGGCTTAGGCAGTTTATACACTGGTGTGCTCTGCAATGATGCAAGAGTAATATGAATTGAAGCAGCAGGTTTTGTCCCCCACTGCATGGAATTAAACTACACATTCAATAGAGCAGAATAGTTCTTAAATACAATATAGACATTCCAAAAGCATTCTACTTCAAATGGGTTCATTTGCTCGCTTGTTCATAAGTTTAACAGAAAAAAATATTAGGGATCCTAACTTGAAATGTTGTTAAGTTATTGTTTTGGCTTGTAGACTGACATTCATAGCTGTTATCCTGGTTTACATAAAGCAAGTGACACTCTCTCTGAAACAGACACTATATTTAAAAATGTAAGTTTATGGAATATAATGACAAAGTATGTGGGGACAGTAAGAAAAACCAAAGGCTTTGGATCTGTTGTGAGATGCATGGAGGATTTCCAACATCCTAGTGGGTACATTTTATCATCATGTGCCTGGAGTGAGTTACCACTTAATAAAACTGTGGTTGTCTGAATGACTGATTCTCATTTAAGAAATAAAAAAAAAGTAGGATTTAAATGTGAGTGAATCTAGAAATAAAGTAATTTAATAAATTTTAAAACATAATTTTCCCCTATATACTTGCTATATATTTTCACTTTGAAGATAATGCACAATCTTATAAAAAAATTGAGAAGTACATTTCCACTAGTCATGTAGACACAGCAGGCAGGGTGTTTAAATCATCTTTGGGAGAAGTAAATCTGTTCCAAAATGCTCTTTTCAAAACATCACAAATCAACAGAGAATGATAGTGGCTTTTTTGTGCTCAAATTACACAAGATGTTTCTATGAAGAAACAGCTGCTTCTCCCCTGCATTGAGGTAACTCCTGTCAGTTATACTGTAACTGGAGCAGAAGCAGATGAATGGCTGCAGAAATTGTGATCCTACCAGATCCTGTTAACTCTGCTTTGCAAAACCTTCACAACTTTACTAGCTTAGTCACAATATCTACTTGCCTACCTTTTACTCAGTGAAAAGTTACTTGACCCCAACAAGAAGATTTTTGCAAGTCCGTTGTAAGTGTATGAGCATTAATATGAACTAAAAGCAAAATAAAGCAGAAAACATTTTTTTCCACATCAGAGCTCCTCCATGGGCATATAAGGGGCAGCAATCGACAAGCAACATAAAGAGAAACAGCCTGTCATCTACAGATTGATCCCCAGCTGATGTACTTGAATTCCCTTGTACTTTACACATCTTACATTTAAGAATACCAGCCTTCTGTAAATCCAATTTCCATGTTTCATTTGTAGCACTTGCAGGTCTGTCAGTTAAATTAAAACATGTATATTGTGTGCTCACATGGCCCTGGAATTAGGTTTGTTACATAGCTTCAATAAAAAAAGATTTCTGAGAACTTTAAATATATTCACTGAACTACAACACACTTCCTACCAATATGTTTTTCCATTTATTTCAGGAGCAAAATTATTGGATTCAGTTTCAGATGTCAAACAAAATATTCAGTGTTATCTCAAAATATATTGATAAATTAAGATTGAAATGCTATCACTGCCTCATTTCACAAAAAAAATAATTTTATGGGCCTAACATTTAGTTAAACTACATTAGATAGATTTCTGTTCTAATAGAACACACAGAAAGGATCAGATGGTTTAATGCTTTGCCTTCTTTTCCCCACTTTCCTGCCATTTAATGAAATATTAAGACAAGACAAAACATTATTTTTAACTACAAACACAAGGCTCAGTGTCAGTCTTAACCCATTTTTGCTGCCAGATCACTTGATTATAGTATTCAGTTTACACATTATACTATGCCAACTTTGCCTTTAAGGTACAAGAACACTGATGTATTTAAAAGCTTTTTAACAAATTACTTCAGTCTCTCTCAATCCAGCTACGCCAGTTTAAGCTACCTTTATACCTGTTCAACATAACGATTTCTAGAACATTACATCCTAAAATTTTCATAATTGTTTTTCAAATATTTGTTCATTTCACAATGAATTGTTTCATTGCTACTTTAAGTGTACCAGATAGCTCTCTTTTTTAAAAGAAATGTTCAATCTTTAATCAGTGGATATACGACAATATAATTTCCCTGCAACTCAATCATATTGAGATTTTAAATCTAGCAGCAAAATAACACCCCCAGAAATGCAAAACTAAAAGTTACAGAAATATACATTTTGAACAAAACTCCATTTTACAAAATGTATTTCACCCCTTCAATATTGCCTTTGCAAATGTACTTCATGCTGCACTGCTTACAGTAAAAATTTAATATGCAGCAAATTAAAGATTCCCCAACCTCTTCAAATAGATTTTGATTTTTAAAAGTACAATATTATTTAGTTGCACATATGATTCTCAGTTGTGGTCCTTTATTTGCTTTGTTGAAATCACAGTGAGAACTTCTCATCAACTTCACCAGGCCACAAACTTCACAAAAGATATTACAAGCACAAGTGTTCTTTACTGCAGAAATTTTCGCTAAGCAAGCGAGCCATACAACCCAGTGGTTCATTTATTCACTTGCTGCTGTATATGCAGGAGGAACTCATAGTATGATAAGGCAGACTCTGTTCTGTCTTCTATCATGTTCTGTAGGAAACTTGATTTCAGTGGACTTTCATCCCTTAGAAACAGAAATAAAATGACTGAGTGAAATGAAGCATTAACTAACCTCTACAGTATCGGATGAACTAGCATTTTGAAAGCTATTTAAAAATAAGTGCATCAACTTGTGAAGTGTAAATGAAAAGCTAGGACTGTAGGCCTCACAATTATTCATACCACAATGTTGCTGGATAATGTTTACATTTAATTCACTAAAATGTCTGATAAACACAGGCAACCTGGTTACATTGAGAACATAAGAGCCTCTCAATACCAACTGGCAGAGGGCCCACTCTTCTTTAAACTCCCATCAGGTTTGACATTTGATATGCTATCATCATAGTATTTATCTGTACAGAGTGTTGTGTGTAGTATCAAATGAAAGCTGGTGACATGGTGGTCAATAATCCCACTGTGATGTTTGTATAGATCGTGTGTAAAGAGTCGTGTGCTGGAAATATGATCCTAAAATGTTTTGGGGGGCAGACTTGATAAATTGTCCTAGACAAAGGAAGAGAAAGTTACTAGTGTGTAACTGGAGGTTCTATGAGATGTGTGGTCCCTATCTGTATTGCACAGGTGGGTAGGCAAGTGTGCTATGCACCTGAATCCTGAAGGGTTTCTTAGCAATGTCCACTGACCAACACGTCTGTGATGCATCCCCTCATGCTCCCAGCCGAGGGTGTAACAGGTAGTGCCTCTCCAGTCTCCCTCTTACCATTTTGGAATGTAGTCTGAAGCAGAGGGGATAGAGGACAGGTACCAGAATACAGATAGGGACCACATGTCTTGAAAAACTTCCAGTTACTGGCAAGTAACCTCTCTTCTTCTTCTTCGAGTGATGGTCCCTATGTGTACTCCATACATGGGTAACTTGTGATCAGTGCAGAGGTGGATGTGAGGGTGCCAATAGAAGCCTGGTCTGCAGTACAGCCTAGCCTACTGCTACTTGTGCAATAGCATATTGCATTGTGAACATGTGGACTGAGCGCCAGATTGCTGCACGACTTAGGTTTTGCCAGGACACATCCTCCAGTGAAGCCGACATGATGGCTTGCGCTCATGTAGAGTGAGCTGTGACTATCAGGTGGGGATACGCTGGATTGTTTGTAGCATTCACAGATGCTCCCTGAGACCCATTTGGAGAAGAGGCTTGATACTTGGACTATTCAGCGATGTGCGAAAGAACTGAGTCCTGTGAAGGTAGAAAGCTAGTGCATAGCAGACATCGAGGGATTGTAGGACCCTGTTAGTGGGGGAAGTGTGTGGTTTGGGGCAGAAAACAGAGACGAGGATGCACTGGTTTAGGTGGAATTCCGACACTACCTTTGGGAGGAATTTAGGGTGGAGCCATAGGGACACCTTGTCCTTGTGGAATATAGTGTGTGGAGAGGGTGATCTGCCTGGCTGAGGTTCTAGCTACCATGAATGTCACTTTCATCAAAAGGTGGGAGAGTGACCACATTCCCAGTGGTTCAAAGGGTGGCTTTCGGAAGGCAGAGAAGATGAGACTAAGGTCCCATGGGGAGCGTGGGCTTCGGTACTGGAGGAAAAGTGTTGAGTAAACCCTTAAATAAAGTGGATAGTGGTGAGGTGTGTAAATACTGAGGTGTAGTCCGGTGTGGGGGGAAGGGTAGAGAAAGACACTGATTGCTGCCAGGTGCAGCCCTATAGAGTTGGTGACTAGGCCAGACATTTGAGGGCAAGAAGGTAGTCTAGATTGACTGGTATAGATATCATACTCAGTGACAGTCACATTGAGCCGCGTACTGTGATGCATCTCCATTTACCTCAGTAGCATGCCCTAGAGGAGCCTCTCCAGCACCCTGGATAAAGATTTGCCACACTGAGGTGGAGCATGCCTGGTCTACCCTCCACCCTCATCCACATACCAGGCTGTGAAGTGAAGAGGGCTGGGATTGGGAAGCAGGATTCTCCCCTGATCTTGTGAGTAGATCTGGGAGAGTGTGAAGGCGGAGTGGTGTTCAGGTGAAGAATCTGAGGTGGTCCATGAACCAGAACTAATGGAGCCAGAATTCTTCCCTATTTCTGGTACTTCAGAGTGGCAAATAGGTCCCACTGAGGGGTGCCCCAGTTCCTCAGAGAGGTACTGTAGTGTGGCCTCATGTAGCTCTTACTCGTGATTGAAGTGGAGAGTCCTTCTGAGCGCATCAACCAGGGAATTCTGGGTACCTAGGAGATATGTGGCTTGAAGCATTACATTGTGTTTGATGCACCAGATCCAAAGGCGGATGGATTCAGGGCAAAGGAAGGGAGACTTGGTGCAGCCCTACTTGTTGATGTACACTACTGCTGCAATGTTGTTTGAGAGCAATTGAACATAGAGGGGCTGAATGAGCAGGAGAAAGGCCTGACACACTGAACAGACTACATGAAGCTCTAGCACAATTATGTACATCCTGCCCTCATGTGGTATCCACACTCCATAGACCATATGGTGATCCTAGTGGGCTTCCCAACCTCTGAGGGAGGTGTCTGTTGTGATGATGACCTGTGGTATGGAAGGGGAAAAGGGGGTGCTGATCATAACCTTGGAAGAATTGTGAGTGAGGCTACCATGATCCAGGGAACTACAATTCTGGCCTGCATATGGTCAGTGCTGCTTTTGTAGGTGGAGACGAACCACACCTGGAGACAACACATGGCCAGAGAGAGTGTGGCGGACCATGGTATGAGATCTGATGCAGGTACACAATGATGGACGTAAGTGTTGCGAAGTTGTACACCAGGAGGAAACCTCTTGCTGTAATGGAGTCAAGATGTGCTCTGATAAAGTATTGTTGGTGCAGGTATCAATACCGCCATATTGCCATTACCCAGGCCTGTTGAAGAATGGCCTCATTAATGGGTAGAGCCACTCAAGGGGTTGGTGACTGTCCAGGAGCATATGTTTTGGGTCCTAGACCTCTTCTAATGGAATACCCAAGTCTGCTGCTACCCTCTGATACTTGCGATGGTCATCCAGTGGACAGAGAGGGAGAGGAATAAGCACCTTGTCTGGCAATGGTGAAGCAGCAGTGAGGACTGGAGGAACGGTCAATGTCTGTCTCTTCCTCAGACAGATGGTGTCACTGGGTAAATGGGGGATGGTCAATAAGATGTTTATGATGGTGTCTTGCATCAGTGGCAGGAATCCCAAGGTGCCCATTATGGTCAGAAAGAAGGGTCCCTGGGATATGGTGGGCCCCCTCAGGTAGAGAACAGGTCTCCACTGACAGATCATATGATGGGCGATAAGGCAGTCTGGGCCACAAGCCCAGACTTCAGCAAGACATCAAAGAAAACAAGGGTTCTGGCTCTGAGAACTCGGACTCCAAAAACGGTTCCAGCAATAGGGAGACCATCTGTCTGGAGGGTTGCAATACAACAATGGGACAGACTTCTCCAGTAGCAGTAGAGCTTTGTCCTCGGAAGTGGGGGTCCGGAGAGAAGTGGAGACTGTGGTGATTGAAGGATGAGTTCCTCCATCAAGACGACGACAAGACTCCTGGATGTCAGAGCCTGTGTGCCTCTGAAAATACCAGAGGTCCTAGGCAGCGTCTGCAATGCTGGCCTGTCTGAGAGGCACAGAGGCACCAGCAGGATGGGCAGTGCACATGCCAGTGAGTGTTCTGGATGCGTGGCTATCAGGGTAGTCGTCAGTACCATTGGATCCTGTTTGCACCTGGCCTTCACCCTCCACATGGGGAAGCTTGGGCGCTGGTCCAGTCAGATCCGCGCACAACATCTCACCCAATCTGGCCTGGCTTGAGGAGGAAATGCTGCACTTAGGAGCAGTCCATGGCAGAGTTCTGCTCTTATGCCCATGAAAGTGTTTTTTACTCTAATTTCGGGACTTACTCTTTGTCTTCGGCACCAATGGATCCAGGCATGTGATGTGCTCAGAGGGGCGCTCACCACCAGTGACAGTTGCTGTACCTGGGGTTCTGCTGCGCCCGCAGTTCCATGACTTCCTCCATCAACTACTTACAGAAAGCTTTGAGTTTGCTGGGTTTGGGGAGGGAAGAGATTGCAGGACTTCACTTGCTGAGGCTTGCAGTTCACAGAGAATGAGCGTGAGTTTTTAAATCCCCAAATCCAGGGTATAGTCCTGGGGAGAGATGAAGGGATGGGATGGGACAATTTCCCCAAAATGGGGGATAAACTACACTAACTTATCACTAAAATGACAATATACAATTATGTACAACTATATACACTGAACGAGGAGCGGTCCCTCCCTTAGCAAAACTCACAGCACAAAGGATCAGTGGGTCTGATACAGGCGATGTGGCGGTAAGAGGGAACTGGAGAGGCATTGGCCTGCATTACCTATTATGTCCTCGACAGAGAGCATGAGGGGCACACTGTGCATTTGTGGGTCAAAGGACACTGCTAAGAAATACTTCTGGACTCAGGACATAAGCGTGCATGAGCATCTAACATGTGGAATACAGATAGGGACCATCACTCGAAGAAGAATATTGATTTGCCTGTCTATAATGTAAACTGAGCATGGGGATGCCACAGACAACAGGCAATTTATCTCTATCTGCAGTAAACACCAATTATCAGAAGGATGAGGAAACGCATGATGTTAGCACTCAGGAAACGACTGAAGCCCAGGGAGTCGCCCTGATTCTTGAGATAGACAATTAACAATGGGGAATATGATGAAAAGCAAAAGGGCATCTTGTTATCCGTCACTGAGGGAACAAAGAGGTCAGTGCGTTTTGAATAATGAACGGTGGATCCCCAGCTACGTGGATTGGTGATGCTGAAAAGCAATTGTAGGTGAGAACAAAGTTTGAAGCCTGCTATGGTTATATGTAGACCTTTAAAAGCAGGTTATTCTTTTGTTTATTTGTAACCATTTTCTGTTTCTATTATCTCTGCTTAGTATCACTTATTCTTGTTCTTTTATAAATTCATCTTAGTGCTATTATATTAAAGTAAGGTGTGCATCCTCAGTTGAGCTAACAGCCTGGTGTGTATGCTGTCTCTTTAGAGACAGTGGACTTTGTCACTATATGCCCACAGAAGTACCAAGCCTGGATGCTTCAGAGGAACACTCTTCCAGAGGATTCAGGAACTGAAGTACGCTAAGAGTTAACCTGCAAGGCTAAGTTTGGTGTAGCAGAGTCTGAGGAGTCTGTTTAGCTAGCTAGCAGACAGGGGTGGCAGGAAGCTGTCACAAAGTATAGCACCAATAAATCTCTCGCTGAGACAGAAGGGTAGCAAGGTGACTTACAGTTCTGGATGCCCTGAGAAAGCATCAAACCTCCACAAATTAAAAAAAAATGACAAAACAAGAAAAGTTAAAATCACGTGTCAGGTTTTCAAGCATTTACAGTTCACAGTATGCACAACTCGTGTGAAGGCAATGCAGCATAAAATGTCACTACAGTGGGTGACATGACTATGCATACTCATGTATTAGAGTTGTCAAAAAGAACTTACCTTATTATATACAGTATAGGGAAGAATGGTCTTTGCTCTCTCAGCCAAGAGATAAAAGCTATTGTTCTGGTCGATTCAGCTGTTTCAAGTTCTGGAAGATGCGTCTATTAGACAAAGGTTATCATTAATACATAACATACTCTCTCTTTAGGAAACAGAGTTAATTTAGTGTTAACGAAAAGGGCCAAGCATCGTAAACAGACAAAGCAGGTACAGCTAGTATGAAGCTGTTCCACATACCACTGCAATTTCAGTCTCCGATCATCCTTGAACAAACCATCAAATTGTGCCAAACTCAACAGTGGCTTTGGGCTGTCACAACTGGGACTACATTAACAGATTCATTTTCACTTGTAACCTGAACTAGGATTTGAATTTTCCAGCAACTGAAGGCTGGTGAGCTAACCCACTCTCCTTCCTGGCCCCAATATTCTCAATCTGCTGAGACTTTTACTGGATCTAACTGATAGTTATCAACTTCTTATTGGGGTTTCATGGTGAGTGAGCTGGATTAAGATTATTTTAAGTGGGGAATCTAAGGAAGAATGTCATATGATGGGGGAAGTGAGCTGTTCCTGAAACTGGAATTAATTACAAATCAGCTACAATTCTGAAAGGCTCTTTAGCATATACAGGTAATATGACAAATAACTTAAAAAATACAATCTATTTAAGACCAAAGCAAGCTCTTACCATATTCTGTGGTATTGATGCATAACTTGGAACTCCAAGGACTTGGCTGATAAAATTCTGTCCACAATTCTTTCCGACCCACATAAACATTACCTAAGAGACAGCCCAATAATGATATCATTAATCTATGCAATACATACCCCCTTATACTCTTCTGTATACCTAAAGCGCTCAGTAGTTTTCAGAAAAACCCACAAGTTCACATAAAATTTTAACTTACAGAGCCAGCATCCATAAGATAAGCACCGTCCCTACTCAACTTCTCCACAGACAGCTGGAGAATGGGTGGTTGAGGTATAGTTCTATCATTGATGTTGAGGGCTCCCTAAAGAGAAAAATTGCTATGATATAAGTATGCCTCTAGGTATATAGATGAGAGGCAAACAGGAATGAGAAATATTCAAGTGGAATACGTTTTATTAGTAAAACACAATTAAGGACAAATTATACCCCTTGCACCCAAGTGCATCATCTGTTGCTATCTGACTTTTATATTCTTAAAATTCTAATATAACATATACTTTAGAATAAAAAGTCTTTATTTTGTCTTAATGAAATCAATTCTCTTCTGAAAACTTCATACAATTATGTTAGCTTAAAAATCTGTACGCTTAGAAGTCTGGATGTACAGAATTAGTTTGCCTGCACCGAGTAACTTCATGGAACTAATGACAGGACTTAGAAGGAAGCTGTACAACAGTATGGAAAACATCATTCCTGTTGCAGCATATCCTCTTTTAATGAGATGTACTTTGTAGGGCAACAGACTATTTTCAAATCAGAATGCTTGCTATATTTTTCAAAATGGCTGTCTAAAGAATCCAATCCACATTGTGTCTAGAGTGAGGTGTTAGCCACACGTTCCCTCCAGAGCCCATCTATACCACCCCTAATAGACAACCTGGAAAATAAAGGAGCTGCATCTTCTATGTATGTATGGTTTACAGTATTTGGAAGTAGTATAAAATCCTGGAACCATCCCTCATCTCGAGACTTATAATTCATGAATATATTGCTTCCAAGTTATTGCTGCAAAACTTGATTTAGAATAAGTCTGGATTACATGGAGGGGCAATTTAGTGCAGCAGTCTATCATTTTTAATAATCACACATTTAGGCATGATTCATGTCATGTGACTCAATTCAAGTGCTAAGGAATTGTCCCATCAGTTTGCCTTTAATGGATAAGTTGTTTTGATCTATCTTGAAAACTTTTAACCTTGTGACAGGCTGCAAGCTCTCAGCCTACATGTCTTGAAGAACAGAGTTCTTATTTAAAGGGTTTTCTATGTAATACATATTCTTCACTACAAATAAAGGTCTTTGGAACCAAGCAACCATAGAACAAGTGTAATAAGTAAAAAGAAACCATACCTCGTCTGTGAGATTGTCAACTCTGTACAGATTGGGATGGGTCATAAGCATGAGGTAAATTAGGGGCTGGTTTTTCACTTGACACATAGTAAAAATACGCTCATCTAAACGGATATTTGTCCCAGTTTGGAATGCTTTCTGTGAATAAAACGAGTATTTGAAATATTTTGTTATTAATTCAAAGTCAACAAGTAAAAAGCACTAGACAAAGTATCACACATTTAAGATGTTTATATAACAAGAGTATGTATATTGCCTACATCTGCTTTTGATTACCTACATTAAAAATATTTTGAGTCCCACATAAAATTTAGCCTTAAATATTTTGATCTGAAAATATAATAAAAGTCTGGATCACTACAGTGACCTTCCCAACTTCATCAATTAAGAAATGCAGATAAATTATCTGCACTCAAAGCAAGTTTCATATATTATTTATATGCGAACAACTTTGTGACTAATCTCTCAAGTAGTGTATCCTGGGACTCTGGAACCACTGACATGATATACTGTAATATATATTGGTCCTACGTCTGTAGAACACTTTCTGAAGTGTTGAGTTGGAATGACATATTAAGATGGATTTTAAAAAAATTATGCTTACTGCTTTGTCTCAAGAAGCTACATTATGATACTTTAAAACCGCAATCCAAAGATTTGTTATGCTTAATCCTTTGGCTCTAATGCACATCTCTGTCAGAGGCGTTCTGACAATGGTAAACGCACTCCATTACCTTACAGACACAAAGCAGCTGAACTGTGGCTGAAGCAGGACCCCATCCCAAACAAGTATTGAAAACCATTCAAGTGTTTGACTTTGTCTCTATTAAAGAGATCAAATCTCCCCAGCATAAACACAGCCATAGTATAGACTTGACAAGAGTTTTTAGTATCATTTGAGAAAGTGTGCATGAGATGATTCCACCAGGTCTTGATCATACTGCATTCTTAAAGAGTAAACCATCTATCCTAACACTAACCATTTTGTATACTAGTTCAGGGGGACCCACGGCTGAAAGCCATTTTCAGAAATTGTTCAGTTTTCTAGTGTAGACAAGACTCCGGAATGCTGCAAATCCCTTTGTTAGGAAAGCCAACAAAGATCAGTTCTTTGCAAGCTAGCACTTAGCTCTCTCCCTATACTCCACATTAAGCTGGTGTACAGATCTGCTTTATCAGCAGCACACAGAGTGAAACTCCTCAAAGCCACACTGAACAGCAATTGCTGCATGTTCCCCAGGCTAGCAGTCAGGGGTGTCAGGCAACCAAGACAAGTATCCCCATATTACTCCCTGCTCCCACTTCCCTTTGCTTCCTCTCTTGGCTGCCCACTTCTACCTCAATATCAATGTACTCCTAGGCACCCAAGCTTCTTTCCCCCTACCTCCATCTCCCTGGTGCTATTCTTCACTATAGTCCCCATCCTACACTGCTGCAGCACTATACATGGAACAGAAGCCCCTTTCTCTCCTTCTCTGTCATGACACACACCACGCCACAACTATATCACCTCCCTACATTGTTCATAAACATTCAAGTTTTATCATAAATACATCTGACATAAGCTCTAGATGCAGTTCCTAAACACAGCCTATAAACATATAACATCAGTCAGATTTAGATCTTATGATAACTTTTAAAAAAAAGTCTTTGTGGGTGGCTGACACACACACAAGTTATCTTCTACTACAGTTGGCCCCAATGAAAGCCAAGATGAACAAGCAAGTCTTGCTTTGCAATGGTACTGAAAACATTTAAAAAAAAATAAAAAAAAAAAAATCACCAAATCCAGGGCCTGGAGAAGTGAGACAAGAAGTTGGTTGCAGAGCTGTTCCATTTATACCAGAAGAGGCTATTATCTTAAATGCAGAACAACCTCAATTACTGTGATAGTAAATGGAGAAAAGGCTGGTTTTAAACAAACTGGATCTAAACCAATGAAGAAATGACTCCCCTTCAAATTTTGCCAAAACTCTACACACTATCTCACAGAAATGTTTATTTATAGATCATTCAGACTGACACACTGAATATAAAAACATCCTTTAGAAAGATTTTACTTTCATTCTTACTTGTTTTAAGAGAGCCAGTACATGAAGTGGAAAGAGTCTTAGGGAATAGGGAGCCATCAAACCAGGTTGCTGAATGCTTAGGACTGAAGAGCGGTAAGCCGAAAGGGAATCAATTATAGCATTCACCAAGGCATCCCGAGCATCACTCAAACTAGCAGAAACTGACCGGTCCACAGCTAAAAAGCAAGAGAAAGAAGTTTAACAGCTAAATTATACCTGATTTCTTTTCTAGGAATTACTGACATGTATTATTTTGTATTTTTTAGCTCCTCATGTCAGGATCTTAAGATGGTTACCAACACACATTAAAGGAGCTTTAACGTGCCACCAAGAGGCAAAGAGGGATGGGAACATTAATGGTACAGCCTAGAATAAAAAATCCAGGAGTCTTAATTGCTGCTCTAACTTCTGATGTGCAGAATTCTAAAGCCATATCAAACAAGGTGACAACCTACAGATATACTGATATCTTCATACATCAGAGTAGCTGTAAGTCATATGGCAAAAGTGCCTTCAACCATTCAGATGTTAGGATACCTCCCTTGTAATCTTGCTTCCTGGAGAATTATTCCTCAAAATTTTCAGATATTTTACACATGTACATTACAGAGCATCATGCTTACCCATATTGGCTAATAACCCTGTAATAGCTTGTACATCAGCCCCCAGATACACATCACTCAGTGTTGTAACAACAGGTAAACACATAGTGTGGACTCGAATCCTTCTTTCACCTACAGGGGAAAAAATAAATGGGTACAATTGCCAAATGGCATTTTCCACACCATTATCTAAGCTGTGTTTTGGGCGAAGTCACAAATCACAATTGTAGCAAAACTGAAGTCTGTACAATAAAATTTGCAATTAGTCTATATTTCATATAAATAACTTACAAAACAGATTTAATACACCATTAACTTGTCATACGAGTGTATTAAATTAACGCCTATCAAGCAGCCAATTTTATATCTTTGGCCAATTTATTTTTGAGCTAAAATTGCTCATTTCTGATTAGAACAAGTTTTTCAGCAAATCTGTAAACTTCTGAAATGCAGCTGCTGAATAATAAACAACAACTATCACCAACAGCAGCTGAGGAATGAGTGTGCTAAGGTGTTAGTACTCTACCTTCTCTTATTGGGGATACAAAAATGCAGCTGAAGTTGTTATTTACTTACTACAAACAAACCAGATTATAATTTTAAGAATTTACACACAATGGCAGCTAACATATTGTAGCACTGTACCAGCCAATGCTGTTTACATTTCTTACCTTTGCTGGACGTGTACAGTAGTGCTGACTGAAAAGAAACAACTGGCATGTCAGTGAGACTTTCCTCTACTGACATTTGTACAGCATATCCTGCATCTGGGTTTACATTGGGTAAAGACAGCAAGTCTGTTGATCGCACAAAGAAGTTCCCATGGAAGGTATGAATGGAAAGACCTACGAAAGGAAAAAACATGCAATCTGTTTTATTAATGTTACTTTTGCCATTTAATGAAAACTATGAACCAATTACATAGTTGCTCTGATTTTTAGATTGTGTTCTACTCAGGATTATGGACAAACTCTTTTCAAAATACAGCTCCTTTAGTAAATGTAAATATCTCAAATTGCATATTAATTTGTAGCATGCTCTAAAACCAATGGTTACCAAACACTCAGAATACAAGTCAGCTCAAAGATTAATAATGTTCCAAACTTCTTTAACGCTGAAACTCAATGTGCAGATAAACGATACGATCAGTCATTTAAGGGAAAGTTCCATATACAGCACAGAAAAAGTACTCTTTCTGTATAAGCACTACCCTTGGAAACCAGTGGTTGACTTCTAAAAAGGTTACAAATTAGGGCTGTCAAGCAATTAAAAAAATAAATTGTGTTGTTTAACAGCACAATTAATAGAATATTATTTATTTAAATATTTCTGGGTGTAGTGGTTGAAGAATGATGGGGCATATGAATGTTTTATGAACGCACTAGCAATGCCAGCTACAAAAGTTCAACGCAACTGCTTGTTCTCACTTTCTGGTGACATTGTAAATAAGAAGTCGACAGCATTATCTCCATAAATGTAAACAAATTTGTTTGTCTCAGTGACTGGCTGAACAAGGAGGACTGAGTGGACTTGTAGGCTCGAAAGTTTTACATTGCTCTTAAAAAAAAAAAGTTATGTAACCAAAAAAAATAAAAATCTACATTTGTAAGGTGCACTTCCACGATCAAGTCATCGCACTGCAGTATTTGTACGAGATGAATTGAAAAATACTATTCCTTTTGTTTACCATTTTTACAATGCAAATATTTTTAAATAAAAAAATATAGTGAGCAGTGTACACTTTGTATTCGGTGGTGTAACTGAAATCAATATATTTGAAAATGTAGAAAAACATCCCAAAATATTTAATAAATTGCAAATCACAATATTAATAGCACTGTTTAGCAGTGCTATTAATATTGTGATTTATCATGATTAAAAAATTAATCATGATTAATTTTTTTGAGTTAACTGCAATTAACAGCACTATTACAAATATATGACACTGAATTCAGTTAGACCCAAGGTACAGGAGACCTTGTTACAATAATACACTGTTGGAATGCTTTTGCTGCTTAATAGTTTTTAGATCAGGGGTGGGCAAACTACAGCCCATGGGCCTCTCCTAACCAGCCCAAGCTCCTGGCTGGAGAGGCTAGCTCCTCTCCCCTCCCCCGCTTTCCCCCCTTCCCTGCAGCCTCAGCATGCTGAACAAGCAGCCCTCTGCGGGGACAAGGCTGCAAGCTCCGGCGGATCAGCGTGGCAGTGTGTCTGGCTCCGGCCAGACATGCTGTTCTGAGCAGCGTGGTAAGGGGGCCGGAGGGTTGGATAAGGGGCAGAGGATCTCAGGGGGGCGGTCAGGGGACGGGGGCCTTGGCTAGGGTGTGGGAGTCCCAGGGGGCCTGTCAGGGGGCAGGGGTGTGGCTAGGGGTCAAGGCAGTCAGGGGACAGGGAGCAGGAGGTTGGATAGGGGATGGGGTCCTGGGGGGTTGGATAGGGGCGGGGGGTTCTCTGGAGGGAGTAATCAGGGCAGTGGAGGGGCTTAGATAGGGGGTGGGGTTTGGGGAGTAGAGTGGGGGGTCTTGGGAGAGGGCAGTCAGGGGACAAGGAGCAGGGGGGCTTAGATAGGGGGGTGGGGTCCTGGGGGACAGTTAGGGTGGGGAGGTCTTGGATGGGTCAGGGATTCTTAGGGGGGGCAGTCAGAGGACAGGAAGTGGGTGGGGGTTAGATGGAGGTGGGGCCAGATTGTTTGGGGAGGCAAAGCCTCCCCAACCAGGCCCTCCATACAATTTTGAACCCCGATGTGGTCCTCAGGCCAAAAAGTTCGCTCACCCCTATTTCGATGAAGATAAGAGACAGTAAAATGTTTCCTTTATCCTCTCAGCTTATGGGAGAAAAAAAAAAATAAAAAAATCAGGCTTCTCGTTTAACCACAGGGCAAGACACAATTTTGAAAGTTAACCATGTAGCAGGATTATTAAATTGTGAATTCCTTATTTTTGCTTAAGGAGCATGTGGAAGCACATGGTAATGAAGCACCTATTTCTAGCCTTGGCATGTCACAGATACTGATCCTAAACACCACTGCACTTTGATAAACTCTTTTGTGTAGTACTACTAATTCTGTTCTCTTTTGTACAGTTGGATTCATAATGCCTGATTTTATGTGTACATCTTTGCCAACTATTTATTCAGGCCTATATAAAAACAAAATACCAATAAAACATTTTTAAATAATAATCTATGCAAAAAAAGATTCTATTCAGACCTTTGGTGCATCTTATCCTCATGACCGCCTCAAAGCCAATCTTTCTCGTTAAGTATCGTTTCAGCTCTTTCTGTAATTTCTCCACCTGGACAGGGTTGTGCTGATGATGGTAAGATTGATAGTAATACACGCTCCCTGCTGAATATCTCGATATACAGCCTAGAATAGAAAATGTGCATTGGTGGAGTTCAAACCAACATTTTTTGCTGCAGTCTTCAAATATCTGTTCAGATTAACCTAATTCTCCTTGTAATTTTATTTGCAGGCATGAACAGTTTAACATTAATAACCTTATTCTACACAGATATAGGCCTAGATATAATGTGTAGATGTGACCAATAACTTGCATGTTCACTTGATTATGAAGGTTATAAAGTGTGAAATGGATTTAAAATTGGTCTAAAGGAAAGATGGTGCCACACCATTCAGGAACAGAAATCAGAGGATATGTTAGGGGTAAGAAAGTAATTAAGAATGATAACGAAGGTTGCTTCATCATGCACTGAGGGGCAAGAATGAAAATAAATTCCTTCAGATTACTCACATCTTATTCCAGAATCAAAATAATCCTTTGAAATACTTCTATAAATCAAGGGGGAAGAGTGTTTTGGAAACTATCATGCTAACCAGAAGGAAGTTGTAATATTATGTCTCACTAACAGTGCCATTATGCATTAAGGGTGAAGTCATCTCAACGTGAAATTCAAATTCCATCTAATCCAGCAGGAGTGGGGAATCTACAGCCTGCTGCTTCATTTCATGTGGCCTGCCGAAGTCTCTGCACCGTGAGCCAGAAGCACCAAGCCCTGGAGTCCCTCTGCAGGGCTGGAGCTGTAAGCACCAACTCACCGTGTTGTAGGGAAAAGCTAGGATTGCCAAGCTGTTAAAATTCCAGTCAGTTTTATGCAGCTCCCAGAAGCAACTGGCATGCCCCTGCGGCCCCTAGGATCAGGGATGAACAGGAAAGCTCCACATGATGCCCCTGATCCCAGTGCCAGCTCCAGAGCTCCCATTAGCTGGGAACCACGACCTGGGGGCAGCACCAGTAGGTGCGGACAGTGCACACCATGCAGAGCCTCCTGGCCCCTCCACCTAGTGGTGGGACGTGCCAGACACTTGCGGGATCCATGAGGAGCCAGGGCAGGCACAGAACTTGCCTTAGTTCTGCTGTGATGCTGACTGGGAACCATCTAGCCAGAACCTGCACCCCAAACCCCCTGCCCTAGGTTGGAATCCCCTCCTGAACCCCAACTCCCTCCCAGACCCCACATCCCAACCTCCTGCCCCAGCCCTGAGCCCATTCCCACACTCCAAACCCCTTGGCTCCAGCCCAGAGCCCCTGACTGCACTCCAAATCCCTAAGCCCAAGCCCAAAGCCCGCACCCCCAGACTGAGCCTTCATCCCCCTCCCGCACCCTAACCCCCTACCCAAAGCCTCCTCCCACACCTTGGATCCCTCATTTCTGGCCCCACTCTGGAGCTTAAGGGAAGCCCTGAGGCTCTGCAGCTTGCCCCACTGCAGGGGGAAGCCCTGAGCCTGTGCACAGCTCATGACTGATTTTTTCTGTGGGTCAATAGCCCCTGATAGGAAAAAGGTTCCCCACCCCTGCTATTCACCCTATTCAGGTTCTTATACTATGCGTGTCATCATGGTATCTGATGTATGTTTAGTCCAGAACAAAGGGAAATCCTCTTTGTATAAATTTAGGATATGATCTACAGGAAAAAGGGTCAAGTTTTGTAAACAGAACTTGGAGCCACCAACAGACACAGACACAATCAGATACTGAGCTATGAACT
The DNA here is from genome assembly GCA_007922305.1 of Dermatemys mawii. Classification (NCBI taxonomy): domain Eukaryota; kingdom Metazoa; phylum Chordata; order Testudines; family Dermatemydidae; genus Dermatemys; species Dermatemys mawii. The sequence continues at coordinate 9,618,431 of ML677358.1, read as the reverse complement.
GGTTTGACATACAAGGATATAGCTACCAATTTCTTATTTTATTTTTTTTTTAAGAAGGCATCTCATGGCCCACTCTAGTGAGGCTTTTCAGAATCTGGAAATGAGGAGATCATACCCAGATAGTTTACACATATTTCTATTTGCTAAACAGGACTTTGTTTAAATGTTTCTAGAACTTCGATTTTTCTCTAGTAATATTAGGGAACAAGTCCTGACAATGTTCCAAGAGATGAGAAAATCTCAATGCTCAGGTAAGAAGAAAACAGGCTGGTTAGCTTATCAAACTCCTAAAATGAAATACCATAATCTCTACCCATAGAAATGTCAAACAGTGAGTAGGGAAACAATCTCATAAGTAACCCTCTTGGGCATGGTTACTAATGGCAACCATGACATTAAAATGAGAGAGTATGTGCAAGTGAAAGAGCAATATCAATTTTGTTTTAGCATTACAGTGTTCCTCAGAACACTGAAGCTACAATCTTAAACAGCAGCTTATAATGACTTACCCAAAGAAGCCAAGTCAGAATACTGCCCACTAAGAAGGAACAAGTCAACTGCAACCTGCTGCCCTGAACAGTCCAAGGCTAACTTCTTATAGAAGTCAGTGGATGGTGTAAGATGTATGTCCTGTTAATACACGAAAATAGAAAAGAGGAATTCCAACAGGCACACACTCATGTGTCCTAATTTCAGTGACGTTCAGCACTGCATCCCACACTAACTTCAATGGCTGTTCTGAGTGCTCAGTAACTTTCAAAATCAGAGCACTGCTCTGTGTTTATAGGTTTCCTTGTTAGTAACATTTGATTAATACAGTATAAGAATGTCAGCTCTCACCACACAGCTACAATAAAACTAACCATGCAATTGAAAATTTATATAAACTCATGCAACAGGATTGTACATTTTCATGATCTGTATTTAAAGAGTGTTTTTGTAACCTTTGCAGATGCTCTTTGGTTAGGTTCTTCTCGGGATTTCAGTGATCCCACCCCTACAGATGGAAGCTGTGTCTGGAAGACAGAAATTCGACCACCAGTGGGAGACATCAGTTTGAAGGCAGCTTGCAGCGCAGGTCCCAGAGCACTCTGTGTTTCCAGGGACTTGGTAAACATCTGTGGCAAGGTCCTCAGTAAATCTTGAATTAGCTGGTATAAAGTAAAAAGTTACTCAGAATTAAAAAGTTTCAGAAGAGATTTCTCTTCTGTTGCACAGGCTATTTATTATGCATGTAACATTGAGTACTGCCACTACTAAAGAGATCAATTAAATGTATACACAAAGAAGAAACATTTAATACCTTAAAACAAGATGTGAGGGTCATTTGCTGTTTTACAGCACCCAGCCAGCACTAAGGCCTCTTAAAATCTGGCTTATCTGACCTCTTCTTTTTCACTTTAAATTTAGTATTTATAAAACTGTAGACCTAATTAAGAGTTATTTTGAACATTTGACCTCAGATGACCAAAGCAACTTTCCAAAGTTAAATTATTCACTTTTTCCTTGTCTGTCATCTACTACTCACATTAAGTGCTGTTACACACACACTCCTCTTTGAGCAGAGTGGATTTATTAATCTCATCCAATGACTGGGAAGAAAGTCCCAAATCTGCTGCAAACTTATTGGAAGTATGTGAACTGCCACCATAACCAAGTCTCCATGTGGAAGTTCTCAAGTTTCACCTAGAGTGACCTTCTACAATATTCCATAACCTACTGCTTCTAATAAAACAAGATCCCTAGCACAAAAAGCTAGGAACTCAATATGGCAAAGCTCGCCAACATTTTCAGTAGGGCCATCAAGCGATTAAAAAATTAATTGTGATTCATCATGTTGATAAACAATAGTAAAAGACCATTTAAATATTTCTGTATATTTTCTACATTTTCTAATATATTGATTTCAATTACAACCCAGAATACAGTGCTCACTTTATATTTATTTTTTATTACAAATATTTGCACTGTAAAAGATAAAAAAATAGTATTTTTCAATTCACCTAATACAAGTACTGTTTAACAAGCAATTGCTTTATTATGAAAGTTGAACTTACAAACGTAGTCCTACTTCTTGTTCAGTCACTTACTCAGACAAACAAGTTTGTTTACATTTATAGGAGATATTGTAACAAGTAGTGGGTAGCATTATCACCTGAAAACAAGAACAGGCCTTCGCATGGCACTGTTGTAGCTGGAGTTGCAAGATACTTCTGTGCCGGATGCACTAAAGATTTTTATTCCCTTCATGCTTCAAACACCACTCCTGAGGACATGTGTCCATGCTGATGACGGGTTCTGCTTAATAACAATCCAAAGCAGGGCGGACTGATGCATGTTCATTTTCATGACTGCAATCAGATGACACCAGCAGAATGCTGATTTTTTTTTTTGGTGGTTTGGGTTCTGTAGTTTCTGCATCAGAATGTTGCTCTCTTAAGGCTTCTGAAAGCATGCTCCACACCTCCTCTCAGATTTTGGAGGGAGATTGTTAAACCTTGGGTCCAGTGCTGTAGCTATCTTTAGAAATCTTACATTGGTACCTTCTTTGCATTTTGTCAAATCCACAGTGAAAGTACTCTTAAAACAAACAAGATGTGCTGGGGCATCATCCGGGACTGCTATAACATGAAATATATGGCAGAATGCGAGTAAAACAGAGCAGGAGATGTACAAATTCCTCCCGCATGGAGTTCAATAACAAATTTAATTAACACTTTTTTTTTTTTTTTTTTTTTTAAACGAGTGTCATCAGCATGGAATCATGTCCTCTGGAAGGGTGGCCAAAGCATGAAGGGGCATAAGACTGTCTGGCACATTTAATGTCTTGTAATGTTGGCTACAGCACGCGAACGCCTGTTCTCACTTTCTGGTGTTGCTGTAAATAAGCAGCAGGTAGTAAAGGTAAGCAAACTTGTTTGTCTTAGCAATTAGCTGATCAAGAAGTAGGACTTAGTGGGCTTGTAGGCTATGAAGTTTTACTTTTTTTTTAAAGAGTGCTGTTATGTAACAAAAAAAAAATTTACATTTGTAAATTGAACTTTCCCAAAAGAGAGAATGCACTACAGTACTTGTATGAGGTACTATTTATCATTTTTATAGTGCAAATATTTATAATAAAAAATATAAAGTGAGCACTGTACACTTCGTATATTATGTTGTAATTGAAATCAATATATTTGAATGTAGAAAAATATCCAAAAACATTTAATAGATTTCAACTGGTATTCTATTATTTAATCATGATTAAAATTGCAATTAATCACAATTAATTTTGGAGTTAATGGCATGAGTTAACTGCAATTAATCTTAATCTTATTACTAAATTTTAAGTTATTTCACCTAGTAAGAGACATGCACTAGATTCCCTTATTCTTTAAATAAAAAAAGAGACCTAAGATAGTTAAAGGACACCATTAACTTGAAATGTAACCAATTAAAAGTGATTTGGCAATACTCTGCTTGCTTGTTTTCTTAAGAAAAGATGAGTCTCCATAGAGAAACTGGCTAACTACATAAGGGAAACAGCAACACTAATGCAGTTAAATGCACAAATAAAACTGAACAAAATATTTCTATTTACTTCAGTTCAGTAATTTTTGTTATAAAAGTAGACAAGAAATTTAGACAAGCTTGATTTAAACTGACATTATTTCATTAAGTACTATGCAAGTTATCAAATGCACTTCATATTGCCTGAATGTCACCTAAACAGTTTAAGACAGGTCTTACCTCTTTGTTTTCATTTAAGTTTACTAATAAGTTCTCTGGCATGGGTATAAACACATCTGGAAAAGCAGAAAAATGAACCAATTAAAGCTATCTGAAAACATTTCAGCTAGTTTTCGGACCAGTCTGGGTCTTACTCTGCCCTCAGTTATACCTGTGCAATCCCTTGCATTTCAATTTGAGATACTGATTATTTAGCATGGAAAGCAAAAGAGTAAAAGAGGATAAGAACATGATCTCTAAAACAAAAGTATTGTGAAAAACTATCAGATGCTCATTTTTGTATTATTTACCCTATCCAACACTATAAAATGAAAGGTCACTTTAAATTAAATGGCAGTACAATTAAGAGTAAAAAAAAAACTTTTAAGCATCATACAGCCACTTAGAAATTATAGGAAGCTACTGAGATCAATAGTTTAAACAGGATTGTAATACAAAACTTAGATAATTTTAGGAGTTAAAGTAGAATGCCAGGAAAGTTGACTTCATGTTTCAGGTCATGAACAGATCACCTGTGAAGGTCACTAAAGAAGCCCTTCTATACATCGCAGCATTGTACAATTAACTTGAATGGGCCTTATCTGAGACCTTAGATACATTAAATAGATTTCACTACTCTCTGAAGCATCTGGTGCTGGCCACTGCTAAATGAATTAGTGATCTGATCTGGCAACTCCCAGCATATGTGAACAAAAGAACAACTATACTAGCTCAATATCCTGTCTGATGAACTGGGCCGTAGACCACGAAAGCTTACGCCCAAATACATTTGTTAGTCTCTAAGGTGCCACAGCATGCCCTGGAGTAACAAATTCCACAAGTTGACTGTGCATTGTCTGTAGTACATGTAGTACTTCCTTTTGTTTATATGTAACCTGCTGCCTATTAATTTCACCAGGTGACCCCTAATTATTGTGTTATGTGAAGGAGTAAACACTTCCCTATTCACTTTCTTCACACCATTCATGATTTTATAGACCACCCTAAGCTGAACAGTCCAAGTCTTTTTAATCTCTCCTCAACAGAAGTTGTTCTAACACCCTTAATCATTTGTCTTGCCCTTCTGCAATTCTAATCTATCTTTATTTAGCTGGAGTGACCAGAACGGCATGCAATTTTCATGGTGAGCATACCATGGATTTATGAAGTGGCGTTATGATTTTTTTTGTTTTTTTTTAATTTTCTATCCGTTTCCTAAAGGTTCCTGACATTGTTAGCTTTCTTGACTGTTGCTACACATCAAGCTGATGTTTTCAGAGAACTATCCAGGATGCTCTGAGATCTCTTTCTTGAATAGTAACAGTTAATTCAGATCCCAATACCTTATTATTTACCTCTCTCCATTGTGAAAATTGACCATTTATTCCTAACCTTTGTTTCCTGTCTTAACTCATGAGAGGACATTCCCTCTTATCCCATGGCTGCTTAGTTTGCTTAAGAATCTTTAGTGAGGAACTTTGACAAAGGTTTTCTGAAAGTCCACGTGCATTATACTGGCTGGATCACACTTGTCCACATGTTTGTTGGCTCCCTCAGATAATAGATTGGTGAAGCATGATTTTCTTTACACAAGCTGTGCTGAGTCTTCACCAACGTATCGTGTTTATCTAATGGTCTGATCATTCTGTTCTTTGGCATAGTTTCAACCTGCCTTCAATTTGCCTGTTACTGAAGTTAGGCTTACCAACCTGTAATTGCCTTTTTTTAAATTATTACCTACCCTCCAGTCATCTGGAACAGAGACTGATTTAAATGGTAGTTTCATATCAGAGTTAGTACTCCTGCAATTTTATTTTTGAATTCCTTCAAAACTTTTGCGTGAATATCACCTAGTCCCAATGACTTATTGCTGTTTATGGCTCAGATGCAGAACTCTGCTCTATATCCTCTGCAGTGAAGACCAATCCAAAGAACTCATTTAGCTTCTCCAAGCTGGCCTTTTGAATCCAAGTTGAATGCTCTTTTGGCATCTTGATCATCCAGTGGCCCCACGGACTGTTTTGCAGGATTCCTGCTGCTGATGTACTTAAACATTATTTTTGCCATTAGTTTGTGTGTCCGTAGCTGGTTGCTCTTCAAATTCTTTCTTGGCCTGCCTTAGTATAACGTTACACTTGACTTGCCAGAGTTTATGCTCCTTTCTAATTTCCTAAAAGGGATCTGATTTAACTTTTAAAATATGCTTTTTGGCTCTAGATGCTTCTTTTACTCTAATGTTTAGTCATGATGGCATGTTTTGGGGGTTTTTTATGTAGCGTATACATACAGTCTGAGCCTCTATTATGGTGTTTTTAAATAGTCTCCTTGCACTTTGCAGGCATTTCACCCTTGTGATTATTCATGTTAATTTCTGTTTAACTAGCTTCCTCATTTTTGTGTAGTTCCCCTTTTTTAAGTTAAATGCTGTTATGGTGAATTTCTTGGATATGTTTACCCCTTACAAAGATGTTAAATTTAATTACATTATGGTTATTACCAAGCAGTCCAGCTATATTCACCTCTCAAACCAGATCCTGTATTCCATTTAGGAATGAATCAAGAATTGCCTCTCCCCTTTTAAATTCCAGGATAAGATGTTCCAAGAAGCAGTCTTTTATGGTATCCAAAAATTTTATCTGTGCTTTCCTTCCTGAAGTGAAATGTTCCTAGCCAGTATGAGGATAGCTGAAATCCCCCATTATTATTGAGTTTTCTCCTTTAGAGCCTCTCTACTCTCCCTGAGCATTTCACAGTCATTGTCACCATTCTACTTAGCTGATCGGTAGTATATTACTATTGCTATATTCTTATTGTCCAAGCATGGAATTTCCATCCTTGGAGATTCCATGGCACAGTTCAATTCATTTACGATTTTTACTATATTTGATTCTATTCTCTCTTTCACATATAGTGTCATTCCCCCAAGAGTGTGACCTACCATCATTCCTTTAAATTTTGTACCCTGGTACTATCATGTTTCATCAATTATCCTTATTTCAGCAAGTTTCTGCAATCTTAATTATGTCAATATGCTAATTTAATGCAAGGCACTCTAGTTCACCCATCTTGGTATTTAGAATTCTTGACTGTGCCAACATGTATCAAAATCATTAGCTATCATTTATAAAAATTAAATTTAGATATTATTCTTACATACCTTCAATATCTGAAACTATGAGCATCTGAGGCTGAGAGAGACCTTCCTGAAGACTGTAGAAATGGATTGTGCTGTCAAATGTTATAAACCCTATTTTTGTTCTAGTGTTCCCAGGAAGCCTAAAAATCAAAAACAGCGTTCAGCAAGTTGATTTTAGTTAGCCTACACTGTTCAAGTGCAAGTACGTTCTCTCAGAGCTATTACAATGACATATGGTAGAGGGACATTTCATTTCTGCTGGGAAATATAGCTTCTGCAATATCCACTGCATCATTCTCAGACTAATGCTTACACTTCCCTCCACCCCACCGCAAACAAGTAGTTAGAACTACTGCAGTACTGAAAATTGTTCATAGCTTGGCTTTGAGCGACTTTACAGCAATTACCTGTGTTGAGAATTACTCTAAAGCAATGGTTTTCAACCTTTTTTCATCGGTAGAGCCCTAAACATTTTTGAATGGAGTTGTGGACCCTTATGGAAATTCAACCTGTCATCTACGTGGGGAAAGCTCCCTAACAATCTCCCCCACTCCTCTGAAAAAAATCTGTTCCATACTCTTCCCACCCATACCCAACACCCATCCAAGTTCACACCCAGGCTCCTTCCCAGCAATTTATTTCCCCCTTCTTCAGCTCCTCTGTTACTCCTGACTCCCGCAAGCCTCTGCACTGCTTCTAAGGGGTGCAGGAAATACGGTTCTGTATTGTAGTTTAAATGAATGATTACTGAGAGTTCTGTATTAATATGCCTAGTAAGGAATTTATTTGTCAGAAACAAATCTGAATCTTTTTTGTTGTCTGTACTGTTACAGACATACTTGCTTGATGACAGGTATTTTGAAATAAACCAAAAATAATTGAAACTGGTGTGAATATATTGTGTTATGTTGACAAGCAAAATATGCAGAATTATAAAATGTGTGTACATGGTTTTTAATTTTTTGGCGCTGAATTCCACTAGCAGTAAAAGATGTAAAGCATTACACAAGTTCATAGTGGGAGTAGCTACAAACTGTTACCTTGAGTGCATGTATGTACAGACATTTCCTAAACCTGAGGAGGATCCCTGTGTAAGCCTGAAAGCTTGTCTCTCTCATCAACAAGTTGGTCCAATAAAAGATATCATCTCACCCAACTTATGTCTAATGCAAAGCTTTATAGACATGCATGTGCATTTGTTGCAAGGAGTGCACACTGAATTACTGTTTCTAAAGCCACAGTTCCAAACCTTTGTTCAATGAAAATCTATGTTTTCTTATGCATTTCTTGCATTATTAAGCAAAAGCAAGAAGTTGTCTAATCAGACTGACAGGTACATTTTAAAATAAGGGGATTTATCATTGCGACTACAATTGTAAGAACTGAATTTAAGGCTAATTCCTATGCAGTACTTTGAAAATTTTCCTCTCTGGGTCATAAATGGACTGAATTAAAAAGCTGTTCAGACAACATTAAACTAGTTTCACCCAGATCACAAAAAACATTACCACACAGAAATACTGGAAATAAGGAAAAAAGATTAAATTCTGAGAAGAGAACGAAAACTTACAAGTCAAGATTGTCTAATAAGGTCTTGCAGACTGTATTCAAGTATCCCGTTTCTATTGCATTGTGGGAGACGTCAAACACAAAGAGATACACAGGAGGTTGAGGTGGACGTAGCTAAAAAAAACAAGAGATTCTTTATGTCCAGTGACTGAAATGGTCAGTCTCAGTTTATTGGTTATATTTCAGGTTTATATTGCATCATTCAGAACACATCCCCAAACAGAAATCTCTCTAATTTGTTTAATAGCAGACAAGTAAGCAATGATAGTACAGAAGGAAATATGGAGGGAAAATATATGGGATAAATTCTAGTCCTCGCTGAAGTGAAACTGTCAGATCAAATTTGGCCTGAAACTGATGTTTGTAAAAATAAGATTTTACAAAATCCAGAGTCATCAAGAATATTCCCACTTAATTTAACGATTACCAAAGGACTTTTTTCAAACGTTCCACTGCAATATTTGTAATCCGAACAGTGGAGCATCCTGATAGCGTTCAAGAGTCTGATAGTAATCCAAAAGTAAAAAAAAGTGACTAGTCAACATCCAAGCAGAGATAACACAAGGAAAAAAAATATAAATATCAATGTTCACTTTCTAACGTATTAATTTTTTAAAACCTAAGGTATTATTCTGAACAAGTGAATTTGTACTTCAACGTATTTGATTTGATATTGTCCCTTCAATAAGCTGTCTTCCCTAACTTCTCAGAACTGGTATTTTCCTATCTAGATGACACATTAGTTACTTTAGAAAAGTGCAGAAACAATGATACATTTAATCACTATTAGTTTAGTTTAGCTGATAATGCTTAAGGAGCAGATTCTGCAACCCTTATCCAAACACTCACCATGAAGTCAATAGGAGTACTTGGGTGAGCAAAGGTTGCAGGACTGGCCTTCTTGGTCTATTACCAGTGGTTTTAGTACAAGTATATCACCTTAAGTACGGTTTAAGCCCCAATAATGACCAAATTTTCCATTACAACAATATTAAGAGCTAATATGAACCAGAAATGAAGATTAACATTTAGAAGATGGAACAATAATTTTTTTACATATTCTTTAAGATTCTTTGCCTTAACATGACAGCATGTCAACAGAAACTAGATCATGTGTCCTGTGCCTGGGGTTTTCAACTTAGGGGTCCTGAATACATCTGGGGTTTGAGAGACACAACAACCGTTTCTTCATATTAAAGTGGTGGGGTCCAGAAACTTATAATTCAAGGTCACAATACAGAAAAGGTTCAGAAGCACTGCCACCCACAGCTATAACGGCAGAAGACAAAACTGATACATCTCAGATGCACTGTGGTGAGCATAATCAAATGACTTTTACTCATCTACCAAAAACAGAAGGGCAAGCAATGATTGTGTGCAATTTTTCTTAATATTAATATTCCTTAATATTGTTGTACATTAGTATAAGAAACCCTGGGTGTGAACACATGCAGACACCGCAAGGGCTTTAAAAAAAAAAAAAAAGATTTGAACCTGGAATTTTGAAAAATGAAACATGGGCCTCTACCACTTGAGCTATCTGAGGCCACCTTTAGCGGAGACAGCAGGTTTCTAGTCAGAAACCAGCCACTAGAGTGAGAACTGCTTAGATGCACTAGCCCGGTGGAGTTCTCTTCCTTGGGACCTAGCAGTACCTACACACTTTCCTATAGAAAAGTACAAAGTGATATTTGCAATTCAGATGTTAAAGTTTCACAGTGCTGTTTGAAAAAGCCCATCCTGCAAAATTTCTCAGATGTGCTCTTTGTGGCAGGGATTGCCTTACTAGGGGTCCTTGGAGCACCTTGCACAATAGGGATCTTTTCTGATTGAAGCCCCTAGACATTAAAGCAACACATAAAAGTTTAATAAGAGAAAACAAAACCTCACCATGTATTCAGAGGGAGCCATGAACTCAATAGTAGCATTTTGAACTTCAGGTCTTTTATGAGGTTCTCCATATACTCTTGTCACAGGATTGTACATGAATTCTTCAGGAACTACAGAAAATGAAAATTACAATTCATACTAACATACACTAATATGAATTGTGCTAGGATTTAGCACAGACATATCTGAGTAACCACGCTGCATCTGCAGTGAGATATTGTACAAGAGGAAATATATAGGGGGTACTAAGTAGGGCAGCAAGTTAGCACAATAATATTTCACATTTGGAGATTGTTTCGCACTCAATGAAGCTCTTTAGTGATCACGTCTTGGTCCACAGTGGAAGACTCCCTACATCACACAATCCTGATCTGGGAAGGACCAGACATACAGCAGCAGATCTCAGATGTCAGGATAAAAGTGTATTGATGGAATGCACAGAGAAATTCAATGCACAAGCTGACATGAATGTTTAAGTGGGCCCATTGGTTTAAAACCTACCATCATTCACTCTATAACATAAGTTGCACTTCCATCTCCTTTGGTCTAGAAAGCTGACAAAAGGATTAATATATGTCCTGCAGGAACGACATCTCACAATTGTACTGGAGGTGACCACAGGTAATTGCTGGAAAAGAGGAATTTCTGCTTTAAAACCCAAGATACTTATATCTACAATAGTAATACTATCTTCTCTGTGCTCTCAGGTTTGCAACACTCACTTCAGAAGCAGAATAGAGGAAGAAAATACCCCTAATCCACATGGTGACCCAATAACTGTTCAAAAGTCTGGTTAAATTCAGGCTCTACCCTAGTTAGCTGTGTATGTTTCTTTTTCAAAAAAAGATGATAAACTGAAAATACAAAATTAGACATGCTGACTGAGAAGTTTATTTTAAAAAGACAGAACACTGTCCCCCAACTCAGCACTACAGAAACAGACATTTTATATATATATAAAATTTCTAACATTTATATGTATAGATATATATATATAAAATGTATGTTAGAAATTGAAGTCATCGGCGGAAGTAACAGGCTGTGGGACCCATATAAATTTACTGTAATTGAATCCACATTGCCTTCCTTATGACTCTAATGATCACTTCACCACCACCAAAAACCACATTTATCTGGAATGGCAGCAATAGTAACAGATTAAATCCAAGTAATACATGGCTTGAAGAGGGTCTGAGGCCATTTGAGTCTCAGTTTTTGACTTAGTTAAGTGTTAGTGCTCAGGGAACTTGAGTAAAGGAAGAAATGAGCTGGTGATTAGATGCCAAGATGAAACCACACAAGCTGGTTACCAATATTAAAATATATTGACTCGCTTCATTGTAGTTTGAGTTTTATACTGAACCTCAAAGCTTTCAATATCATTTAAGATGAGGCTAGGGACTGTAACAATGGGGGCAGATATTTAAAAAGATGACACTGGTTTTCCTAGAGCAGAAGCAAGATGACTAAACAGTTTTCTATAGAAAGTTTTGTCCTGGGCCAAGATTAGCTGAGACAATTGCTTCTTATAGAGTTAGTTATCTGTTACTGAACTCTAGTACAGGTATAGTTGGCACTACAGTATTTAAAGCTTTGAATATTTCATCATACCGACAAGTCTTTGAAAGGATGAAGCAGGAGCCCCAAAGGAAGTTTGGCTTTATTCAATAAGGCCTGAGTTTGAGGAATGTTTGTTAGGGTACATCGGAACAACCTACATGAAAGATAAAGGGTTATTTTCAGAGGCTTTTGGAGAATAACATGTTATTTAAGTAATGCATAGCATCCTTTACATTTTCTTTTCACAGATGATAGCAGTGAATTACTATTTCCTGAGAGAATACCCTCTCCAGCTTTATATCAAATCCACTACAACTTCAACCTGAACTGTTTGAATCCAAGGCATAACCATCACACGTGCCTTGTTTTTCCTAAATTGTTACCATATTTTGTATATGGTTGGTTTAGTGGAATAAGTATATTGGCCCCTAACACATTCTGTTACAAATATAAAACTTACATACAGGTTACATAACCCCAGCTTAGACTTCTCAGATAGGCATCAAAAAGGTATCTTTGGTTATATGTAAACATAATATTACCAAGGTTCTCTCAATTAGATTATAGTAGAAACTATGTTGCTGGTTTTCTATTTAGCCCCCCCATTTACTCCCTTATTTAAAACTTTCCACTGGTTACCTCTGGCACAGAGAGTTCAAAATGTAAGGTTCTGCATTCAAGATTTTATTTTATTTTATTTTTTTGATGTGCCTTATTTAGATGACTTCATTTCTACTTCTATCCCTTCCCACAATCCATTCTGTTTTTTACCTTTGTTTCTTGCCAGTTTTACCTCTTGGTTTCTAACACACCTATCCAAGTGCCCTGAAAGTACCAGGCCTTTGCCCATACTCCCACAAGGTGGATCACAATCCACTCTGGAGATGCATACTGCAGACTCATTTTATCAGACAGGGTAAGCACAGTTTTGTATTTATTGTGTTTATATTGCTGCAGATAGCATCATGAAAAGCACTTTAGTTACATATCCTAGCAGAAGGTCTAGTCATTAGCCTTAGAATGGAAGATCCTAAGTACTTCAAAGCACTGATCTTTGTCTAATGGATATGATGGAGTTAGACAGACATGACTATCTCAAAATATGATATATATGTTGAGGTGAGAGGAGAAATAATTTCAGCTGGTTAGATAACTAACCAGATCTATATACTAGAAAAAGGATTACACTCAAGGAATCTCCTGTTTTATAAGAGAAGATGAGGTCATTGATGCAAGTTATCTAACTAATCTCATCAAATCTATTTTTAGGTCTCTGACAGAGCAAGGGCAAAAGGAGGGGTATCGCCTACCAAAAGTGCTCTAAAAACAGGGTTTAGAAGATATTATTTACTAATTTATCTTTTATAAACTACAATATACTTTCATATGAACTTCTAAGGCATTACAACATTTCCAGAGAACATATGAACGTTCCTTCTCACTCGAGAGGGAGAGAGGTACCTGACAGCAATAAAAGCTGCTATGGACTTGCATTTCACTCTCCTCTGATTAACTGAGCACCAACAATTTTGCAGATGCAAGTATAAACTATAAAAAGAGATTATGAGAAATAGTTTAAGACAAGAATGAATCTATATGGCTAATACCCGGAATGTGTCAAGACCAATGTTTGCACTCTGGTCTGTACTTTACTCATCTTTAAGTAAAAAAATAAACCACTGTTCATCTTTCATTATTTTAATAAAATGATGCTACTTTCCAAACAATTACTGGCAATATCAAAAAAAAAAAACCCTAAGCAAATATTTTAGGAATGTAAGAATTTTATATGCTGATTTTTAGACCCAAAGGATTTTATAAATCTGAGGAATAGTTCTTATTTCCATTTCTTTTGATAAATTATGGCTAATGGGAAACCTTACTCGGGATTACAGTTGAGTTTCTGAATTTCCTCATGCAAGTTTGGGACAGGAGCTTGCAAAGGTGTTGTAGGAAGAATATTTCTTTCTTGAAGAAGGTTGATAGATCTTAATCCTTCTGGTTGCAGACTCAGGCCACTCATAGACCCAGTTATGTGATTAGTTCCCACGGCAGGCTAAATTAAAAAAAATAAATCAATAAGTTATTTGATTTTATATGGACGATACAAGCAGATTATCTCCCTTTCAGAATTTTCTATTTCAAGTATTATTTGGTGTTCTATTGCAGTATATTGGGGAACTAGTTACAAAACAAACTTAATCTTGTCATCTATCAAGAAACAAGCAGTTTATGTATTACAGCAAAGATATGTACCACCATGCACATGTTCTAAGACTTCAGAGTTCAATGAATTATTTTGACAATCAACAGAACCCTGGTGTATGCTATTATCCAGGTACACAAATCATCATATTTTATCTGTGTATGTATGCATTTACTGCATACATTTGATTTCAAAGAGTTTGATGCCTAAATACCTTTGAGGATCTGGAACAGTGTGATCAGCTGAAATGGAGTACATGCAGCAGCATGAGTTCCACCATTATCATCTGGGATGGAGCAAGGGGAGACTTGCCATATCTGTTCTTCCAAGCCACACAAGTATGAAGTTACTGGGCAGATGCCTTCGCCAAGTGTACTGCTTCTAAGACTAAATGTTGTGGAGCTCTGCACTTTTGAGAGTCTAGGAATCCGGGCAACCACACCCTCAATACCCTACTGACGTTGCTTCAGCCCTTCAATCTCTGTCTCTCAGCCTATCAAGTAACGTTGTACATGACGTTGCAGTATAATGCTGCATAATTCAATGTAGCCATGCCGCATAAATCAGGAGACCCTTGCTGCATAATTTAGATCTAACACATTGCACAGTACAAATGGTCCTGGCAAGAAAACTTATTTGAATACATCTAATACAAGATTTGATGAAGTATTCCATGTTTAATAATGTTTAGTCTATTATTATTTTGAAACAGGGACAAATCTGTTTACTGCATTCTAAAATAGGTAAAGTGATCCAAGCAGAAATTCTGCCCCAAAATATGTACAATCTAAAAGCTCATGATGTATGTAAATTACAGGACAAACAGTGATGGTCATAACTAGAACTCTACAACATGTATAGTTAAGTTTTTGCGAGGAGGAAAAGGCTTTGCACACTAACTGGAATTCCGATCATCAGGGACATCAAGTATGATATAGCAAAGAATGGGCATAAAACAAAAGATTGACTGGAGTAAGAGGCAGAAGTGGAGTTATGTTCAGCTCTGAAAGTCTGGAGAAGAAACTTGAAATATGTAGAACATTGGACACCGATTTTGATAATGAATACATACAAGGAATCAGTGAGGAGGGAATTAAAAAACATGGTTAGAATGGCTGGAAAAAGTTGGCAACAGTACAGATGAATTTGGGGAGACAATCTTGTAAGGAGCACTGGCACACATTAGCAACATGTTGATATTGTTTCAAAAGACACAGAAAAAAAGTTTCTCCCTGACCAGACCCAGAGATCTAACCAACATACACAGATTTTAGGCCCTGAGCCTGGAAGCTGAACTGCGCAGGCAGACTGTGGTGCTTACATGAACTCTAATGAAGTTTACGAAGCTCTACATGAGTGCAGGGTTCTGCCTGCATGGATCTGTTTACAGTACTGAGGCTTTAGTGAGAGAGAAAACCAACAGGAAAGATTTACCTGAGGAAATGGTTGTGGTCCAGCAGGATATTGCAGGGATGAGGATTGCATTCCTGGTGCTCCAGGTGAAGATGCATTCTGGTAGCCTGGTGGTAAAGTGGGATAAGAATACCCAACATTTCTACTCATTTTAAGATTCTGGGCAACAGGAGATTGATACGTGGTTGCTAGAGTGGACAAAGAGGATTTACATATTCAAATGAGTTATCCAAGAAATGCAGTAAAGTTGATGCACAAAAAAATAGCACTTCCATTGATATGCTATTATGCTGACATTCTGGCCAGACACTTACTGAAAGGTTTTGGCTGGATTGTTGTTTAAAATCACTTACATGGATAAGCATGATAAAATGTTAAAACACTACAGTCAATTTCCTTGAGATAAGTTTACATGACCAAAGTACAGTAACTCCTCACTTAAAGTTATCCTGGTTTACATTATTTTGTTACGTTGCTGATCAATTAGGGAACATGATTGTTTAAAGTTGTGCAATGCTCCCTTATAACATTGTTTGGCAGCCGCCTGCTCTGTTCACTGCTTGCAGGAAGAGCAGCTCCCTACTCTCCTAAATTCCCTGTGCAGCAGCTTCCCAGCAGGCTATCAATTGCCAGCAGTTCAGCTATCCCTTCCCCCACTGACATCTGCTGCTCCTGCCCTCTATCTTGGAGCTACTCCTGGGGGCCTCCTGCTTGCTCTGCAGGATCGATTTAAAAAGACAATGTATTTAACAGTGGGGTCAGCGTACTTAAAGGGGCAATGCACATCTCTCTTTCCCCCCAACACAGCATGTCTCTCTCTGTCTGCCATGCTGTCCCCTCTCCCTCCATTGGTGCTGCCTTGTAGAGTGTATGGCAGCAGTAACAACATGTTAACCTTTGAGGGATCAGCCAGAAGCTAGTTTATCATTTAGCAGTAACGCATTCCCTGGGAAATACCCCACCCTCTAACTTTACCACCTAAACCAAGCTTCCTAATCATCATCGCTGTGTACAGTACTAAATTGTTTATTTAAAACGTATACTGTGTATATAGAATATATAGTTTTTTGTCTGGTGAAAAAAGTTGCCCTGGAATCTAACCCTCCCCATTTACATTAATGTTTATGGGGTAACTCGATTCACTTAACATCGTTTCGCTTAAAGTCACATTTTTCAGGAACATAACTACAACATTAATGAGTTACTGTGTACATTTGTTAGAGTAACACCCCATCACCTCCAATCTGAAATGGTTTTAAAAATTAAGTTCTTCAAAATTAAAAATGTTTAATAAGAATGTCCTACCCATGAAGCCGCCTCCTTCTATTGCATCATAACTGTTCGGGACCAAAGATCCATCACTGGCAGTGGCTGTTGCATCACCTGCTAAGAACAAACCATTAGAAACAAAGGCTTAAATTCAGAAATTGAGCTGATTTTCCTCATTGGAAGTTTAACATCAGCAATGGATTTAATATGATAGTGACAAGCTAGAGAACATTTCAGTATAAAAATCCTAATATTGGATTCCAAAACATGAAGCAAGAAAGGATCACCTAATGGAAAGAGACCCCAGGTAGCGGTCCCCAGCCAGCCAGAGAACTGCGTTCCACCGCCCTGGAGCAACCGCTGGCCCCAGGCAACTGATGCCACTGGCCCCGAGTGTCCCCCCTCTAGCACCCTCTCCCAAGATTATTATTATACAGGTATTTCTAGTATACGTCATGGGTCATTAATTTTTGTTTACTGCTTGTAATTTGTCCCTGACTTTTACTAAAAAAATACCCACGACTAAATCGTAGCCTTAGGTATAGTTACTTTTAAAAACTTTCCACTATATTCAATATCTGTTGTAAAACGTGTGTTAATAATCCCTTTTCAATTTATCAAAAAAAGTGTTCCCACATTTTGGATGAAGCTTGAGGTTAACATAATTTTACGCTTACTTTGTGCACCAGTGATTAAACAGAAATCTAGGAATTCAGCCTCCTTGTGCTCTCCCTGCTGACTCAGCTTGCAACAAGTACATTAAATGTTATCAACCCTTCAAAAAAATTATTTATCATTTGAATGAACTACTTCATCAGAGATGTAATTTTTAGTTAGGCTAGTAATAGGTTTTGCAAAGAGTCCAACTTAATTTGCACGGTAGCAAGATGCCAAATTTGCTCCCCGGTTCCACATGTTGGGAAGTGATTTTCAAAAGCAGCTCAGAGATTTAGATGCTCAATTCCCTTATGTATTTTTGAAAATTCGACCCATAAATTACTACTTATGTCTGCTAAAAGAATAAGAAACCAAACACTCTTCTCTTAAGAGTGCCCATCCTGCTTCATCTACTGATTCTATCAATAGCAGCTTCTAGAAGTCAAGAGTAAACTGTGGTAAAGAACCAAAAGAATTGTAAAGGAGCAAAACAGGAAGAGAATTATTAATGAAGGGCTACTGGGAACCATCAACTAATACATAAAGGGGTTATTTGGGTTAGTAAAAGGAAAAACATACCCAAAATATCCAAAAGGTGACCCAAATTAAAGAGACTTGTTACCCAGAGGTAAATAGGCCACTTCATCGTCCGTTAAAAATTCTAACTTTGGCTTTTTTTAAATGCAGAAAAAATACCAGTTTGCTAACCAAATGCAAGTTCCAGTAAATTTCATATGCTTAAAGATGATAAAAAATAGTCTTCACTGTCCATGCAGGTTTCCTTTTAAAATGGGTCTTCATACTACAATTTCACCCAGCCGCCATAGGAGAAAGCAGTTATCAATTTTACTGCCTGGGGGAAACCAAGAACAGTTTTGACTTGATATCCCACACTACTATATTATACATACATACATAAAATAAAAAAGGAAAGTGCAGTGCCAATTACCATGTGGCCCTGTCTAAGATGAAATCTAACTGTGAAACACTACAGGGTAGTTTGGTACAGGGTAGATAAAAATCAATTATTTTTTAAATTTAAATTAGATTTTTTTGATAAAATGCTTTTTGAGGAAACATCCACCTAAAGATAGATTTATCTCAATTAAAACTTCGAGGTAAAATGTCTCATCATGGAATAGGGATTATAAATTCTAATTCTATAGACAATCTATTCAAGTAATATTTAAGAAAAGTTTTGTAAATGAGTTACAGTAGTTCATGGACTAAGGAACCAATTATATGGAATTCCAGGGGCTTCTGTATAGATTATTTAGGTTAATCTTTGTATCTACCCAATGGGAGTCAGTATTCAGTCTAAAAGATATCATCAGAGATGTTTAGTTTTGCAGTTCTCAAACTGTGGATTTGTGTCTCAAGAGATAACATGCCTGTTAATACAAAAATGCTTTTAAATCTATAGAGGTGAGAAATGAGACTTCAAGTCTATTGTCCCTCTGTAAATTTGTGTACACAGAGTCAATCCCTTACCTCTCTCTAAAAGTGCAAAGTTTCAAAAAGTTTGGAAATATTTTAATGAAGTTCCTCTACTTATGGATAAGACACTCACGCATACAAAATGCAAACAGCGCAACAAAGAAAAACTTGAATGTTTAAATTCAAAAAAATCATATGCTTGTTTTGTTAAAATGTAGTATATGTTTGCTGCTGAAGAAAAAATCCAGAATACACAACATTGTTGTTCTAGTTAAACAAAACAATTTAAATGTCTATCTGGTGATGTTCTCTTCCTAATACAGCAGGACAAGAAATCCTCCAAATATTAATGATTAACCTGTTGAACTGCAGATATTTATGAAGTCATTGGGAGGTGAACTATCTGCTTCAAGTATCTTTGGTAAATGAATTAACCAAACAATCATTCATTTTCTGATATAGCTGTAAAGCTAATCTGAAAAGTTTTCAAAATAAATCACTTTAAAAATGTATAGTGTGTACCTTCTTAAAATGAAACCTACATCTATCTCTGAGCTGCGAAGAATATGTATGAAAGTTATAACGAACCAAGAAGATGCACTTATGTAGAAATCCATGATTAAATCGAGTTTTCCTGACTAGTGATTTCAATCAAGTCCATCCTGGTATGGTACAAAGCAGTGATGAGTGCTTAAACACAATGGCATACTTGTGCGGGAGCCATAGGAGTAAACCTCGGGAATGCCATATTTTTTTCTTAGATTGTTGATAGTCCTGGACAGCTGGTACTGCATAGGGAATTTATTAAGAGCAGGTGTCACCCCCCAGCTACCTTAACATACTGCAAAGAAAGCACACAGTAAGTACGATACAAAAGTTAAATATAATATACAGCACTTAAATCTGACGCAGCATTAGAGAGCCCACATTTTATAAAAATTCCCCGTGGGACAACCCTATATATAGCAGTCCCCATTTCACTCCAGGAGCAACGATACCATGATTCAAATGATGCTAACTCCTATTTTGACCCTACTGGATAAAAGGAAGAACTCTATGTAGAAGTAACAGATTTTAATCCTCCATAGTTGCTGCAGAATTGGTGGTAGAGACTGAAATTTCTCAAACAGTTTTGAAACAATGGGAGAAGAAAAATCCCTTCTAAAGACAAAAATGAATATAAAAACCAAGGGCATATCATCATATCCATATCACTCACAAATATGTATTTTGAACACTCCATTTTAAACTTCTCTTCTGCATCTATCAATGGGAAATAATATACCTTCTTTCTTTCATCAGCTTTACCTTAAATCTGTGAGGAAACTATGCTACACTGATGTCAAATTCTCAACTTACGTCGATGCAATAAGAACAGTGCATTAATTAGTACCCTTTTTTTCAGATATATTGCAACACAAATTCAACACACATGAATACATTTGTTCTTCTGAATATATACTATCAAACTTATATTTGGGAAACATTTCATTTCATATGTGAACTACCTCTAAGTTAAAGAAAAAAGTTTGAAGTTTAAGAAAAAACATCCTCCAATGCAGTCATTTGGGAAGTACTGGTGATGAAAACATTCAGATATCCAAAAAAAAATAGAAGAGTTCTGAAGCATAGTTAGTTCAGTGAAATCATGGGAAAGTTTTCCAGGAGCCAAGAGTTTCTGTTCATTAAGTCATCTTGAGTGAGTTTAATTTCTGTATTTACAATTACCTATATTAATATGGAAAAACCAAATAAAGGGAACTAATCAATCCCTTACCTCCTTGTTTTGTAGCTGAATTTAGCAGAGGTTGGGGTAGAGAGCTGTTAGGTGGTCCAACTGGGGTTGCCGATGGCCTCACTAAAGGTGGACCTCCAGCCGGAGGAGGTCCTAGAGGAGGTCTAGCAGAAGGTAATGCTGAAGCTAAAGGCTGGTTCACTGGTGGAAGAATAGAGCCTGTAGAGATAATTCATTTTCAAGATCTTTAAACTGACTGAAGAGTCATACTTACATACAGGTCAATCTAAATATTAATCTTGTTTATTCAGTGGAAGGAGCAGCATAAGTTACAGAAACCCCAAAAGAAACACATGAGGTTTAAGAGCCCTTAGTCAGTTTTTCTTCTCACCTTTAAGTACTGGGACTTCTGTAGCTCCATTAGTATGTCACACTGTGTTTTGATGATTCATAACTATTGAAAATCTCTGTAAAGGCACATTAACCACGAGAATTGCCTTTGAAAATGCTAGCCTATGTTAATACTATGCATCTGATCTTATAAATTCATACTTTAAAAAAAAATTCCCTTGACAGGATGTCCATCTGCCACCTACATGATTTGTTGCTAAGTAGTTGTCGTTAGAAATACATATTTTCTAGGTTTTTTAATTACTTTTCAAAAAAGATTTTACATAGAGAATGCTGCAGCAATGAGACACAGCCCAAGTATACTCATGCAATGCAAGGGATTTTTGTTTTGAAACTAAAGACTCTAGGTCAATGATACTACACAAAGGTTGATTAGCATCTGTATATTGAAACGTTCACATCAAGTGTTTATCTTCCTAGGTTAGAGAAATGTACAAAAGTTCTAAGGTCACACCATCTTTCTATAACTTTCTACCTCCCTCAGCCAATGGAAGATTTTCCCCTTCCTGGACATCCATAGGTAATTTAAAGAATTACTTATTTGATTGCCTTAACCCACCGTAATTTCTTACTCTATGCTTATGAGTCATCCTAGAAGCATCTTTTTCCATTTCAGAAGGTGGTCCGTCTACCCTTCTCTAAAAGCACCAGGCACACTATCAAGCATTAAGTAAATTGGAAATAGTTAATATCTTCTCCAGGGATCAAGCACCAACTTTTGCCAGTACATCAGGTCTTCATCAGAATGGGCAGCATGTGGCCACACATTAAAAGTATTTCTACAGTATACTGATTATTTAGCCATATAAAGGTAAGTTGTCAGACCAAACTACACAAACTTAACTGATCATTTAAAAAATTATCAGCTTGATTACTTATCAAACACCACTCAATATATTAGGTGTATCTGTAGTGGTGACATCAAACAAAAGTAGACCTTTATCATAATTACTTCCATTTTGTTCCTTTACCTGAGACTTTGCCAACAGAGATAGCTCCGGGCAAGGTACGTTACCAACATTAGCAGAGACCTTTGCTCCTACTAAATACAAGCAGCATTTGGCCAATAAGCTAAGTTATGCAATCTAATTTTAAAGATAATACATGTCACTAATTCTACAAATAACTACAACTGATTTAGTTCAAAAGAATTTGTGTGTTATAGCTATGAGAGTCCTGATATTATAGTCCTTCATTGTTATTCTGGAAACCACTCTGAAAAACCAGTCTCACAAGGTCTGCCTTTTCCCCAATAATCTATGCCATGATTCTTAACTTCCCTCTACCTATGGACTACAAGGGGTATTTTCATGGACACTAATGGCTCACAGATAACAGTTTGAAAGCTACTGTCCAATTAGTTTCCTTTTAATGTGCATGGTTAACATTGACACTTCAGTCAATGTGAGTTTAAAAGTCACCCGCAAGGGAAATATTTACTTTAGCATTCCAGTTGCTTTGATTTGCAATAAATTTTATAGAAGTATAGCACATGACTCCCATTAATAGGAATGAGAATACTTAGAAAAGGAACTGTCATATGTGAATTGGATAGTAGAAATCTGATGATAAAACTGCAGTGAACTGAAACTGTACAAGTGGTTTGCATCTGTATTGTGTTTCCAAAACAGCTAAAGTCAGCTGTTAGTGTTATGCAAATTTGTCACCTGCATATCATAGGGCACAAAAAAAGAGCTGATATAACTAATAATGTGCTGCTCTGTCACTTTTATAGTCCATTTCACACTTCCCTTCTCAGAACCTTTAAGGACAAACAACTTGGGATGGAGTGAAAATTAGAAACTTAGAGTAAGGAAGCTTTCAATCAAGAAGTATACTAAGCTTTCAATTTAACAATAATATGCATATCACTTTATTCATGTTTTCTTACTTCCCATAAAATGTTGAGACCTACTATTCCAGATACTTGACGTGCTCTAGTGAACGATGCTGAAGAAACTATTATAGCCTGTGACATTCATGCATTTAAGAAAATATGACCCCAAAAATTTAAATGTTTACTACTAATAGAAGCCAGTGATAAGGTTGGAGATTGGCTGGTGCATATTACCAGGGAAGAGAGAAGTATTAGTGAGATTTTTCTTTGCTAATGTATGTTTTGATATCTGTGCTGTGCTCAATGAAGTCAGTGTGCCTGGTTGTGTTTTCCTGAACAAATCATCCCTGTCTAGAGTGAAGTAAGCAACTGAACTGAAGCATCACCGCTTTCTCCCAGCTTCTCCTTGCAAACACCCATACATACCAGGCTTCTGTATTTCAGAATGAATGTTATATGACTCAACAAACTATGCTCAAAGAGTTCAAGTAGCAACTTTCCAACTAAGGCCATGCTGAGAACTGCCAGCATTAAATGATCAACAGGAATCCTAAAAAAACTTCTACTTGCACACACACAGACAGAAAATCACAAATGCCCAAGATTTGATCCAAGCATGCAAATGTTCAGATACGCATCATTCAGAAGAGCATGAACGGGCATATGAGTATCATATATGCTTACACAACCTCTGTATTGTGTTTCCACATACACAAATACATATTTTTGCCAAACCACCTTTCTCTATATTTCTAGTCCTTCTCTTCCTTTTTTAAAAGGCAGGTAGCTACCACAGAGAGGTGCTAAGTAGTGCTAGATTCAGAGCTGTGTGAAGGAACCCCTAGAAAGTATTAAGACATGCAAATATTTGACCTAAAGAAGCAGTTTAAATTTATGTTTAATACAAGACAATGAGCGACAAAGGCCAATTCCCAGCAAATGTCTGTTGCAACATTCTCCAAAACACAAAATTAAGAGCCTGCTCCCTACATGGAACTTTCTTTGAGGTGAATGGAAGTTCTCCAAATAGCTCTAAACTGTATTTCATCAGAGCATCGAGTTCAACAATGCAGTTCTACAACCATTAGCAGTCACTGCAGAATCAGATCTTTATATTTAACAGCTAAAGTGAGAATCAATTTTTGCCACCGGATGTATAAATCAGTCCAAACATGCCACTCTACAAGAGTCCTTACGTTTATCTCAGCTTACTTACCTGGTTTCATGTAGCTGTTCTGAAGTGGAGGACCGCCAAAGGAACCAGCATACTGATAGCTTGTTGCAGGATTTGTGCTCCCTGATGATGATAATGGCTGGTTTGATACTGTTCCTGCTACATGAGCAAAATGGTTTGTTTGAGACCCAGTTGGCTGACTGATAGGAGTCTGACCATACTGCCAGTTTGAAAGTGCTGGGGGATGAGCTCCAGGAACGAAGCTACCAGATGATGATGGTACAGCAGCAGAGTTTTGTGATGGAGGGAGCATTTGGGGAACAGAACTTGTATGTTGCAAAGGTGCCACAGAAATAGGTCCCACAGGTGGTCTATTAAGAGTCTGTCCAGATCCCTGATTACTTAATGGAGAAACATTCTGAGAACCACCAAAGTTGTATTGTCCAGAAGATGGATGCAGAGGAACCTTTGTTGGTATCTGATGAGAGTATAATCCTGGAGCTGTAGAGCTGAATCCTTGGCCATCTAACGTTTGTGATGAGTGCATCAGAGAGTTTTGCACAGGACCTACAAGAAAAAATCCTTCGAAGAGTCAATGTTGCATACTATGAAACCAAGAAGAAATGCCCAGCTTTCCAACAACATATCACTTATTTACAGCCCCGGGGAATTTACCACTAGTCCCTTAGTAATGAAGTGCTTTTTAATAACAAGCCAGGTATAAGAAAAGCAGTACAAGACATAGGAACTTCAAAATTAATTGCTCTTAATACACTAGACCTTTGTTTCATTACTTTTATGACAACGTAGTAGAACCCTGATATTCTCTAAAAGTTTCAGGTTTGAACATGGGCCATCATCCCTAGCAGATGTTTGCATGTGAACATCCTGAAGCCAGAACATCCGGAAGCCAGGCGTTCAATAAAAGCAAATCAAACATAGCTGTGATGCTCTCACATGCAACTGGCTATTGAACCAGAATGAGGCAATAAAATGTAGATGGCAGACAGGGGAAAAAAATATGCTTGGAGTTTGAAACTATTTAGAAATATTCCTTTCAACGTGAGGATTGACCCCACAAGTTAGTGGGCATATCAGCGTAGTTCTTAAGGTAATAAACCATGACTGCTATTTCCCAAAGGCCTAAGAACGAAAACTTCTAATGGTCAGATTTAGTAAGAGGAAAAACTCATCCCCATATTACTCATGTACCATTTACTTTGGAAAGTGCACGTTCTGGAAGCCAGTTAATTGAAAAGTTATTTTCTATTGCCCATTTAAAGCCAAGTGACAATCAGCTAAGCCAAATGAGTTTAAGGGGAAAATCACACTAAAGTGGCAGCATGTGTTTGTGTTGATTTCCCAAGTAACTGTTGTGCACGCATGAAGGCTGGCTAGAAACTCGTACATGTTCCGTTCCATGAAAATCTTTAGTAAAAGGTGAAAGATATGTATGATTTGAAGAGAAACCAGAATATGAACAGAGTAGACTCTTGATTATCCAGGATGATAGGGAAAAAATTAATCCTGGTTAATAAAATCCCAGATAATCACCATCCATAGGAAATATTGGGGGGGGGCAACAAAGCCAGAGCCAGCCCTGCGAGTTATGCATATTTTTTTTTTGACATCCTGGTCAACAATCTGGTTAACCCAATCCTGGATAATCAAGAGTCTACTGTACACATGCTGAAGTGACCAAGAGTGAAAATGATTTTCAAAAGCTCCTATTTACACCTAATTAGCAGCTACATTTTCCTTAATACATAATAATAATTCTCGGACATTTTGCTCAGTGAAACCAAAAAGGTAGCCTATGAATTTAATCTGCTTTGTAGCTTTTTGCTTGCTGGCATAGCTGAACTAAACTGAATTCATTTGGAAAAGATATTCAGAAGCAAGCAGTTAATGAAACCGTTAGCCATTTTGACAGTGATTTACATTCTTAGGACACCATTCATTTTCCATATTTTAAAGATGACTACTGGACACAATAAGGGAAAATAGTACTACATTATTTATTTTCACAATGTTGGGACTATAGCTGGTGGGGAATATTTTTAACAAAATGTTTTTTATTGGAAAGTTCTGTTTTGTCAAAACCAAAATGTTCCAGAGAAACCAAATGTGGTTCACACTGTAAACCCTCCTGGTTTCCTGCCAACTTGCCTGGCAGCTGCTGAGCAGCCTTGGGCATTCAGGGCTCACTTTTCCAGGACAGCCCCATTATCAGACTGTCCCAGAACCAAGGTTTGCAAGCTTCCTGACATGGAATTACAAACATGGAAGCCCAAGTAGCCTTGGGGCTCAATCCAGGGCTTTCTAGGATCCCCAAACTGCAAGTTGCAGCCATCTGATAAATGTTTCAAAATTTGCTTTCCACAGGAAATTTCAAGTTTTCATTCTGAATCGGAACACATTTTTTTCAAGATTTCAGAACTGAAGACCACACTTGTAAATTGTACACACCGTATGTTATCCACTAGACACACATTCCCACCCTGAAGGAAGGTGGTATATCTCTCTGAGTGAAATGGTACTGTGTGATCTAAATATATTGCCTATTGTATCCCAGTTGACATTAAAACTATTTTTCTGTCACAGCTTCTCTCTTGAACTGTTTTTGGCTATTCATAGTGAAGCTGTCTCTTCCTGAATGACTTCCCATTCCATCACCTCAAGTTTTTTAAAATGTTATGTGATTTTTGCATACCCATTTAACTGATTATAACAGATGTCTTTGCTTTAAATGCTTAGACTTTTAAGCACGCATTCCTTGATGTACATACACAGTAGAACCTTAAAGTTATCACAGTATTTTAACTGTTATACTGTATCAAAAATAAGGAATCAGTCATGTTGGTTATCTCTGGGGTTTGCAAAAAAGATGTTTCAATCAGTTTAAGTCAAACTGCATTAACTGGAATCTCACTGTTTCACTCTTCAAGACAGATCTTAAAATCTTGATTATTTTGCTAAATGCATCCTCACTTCTGTCTCTGAAGGAGAACCTCTAACTTCTGTCCCTTCATTATACACAGATAACTAAAATATCCTCAGTTCTCCCTTGACTTCAGTGATAAGATCAATATTTACAATACATAATATATATAAAACAGATGCATGAAAATCATTCCTGGATCACTGAACACCTGCTTCTCAAACAAAAATGCAGTATTCAGATTCCCTGATAAGAATCAGCTGTCACCAAATCATCTTAACTCTGTTGATGCCAGTGTAGCCAGAAACGTGACAGTGAACTGTTTTTGATTATTGTACTACTGTATTTTAAGATAAAGTCATAATTAGGATAACACCTTGAAAAAAAATCTGTTGAGAAGTTTGTCAATGGGCAGGGAGGTGATGAAGATTAGGTTAAAAATCTATGAAAAGGAAATTATACTGTCAGAAGAATAAAACTCAATATTACTTTTGCCCGTCCAATTTTCAATAAAATCCGAGATATTTCTCACGGTCACCTACAAACAAATGTAAAGACATTTTATCTCTGGAGATCATTTTAAATGAAGTAAAGTAAATGCCAGTGTGTTATTTTAAGTTAACCAATCAAAACAGAGTTGTTTGCAAAGAGATGTGTTTAATATATAATTTGG
The DNA here is from genome assembly GCA_007922305.1 of Dermatemys mawii. Lineage (NCBI taxonomy): Eukaryota > Metazoa > Chordata > Testudines > Dermatemydidae > Dermatemys > Dermatemys mawii. The sequence continues at coordinate 9,590,812 of ML677358.1, read as the reverse complement.
ATTGTGCTTTGTACATTCTTGTTTTGTCATTGAATTGACTGGCTCCAAAGATACTGATGTATTGAAAATATAGCAAAAGTAAGGTCTGAGGAACTATATTAAATTTTTAAATATTTGTATAGTAACTTTATTAACAAATGAGAGAATCTCTCTTGTGCTCACAAGTAATCATTGGGCCAGGGAAAGACTCTATGGACATGGAATTAGGGTAGCCACCTGGGAGATGGGAAACCCAAATTGCAGTCCCTGCTCCAATCACTATTTATAAAATTGAAATAGTATCAAAAGGAAAGACTGAGAAAGCACTACACACCAGAATATCCCCATGGTTAGGGTACTGTTCTGCAATGCAGCAGACTCCGGTTCAAAACCCTTCTCCACGGCAGGCAGACAGAGGGGGGAACTAAACCCAGCTCTCCCACATACCAGCTGAGTACTTGACCACTGGGCTAAAACCTATAAAGGGAGGTAAATTCATCATCTCCTCCAGCCATTTTGTGAATTTACTCCTCCTTTCTTTAGCTTTCATCAAAATACCTGAAAGTTAAACAAAACATTTCAGGTCAAAATACTTGATTTTGACTTTTTCAGTTTGCTCAAAACTATTTGGTGAACTCGACACAAATTCATGGATACTTTTGGTACATCTGAAACGGCATTTTTGGTCAAATACGCTATTTGTCTGAAAAAGTTCACCCACATCCAGTGTAACACAATATATTAAAATTTGCCCAAGTGTGTAGAAAATCTGAAACAAGAGCTTTAAGGGATAGGAACCACCCCCATTCATCATAATCAGAGCCAGAAGACTCCATTCTGTAACTGTAGAACATGGCCTGTTTACAAGGTGCCTCAGAATTTGTCATTTTGCAGCAGCCATGTACTTATTTTATTTTTCACCTTTTTGCCCTGGTGCGACCTGCCTTTTCCTCTCCAGCTTTCTCCACCAGAAAGACCCAATTGGATGACACTGCTTACGTTCTGCTTATTTTAAGGGAGTCCAGCTTGCTACCAGAAGCACAGACTGATGAGCTTCAGTAACTGAAAAGCACCACAGTCAAGGAAAAGAGAGCTGGGGAGATAAGCCACTAACGCTGGCTAAAAATGTCTCCCTTCCTTAGTGTCAGTGGCTCATCTCCCCAGTGTTAAAAAAACAACGCCCAGGGAGTAGAGGCAGGCACCTAGAGAAAACAGCAAAAATTCATCCAAAAAAGTAATTATTGTTGAAAATCATTAGCAAATGTTATGTTAATTAGTATTCTCTATTATGAAACAACTGCAAAAAGTACACACAACTATCAAAGGATTGGAATAAAGTGTATTTGATAGCAGGAGAATAAATTAGTGTTGCCAAGGCATTTAAGGTGATTCAGGTAGTTCCAGGGATTAGGGTGCTAGTCTAGTACTTGAGGGACCCCAATTCAATTCCCTGCTCCACCACAGACTTCCTGTATGACTTACTCTGTGCCTCAGTTCCCCATCTGTAAAAACAAGAACAGTACTTCCACTTAGCTACTACAATAATGGAAATCAAATATCTAAAATGGACATAGGGATTGGTGTGGCTGAAATTGGTCCCATCTCATCACAGAGCACATGGGGCCCTGACCAAAACTTAAAAGTTTCTGAAACATCATGACATTAATCGCATGAAATCATATGATCCTAGCAGAAGATATTTAAAGAAATCAGAAATATGTATTTACATTACAAATACTCAAATTAGTCTGTCTATTTAAAATGCAGAATTATGAATATGCTTAACACCAAAAGCAGATGAGTTTCCATCTTTTATGAACCTAGTTCATTTTACTGTCAAAAAATGCTCAGTGCTACAGTTGTTGAAGTACTGCAGGGGATGATTTCTGAAGCAACCCAATATACAACACTCAGCAACTTAGATGAACACCACAATGCTGCTAGTAAGAATTTAAGGCAATATGTGAACATCTGTGCTCAGGAGGTAGCCTGCTAAATAAGTGATGAGCAAGAAGTTTCTGTGAAAAGCTGGAACAGCCTATATGAACATAAAGAAAGCTTATGTTCATACAACTACCACTGTAAATCTAGAAGCTACTCCGGCCATTATAAAAACGGTCACATAGTCACATCATGTTAAAGAGAAACATATTATTGCTCAGTCTGCACTTGATTTTTAATGCATCACAACATGCAAGGTCTTTGGGGGCAGGGCTCCTTTTCCACGCATGTTTTTAACAACGTGAGAACATGGTCAGGGCTTAAATAACAATTTAACAGATTTCCTGCATACAAGACACTAGTAATAAAAAAATGTTACATTTAATATGCCACATCTGAACATGACATTATCATCAAATAAACAAAAACTTGCATATTCTCTTTTTCACTTCCTTTTCCCTAAGCCAGACACCCATAACTAGCCTGCCATGAATCCTCCTTCAACTCTCTCCTTAAAACATCTCTGATAACTTCAGTCTATTTCTACCCCAGGCAATATGAACTAAATCAGTGGTTACAAAAAATTAAAATCAAAGAGTTCCCAGATTATTAATCAAAGAGTTCCCAGATTATACAATTTATTGAATGAGATAACACTTTTTGCATAAACTGCAAAGTAAATTATGTGTTTTACTCTAAAGTTACAGGATGCTCCCACTGCAAATGAGAACCATGGTGCCACTTGTACACTACATTACAAAAGGTCAGACACTCAGATTATGAATGACTTCTGAATTTAGAAAACTGAATGTAATCTACAATTGATCAGAGATACTATAAAATAAATCTTTCACTCAACAAATTTATTTTACAAAATAGGTCTTTTTTCCTAAAAAAATAAAACAATGTCTGAGGACATATTCACATTAAAACTTATCTCTCATTATGGTGTGAACAGAGAATGATAACTTATTTACCAAATAACAGGCTAAAACAGACTGATTTTTATAGAAATATTATTCTACTACAGAAAATTCAGACCACTGGCTCATTATCTCAGGTGGTACCCCATCTGAGCCATTACCTAGTATTTCCAGAGAACAAAGCCTCATACTGTATGTGAATAGGGGTTTGTGAGAGTGAGAATTTCATCCCCCCCATAGAGATCTGGTTATGTCCCCTCATGATACTGTTAAAAATAATCCAGCCCCTTCTTAAAGTCCAACATATTTTCCTCTTTAACCTTACTAATGGACATAAAGAGAAATAGTATGTGCAAAGCTGTTTGTAATGAGATACTGAAATCTTCTAACTCAAGATCTGGCCACTTTTTATGGCTTGTTGCTAAATCTTGTTAGAATAAAGCAAAATAGGTTAACAAATGTTCTACACATATTCTAGTGATAAACTAGTAGCCAATTTGAATGGGATTTGCTCAAACTTCCACAAGGGAAGGTATTTGGAAAATGTTTTCCCAGTAAATCACGTCCATGCCCTCACATTTTTTAAAATGTTTTTGAAAACTGGTTTCTGTTAGTCTCCCATAGAAACCTGCCACCGGGTGTATCTCTGGAGGCACGGCTCGTGCCCTTCCCCACTCAGCTGGGGATGGGTGTTCCGATACTGCAGTGATGAGCACAACAGAAGTGATTCAAAACGATGACCCGCATCCTACGTGGCGCACACGCACCCCACTCAAACCCTGACACGGAGCACAAGCTGACGTCCCGTGAGCCCTGGGCCCGCCGACGGCCCGCACAGGGGAGCTGTCCCCGCTCCGCCCCACCACAGAGCCAGTGTGGGGGAGCGCAGACATCTCAGGGGCAAACTAAACCCCAGGAAAACGCAGGCCTCGCCCACTGGAGACTCCCCGTGGCCGACCATCCCCTTCCCCCAACAAGCTGCTCGACCAGTCAGTGCCCCGGTGGGCGGCGAGAAGGGAGCCGGGGACGATCAGGTGACTGCCCCCGCCGGGCCGTGGGAGCCCACCCACCGCCCGGAGCCCCGCTCTCGGGGGATCCCCGGACAAAGGGCCGGGCACGAAGGCTCCGCTAGGGAGCGGGCTCCCCGCAAGGTGCCGCAGGCCCCAGGCTTGGTCTCCGGCCTGCCCTCGCCCGGGGACTTGCACGGCTTCTCCTCACTCTCCTCCTGGGAGCGGCCGAGCTCAGCCTCGAGGCAGGGAGCGGCCGGACCCCCGGTCCCGGACGGCCTGGCCTCACCGTTGCTGTAGCGTTGCTCTCCGGCCCCGTTCTGGCTGCTGTGTCCGTAGGCGGCGGGGGGTCTCCCGGGCTGGGCCATGGCGGGAGCGGACGCAACTCTGCCTATGTTCGCCCGGCCCCAGCTCCGAGCCTGGGGGAGAGGGAGGGAGACAACCACACACCGGAAGGGACCGACAGCTACGTCGCGCAGGCGCACTCCGTACACGTGGCATTTCCGGGACCAAGCGTTCTGCGGTGGTGGGCGTGGCCAGAGCAGTAATGGGGCGGAGTCTGAAGTGGGTGGAGCTTCAAAGTGGAGTTTGTTTTGCTGGTACTGGATGGACTTGTTCGTTCTTTGGCCACCTGTAGCACGATTCCTGTATTCCCATTGCATGGAGCACTCCACTCCGGTATTAGTGTTGTGTTTATTTTGTCTCCCACTGACAAAATAAACACAACGCTAATACCGGAGTGGAGTGCTCCATGCACTTAATTGTAGCGTTTCATTTCTAAATCAGTTTGTTTCATGTCATAATAACAATAGCTTATATTAATATAATGCTACCTTGTTGGAGCACCAACTAGGGTGATCTAGGGTGACCAGACAGCAAGTATGAAAAATCGGGATGGGGATGGGGGAGTAATAGGAGACTATATAGGAAAAAGACCCCAAAATCGGGACTGTCCCTATAAAATCAGGACATCTGATCACTCTAAAGGGTGACCAGATGTCCTGATTTTATAGGGACAGTCCCAATTTTTGGGTCTTTTTCTTATATAGGCTCCTATTACCCCCCCCATCCCCATCCCAATTTTTCGCACTTGCTCTCTGGTTACCCTAGCACCAACACAGTATCATTTTTTCTTGAAAAATCCTAAAGCACAACAGGCAGGCAGATGACATACTGCACAGTAGTTTAGGCGAGCAAAAGAGGACACCCAGCTGAAACTGGCCTGGGAAGGGAAGGGAAGAGGAAGGAATATTAGGGATGCAGAATGTAATGACTCTAATATGATAGCACAGTTCCCTGGGGCATGATTCTGTTCCGATTGAAGTCAGTGTCAAAACTCCCAACAGGAACTTCTTCTCTTCTGCAAAGTGACACAGGATTTATAAGATTCACAAGACTGCTTCTGTTTTACATGCAAAAAGATTCCACTTAAAATCCCAAAACATAAATGCCATAAATTTTGGTGCGGCAATCAGGGGTGCTGAAACAATTTTTATAGTTGGGGTGCTGATAGCTATTGAACCAAACTGTAAATCCTGTATATAATGGAAACCCCTTCAAGCCGGGGGTGCTTCAGCACCCCTTGCACCTCTAGTTCCAGCACCTATGGCAGCAATTCTAACTCAGAAGGAATAACATCACCATCTATCTATTAGAATCCTGGGCTGGCGGGGGGAGGGGAAGCAAGATTATTGAGACCGTTTGTAATGCAGAGTCCCGATCCCGCAAGAAGCAACACGCAAGTGGATCTCAAGAAAGAGGGCTCCAAACAGGAACAGGGGTCCAACTGCATGAAGCTCCTTGCCGGACTGGGGTTTAGGGCATGGGCATAACATCCTGACATAAAACTAAACAGTTTAGAACAGCGATGTCCAATATGTTCTACACTAGCCACATGTGGCTAATACTAGGCTATTGAATTGTGGCTAATGCATGTGGCTTTTTTTTTATAATGTAGCTTAATGTGGCTTTTTTATAATGTGGCTAATAAAAAAAAATCAAAACCACACATGTGGCTAGCAGTATGGCTAGCATCAAATTTCTATTGGACACTGCTGATTTAGAATGTTAGCCTGGAGGGGAACAATCTCTAAAATTTAATTAACCCAGTGGGAATAAGCAAGAGGAGCAGAGGAATTTAGAAACACTAAATACTAGATTTTCAGGCAAATGTTCTTCCTACTAATAATACAAATAGTGAAAAAAGGAAATATGAAATAATACTGACTACTGTTATAAAGAGAATATTTAAAAGATTCCTTAAAATATTAGCAGCTCTTTAAAGCACCTGTGAAAGGATGAAATTATCGTTGTAGAAATCCAGCATACCAGTTTAGGTCCTGATTGTACAAGCACTTACACACATGCCTAACCTACATTCCCATTTATTCTGGACCTTGGTGCCTCATCTTTCACTCCTATCAGACCAATGTATTATCTGGGTTGTGAATGTACAAAAAATGCAAAATCCATCTTTCTTAGGGTGATTTCAATCACTGTAGTATCTAAGCACTTCCCAGGACTGTGTTTTCCATCACTTGTGTGCATAGCATCAGGCTGTGTTTAAAATACAAAATTAAGTTAACTGTGATTTATTTACCTTCAACTGCTAACATCTTATGCTAAACAATCTGTTCCACTTTGCATTTAGCTGTGACACTTGAAGTACCTTTCACGGACCTAAAGAAGTATTCTGTGTGGCTCAAAAGCTTGTCTCTCTTAATAGAAATTGGACCAGTAAAAGATATTACCTCTCCCACCTTATCTGTCTAATATCCTGGGACTGACATGGCTACAATTACACTGCATACCTTCAACAATAACATTCAAAATTAGCAATTTAAAATAAAAATTTGTATAGTCAAAGTTCAGATAAGTATCTCTGGTGCTGTTCTTGCAGTTGGATGTATTCAGGTGGTCCCAGGCTTCTTTGCAAGTCCCTGTTGATTTCAGTGGGACTCTGATGCAAATCTTTATTAATGAAAAAATTAAATATTTGAAAAGATAATTAGACAATATTTCATCAATCTTTATTACTAAAGTAAAATTTAAAACACCAAATGGAGAAGATTATAGCAACAACCTGTAAAAAGAGATGAACAAAGCACCAAAAAAACTGAATGAAAGAATCTCATGTACACCAGGGCTGAATTTGGCTTAATATTTCATACTCGTCCAATTTTAAGTATAAGAAACTATTCACTCATGATATTTTTAATGCTTGAGCTACTTCTATTCCAACCATCTATTCTAAAGAAAAGTGTCCAAATTCATTCAAATGTCAGTTTCTTCTTATATGATTGTCTTGTGTTATATTATTTCATATCCTGTCTCAAGTTACAAAATGAACATACTTTTTATTCTTAGTATTTTCTACTGCCATCTATTTACTCTTCAGACAAATTACTAACCTTGTTCCTTTTCAGATTTGAATAATGGAGTATATTCCAGTGATAAATTTATAAATGTTCGAAAGGATTGAATGGAAATTAGTAAATGAATATAGTATAGTCTCTGTAGCTGATTCAGGCCTTAACTGAGTTTCTCTCATGTGGCTAGGGTGAACTGTGTTGGTTGTTCTGTGGGATAAACGTTTGTTTACTGGCAGCTCATTTCATACAGGTCACTGAACAGCCTTCAAATGCTGTAATGCTGGCTCTGAAAAGTCTGCTCCTCCCAACCAGAATACTTTGGATCATGTCTCTGCTACAGTTATCCAACTTGAATAAGAAGGGAGTTTAGGATTTCAGCATTCTTATTGAAGCCAACAAATGGTTCACTTTTTAATAGGAAACCTGAGATTAACATACAAAGAGGCATATATAAGCAAGATAAGTATGTGATTATACAACATGCACATCACATGATTTATTGGATTATGCCAACAAAAAAAACATATAAATGCTTAAATCACTAACAAATCCTCACACAATAAAGGTGGAATTTCAAAAATTCCTCATTTGAGCCAAAAAATAAAAGTTTCTGTATAATCTAAAAAACAGTATTGAGAATGTATTTACTGGTTGTTCATGGTTAACAACACATTTTGTATAACTGAGGGGATGGTATTCTACAAATAGTGGTATAAAGGTCGAATTCATTTCTAATTTAGATCAATGGGAGTGTTTCCATTGACTACATGGGAATAAGATAAGGCCCTAAAGATGTAGCAGTTCACACTGGATTTTCTTGTATTGTGCAGCAAGGTGTGATTGCAGCTAATTAGGCCCTAGCAGCAGTGATCATAGAGGAAAAGACAGCGAGAGAGTTATTCACATGAAGGATATATTTTTATGAATTTGGAAAAAGATGTATGCCTTTATCAATGATCAGCCAGGCTTCTGAGGATTATCTTTATTGTTTGTTTAATTTTCAAGGATATTTTGCAATGGTTCCTAAGTGAGATAACCAGTTTTTATCTTGTCTTCAGTAGCATCTTTTCCGTCACTAGGATGTTGGCTAGGTCCTTTTGGATACTTTCTTTCTCAATTCCATTAGTGTGGGTGAATTAAGGTTCTTCCAGTACCATAACAGTGCATGTTAAAAGAAAGTAATTAATTTTATGGCTGAAAGCCTGAAGTCTAGTGAAACGCCATTATTTTCATCCAGCCGTCACCTTGGATATAACATAACTGACTTTGGTGTCAAGTATCGGGGGTAGCCGTCTTAGTCTTTATCCACAAAAACAACAAGGAGTCCGGTGGCACCTTAAAGACTGACAGATTTATTTGGGCATAAGCTTTCATGGGTAAAAAAGCTTAATCTTTAAGGTCCACCAGACTCCCTGTTATAACTGACTTTGTAACTCAACACATTTGGGAACATTTTATGATGCGGATCTGTCATAAATTAAAGAATGTTTTTTATTGTGACAGACTGAAACCAGTGGGGTACAGGAGTCTGGTCCTGTTGGGATCCAGGAAGTGAGCGGGCAGAAGCATAACCTATATCGCAAGCACAAGAGCCTCTTTTGTGCTATAAATGCTACATTTTTTGTGACATTTGTATTTATTGTCTTTACATCAAGAAAGCAGCCCATTGCCGTTATTTCTTTGTATTGTAAGCGAAGAATTTAAAAATAAAAATAAAATACAATTCTAAGCACCTCTTCAACAAGGCATCATAGCAAAGAAAACAGAGGGTGGATTTAGGGCCTGGCTGCAGCTCTTGCACTGGGGATCCAATTGGTGAGGAGGAAGACAGGCAGAAGGTTGAATTTGGGAGGTGGCCCCCTGTGCTAGAGATGGGAGAGTGGGTTAGAAAACCCCCGTTCTGGGCAGGGAGTGATTCTGAGTCTAGCACATAGACCTGGTTTGAGTTGGGGGGCAGCCCCAGGTAGAGTTTTACCTACTCTATTTTTTTCATCTCTGTGCAGGTTTGGGAGTTGCTGAATGTTGCAAAAAGCAGCAAGAAATACCCCTGATTAGGGTGACCAGATGTCCCAATTTTATAGGGACAGTCCTGATTTGTGGGTCTTTTTCTTGTATAAGCTCCTATTACCCCCACCCCATCTCGATTTTTCACACTTGCTGACTGTTCATCCTACCCCGATGAATGTAGGAGACTACTGCTTATTAGTAAATAAAAAATAATAGTGTTGGGTAGAGAGGCTAAGAAAACAGTTCCTTATTTTCGAAATACAATGTTGGCAACTCTAATTCCAGGGCTGGTGGCTGGAGATGTGGGGTGCCCTCCTGGCTTTGAGAGCTGGGGAGGGGAGCTGGACTGGGGTAACCTGAGGGGCAATCCCAGAAAAGGGGGGGGAATATGGAATGAGAATGACTGGGGGTGGCCCCAATATTAGGGGGCTTGTTTGGGGGCAGCCAGTTGGAACCCGAGGGGCTGCTGGGGGCTTGGGAAGCAGCCCCTGGATTGACCCCAAGTTGGGCGGCAGGAGGGAGTGTAGGATAAGTTCCCCGAAGTGGAAGGAGGCCACCTGCTCGGGGCGAGGCGCGCTTAGCCGTGGGGATAGAGGGGGCAGCCCGCCCGCCCGCAGTAAGCGCAGCTCCCCGGAGAGGGGAGCGGGTGAGTCGGAGTCCTGGGGCGGCCCCCGAGCTCCGGGAGCCGGCGCCGGGCGGAGCGCGCTGAGTGTGACACGGCCGGCTGGGCCCGGAAGGAGCCGGGTGGGGGCGGAGCGCGGTCGAGGCCGCTGAGGGTCTGTGTCGGTGCCGGGCAGAGCGGGGAGCGGGCAGCCTGGATCTCAGGTTCTTCACCAGCGGGTGAGTAGTGGGGGGCGGGGGCGCTGTGGTGCGTTTGGGCCGGGGCCCTTCACTCCCACGCCCCCCCCCTCCACTATTGTCTCCTGCTGTCTGATCCCCTTGTGTTCCCCTATATCTTCCCCTTTGTACCTGCTGCCCCACCATCCCCTGTGTGCACTGCCCCTACATGTGCACTCTGCGCCCCCCCTTCCCCTCTGTAATCACCCCCCCCCATTTGTAGCTTCCCTGCTGCTCCCCTTCCTCACTGAAACTGCTGCCCCCACCTGGACCCTCTGTTCCCCCTTCTCCTCTGTTTCCCTATCCTCCTCATTATACTCACTGCTCTCCAGACCTTCCCTTCTGTCCCGCATCTTCCTCTATGTACCACTATCCTCATCTCTACCCTAACCACGGTCTCCCTCCACCTTCCTGTCTATATTCAGTGCCCCTACCTGTACCTTCCTCCCTGTCTTCCTCCTTCCTCTCTGCCTGCCCATACTTTCCTCTTCGTATCCCCTTCTCCCTTCATTCCCTTGTGCCCTCTGTGTCTTCCTTTCTGCCCCCACTTGGTTCCTCTACTTGCTGCCCAACATCTTCCATTCTTCTCCTACTTGTCCCCCAAGATTTCCCTCTCTCACCATATTTTTCTCTCTCCCATCTGCCTGCAGAGCTTTTCTCTCCATGTAAATTACTGTTTGCACCTCCTCTCCTTAGATCTTATATTTTTCTTTCCTTCATTGATCCCTTTTAATAATTACACTCTCTTTCTCTAGTGCTATTTAGGTCTAGTTCTCACAGCCTAACTAGTTCATTTGCTCAACATCCATGTTAGGTAAGTAAATAATTATTGTTGTCTTCAATTTAAAGACAAGGAAACAGAGACACTAAGGCTATGTCTACATTATGTACCTTACAGTGGCACAGATGTACTGCTGCAGCTGTAAGGTCTCCCTTGTAGCTAGTCTATGCTGATGGAAGAAAGCTCTCCCACCAGGATAATTAAACCACCCCTAACTGGTGGTGGTAACTATGATAGTGGGAGAGTGTCTGCTGCCGACAGCGCTGTCCACACTGGTGCTTCTGTCAATGAAACATGTTGGTCAGGGAAGTGTTTTTTTCACACCCTTGACCAACAAAAGTGCTAATATAGACACAGCTTAAGTAACTTGCCCTAGGTCACAGAGTGAGGTAGTGCTAGAGCTGTGAATAGAAGTCCCAGCTCCTAGGCCTGTGTTTCAGCCACAAGACTATGCTGCCCTCATTCTGTTTGCGTGTGTGTGCGTACACGTGCACCGTTAAAGTAATAATTTTTATTTTCCAACACCTCTCTCATGCTTGGTAGATAACTCATTGGATTAAATGATTAAATCGCAACTGATGTGAGCTTCCATGACTGAAAAGACATCAGATGATGAGATGGGAAACACAGTGACGGGTTGTTGGAGATTAGAGCCAGGGGAAAACAGACAGATTATATAATGAAGGAAGATGCTGTATCCCTTCTATGTTCAGGGCTTTTGAAGAGGGGGGAAAACGCACGCGGTGGCCAATGTAATTATTATGACAGTCTATAATAGGAGGGTTTTGCTTAATTCTGTGTAAACTACACTGAATCTATATAAATGCACTTTTGAAATATATTATGATGGTTACACCTGTGGGCTCTGTGAAGGATCATAGCTGTATTTTGCTAAGTGCTGGACAATTACAGTCTTCGATTCTGCAAGTGTTTCTGTGCAGGTGAACTTACGTTCAAGTCATGACTGTGTCTTCCTCTATTGACTCATGAGTTGGATAATCCCACTCACACAGTCTGTCATAGAAGAGCCATCCATGGTCCTTGCCCCCCAAAAGCATAAAGTATATTTTTAAAGAACTGAGTAACAAGAATTAGTCTTTGGTTTTGTATTTTTGGGGTTTTTTAGGTTTAGCGTGTTATTTTTCATTAGCTAGTGTGGTTTTAAATTCATAAGACAAGCCACATTAGAGAAATGACCAATTCCTGATAATGGTTTTTAACAATGGATATCCTCCTTCACTCCTCAGTCTTCCTTCAGTTGGTGTTGAAAACACTTTTAACTGCTTACATAGATAGGACAAAAATGCTTTAAACTAGAGATGAAAGGTGGTCTCAGTCATGCTTTTTGTAGTGGTGTTGAGAACCGTTTCCTGACCTGAAGGGAAAATGTTTCAACTGAATATCTGCGGTAGTCTGGGAGATATTGAAATATCTGTCATTAGCATTTTGTCAATATTTAATTTATACAGCTGTTACTTAAAAGCTGTTTAAACGGTACTGTTGGCATGAGTGTTTTGGACAAGTTCACTGGAACTATAATGACATAATAAGAAGTGATCTAGTAGGAGTCACCCCCTATAAATTGGAGTTCAGGAACAGTTTTCAATAAGCCCTGCTAAAAACACTACACACTAGGCATGGAAGATTCCTATTAAGATTTCATGAGTTAGGAAATTAGAACTCATTTTTGTGTCACCTGGCATGGCTCATACTAGAAAGCATACTTTTTGGGGGAAATATTAGTAATTTAAGTAAATTATCACAACATTTATAGAAATTTAAAAAAAATTGGAACTAGAGATGTCAGCTCTTAAAAATGAAAAATACTGATATTTTATAAGATATACTATATATAGGAAAATATATTGTATTCTAAATCAGTGTTTTCATTCATAAAACACCAGCAAGATTGTTTGCTTATTATGTTAACAACGTTCTTTCAATCTGTTCAAAGAAGTTACTTGGCACTGTGAAATTTTGACAAAATATTGGCTACCTGTTAAGGACTAAGAAACGTATATACAAATAAAAAGACGCATGAGCAGTGGGAGGACAGGCCCAGTGGAAAGCCTTGTGCAATAGCAGACAACTGCTGTTTGGCTTTGCGGCCTGTTTACTGAAAGAAAATACCTTCAGTTTCTTAAGTCTTTTTTAAATAGTTGATATGCAGCAATTTATGTTTTTCTACCCTTGCTTTTGTATTGTCAGACTAACAATAAAAAATGCATCTCTCTTACTGGAAAGACTAAGGGGATAACAGCTATGAGTAGTAGAAGGTGATGTGAATATGACACTTTCAGCAATCTGATAGTCCAGCTGAAGTGTATTTAATGCATTTTAGTGGATCCTTGCATCTCCACATTATTTTGTCTGGGAAGTGTGTGATCCTTTTGTAAACAGAATTGGAATTCATTACCACATCATCCAAAATAGCTAAGAGACTCTGAAAATTGTGAGTCAGAATCCCTGTAGTGATGATTCATTACTCTGCCTCGCTTCACCTACCTGTCTTTGTTGGAATTTACTTTATTTTCCTTTCTCTTCATTATTGGAAAAGCATTTCAAAGAAAGGGCTCTCTAAACAATAGAGATACTCCTTGTGCTTATCTTGATTGCATTCATCTATAAGAGTACTGTTTGGCAATTCCTTTTCAGTGCTGGATTGTATTTATCTTTGATCTTAATGATCTTAAATACAGCATCAGTAGGTATTCATTTCCAATTTACAAACATTTTGAATTTATCTGCTACAGTGAATCTTGTTTTATCGTGGTATGTTGTATTGATTTGTTCGGAACATTCAGTTTGTAAAACTAAAAATATATTATTGCAGCTAAGAGGAAAAAGGTTAATATCTATTCAAATTTCTAGGTAAACTTTTTTCATGCAAGAAAAGGAGTTATTGCAACAGGCCATACAGTCTATTTTTACTTTAAAAATATGACCTGAAAAGGAGGTTTCACAGATATTTACAGCATAGTCATTCAAATGAACAAACATCTGTTACTTATTCCATTTTTGAAGTGGCTTCCTTTCCCCCTGCCTTAGAGGTATTCCTGAAGAGACTTATTGGACCAAAATATAGATTCCAGCTTTATTTTTTAAATGATCTGTACTAGAATAGATGTATATCATAACTTCAAAAAAGGAGTTTTGTTAAGGATATTGGTTTTTTCTCCCGTTGGTAAGATTTTATGAAATTAGATCAAATTTGCAATGAAATTTGCATACAGCCTTAAAGTAGACTTTAAACACTTGTTTTCCAAGTTGTTTCTAGAAGACTATGTTCCTGGAATTATTGAAGTTCAGAGTACACTGGTTAAAGTGCAGTCATGTTGGAAAGAGACCTGATTTGTTAAGCTTTTGTTAGCAGTCTCTCCAGGCCCTGTAGAATGCCCTTTTCAGTTTATGCAAAGGGCATTTTACTTGAATAAAACCAGTCATTTTTTACTAGTTATGCTTTTTGTGTTGTAAAATAATGGTATATTAAATTTAAAAAACACACACAATACACTATCCTGACAGAGCATATTTAAAATTGCAAATTTAACACCATATTGAGAAGAACAACCGCTAAATTAATAGCTTGGAAAGCATAACAGAATTAATTTTTATCTGTAACAAATTTTTAGTGGTAGAGGGAAAGAAAATGTATTCTTTTCTGATCTATCTCCTGACAGATAAGGAATGACAGAATTACAATGAGTCTGTTTGATAACTCTTTCTTATTAGGAATCTTCCACCTTAAGAGGTTGTCCAAGCTTTACCCAAAGTTATAGCGTCCAATTCTTCTTCACCTTAAGTAGAAGATGGCCTCCACTAAGCAACAGTTTTTGTTGATTAGTTGAATGACTGCCTAAGACAAGTTCCATATAACTTACAAAATCAAGCTCAGAGTGTAATGATGATGTAACGTTAATCACAGTTGAGACATACGTGGAACTGATAATCATATGTTAGGCATTATGATGTGATTCAGTAAAATGATTTCTGTTTTCTTGTTAAGGAGGGCATAGGTTACTAAATTAAAGTGATTTTTATTGAAACAGCCAGTATCAAAAGATCATGTCACAAACCAACTGAAATCTGTCTGCTGTCAAAAACAAACAATGCCTCCCCAAAAAGCAGCACATGCTTTCAAATTGCCTTGAAAATAATTAAAGCTATATCATTTAAAAGAACCCTAAAACAGAGAGGCTTTGCTTTCCTTGTGGTTTATGGGCAAATGACTGCCTTGCTGGTGGATGTTCAATTTTTCTGGTGCTTTTGGATGCGGTCATGTCAGTTTAAACAGATGTCTGCAGCAAGACCTTTGCTTGTTTTGTAGTGGCCATACTTCAGCATGTTGGTTACAACATAATTGTTTCATATCAAATGTAAAGATAAATCATTTAATTCATAGATGTGAAGCTCAGATTAAAATTATGCAGTTTCTTTTCTACATGGTAACAGTAGATTTAATCACTCCCATCCAAATACTATAATGTTCCCTTCTAAAATAACTGTCCAGCTATTTTTCCTTTAATAGAATTATTTTACTTTGTGTCAGGTGTTATTACTGTCAGTTTTTGTTGGTGTATTTTTCAGTTATTTGGACATGTCCTATTTTAAAACCACAAATCTGTTGACTAATCTAAGATTCTTTCATTGCACTAGAGAACCTGATTTTGTACTTTAGCTTATGATAGGGATTTAACCATTAATGCTCTAATTTCAGCTGCATATGCTGAACAACCCTTTCTCATTTTAATAGCATATTTCAATCTTGCATGTTTCAGGTTTTAGTAGTGCATAAAGAAAATCTTTGATGTTTTTTATTGTCCACAAGTTTTGTAAACATAAAAGAATTATTTCAGTTTAACGTAACTAAGTTTTAAGAAGTTATTTTCACTTCAGTAATTTGAGCAGTTCTGTTGCATCACACCCTTTGCACTGACTTGTACGTTATTTGAGTAGATCATTTTTCTAAGCCTCACAGAGGCTTTTCCTCTTTGGTATTTTGTTCCAGTAATAAACAAATCTGCTGACGTGTATGTTCTGTTTGCTTGTTCCTGACCTTTGCTTTTCAGACATGTAAGTGACAGTTGTATTCATAGTGTTGTGTGACTTAGTGTTCATGTAGTGATACTTTTTATTCCTTAGTCATTCTTCTGTCTTATTTGATCAGCTCTCTTTCCAATAACTCATGATATGAATGAGGAATCCTAGGTTTCTTCATGGGTAACCCTAATCTTTTAAATTTTTTTTTTTTTTGAGGGGAGAGGGGTGAGACAGCAAATGTACATTGGATGGATAACTTTACTTTAAGACTCAAATTAAAATATTATTTTCCTTTTTTTCTCATGCTCTGTTCCTGGGATAGGTCTGTTCCTGTACGGCAACACTTTCTCACTTTGGACTAGTTACTGATTGTTTCAAGCTACTAAGCTATTATTTTTTTCTCATTGTTGTTACAAAAGTGGGTTTATAGGTTTTGGCCTGTGTCGAGCTGAGCTTCATCCAGCTTGTACTATGTTACTGATGCAAAACTGCTCTAAAGCCAGCTCATCAAGCCACTGGAAGATCACCAGTGTTAGAATATCCTCAGGTGGCACTGGAAACTGCAGCTGGTATGAAGGACGGGATGGGGATGAGGCTTTGCCAAAGGAAAGAGGATATAACTAGGGGGCCCTGGCAATTCATACTTCGCACTAAGTACCTTATGCTTGCAAAATGTTGTCCAAACAATAATTCAGAACTCCCCTGGGGGTAGGTAGGTATACTTAATCTCCATTTTAAAGATTAAGAAATTGAGATGGAGGTTTAGCAAGTTGCCCATGGCAGAGCAGTGAGTCAGTGGCAGTGATATCTGTACATCACAAATACAGTACTGCTTCAGAAGTGATGTACATTCTAGTTCTGTGCAAAACGAATGCTGACTTCCTCAGATGAGCATTCAGCATCCATCACTAGTGGGTACATGGGGAAGCTATTTGTCCATTAATGGATTTCTATGCCAGAAATGCAGCATTTCTTGATAAGATGCTGCTGCTTGGTACTGCAGGTCCATAGTCTTTGAACAAACTTATTGCATATGGCTTTCTTGCTGTCACTTAGCTGTTATTTCCCGGGAGAAGAGGGTCTAAGCCAGGACCATTCTAGTTGTCTTATTGGCCAAGAAAAACTTATTTATACACTTCCAGGATCTCATGTACTAGTCTTTCTCCCTGAGAAGGCAAGTGTAACTTTAAAACTTGATGGTTGACTTAAGCATCAGATAGACTCCCATAATTAACTAGTCTCTAGTGGAAAAAATATTTTCTTCATTTTGGACATGGAGCTGGACAAAAAATTATCAGCAAATAGTAAATTCACCCAGAAATACATGGTTAGAACAGAAACTGTTCCCAGTCTCCCAGCTCTCAAGAAAGTGCCTTAGCTACTTGGCTTTGGGATTGTGGTGTAGGTCTCTTTCAGTCTCTACTGCTGAAGTTATTTCACTTTGTATAAATAATTACATAGTCACTGGAATTGGGACTTGAACTTTGGTGTCATTCACCCTAGGCGAGTACCCTAATCATCTAGTTAAAGCCCAATGATTTTATCATCATTCATAGTAATTCAAATGACTATTCACTAGTCTGTCTTTATGAAGTCTCCCTATGAATGACAACAAATAGTATAAAACATGGGAATGGCTAGCCTGGTGGTTCAGGTACCATCACTATACCGGAAAGTTAGTTCACTCTGATGATTAGGACAAGATGGACAATGCACTGATCCATCGAGAGTATTTATCCCTTTAAATTTATATTCTAAAATTCCATATGAAATCTTCAGTTTAATAACTCTCAGTGCTTGTTCACAGATCCATTTTAAAATAAATTAATTTGTACTACCATTGCTAAGACTTCCATTTCCCCCCATCACAATACATAGGAAGGATGGTGAGTTTTGGCAGTATGGCGATCTGGGTTCTTTCCCTCATCTCTGCACAAACTTTCCGTGTGATCTTGGACAAGTCACTTAATGCCTGTCCATGCTTTAGTTTCCCTACCCGTAAAATATATGGATGTTGTGAGTCTAAATTCATTGTTTGTAAAGTGCTTTGAAATTTTCCAATGGAAGCAAAAGGTGCTATGGAAGTGCAGATTATATTTTGAGATTTAAGGCTAAATTCTCTGACTTATTTAAAAAAGGGATTACATTTTTACAAAGTATGGGCAGCTCTCTCCTAGCAGAAGCTGTTGAGTGCTGTGTGGCACCCCTTCCTCATCTCAGTGTCTTAGTATGCAGTCTGTGCAATAGTCTTAACTCCTGTTGGCTGTGAGAATAATAGAATGGGAGCAAGAATTGAACTGGATCTACCGTGTGGCAGTATACTCTGTGGAGCACCAAGCCAGTCTGGAGTTATTTTAATGCCAGTTTATAAATCTTGTTAAATAAGGTGTTTAACAGTAATGCTGAAAGACCCTTAATTTATAAATCATTATAAAAGATAAACATTTATTTTGAAATGAGGGTAAAACTAAGATCTCAGATTTCTGGGCATAAAGTTCCACTCCTAAAAATTCTCTGTGAATACAAACTGTAATCTCTACTCATTAGCCTCTGATAGCATTCTCTTATAAGGCTGCTTCACCTGAGTTCGCTGCTTCCAACAGTACATCATATTCCGGCAATTCTTGCTGTAACTATCATTCTTTAATACATTCAAAACGTTTAGCTCTCCAGCATAGTGCTCAGGTGTAAACTGTATTAAGCAAAGCTCAGATCAAACTAAGTGCCAGATGATTGATAACTGAATACCATAAAATGAATCTATCTACTGATCCATGCTAATTGCTCTTAGTTTTTTCATCCAGTACTTTGGATTCCTCATAATTCAGACAGCTGTTTTACAATGTTTTATAAGATATTTTGATAGTGCTTAAATGCATTTCTCTTTATTTCTTTCAGACTCCTTAAGATTCGGATATGTCCTTCATATTTGATTGGATTTACAGTGGCTTCAGTAGTGTACTGCAGTTTTTAGGTAAGTTGTTTATGCTGCTCTATTATAGTGGTTTTCATAGTTCTAGTTAAACAGCAGCATTTATTTTGGTATAAATGACATGACATTCAGATTAAAGATGTAAAATATTAAGCCAAGTTATTAACTTATAGCACCGAGTCCCTTCTGTACCCTTCATCTATCCCTCTGTTTATCTCATTCACTTTCTTTAAGTCTAGAGAAAATGTGGTGTTTTGGGGTGTTTTTGGTGAGAGTGGGGCCTGCATAGGCCTAGAGGGAAGCAGTTGTGCTGCCGGTGGCTGGTGGAGTCAGGGAGCTGACCCCTGACAGGCACAGACATGGCTTCCTCATACTCAATGCAGGTGGTAGTGAGGTGCCTCACAACCTTGTGTACCTCGGGAAGCATCACTGTAATATGAACCCAATGGGCTTGATTTTCCACTCACTAGATTTATGCTGCTGTATCTCCATCCACTTCTCTGGAGTTACTCCTGATTCTCACTAGTGCAAGAGGGGAGAACTGGGCCCAGTGATATGACTTTATACTGTAATTATCATTTATCATTTGTATTATGGTACCACCTGGAGGCCTCTTTCAAGATTCAGGCTCAGTTGTGGCCTTGTATAATGACAGAGGGCTGAATTCCGATACCCTTACTCGTGTTGAACAGTACTTCACTCCATGAGCAGTATCAGTGAAGTCAGTGGAACCATGCTAAGTTAGGTGTTACTATAATCAGATGAAGGGCCTGTGATATGAAAACCGTGCCTAACGAAAAGTGTTTCAAGCCAGATTGGTACAAGATGCAATTTGTGAGCTTAGCTCTCAACGGACAAGGCAAGCAAATGGATATGAAGATAAAAGTAAGGAGACACAAGGTTACATAAACCAGTAATGTGTATGATTTACAGGTATTATGTATTTTATTACAAAATAGATATTAATGAATCACGCCAAGTCACCACCTAGCCATTATCAGTTAGATGTTTAAACTTCCTCAGGGTATGTTAGACCCTTGGCCAGTTATCTGAGTGTTAGCTAGTGAAATTTTAACTAAGTGGGATAACCTCTTATCTCTCCCACTTTATTTAATCAATCAGTGATTGCTGCACATCTGAAAACTTCCCTGCTTCCACCCCACCCCTACATTCCTCCAAGGATATTTCCAAAGTGCCAGGGAAAATGTTTCTTGACATGTCCTTGTATGTACCCTAAGAGCAACTTGCTTCTGCTTTTCCTCACAGATTTTTTTTTTTAAATTAAAAAATGAGACTATATTTTCATGATTAAACAGACTTATCTAATAACTTAGGAGCCCTTGATTTTACTGTTACTGATAATGTTATAATCCACTTCAGGATAACACCATATGTAAATCATAAAAGAAAAGTACCCATGAAGAGATTTCTGGGAAGGAATTTTTTCTATATGGTGATTTGCTGTACTTTATAGTTGCAGTATTACCAATTGAGCACTTTGTATTGTTATGAAAAACTCAACAAAAATTGTATTAAAGTACTGAGAAGCAGTGGCAACATTTGCTTTTTCATTCTATCCATAACATACGTATACTTAGAAATGTATAGCTCTGTGGTACAAATGTGTTCTTGTTTGAAATAGGTAAACAATGTGGTGGCCCAGGAATGAGGAGTTATTTGTTCATCTTAGAAAATTTGAAGGAAGTACATTTAGCTATTTTTCCAGAGAAAGAGATGCCAAAAAACTGGAGCCATCCTACCCAGTTATCTTCATACATAATGAATTCACTTGTTCCCAAACTTCCTGAAGGAGGACGTATGCACCTCCTCTGTGGTGTATGTTGAGCAATGTGAGAACTTGTCAGACGACCTTTTCTTGCTTTGGAGATAGCGATGTCTTGTTACTTTACTGAGTAAAGTAACATATAACCAGGATAATTTGTATGTACCGAGAGCTGAATTTGAGAAGTCAGACGTGCTGTATCTGAAGAAGAAACCAATTTTTTAAAATGGGCTTTATAAACATCCATTATAACTCACATACTACTAGTATTTATGATCTTGGCACAAGAGAACACACATTCAGGCATGAGATAACAAACAACATACCTGTAATATTAAAAGAGTACCAGATCCATTCTCCTCATCTGATTCTATTAGAGAATTGCAGCCTTCTCTGTCAAGGTTATAAATGTTCCCTGTTGGAGTGTGATCCTAGAGATTACAGTTCAAAAGCAGAGAAAGTAAGTAAATAATACCAGGATAAAGGTTATCAGGGTAGACGTTTGTATGTATGTGGAATGCTGCAGTGCCTCAGAAGTGGTCTAATTCAGAATCCAAGTGAAAGATTCATTTAAAAAAATCTTCACTAAACAAAAGCAAAGATCAGAAAAAGTCTGGTCACCAATTCAGCCTTCTTCAGGTATAATGTTAGCAGGATTTCTTCTTCATCAAAAACCTTCATCAGTAGCCTGGACACAAGAAGTTCCCTATCTGGCCCATTTTTTAGAAGAATTGTGACCATAAATACATAGACTTTTTTCTCTTTTCTCAAACACAGCAACTGGAAATATAAAGAATACACAGCTTTTTACAGTTGCATTATAATACATAGTGTGACGGAGTCAGACCAGAAGGCTATAGGAGAGTGCTGGAAGGCAGGTATATTAGTCTCAGGATGTGCAGGTCCTTGTTCCCTGGATAGCCAAACAAAGGCTACTCCAGGCCAATCAAGACACCTGGGGCCAATTAAGAACCTTCTAGAAAGGAGCAGAAACAGCCAGCCTAATTGGGACACCTGAAGCCAATCAGGGACTGGCTGAAACCAGATAAAAACCTCCCAGTTAGTCAGGTGGGTGTGGGTGTCAGGAGCTGTGGAAGGAAGTTATGCTGTTGGTGAGACTGAGTGTTGGACAACATATCATACTGAAGGAAGGAGGCCCTGAGGTAAGGGTGAAGTGGGGTTTGAAGAAGCAGGGACTGCTGTGGGGAAGTAGCCCAGGGAATTGTATTGTGTTTTGTGCCTAAAAGGTCAGCCATCTTAGCTGATACTATTAGGGTCCCTGGGCTGGAGTCCGGAGTAGAGGGCGGGCCCGGGCTCCCCCCTTTTTTTCCATCTTCCATACTGGCCTGTGATGAAGGCAACTCAGTAGGTGGTGACTCTTGCCAATTATACTGAGAAAGGGAGGTCACTCTGGGGCCTAGATGAGTTTCTGAGGCCCCTAAATCTGCCAGGAAGTGCAGGACCCACAAGTACAGACTTGGAGCTTTGTCACAATAGTTAAGCATAATGAATGCAAAGAAACTACGCTGGTGAATTTTAAAAGCACAATATTAATTGTATAATTCAGTAATTTACTACATGAACTATTTCTGTATCTTCATAAAGTTTGTAAAATATTTCCTTAATTGTATATCCGATTGCCAAGTACGAAGGCATCATGTAATGAAAGACCCTAGCGTACAGTGGGAACCATTAGAAAACCCAACATTTACTTCACTTCAGTAGTTGCCTTGCTTATTCTCTATACACAGAATAAGTAATAGAATTGCAGTGGTAAATTTAGCTATTGCAAGTAATGCTGATTTGTTTTTTTAATGGCACCCACTTTAACACTGTGTTTTCTGTACTTGTGTATGAATTTCAAACTTTTGGAACATGTAACAGCCTAATTTTGTCTGAACACAATGGCCAGGTCACATTTCTTCAAAGGGGGGAAGGGAACACCCTTAAAATAGTTACAGTCAAAGCAGATTCTATGTTCTACCAGACTTCAAAGCAGGCGGTGACTTGCAACCTGACATTAGTTTTAAGATTACTGCATTCTTAGCATTGAACAGTTAGCAGAAGCAGAGAATGGCTCTGACCCAGGATACAGTTTTGGGGGATGTAGAATTATAAATTAAGAGAATCACCCTTTGATAATCTCAGTTTATTTTAAAATGTCTTACTTTTTAACCCTTCCCTCCTCGCCTCTAGTTATTGTTTGTACCTGAGGCATAAACATGATGAAATTAAAATGGAAATGTTGTTTTTACAAAGATTATTAATGAAATGTAAAAATTCTAATCCATATTATTAAACTGTTATCAGATGACAAGAAACATTTCAGCAATGTATTATACACTATACATACATACACTTGATTGAAATAACCTTGCAACTCTCCTGAGGCATAGATGAATGTCTAGTCAGGCAAGGCTTATCGTGTCTTCAAGCTCTATTGATCAAACTATTAAATAAATCTTAGTATGTGTAAGATCACCAGACAGTAACTGAATATGCGTAGAGTAAAAAACAACAAATATTTTAAACCAATTTTTCCCCTTTACTTATCTGCCAGGACAATTTCCTTTGCAGCAGTTACAGATAGAGAAGAAAATTGAGGAAAACATCCCCTGCTCAGGTTGAAGGTGATTTCTCGGGCTTCCAGCAGAGGCAAGGTCCCACAAGATATGGAAGAATCCTCTGCTTAAGAAGAGTTGAAAATATTATTGATAGTCTTCTATTACATGTCATAATTTAAACTTGTACTCCTTTGGTTGTACTGTAATTTATTATTAGAATATTACAATATAAAATCAGTATATTCAGTGAACACTTTGTTTTTTAAATAGGACTGTATAAGAAATCTGGTAAACTGGTATTTCTTGGATTGGACAATGCTGGAAAAACTACACTGCTGCACATGCTCAAAGATGACAGACTGGGACAACATGTCCCTACATTATATCCCAGTAAGTCAATACCCCCAGTTCTTTAACACTAGAAACAGTGCCTTAACTCTCTCTCATGTGCCACATTCTTCATAGTGTGTTCACTAATATTACAAAAACTACATTTGTTGTAATGAAGTTCAATATAGGTTACGTGAAAATCTTAGTCATGGAGTGAACACATTAGCAGGGGGCGAGAGTGCAGATCATGGGAGATGGAGTGCCTTGCTTTGTTCAACAGCTGCCTCTCCAGCTAGTTGCAAAAATGGCATTAACAGCCTCTACAGGAATGCTGTTTGGTTCTCTTTGGCCAAAAGGGTGTTGACTGTGACTTAAGGGTGGCTTTGTAAGAGGAGACTTCAACCCCAGATGAAAAATGGTCTAATAGGATTCTTGGGAGGAAGGAGACAGAATGAACAATATTTGAGATATTTTGTTTATAGAGTGAACAATACTTTAGATATTTTACTACATAGTGTTACACGCTCAAGATTTCTGCAATGTGGCATTAGTGAAGTAAAAAAACTGATTACTGAGCCTAGCTCCGTACTACTTATTCAGGAAATATTTTCATTGAAGAGAATAAGAGTTTTGCTTGTGTAAGGAGAGCAGCTTCCTCTGAAATGGGAGAATAAAATTATTCAGGACAACAGAAGGCAAAAAGTGAAACTTGCTTTATAATGTCACTGTAAGAATCAGTAGCTAGGACTAACAGCATCTTGTTTGTATTAATTAATGAAGGCAGTCTGTGGAATTTTGGTGCCAGAGGAACCAGGAGGGTTTGGCATTCAAACTCTGCTGACTCAACTTAGGGCCTTCTCCAGAGCTCTTTGAAGATGGTGGAAAGACTCCCATTAACTTCAGTGGGCCTTGGATCAGACGCTTGTCACTTGACATCAGGCAGGTTGTGATAGTGTGGAGCACACCTTGGTCATCCCAGGATAAAATTGGATAAAAGTGGAACTTGATGGAAACTAGATACTAAATCAAGCTATTTCAGGTATATAAAGGTGGAAACCAACTATGTCGGGACAAATAATGCAAAGAGAATTTCTCTGTTATTTTGCTGGACATTTTATATGTGCTTTAATAATTAGTAATGTTTGGTTCATTATACAAACCTATTACACTTGCCATAGTTCTCTTGCAAAATCACTTTGCTCTGGTTTGCTTATTGATTAATAATATAAAGCACCTTTCATCAGTTTGAGAGACAATAAAAATCTGTCTTCAGAAACCTATCAAGTATTCTGTATTACATGCTCTTCAGAAACAGAGAACATACCAATTTTGTGTATTTTTAGCCTCAGAAGAGCTGACAATTGCTGGTATGACTTTTACCACGTTTGATCTGGGTGGACATACTCAAGGTAAGATAGTGGCTAAACTGGCTCATTTTGTTCTTGTAACTGTATTGGCTTCAGTGCCAATAATTTTAACCTTTATTTGTTTCATATCCAACAAATGACCTTGCTACAAATATTATTCTTTCAGGCTTTTTTTTTTTTTTTTTTTTGCCAATACAAAAAACATTTCCTGATCTACTATCTCTCTTTACCATTCATTAATAATATAAAATTGGGTGGAGCAACATAGAAATGAAGTAGAGGACAAAGCTGTTAACTGATGTGACCATTAGAAAAACCAAATAGAAAATCAAAACAAAAAAACCCACCCTGATATTTACCGTTAGCCTTTATGGTTTAAACTTACATTTTCTGATTATAAGTCTATAGAAAAGGTAAACTGCAGTATATCTCTGCACATGTTGAATTGATCTGTCGGGGCACTAATAAATCTTCCACCTCTTCCACTGCTAACTTGGACTGAAAGTCCAATTCAGTTTATCAAAAATTTCAAATTCTTCAGATCGTCATAAGCCATTTGACTGCTAAATAGTACACTAAGTCAGACTTTTAGAGCTGTGCTTATGGCTATGAACAGTTTTCCTCCTGGTTCAAATAGTAAAAGGTTCCTTTTTGGCTTCATTATTTCAAGCTATGTCAAACAGGGAACAGAACCGGCTCCAGGCATCAGCACTCCAAGCACGTACCTGGGGCGGCAAGCCACGGGGTGCAGCCTGGCATCCACCATCAGGGCGGCAGTCAGGCCGTCTTTGGCAAGAGGTTGGCGGCTGCCGCGAATTCGGTGGCATTTCGGCAGCGGGGACATCGATGCCATGGGACCCTTGGACGGTGACTTCCTGCCGGAATGCTGCTGAAGACAGCCTGACTGTGGAACTTCGGCACTTGGGGTGGCAAAACCCTTAGAGCCGCCCCTGGCAGGGAAGGTTGTCCTAGAGATTGATTTTATACTTTTTAAATTAGAACTGGTTGCCCTTTTAAAGATTGTGTTATTTAATGAAATGCTGTGCATTACTCTGAATTTTGGGATAATTTCCTGTCACTGTTAATTTATAATGCTCTTTGTTAGCTCGCAGAGTATGGAAAAATTATCTGCCTGCCATCAATGGCATTGTGTTTCTGGTGGACTGTGCTGATCATGAAAGATTGACTGAATCAAAAGAAGAACTTGATGTAAGTAAATATATTGGATTTTAAAAAACTATGAACTAATGTTCTCAGTACCTGGAAAATGGGCACTTCTGCCACCCAACCATGGGGTTCAGCAATGTGTTTTTTCCTCTCTCTACTCTCTCCAACTCTCACCCCAAGTACAGTTGCTGTTTGCTGCTTGTTCCCTCTCCTTCATACAAGGATACATATTCTCATTGAACTCCTCTTCCTTTTTTTGCCCCTTCATAGTCGCTAATGACAGATGAAACTGTTGCAAATGTGCCTATCCTAATTCTTGGTAACAAGATTGACAGACCTGAAGCCATCAGTGAAGAGAGGTTACGAGAGATGTTTGGTTTGTATGGCCAAACAACAGGAAAGGTAATGCTTGTTTTCTTGTTAGAGAGTTTGCTTTCCCTGTACTCCAGAGTGAGCATTCTTTTCCATCACTTCTTTCCAGCTACACACACAAACTGTCTACATTAGTATTCATAGATTTAAAAAGGTAATATCTCCAAAGTAAAGTCTAACTTCTGGATTAGATATAGTTCTACTAATATTGTATTAATTGTTTTCAGTGTCATCTTTGTTCAGAGAAAGAGAAGCATATTTAAACTATCCTGTTACACTGCTTACAGCTTCCTGTAAAATACTTTGAGTGAGCAAGTCTTTAAAAGTTCAGATTAGAACACTGTTAGGAGATTTGATAAAAGTTTGGTAGGCACTGATCTTTCTGATTTATAGTGCAGGTTCATAGAGTGATACTATATGAAAATATTAGTCCAGGGATTAGAAATGAGATACTACACTACTGTGGAAATCTTGATTGGTAGTTTAGTAAGAACTTTTTTATAATACCTGTAACAAAGTAGGTTTTACATCTGGATCATTGTGCTGTTTGAACTCTTTATTTTTAATTAAATGTAAATATAGCACACTCAGTTTATAACAGATATTCAGTTGTAGGCTATTAAAAACAAGTTTCTCTAATATCCCTCATGCTTGTAATCTAGATTTTTTTTTTCTAGACTAGCCATGTGAAATTCAATATATTTTTCGGTAGTAGAACAAGAACCACCTTTGGCTTGTAACACAGCGTTTGTGTTATAATGGGCATTATTATAAAAGGTGGAGAGAGTTACAATTATACATCTGTAGTTGCAACTCCTCAACAGCATCTATCATAAGGTTATGTTTTAGTGTCACTGTAGCCTATGCATGAGCACAGGTAGGGTTAAGTGCTAGACAGATTTTTCCACAGTGAGCAGTTGTAAATATCAAGTCCCTTGTGCATTCTATCCCTCATTCAGAAGTGCAAAGGGTAAGTATGTCTGTGATGTGGGATCCTTATTATAGAATCACTGAAATGTAGCGCTGGAAGGAACCGTGAGAGGTCATCAAGTCCAGTCCCCTCCACTTAGGCAGGCCCAGGTAAACTTAGACCATCCCTGACAAGTGTTTGTCCAACCCTTCTTAAACCTCCAACCATGGGGATTCCACCTTCCCTTGGAAGCCTATTCCAGAGCTTAATTACTCTTATTGTTCGAAAGTTTTCCCTAATATCTAACGTAAATCATCTTTGCTACAGATAAATTCCATAACTTCTTGTTCTACTGTCAGTGGACATGGAGAACAATGGTGGTTGGATTCTCCCGTGTTCTCTGCTTTCCTTATTACTTGTTCTTATTTTCATAACACTTGTACCTATGTTGTGTAGGTTCAAACCCAAAATGCAGTACAGGCAAAACTGTCTTCAAATTAGTAGTAACATTTTTTGTTATTGCTATGCCTTGGCCTTGGACTACAGTCAACATGACTGAGGTCAGTCTTGCCATTAGCGGCAAATGCCCTTCTTATCTAATTGCAAAATGAATAATGTCAACGCATAGAGAAACTCCTGATGTGAGTTTTCAAAAATCGTCTTGGTTTAAAAACCTCCTTTTTGACCATGCTTGCTCTTGCAGTCCTGTTGCATGTACTTCATCCCCTCTAAATATAACAGATAGAAATGCTAGAATGCACAGTATATTTCAGAAAGTGACTTTATTCTTGGTAACTTCAGGTTAATTTTTCAAATTTCTAGTAGTTAAAACAAAGTAGTTAAGAACATTACATAAAAATGTTTGTTTTTGTAGAAAGAACCCATTTTTTTCATACTATTGCCATTTGAAATACTTTTGATCTCTTACTTCCAGGGCAATATATCTCTGAAAGAATTGAATGCCAGACCACTAGAAGTCTTTATGTGCAGTGTGCTAAAGAGACAAGGCTATGGAGAAGGATTCCGTTGGATGGCACAATACATTGATTAACACCAAAATCACATCAGTACATTCTGTCTTATGTCTGAATATGAAGTCTGCTCTTTATTTGATCACTCAGTGTACATAACTTAAACTCCGTAGACTTTGGTTACAAAAGCAAATGTTTTTTAGATTATTAAATCAACTGTGCTAAACTGCAAGTGTGAGGATTGAAAACTGAGTTTAAGCAAGTTTGTAAGACTGAATATCACAATGTTAACTTTCAAATCCCATAACACAACATTCTTTGAAATTTATAACTTGACATTAGTCTCCTGCACCATTGTTTGACAGAGTGACTTTCCAGTACAGTACATTTGAACACACTTTTTAACAGCTAAAAACTAGAGCCATGTGAATGACATTTAATGCTCATCATGTTAAATTTTTTATGTACTTTTTTGAAACTGGTTTTATAAATTTAGACTATATAACCACCTCTCAAGGAACAATAAATAATTAGCTTATTGATAATTGCATGATGCCTTACAGCTTTCAATAGTACACTTTCTTATGCAACGTCATGCAATAAAACTAAATCCAGTTTTTGGCATCTTTGATGGGAAATGTTTCATTTTAATGTGTCTTAACTAGTGAGGATGTCTGAAGATCTGAATATGTGGCATATCTTCCTGAAATATAGGAGGCCACAAGGTAGTTTCAGTGAACTTTAGAGAATTATAAGCTTTTCAAACTACCTGATTGCATTTATGTTCGGATTTTGGATTAACAGTGGAATAATCTAATCAGATGCTCCATAACCACTAATCTGTAATTTTTTTAAAAAAAAAAATCACATTAAATGAATCAGTTAGTGCCTACACAGTTCTTGCACTAACAGCAAAAGTTAGCCCATTTTATTGGTCTCATGAATTAAAATGAACTTGCAAACTGGCACAGGAAGTTCATGTTTCCTTGAAGAAATGAAGAAAGAAAAACTGCGTGAAATAATATACTCCTAGTTAAATAGACTTTAATTGTGCCAGAGGAGTTGATTCTGAATAACTGTTAATTCCCAGAAAGTCATTTGCTCCTGTTACCTTTGGAAACTCATGCTATCCCTTGCCCAACTGGATGTGCGTTAAGCCTCTCTTTCTTTTTTTCAAAGATTTTGTAACATGTTTTGTAACATGGAAGTTTTGCCATGTTACAAAACTGTATGTTATGCCTTAGAATCTGAGGTAGTTTATTACTGGGATAAAGTTTTTGTATCACAAACACTCGTATGCTGACATTTGACTGTTCCTTTTCCCCTTCCTCTGCATGCATTTCTACTTTGGGAAGGAATGAAGATTATCTTCTAAGATGGAAAGTGCTGGAGCACGTCAGCTTGTTGTTAGTTGGTACTTACTTTTGAATCGTGGTTTGTGTGGCATAGGATGTCCCATTCTGTAGCCTTTATTTGAGCCTGTTTACAGCAGGTGGGCTGTTATTTCATGTATATCTGAAAAAAGGGATAGAATAGATTTCAAACCTGGAGTCCTGTTTTTGTGATGTTGGAGGTTTTGCCTAAGAGACTAAAGACAGATGTACAGTTCCTAGTGTTCAAGGTTGATTTCCAGGAAACGTTGAGACTGCTTCCCTCATGGCTATATAAGCTCTCTTTTCAGGAATATATGTGGATCCTGGTGTCCAGTATTCATGATATATTGATGATGTATGCCTGGTATTCATTGTTTTCTTATTGTCCCGTTGGGTTTGACTTCCAGTTGCAGGGCATACAAGATCACAGTGGATAGATCTGATCTGAACTTGAATGACAGAGTATTGATAAACATAGTTCCACAGTCCTGAATTATGCATCTGAATAAGAGGAATAATTCAGAACCTTGAAGTTAATGTTATAACTCAAGTTTGCTGTTCTGCAGATCCTGTCTTTATATTAAGCCTTTTTCTAAGTCAAAGTTGTTTGTAGGTGGTGAGGTCTAAGCAGTATGTGAAGGCAACTGATAGCTTAAATGTGTCAGATATAATGCAACCTAAAAGTGTTGGTGACCCACCTCCCCCAAAATTATCTATCTACTACAGAATACTGTGTCTGGGTTGCATAAGCCAAACTTTTTAGGTAAGAAATGGCCTCTTATCAGAGTTAGTGCATCATGCGGATATATTTTGAAGACCTGCTTTTCTTCAGATATTTCTTATCATTCATGCTGAGAATAACTAAATCAACTGATAGTGTAAATATTCAAAATATTTTTTTCAGCTAAGTGGCACAGTGCTGATATGGGAGACTTGGGATTCTTGTTGCCTGTGCTTATGGAAATGAAAGTGGGAATGGAGATGACCTGTTTTCCCCCTCCCCAGAATAGGCCATGTTTGCAGTTCACTTCTGCTGGCTGATCCATTAGGGTGGGCATTGAAACAGATGTGTGCTCTTCAGCTGGCGTTCCTAGCAGCCTATGACAGTGGCAGCAAGGAAAATGGTGGTAGTGTTGAGAATAAAAACAGAGGTGATAATTTTAAAAGTGTGTATTAAGAGTAATTTTTAGAGTTTTGGAAATATGCAAATTTCATGCTTGATACTGTAATATGCTAGTTTAAAATGTGGTGGTAATAAGGGCATGCAGGAAAGTATATCTATACATCTTGGTATTTACTTGGCCCCCATCATAGAAGTATCTGAGCATCTCTCAGTATTTAAATAAAGAAATAAGTTTCTCTCTCACTTCCTTTCCAGCCTGAAGGAGAAATACCTTAATTAATTTGTAGGGTTTATTTGGTTTTGATTGTGTCTGTGAATGAGTGTATTGTGTGTCTGTGTGAAGAAATTATCGAGGGAAAGTTAAGTTACTTTGAAATGAGTTTGGCATTTCTGGAGGTGACTAGTTTCTAAAGTGGTTCGTCTGTGGTCATTTGTATTTTTATGGGAGTGGGTTTCATTGTGTAGGTCACGTTCCTGTGAAAGATTGGGGTTTTTTTTGTTTTTGTTTTTTTATAATCTCCTGAGTATCCAGCTACGCAGCCCTCAGTTTAAACCTTACAGTAATGTAAAGAATATGTGCTGAAAAAAAAAAGCTCGTCATTAGTAAAGGTGTATTCATGAAGTGTCTCCAACCTATTTTTATACCACAACAGGATCTTAGGCCGCGGTTCTCAAAAGATTGAGAACCGCGACCCCTTTTCGCGTTCGTGAGCAGCGCGGTGGACCCTTATATGTCCGCCGAAAAGCTGCCGAATTGATTACTTCCTCATTCGGCGGCTTTTCGGTGAACATGCCGAGCGCTCCCGAAATAGCTCGGCATGTCTGCTGAAAAGCCACCGACTGCAGAAGTAATTAGTTCGGCGGCTTTTCAGCGGCAGCAGGCGCTCGCGACCCCCCTGGGAGCTCTCAGCGATCTTCAGGGGGGTCGTGACCTCCAGTTCGAGAACCGGAGTTCTCTTAGGGTATGTGGGACACAGACTCGTATATTTCAGTAACTGCTGGTGAGATTGTGACCTGTGCATTGTGGTCACTTAATATTTCCACTTGTGAGTTGTTTAACATTTATTTTGCCTGGATAGCGCTTACACTTTAATTCTAGGATACACTGTGTAACAAGATTTGAAGTATAATTATATCTCTATCCTGGCCTGAAATTATTTTTTATCACAAATAATAGAATCATAAAAGTTAGATGGCAAAAGTGTAAGTCATCTAGTTCATTCTCCT
The DNA here is from genome assembly GCA_007922305.1 of Dermatemys mawii. NCBI lineage: Eukaryota > Metazoa > Chordata > Testudines > Dermatemydidae > Dermatemys > Dermatemys mawii. Next base: position 9,558,807 of record ML677358.1, on the reverse strand, counting down.
TCCAGTGCAGGATTGTCCCTAAAGTATAACATATAGTGCTACAGTATATTCAGTGTTCAGGTATTGTCCGTGATGTGCCAAAGATGATATATGGCATCCATTGGAATATAATACCTGCATGTTCGTGAGTTTTAATATTATATATTCACCATTTTGTATTTTAATAATCAGAGATTAACATAAGAGATTTTACATTTACTTATTTATGTCTTGAGCCAGCTCAGCAAAATGTAAGATGCTTTGTATCTTCAACCCAAGTGATTTTGCAGATCTGCGTGTAGTGAGGAATATTCCAACCTCTTCTCTTGTTACTGTACATTCACAAAGGATTGGGTTGGTACTCTCTAAAGTCTAATATTTCCGCACAGTCCCACTTCCTTAGATTTAGTGTAAATCTAAGTCCTCAAATACGGACTTTTAGAGCTGCATAAAAATGGGCAGTCCACTGGCTCACTGTGAGAAGACTTAACTTCTTACTAACTTATTTGCACTTAGATAAACCACTTTTTGCACTAGTATCTCAGTGTGGAATTAACCTTTTCTGTTATGGAATGTGAGTGTTGTAAATGTTTAAAATATAATTTATATAATGAACTTTCAGTTTATGTATTTCTGCAGAAGGATAGTTATAGATTAAAATGTTCTTAAACAGTTAATGTGCTGTTTTTTTAATCACTGTTATGTTATCCCATCACATGCTTTAAATTTGAATGTCAGGATTCTGACAAAATAAAATTCTGACCTGAACTTTGAAGAAATGTAGTTTTAAAATGTCACATTTCTTGTTGAATAATTATTTTTTCATTCTTTGATTATAATGTGCTAACTTTATAAATGTTCTAGTAATGAGTTTGAATCTCTTCATTAAGTGTAGAAGATGCTGATTACACTAAAAATCAGCTACCCTGTGGAATTTAAGGTTCCTATTGATATGAGAGAAAATCCCAGATTTGGAGAACTTTCGGATACTTAGATATTGTCCCTATCCCTACCCTCCTGTTGTCGAAGTTTCAAAATGTTCACATGAATCGTAACATTTCCCCACTTTGGCAATGCCTAACTGGATGTTTGCATCATGCAAGCAGACATTTATTAGTACTTTTTTTCATACCGTTTTGCTGATTCATTGCAGCTGGCTTGTGTGTATTGAGACAGGACTGCCAGCAATTCAGAATTCTGTGTGTTTTAAATGCAGACACACTTCTAGACTGAGATCATTGAACTCATTTCACTTATGGACATAAATTCTCTCCAGGTGAAAGTAGCTTAATCCACTGTCCCACATAACCACTTGCAAACCTTGACTGTGTTCTCAGATTAAAATTACCAATTTAATTCTTAACTCTCAATCTTTTCACCAGAGCTAGGAGTTCCACTTTTTGTCAATGGACAAACTGAAATAGCCAATATGAAGAATTTTACATAGGCTTATTTAAGACACCACTTGTGGTTGGTATCCTCTTATATTAGGTGAGTCAGTCATTACAACAATACTTTGCGCCTATTAATGCTTTTCATTCCAGGATCTCAAAGCATGCTGCAGCTTAATAAACTGAGCACTCAGCATCCCTGTATTATTGTCCTCATTTTACACATGCAGAAACTGAGGCCCAGAGAGATTGTCTTGTTCAACATTACTCAACAAATCAGTGACAGAGCAGAACCCCAGAACTCCTTCAACTCTGACTCTTGCATCTTTTCTGTGCACTAACCATTAGTCCCATTTTGTCATTTCCCCATTTATCAGAGTTTTGGAAAGAACTTTGCGGCACGTACAAGCTGCAAAATGCATTTGACAATCAAGTTTTAGGAAGCAGCTCAGAAATAATTCCTCTGTCCTTACCATCCCTAGCACTCTGAGCTTGCATGCCTACTTGCAACTATTATGACAAATGAACTATGACAAAAGGTAAGCTATAGAAAACAGGCTGAAAACATACCACAGAAATTGGCCAGGGGAGTTTGGGATAGATGTAACTGCCTGAAACTTCCACTGATTTTTTTTTTAAAGCACTAGATTTCAAGTTAAACAGTCAGAACTTTACTTACAGACGCCTTTTTTAAAAAAAAAAAAAAAAGGTGAAGGTATGTTGTCAGGGCTCTTGGATGCAAATAGCTGTCGATACTCTGATGCGTATCATCCTGTCTGCAGTTAAGTAAAGGTTTTTTTTTCCAGAAGAGTGTTCCTTTAATTGCAGAATGATTTAATGAAATAAAAGAAGCCATACGTATGCTAGTCAAAGAGTAAATAAACCTGTGTCAATAGTTAGTTCACGTGTGCACACGTGTTCCAGTCAGGAACTTCAGAGTCACTTTGGGTTTACAGTTTCTATTCATTAAGACTTAATCTTTGCTTTCATTAGCCTTGAGTACATACAAGCCTAGAAGTAAATGTAATCACCCCATTAACAAAGCCAGCACAGTGACAAGCAACTGGTTTGGAAAAGGAACAGATGGGAGTTTGCCAAAGATTTTCAGACCAAACAGAGGAAGGGATGTAGGTGGTGGTGGGGGACCTAATCTTAAAACAAAAACCCACCACAGTCACACTCTTTGCAAATGAGGCCACACTTCAGCAAGAATACGGGATGCAGGCGGAAACTTGGAGTGGGCTCCTAATTATGTTTAAAAATTGAGGCTTGTTGAAACGGTCACAAGGAAAAACAGATTAGGCAGTGCCCTTTCAACGTGGCATAGTCCTCAAGAAGTGAATAGGCTAGATGGGAGGTCATGCTTCAGTAAGTTGGATTCCTTTCAGATATTACTCCTGGGCAAACAGGCACTTGATTGTTTTATAACCTTCAGAAAGCATTCAACAAAGTTGCATATCAGAAGTTAAGGGGATAGGAGAGTTAGAATAAAAAGGGGGGTGGGCAGGGTAATTAGTTGGATTGAAAAATGCCCTATTGTCACAGTGGAGATGGGAATAGTACCTGTAAATAGAACTCCTCAAGGTGCACTGACCCAGTCTGCTTGTAGGATACTCACAGAGTTAATGTTTTGAAATGTTAATACTTATGAAACAAAAAGAGAGCAGTGACTAGAGACAGAAACTGAGCAACAAACCACCACATCCATGCACAGAGCTGTGCCCAATGTGTTTTCAGCATTACAGTGAAATTCCTCAGCTATTCTGGGAGTAACCCTAATAAGGCTAAAATACTGAATTTTGCAAATTTTGGAGTTTGGGCTATGGAGGCAAGTGTTTTTATGGACAAAACTGAGGACACAAATCAACTGATGGGTCATTAGACGTGAGCATGGACTGCAAAATTTAAAATCAGATTTTGATCCCTCAGCAGTCTGTGGCTGTTCAGATGTGGGTTTACCTGACATGCATGTAAACATCAGCCACAGAATTTGGATCTGGCTTTAGATTCTGAACACCCTCTCCCCATCAGTTTTAGTGTTTGGGCCCACACTGGATTTGAACCTGAGTGATCTCTGCACTTACTATGTGCTATTTATCTTCCCTACTCTTCTAATGAAAATGACACTGATCTATTTGAAAGAAATTTTTAGAGGAGAATAAATACTGAGAAGTAATGTTATCAAAGTACAGAGGTCATCGCTTAGTGAAAGCCCTGGGCTCATGAAGGCTAGGACTATAACAGAGTTTAAAAGAGAACTGGATGAATTCATGGAGGTTAAGACCATCAATGGCTATTAGCCAGGATGGGTAAGGAATGGTATTTCTGTTTGTCAGAGGGTGGTGAGGGATGACAGGAGAGAACTCACGTGGTCATTACCTGTTAGGTTCACTCACTGCAGGGCACCTGGCATTGGCCACTGGCGGTAGACAGAATACTGGGCTGAATGGACCTTTGGTCTGACCCAGTACAGCCATTTTTATATTCGTATGGTCAAGTAAGGTCTAACAATCAGGGAATCTGCAGTACAGAAAATAATGGGGTTTGATCTGGCCGATAAATAAATGTAGGTGTTATCACAGGAAAAACTCAAATATGCAGTTACAGCACGGAAAGCAACGTGAGGCTATGGTGCTGCTTAGGAAACACCGATTAGGCAGAACAGAAGCAAATGTGCAAATAATTTTCCTTGTTTTCTCACAAGCACTTCTTTTGTTATCAACACCAGATAAGCTCATCATTAGAGCTGGTAAAAAATTCCAAATATTTCTATTAAAATGGATAAATTGTGGAAGAAAAAAATTGCAAATATATGTGCTTTCATCATCTCATCCCCTACCTCAGGTTCTGCATGGCTCTAAGCTTTGTAGCTGCTGGTCCTCTGACAATGAGGCCCGAGAGGCTTCAGATTGGACACCCCAAAATGGAGGCACACAGAATCAGTGGCCAAATCTGAGAAATTGCCCGTAGAGGAAATTTCCTCTTTGACTTGCATTCAGTTTTTGTTTTCCTCTCAACCCAATTCTACACATATTTCTGCAAAGCCTTCATTTCCTAAACCTTAGCTGAAGGGTATTGGGGGGGGGTCACTTAATTCCCAGGTCTCCAGTGATGTGATTATGAGGCTATTTGGGTGAGATTTTTTCTTCATAATGAGCCTTATGACATTTAAAGGCATGGCAGAGAAAGTACTTGTGAGAGGTAGTTCTGTCAAACAGAAAATGCTGTCTAGGCTTTGACAGAATCAATACAGGACAAAGCAAAGCGTTTACACATGCTGATTGCTACTACTTTGGGGGAAAATAACATGTAGTCAATACGGTCAATTAAAGTTCCCTGGGCTGCCATAAGTTGTTTGGCTACTTTTATTATGCTAAGAATGTGTAACAGATCCTTATCCATGTGACCACAGCACCATTTCTATTTATGTCACTGTAAACATGAAATCATGAGATAAGCTCCATGGAAATGTTATTGAAGTCCTTTAGTGACCTGTGTCCTCTGTCAGATTGTCTTACAAAACTCAGTGGGTAAAAGGAGTCCATTTGAACATGTTATTGGGCCACTGCAACTGTTGAAAACAGTTGCTTACTGGGAAGGAAATAGACTCACAACATTCGCCAAAATTTAGGATAAAGCAATTGAACATCTCACCACATAAGAGGACAACTGAGTTCTTAATGTTTCGATTTACATATTGCATCTTTTGTATGAATTACTATATTGAACTTTGGAAAAATAATTTTGAAACGATGGCTTTTATTATACCATTTACCAAGTAAGAGTGAATGGGTGTAAAAATTCACTAGCTGTTTTGACTAGAGATGCCCGTTTTTACGGATGAAAAATGATGTTAAAAGAGAAAAATAACCACTGCCCGCTATATACAATGGTCTGGCCATTGTTAGAGCCTCCCACTTTCAGCACTAAATTCACTTTCACTTCATAATAAAAAGAAAAACATGCACTAATAACTGATTCTAAAATCACATCCGTGTTTACACCCATCTGCCCTCACAGTGCATCCTTCTAAAATGGCTGTAGTAGAAATTTCCCTAGAACCCATAATGGTGAGAAATGTATTTAATAAAAGACCATGTGAATGACCTTAAAGGTTTGTGTTTTGGACATAGATCCTGACACAGACATAGTTAAGTACATGACTACAGTATTTCCTACAAGAACAATGTCTTGGAGAACTAATTAGACATTTATTTTTTCAAGTGATTTTAACAACTGGCTTTTCTTGGTATCATTAAATTTAGTCACAATAACTGTCTGCCTCTGACACCTTGGAGCCTCTTGCAAAACAACCTTTAAAACAACGTTGCTGCATCTTGGGAATTTTAACTTGGAAGAAATAAAAAAATAGTGCCAGAAATGTTGGTTTCTTTTTTAATTAATTAGACCAGAGGTGGGCAAACTACGGTGTGCAGGCCACATCTTGCTGGTGGGACTGTCTTGCCCGGCCCTTGAGTTCTGCCCAGGGAGGCTAGCCCCCAGCCCCTCCCCTGCTGCCCAACCCCTCCGCAGCCTAGCGCACCATGCCGCCAGCACTCTGGGTGGCGGGGTTGGGAGCTCCTGTCGGGCAGCGCGGCGGCGTGGCTGGCTCAGCCGGGCGGCTGCCAGTCCTGCTGCTCTGAACAGCATGGTAAGGGGGCAGGGAGCGGGGGGGTTGGATAGGCATGGGAGTCCAAGGGGGCCTGTCAGGGGGCAGGGGTGTGGATAGGGGGTCAGGGCAGTCAGGGGATAAGGAGCAGAGGGAGTTAAATAGGGGGTGGAGTTCCAGGGGGGCATTTAAGGACAGGGGGTCCTGGGATGGGGCTGTCAGGGGACAAGGAGCAGGGGAGGTTGGATGAGTTGGAGGTTCTGAGTGGGGCAGTCAGGCTTTTTGGGGAGGCACAACCTTCCTTACCCAGCCCTCCATAAAGTTTCGGAAACCAAATGTGGCCCTCAGGCCAGAAAGTTTACCCACCCCCGAATTAGACCCTGACTTAAGCGAATCCAACTCTGTTGACTTCAGGGCAGTTATGCCCACTTTCACCCTCAGTGAAATAATTTTGCCAGGGCACGTCAAGGCAGAATCTCTGACATACAGACCCTGTTGCCAAAGGGTGCTTGTAAGGAGCTGCAAGTGAGAGTCAAAGAAATCTGCTGGGGTGTAGCATATAGTTGAACTGTACCAGCCAGCAGCCTGCTGGGGCAAGCAGACAGTCTGGCTTCACTTGGCAGGAAGATCAAAGACTCCAGAGTAGGAGGAATATAGAAGTCTATCATGGGAACAGGGAGGGACGTTTGCCCAAGAAGGCAGGCAGAGAGGAAAAATCTGGAGGGAAAGTCTGGGAGTTCTGGGACCCTCTTAAGCATTAATGATTAACTGCCTGTCTGAAATGGGAATTAGGCATAAACCATAATCCAGCTCAGTCTCACATCTGAAAACTAGTAAAATCAAAATTATTTTACAAGCATTGTCATAAAGCAGTTAGTGTTGCTACATACACAGGACACGAACCTACAAAAGTGAGGCAAAGAAAAATTCAGCCACCTACCAGTACACACTTTCTACTCCTCCAGACACCAGCCTATGCCTAACCATTACACGCTGGCTGTAACTTACACACCATGTACTGCAACCATAACTCTCTCCCCCTCAACTTGCCCTTCTGCATCCATTTTGTTCCCAAATTACTGACACCAAACACTATCACCTTTGGATGTTTGGTATCACAGTGTGTTGTGCTGGGAAGAAGTAGTTTGATAAAAGGGGTGTCCTCATATGGGCAGAGTTAAGGTTATGGTGTGTGATCTGAGAGTTAGGGTCTTTGTAGTAATGGTAAAGAATGTGTCTGTGTGGGGAAGAGGCCATGCAGTAGTAAGTGGCTTAACTTATTATTTCCTTACTTTTGTGGGTTTGCATCAGGTGCGTTGTGTACAGCAAACCCCCTAACTACCTTTACAGTGGTTTATTTTATGTATATTTTCTAATTTTTTTTTTTAAGTTCAAGAATGGAGGTGAAAAGTTAGGTTGGGAGCAGCTATACATAAAACTTCTATAGTGTGGTATACAATTGGACAGACTGTAGGTCAGGCCTGCACAACATGGGGCCCAGGGGCCACATGCGGCCCGCATGAGGTGAGTAGGGGCGGGGCAAGCCAAGTGGTGGTGGTAGTGGGGAAAGCAGATGGGGGAGGGGCGAGGGCGGGGCTTTTTGGCCCGCAGCTGGGTTTTTTGCAGTAATATGGCCCTCTCTGCTTTCCGAGTTGTGCAGGCCTGCTGTAGGTGATGATGAGAAGATTGTATTCACTGGCAACTCTTGGCGCATCAACTTTCAGCCAAGAACAACAGCAGCTAAAAAAAAGACCCACAATCCAATTTGATTTTTTTAAAGGATAAGTTGCACCAGAGCTATTCAAGATTGCTCCTGTCTACCAAATATTGTGTAAATAGACAAATATCAGTGAACAGTGACATGTTGGAGCCTGCCAAAGACAAATTTCAGCCCAAGCGTAATTTCAAAAGCCTTCCTATTAATTTTATGAAGAGAAACCAAATCAAAATTACATAGCAAAGTCAAAAGGCATAAAAGTTATCCTTGTGTGACATTTTTCCCCAGTAGGCTGCCTACTGTTAGAAAAAATCAGAAAGTTATGCCATACTTTAACCCCATATTTGAATGCCACCCAAATTATGGCATAGCTACCAAGAGCTGCCATAATTAATATTATTCCTAATGTCACTTCTCCCCCACCCACCCCCATTTCCACGTACTCTCTTCGTCAGACATAGTAACTGTGTTAAGGGCTCAAGTGGTTCACAGGGCCTCTTGTGGTCTCTCTGCACAAGTGTTCAGTCTCAAAGTAAGTGAATATTGGAAAGCATGTGTCAGCTGTTTGCAATCCCAGTTACACTGTCTGATCTTGCAGCATGCTCCGTGCCTGCAGAGCTCCCGCGGCCTTCATCAGGTGTTCTACAAAAGGAGGACTTGAGGACTGGGCTTGTATTTTAGTCTGTACCAATGGGAAACTGCAGAATTGTGTGATACGCATTTACGGAGTGATCTTGCGCGTCTGCCGGTCCCAAGGACATCGATGGGAGTTGGGGGTGCTAGACCCTTAATTCTGCAGAATCACCCCTTTGGTAGCTTTGTTGTCATATTAGTGTTCGTTTGGTAATACAGGTGTGCAAAGCAATTTATTGAGTTTTGAGCATACAAGGGCTGCTGGACCAGGCCTTTCATTTTCATCCTAGAACTCTGAGACATTTATCTAATATATGATAAAGACATTGAAGTCCCAGTACAGTAGGTGATATATCCCTGGTTCCTTTCCTTAGCACCTTTCATCCACTTTGGAGGGAAGCCCAGCTGCAAAGGGGCATCCAGATCAAATTGCTTCTAGAGCATTTGATGTCACAAGGGATTTGAAATATAAGATGGTTTAAATAAGCTAGATAATTTTCCTTAAAAAAAATAAATGTCAAGAAATTGGGCACTTTCTATCATTTTGATTCTTGTGCCCTGCAGAAGCCTCGTATCTGGATAATTCCAGCTATTTCAGTGGTAATGGTTAGCTACCTGTCTCTCCCTACAGATGCTGTGTTCATAGTTAAAGAGAGATTTTAATTCACATGATTTTCATGTGAACGCCATTTGTAAAAGGAAGATTTTTGTATAAACAGAGTGATCAATACAGGTCAATCACTGTGGAATTTGAATGAAAAGAAGCTTAAATACCAATGAGTCCTATGAAGTAATAAAGTGTGCACATATTGGTAAGTAACGATTGGCCACTGCTGTCTACTTCTGAGCCTACATTCAGCCAAAGGGCTTAGAAACTATCGATACAAAATGACTATTAGCATTTTAGAACAATATAGTTTCTTCCTGGGAAATGACTCAGAGTAAAAGATGAAGAGCTTATTCAATAAGCCAAAGCCTGTGAAATCACAGGATGAGAGAAAATGAAATAGTCACCTGAAATTTTGTTCCCCCTACCCTACCTTTTCCTTTATTGCAGCAGCATCCCATCAAGCCGCTTGATCAGACCATACATGCCTACAACTAACTTTGAGCCTTCAGACTTCATGTGTGTGTAATATATTTGTGATGTTGCACCTCATAATGCTTTATGGAAATATGCTTATATAAGAATGCCCGTACTGGGTCAGACCAAAGGTCCATCCAGCCTAGTATCCTGTCTACCAACAGCGGCCAATGCCAGGTCCCCTAGAGTGAGTGAACCTAACAAGTAATGATCAAGAGATCTCTCTCCTGCCATCCATCATCCCCCACCCCTCTGACAAACGGAAGCTAGGGACACCATTCCTTACCCGTCCTGCCTAATAGCCATTAATTAATTTACTCTCCATGAATTTATCCAGTTCTCTTTTAAACCCTGTTACAGTCCTAGCCTTCACAACCTCTCAGGCAAGGAGTTCCACAGGCTGACTGTGTGCTGTATGAAGAAGAACTTCCTTTTATTTGTTTTAAACCTGCTACCTATTAATTTCATTTGGTGGCCCCTACTTCTTATATTATGGGAACAAGTAAATAACTTTTCCTTATTCACTTTTTCCACACCACTCATGATTTTATATACCTTTATCATATCCCCCCTTAGTCTCCTCTTTTCCAAGCTGAAAAGTCCTGGCCTCTTTAATCTCTCCTCATATGGGACCTGTTCCAAACCCCTAATCATTTTAATTGCTCTTCTCTGAACCTTTTCTAATACCAGTTTATCTTTCTGAGATGAGGAGACCACATCAGTATGCAGTATTGAAGATGTGGGTGCACCATGGATTTTATATAAGGGCAATAAAATATTCTCTGTCTTATTCTCTAGCCCTTATGAAAGTAAATACGACATAACTGGAATATGTTTTATGCTAGATATGCCATGTAGCATATCTTGGCAAAGGTTATGATCTTCTTGATATATTCATCCTATTTGTATGCATGTATCATTTTTGTATTCAAAGTTATGAAGATTGGCTGTGTACTTGTTTAATTTTAAGTAGCCCCAGTAAAGAGTTGGTCAGCTTCCTGAGAAAAGACTATTCTCAATAAGTGCCCAGTCAAGAAACACTTAAGCTAACAATGAACTTGGAGACACCAATCCACGTCTGAGCTTTCCTGGGAATGTGGCCTGGCTGGTAAGGAGCTCAGTTATGCATGGACATGTGACTTGCCCATGTGACTCCAAAACTCCATCTTGAAGCTGGATTCTGGATAGGAGAGAGGAGGGGGTCTCCACTCACAAGAGAAAGTCTGTTTAAGCCCCTGAGACACCCCTCCATTTTGTCTTCAGCTGGTTCAAGAGATAGCCTCTCCACCCCAAAGGATCCCTGAAAGAAGCTGGAAAAAAGGACAGTAACTACAGGGGTGGAAGTGATTGCTGGACCCAGATTAGAAGGAAGCTAGTCTGTAACAGAAGCTTACTGGAACATCTCTGAGGGTGAAATTTCATCTATAATCACTTTCTTACAGTATTAGGCATAGACGTGCGTGTTTTGTTTTATTTTGCTTGGTAATTCACTTTGTTCTGTCTGTTATTACTTGGAACCACTTAAATCCTACTTTTTGTATGTAATAAAATCAAGTTTTACTTATTAATTATGTATGCATTAATATGTGGGGAGGGGCAAACAGCTGTGCATATCTCTCAATGTTACAGAGGGCAAACAATTTATGAGTTTACACTGTATAAGCTTTATAAAGGATAAAACAGATTTATTTGAGGTTTAGACCCCATTGGAAGCTGGGTACCTGAATGTTGGAGACAGGAACACTTCTTAAGCTGTTTTCAGTTAAGCCTGCAGTTTGTGGGACGTAGTTCAGACCTGGGTCTGGGTTTGTAGCAGGCTAGTGTGTTTGGCTCAAACCAGGCAGGGCACTGAAGTCCTAAGCTGGCAGGAAAAATAGACTCAGAGGTAGTCAAAGAACATCAGACGGCAATCCCAAAGGGGTTTATGTGATCCAACCCATCACAATATTAGTAGCCTGTATCCATGTCTAGAACTCACAGGATGCATGTAGCAAAGTGTAGCTCGTGATCGCAGATTATTGTAGTGCTTTATCCTTCCCCGATAGGCCACCTCCTTTGCTTGTCCTCCCTGTGTCATAGCTAATGTAAAAACTTAAGGTGCTGAACACCCTCAATTCCCCTGGGACACCTTGTAGACTCCATGGAGCAGGGAGCTGGCTCTTTGTCTATAGGGCACCCTGCATGTCTGGGCACTAGAATGATAAATGTGTGATGACTTGCACTGTGGTTCCACTGTAAATAGTACCCGACTTCTTCCTTTTCTCTGTTACATTCAGAAATACCATGGGGCCCTAATAGCCCCAACCGTAAACCAACCCCCTTACTAACAGGATATTGTAAAAAATGAGGTAGCCTGTCAATGATGTAGGCTTGTTCTATCCTCGTCCAAGGTCCATATGGAGCCAGAGCCTCTGCCCAGCTTAGTGGCACCTGTAGCCCATATGGACCTGTGAGTATAAACCAATGAATTTTACAACATGATCATCCATGTGGCATCCTGACTGCCAACAGGAGCTAGCTCTCAAGGGGTTAATAAAATCAAGGCTAGCTAGCTAAGGAGAGGGAGCAGCTATGACTTGTCAGGAAGAATTAGTATCCCAAAAGAGCCTGGCAGATCAGATGCATCCAAAAGACTCAACCGTTCCAAAAAAAATGTGTTTTGGCAGCAGACGGTCTATCATCAGGCTGCACTATGATGCTGTTTCTTTTTCAAAGTATTTTTTTTTACTCTCTGTCTTCTTCTTTCATGAATGCTGACATTTTAACCATCACAAACACTGCATGTGCAGGGCGTTCTAAAAGGACTATAGAAATAAAGAGAAACGGGAGACCTCTAAAGCAAGACACCATATATCCCAATAAGTATCAACAGTCCTTCAGGCTGGAAGCTCAGATCTAATGTCAGAAATTTACTTAACACTCAACTTCCAAGGCCCCAAAAAGTCAGGTCTCTAGAACCTAAAAGGTACAATAGCAAATATCTCTCCTGTGTCTGTCTAGGGTTTTCTCCAGGAATAGGACCAAACCTAGAAGAGGGTGATTAAGCATTATCAAAGAAAACACATAAAAGGTTTAATTTCAGCCTTTTGGAATATGCCCATGCATTTGTTTGTTTCTTAAATCCACCTATTATAGTAAACTGAAATAGACGCATTGTTAGAAGACAGGTCAGAACCAGTGAAGGTTTTGAAAACAAATCCAACAATAGGCTCTAGCATAACAGAATCTTCCCCCCTCCGCACTTTCCCTCCAGTGCTCCAGGAAAGAGTGAGAATTGAAACCATGTTCCACAGTAAGAAAAGATACACAAACAGGCTTGCGAGACTGTGCAAGTTTTCTTCCCTGGAATCTGAGCTGAATGAAGCCTCTTTGCCTGATTCTGTCTCAGACTTGCCCTGGCCTGTGCAAAAAGTTTGGACAACAATGGTTTTGACAGAGTCCCAGAAGAGAAATATCTTTCCATTGTATTTGAGAGGAGGACCAAGTTCTATGAGTCCTCAGTGAACTGTCTCTTTATAATAGGCTGAACCAAAATCCCAGCTTCAAATTGCCCTGAAGCAATGGAAAATTTGGATGTGAACTCTGCAGCTTGGGCATTTCTTCATAGGATTTTTTAAGGATGAAGGTCTTACATTTAAATCTCTGGTACCTCACCTACCTATTTAGAGTGCTCTGTGAGGTGTTCGTATTACTTCTCATCTCTAGGTGGCAGCAGTCTTTAAAAACTAACACACCCCTCATGTTTTTCAGCTAAGTGCTGATCTAATGAGATACTTTCCCCTGACTACAGCTGACCTTTACTTCAGCCAACAATCAAAGCACTGAAAATAATTTTAAATGGTTTTCAAGGGTATTTTCTGTGAACAAAACCTTCTTTGCTCATGTACACAACCCTTTTAACAAGACATTAACAAAAACTCAGAGCACATGGATTAAAAGGCAAGATCAACAATCCTTTAGATCCAAGGCCCCCTTTAGAGAGAGTAAGAGCTTGTTTTTAAAAAATCATCCAAGAAAACTTGCTCATCCAAAACATTTTTTAGTATTATTATGACCTTAATGTTTCTGTCGGCAAAAGCATTTAGACACAAAAGCTCATGTTAATTATGCAAATTTTAGTTGCTATGCTCAAATCTTCTATGCATTTTGTCTGTGTCCCTGGCAGACTTTGGGGACTTGGGGAGTCCCCTCTTTCCCTCTGCATTAATCTTCATCTCCTGCCCAGGGCTTACTCAGATGATGCTGTCAAACCTACAGCTGCAGGAGACCTCAGAGTCATGGGGACAGGTTGAAATACCAATGTGATGTTGATGGTTTATATTGCAGCACCATGTGGAGCATGAACTGCTTCATGCTGACAGAGCTTTGTTGTGGTAAATACTTGAGCCTCTTGGGAAAACAGGATGTTTCTTTTGCGTCCTCTGCCTTTACTGCTCTCTGCAGTCCAAATTCTCTTCATAAAAGCACACACCAGCTCTGCCCTGACAGAGATGTTTGAGGCAAGCTTGGGGAGAAAGGTCACACATGGAACCTTTGAAGGGGAACCCTAGTGAATAGCCTCAGAGGAGTCCCTATCTTTGCTTCACCCAGGCCTTCCATCCATCCTTGACCCACACCTGTCAATGTCGCTCTTTAACGTGTCAGAAAGTGAGCATGGAGTAATCCTGCAGAGATGCTAGGCTCTGGGGTAAGAAATCAAGTTGAGAATCTGGAGCCCAACCCAAGACCGCAATCCAGCAAAGCAGAGTTCCACCACTAGGTCATCAAGCCATCAGCCTGATGACCTCCGTCCTGAAGTGGTTGTCACACTATAAAAGCACCAAACACCGACCGGACTGAAAGACAGGAGATCATATCAAACCGAATTAGATGCAATGTTATTCTTTTCCTGTGGCTGGAGGTGAGGAGGAGTCTAAGGCTTTGTCTATATTACCTCGCTTTTAGTGACACGACTGTGCCACCACAGATGTGCTGCCAAAAGGTGCACAGTGTAGTTGCTGTTTGTCGGCAGGAAAAAGCTCTCCTGCTGACAAAAAACTTCCACTGCTCATGAGCGGCTGCTCCTGAAAGCACTCCTGCCAACAAAGCTCTGTTCACACCAGTGCTTTTCATCAGTAACACTTTTGTCATTTGGGGGTGTGGGTTTTTTAACACCCCTGAACGACAAAAGTTTTGCTGACAAAGTGCCAGTGTAGACAAAGCCTCATCCGCTTTACTTCACTGCTCGCTCAAGGATTCCCTATTGTGCTGACCAACTTTCTAGCTGAGGGTGCCAGATCTCCCACTCCCATGGAAGCAGCCCCAAAAGGGGACCAGGAGAAAGAAAACAGGGAAGTTCTTATCCCAGATTCTCCCATGAAGGAGTGGGCTTTGAGCCCTCTGGAATGGCCAGGGAATTTTCTCCCTAGAACGCACATATCCCCAAGATCAGCTGAAGGTGCAAGATTGGCCTTGCACCTCCAGTACCTGCTTCCAGGCCCCTGGTAGTGCAATTCCAGTGATGCCATACGGCTGGAGCGTCTACTGCCTGCTGCTACCCACAAAGTCCCTGAGGAATCAGCCTCAGGCTGTGGTAGGTTTTTTTTTGTAGGTTCCTCCTGATGATGGTGGGGGGCACAACAAACTTCTGGTCTCACCTGCAGACCACTCACTCTCTATACCCTGATCCCCAGACTCCCCAAGGGCTTTTTGCAGTTTAGGAGATGAGGGATAGTAACATTAAAGTGGCTGATCATTCCCCCTTCTCCCCCAGACCACCACCTCTACTTCTACTGGAGTCTTTCAAGGCTGGTCATGAGCTGGCCAGAGTAGACACTGCAGAGTGATGTATAATGCTCCTCACCCCAGCACTAAGAGAGCTGACAGCAAGAGTGTAGTTCTTGGGGTGGCTGCTGTGTGTGTGTGTGTGGGAGGGGGTATCAGAATCACCCAAACAATTTGGACTGTGTTGAGATGAAACAGCTAAAAGCACTATAAGCTGCAGATGAGACTGAAAGGTCAACATCCCTCCTTGCAACAAGCCCTAGAAAATTGTCTAAGGAGAGAAACAGGCCTTTGTCCTGAGACTGAAATAAGTCACTGGATGACTCAGAGTGACTGAATCAGAAATGTGTTGCTGAGCCGTTGGTAAGGAAAGCTCTTTAAAACACGGAGACGCCATTAATGGATCATGCCATTGCCGGCTGCCCGGAGGTCACCTATAGCACCAGAAAAGAGAGAAAAGACCCTTTAAAAGCCATCATCATCATTTACACACTGCCTAGAATTCTCATTGTTTTCACTCACATGATGAATGTGCCCTTTCCCACTATTCTCAATCATGCAACTTTGTAGTATGATTCTTTCCTTATATTTTATTAGCTGTCATAAGCTCAGAAGGTTTGGAGTTGGTTCTCACCAGCAGAAATGACCTCCAAGGAGTAATCCACTTTACTGCAGAAAGTGGAGTTGGAGGGAGCACTTTATACTAAGACCAGTGTCTCATTGTGTGTTATAAGCACTTTGCTACTGAAGTGCCATGTCTAAGGCATAACATAGTGAATCAAAGGTCCTGATCACTTTGGGTCATTAAAGATCCCACAGCACTTTTCACAAGTGTCTTAGCCAAATTCCCACATGGGTGATGATGTTTCACCTGCTTTGAGAAAAAGATGAAGATATTTGCCCATCACTTTAATTCATTTGTATGACTGTGATTAGACTGCCTGTGGAAAACTACTCCCCTGTTTTTCCCTCCCCCCAGTTCTAGTTATCTCACTCCCAAAAGATTTAACAAACTGCAAGATTTGGAGAAGAGCAACAAAGGTTATCAAGGAGCCAGGAAACAGGGTTAAAAATTATGGGCTTGATCTTGCACCAGAGAAGTGAGTGAGAGTTAAACCATTTATTTCATAATGGGAGTTGAATTAGATTCTGCTTGCGATTACAGCCTTTTACATTTGGTGTAAATCAATTGACAGCCGTATAACAGAGAGTAGATCTGAACCAATAGTTACAGCCTGGCTAAGTCATGACTAAGGGGAGACAAGACCACAATTTCCTAAGAGGAGGATGGAAAAATGTCATGGTGCTGTGATCTCCCGTGACACCAAATGATGGATGCTCCAGCTATTGGGACATTTAAAGCTAGACAGACTAAAGCACTTTCAAATATACTTTAGGAACTATCCTCTTCTGGCCAAAGTAGAGTGACCTGATGTCCCGATTTTATAGGGACAGTCCTGATTTTTTTGTCTTTTAATTATATAGGCTCCTATTGCCCCCCACTCCCTGTCCTGATTTTTCACACTTGCTGTCTGGTCACCTTAGGCCAAAGGGTAGCTTAGATGAAACCAAATAGGTTTATTTCCCCATTGTTCATTTCTATGATTCTGTGAGAAAAGTACATGACATTGCTATTAGAATTTTTTAAGTATCAATTTTAAAATATATACATAATAAAGTTGGTTGAGTGACACTGTGTTGCGATATCTACCCATCCATCAAGGCTAGGTAACAGGTACCGTACCCCAATAATTGTGCAATGCTTCTATTTACAGCATATCAGAATACATTATAAATTTCAAACTTTTGATGAAAAGCAAGAAATCGTTCACTTTTTGGTTTCCATTTTCCAGCTAGCTTTGTTCGTATCGTATATGTACCTATATACGTTCAGCCCTGGCTAGTCATTTAGGGCTTGCCCCCACCCTGGGAAGACAATAAAAAGATTCTTTTTGATTTCAGTGGGGTCAGACTGTGATAGAGCAGTCTGATTTCTGGTTCATTAGTTCAAGGTAAGTCAGTTCCTGGTACCACCCTAAGGAAATCTAATATTGTGTGGAATATACACAGGATTCTCATATACAGTTAACTGCTATTTTACTGTTCTCCTATTTATGACCCACTTGTTTACGTGGGGGCATACTACTAATAATGTAGGGCTCTACTGACGTTAGGCCAGACCCTGAGCTTGATGGTGTCAATCAATGGGGCTGATCAAATCGATTTACATCAAATGAGGACCTAGCCCAATGTCTACAAAGACTCTGAATTCTGTGGTATATGTACTGTGTAAAGTGATATGCTGTCTGGATTTGCTTTCCCTTTCAATATCATGAAGTTAAAAATCCCATTAACTCAGCCTTCCTACCCAGCAGGCAGATCCTGTAGCGTAATCTGTCTCTGTAAAAGATACCACTTTATATTTGTTTGCATGATTTCACTTCATAAATCACATTTTATAAGTAACTCCCATGCAGCCAAATTGCATTTGCAAGCAACAAGAACCCGCAAATTTAAATGACACCCTTCTCAAATGGCTCGGTGCACAGCTTGTTGCAATAATGGTTAATGGCAGTGCGCATAAAAACCTGGGTGAAATGTGGCCATCTATAAAATTCACAAAGTCAAAAATTGTCACAAAGTGGCACCTCCACATACCTATTATAAACAGTACATGGGTGGCTAGGGCTGTATTATATTTCAGTGCTCTGATGATGTGAAGGAAAGAAAAGTGTTTTTGACAAAGAAACGACTATTAAGGGGGATTTCATTGAGATGCTATATCAACAAAACTGAAATGCAAAAGGTGCCATATAATTTAAGACTAAGCCAGCTGTCGATTTTCTAGTCATGCTACAAAAAGGTAAGGTTGGGAAATACGAACATGTTAAGGAATAGTTTTATACCCTGTGTCCTGTGTGACAAAGCTCCAAGTCTGTACTTGTGGGTCCTGCGCTTCCTGGCAGATTTAGGGGCCTCAGAAACTCATCTAGGCCCCAGAGTGACCTCCCTTTCTCAGTATAATTGGCAAGAGTCACCACCTAGTGAGTTGCCTTCATCACAGGCCAGTATGGAAGATGGAAAAAGGGGGAAGCCCGGGCCCGCCCTCTACTCCGGACTCCAGCCCAGGGACCCTAATAGTATCAGCTAAGATGGCTGACCTTTTAGGCACAAAACACAATACAATTCCCTGGGCTACTTCCCCACAGCAGTCCCTGCTTCTTCAAACTCCACTTCACCCCTACCTCAGGGCCTCCTTCCTTCAGTATGATATGTTGTCCTACACTCAGTCTCACCAACAGCATAACTTCCTTCCACAGCTCCTGACACCCACACCCACCTGACTAACTGGGAGGTTTTTATCTGGTTTCAGCCAGTCCCTGATTGGCTTCAGGTGTCCCAATTAGGCTAGCTGTTTCTACTCCTTTCTAGAAGGTTCTTAATTGGCCCCAGGTGTCTTGATTGGCCTGGAGTAGCCTTTGTTTGGCTATCCGGGGAACAAGGACCTGCACATCCTGAGACTAATATACCTGCCTTCCAGCACTCTCCTATATCCTTCTGGTCTGACTCCATCACACCTGTCAAATACATGATCAGAGACACGAATGCATTGCAAGAGGAGACATACTACCTATGTTAGGGGTTTGTACTGGCACCTATCACCATAGCACCTGAGTTCCTTCCATGTTAATTAGATTGCAATAGCCAGGTTCTTAGTAGCCTTCAAGAAGTCTGTTTTTCTCCTTTTCTGGGCTATAGAAATGCCAGTTTACAGGCATTTTTGGATGCGGTGATGGAGGGGAGGTGGATGTTGTGATGCCATTCTGGCTATGGTGGAAAAGTTTTATCTAAGTGGAAGGCTTTGCAGTGTTTCCTGAAGGTGGTCACAGATTCCAGATTGGTCCAATTTCCTCTGTAATTTTGTTTCCATAGTCAGATCATCTCAATTATATCCAGTCTGCAGATTTTTGTTCATCCTCCTGTGCTGAGATCCCAGCTGAGACTGGTTATTCACTTGCAACTGTCAGCTTCCAGAAGATGGCATCTTAGTACACAAGTTGTATACTGCAGTCAAAGTGGAGTGAAACATTGCATGGATTAAAGATATGTCCCTCCAGCTTCCAGGGTGAATTCAAAGTTCCTGGCTCAAGAACAATGATAAGACATGTAGAAGAGCTAAATCACATGAGACGAATGACTTGACAAGCATTCTCTCCTTCTTGAACTCCTTAGTTGATCTAGAAGAAAGGCTAAAGTGATACTTCTTCAGATACTCAACCAAGCACATGGTTAATGTAACAAATGGGAAGAAGCTGGTCAACAGGATACTCAGTACTTCCCATAACTCCAAGAAACAGCTCAGTAAGTATTACGCTGAAGTATTAAAAACAACTCTGCAATCTGTACTTACGGGGCTAAGGCTTCACAATATTGTCCTTGCGTAACACTGTGCCCTGGCCTGGACATCAATGATCATTGACCGTCCCTAGCTGCTTCCTTTCGTTTCTTTGAGATTATTCTAAATTTTTTAATAGATGCTGACTAAGGAACTGAATGTTTAACTTGTACAGATTGTGCTCTTTGTAGATTAAGGTGGGAAAGCTACAATGTACCGCTGTGCTGTCAGTCTTCAAAGTAACAATCGATAACGTTAGTATGTCTTTATCCTCCCACACTCTCAGGTCTAAAACCTGCTGTATGTCTCTCAGGTGCATCCACCAGTTTCCACCATCTTTTTTTGGTCTTTTGCTGGTCTGTTCAGACTTTTGAGTGTCACGTTGATGGATTTTGATTCCTTCTCTATTGTTCTGTGTAGTTTCTCTATATTATCCTCTTTTTCTCTTCCCAAATAGTGCACATATTATCACTTGACATGGAAGATGAGTTGGTGACAGTCTTAAAGTATATCCTAAATATGTCCTTAAGAACATAGGAATGACCATATTTAGTCAGACCAATGGTCCATCTAGCTCGTCGCTTCCAACAGTGCCCAGTGCCAGATGTTTACGAGGGGGTGAACAGAATAGGGAAATTTATCAAGTGATCCAGTATTGTTCAGTCCCAGCTTCTAGCAGTCAGAAGTTTAGGGACAATCAGAGCATGGGATAGTGTCCCTGGACATCTTGATTAATAACCATTGGTGGACCTATCCTCCATGAATTTATCTAATTCTTTTTTGAACCAAGGTCTACTTTTGGACTTCACAACATCCCCTGGCAACAAATTGCACAGGTTGAATGTGCATTGTGTAAAGTAGTACTTTCTTATGTTTGGTTTAAATTTGCTGACTATTAATTTCATTGGGTAACCCCTAGTTAGTGTGTTATGTGATAGGGTATATAACTACTATTATTCTGTTCCATAAAGGAGGACCGACATGATGCTAGTGCTAAAAATTCATATTATTGTATCAATGCCATTCATACTACTTTTCCAAATCTTTTCAAGGTTACAAAAGTTATTTGCTACTTTTGATAGTCGTTGCTTGACATATAGCATCACTGCACATCTAACTCCTTAGATAAATTAATAGATTCACAGATTCCAAAGCCAGATTCAACCATTGTGATCATCTCTAGCCTGACCTCCTGCATAACAAAGGCCATGGAACTTTCCCAAAATAATTCCTAGAGAAGACCTGGGTAAAATCACTTACTTCTAGTGTTTCTCCATCTATTCTGATACTTACTTTGGGGAAATCAATTGCCATATATTTTGTCTTCCCTTTGTTGATAAACAAACCAATTTGTTTTGCTGTATCTGACAGAGACTCTGATTTCTATTATGCAATGTGTTGAAGTAAATAGGACAATGTCATCAGCAAAAATTAGGTCATCCAATTGTGCCATATCATTTGTCCATAAAATTCCTTGGATCCTTTCTGCTGTTACTTTCCTCACAACATAGTCAATGACAAGTGCAAACAATAGTGGGAACATAATGCATCCTGGTCTTACTCCAGTTGTCACTGCAAACCACTGGCGGATGTTATCACCATCTTTGACTGCCCGTTCAGCATTATCATAGAGATCCTAGACTTTTCTAATTATTTTTGCTGATATTCCATAATATTCCATAATTTTCTAAAGAATGTCTCTATATGCACTATCAAAAGCCTTCTGGAAGTCTATATAATTTATCACAAGAGGTGCTTACCGCTCTACACGTTGTTCTATAATATGTCTGAAAACAACAGTTAGGTCTCAGTATGTAATCTTAATGGTCTAAAACCTGCTGTATCTCTCTAAATTAGAGGTTTATTTCTTTTTTGATATGTTCCAGGATGATGTTGTGTATGATTTTCCCAGGCACTGAAAGTAATGTGATTCCTTTCTACTTATTGCAGTGGGTAAGGTCCCTCTTTCTTGGCAATTTTAATATACTCCCTCTCTTCCACTGAGTTGGCTTCTTGTCTTCATTCCATATTTTATTCAAAAACACCAGGAAAGTCTGGACAACTGTTTCATCATTTATTTTAATGTAATGTTGTCTTCTCCAGGTGCTTTCCCACTTTTGAGTTTACCAGTGGCTTTTCTAACTTCTTCCACTGTGGTATCTCCTAAATCAATATCAGGTTCTGGTGGTAGGTCTTAATCACATATTTCAAGTTGTTTGCTTGGTCTTGATCTATTTAAACAGAAATTTTTCTGCCCATTTTTTCCTTTCTTGTTCTTCTTTATTAAGAGCCTTTCCATTTGAGTTTTTAATAGGGTCTCCAGTACTTCTAAAGCTTCCACTTAATGGCTTGATTGTCTAATACAAGTTGTAAGGTCACCTCTTTGGCTAGCCTCTTCAGCCCCTCAATATTTGCTATCAATCTGTGCTCTTCTAGCATGTCTTTTTACTTCTCTATCTAAAACTGTGTATTTTTCCTGCCATTTCCTTTCCTCTTCATCTCTTAGCATTCAGGTGGTTTTGCTTTTCCACTGCTGCCCAACTAGCATCACTAATCCATTCTTCCTGTCTAGATTTTGTTATTAGGATTGTCTTTGTACTTTCTAGATAGCATTCTCTGAGGATCCCCACAGAATATCATTGACCTGGTTTTCTTTAGTTGACTGCATTGGAATACCGAACCTGTTTTTCAGTTTAAAATGAAAAGCATTTTTTGTGTCTGAATGTTTTAATCATGGGTTGCTGATGTGTTGTGTTCTTTCAACCTTCTTCTTCCCCTTTAATTGATCTTCAATTTAGCAATATAAAGGCTATGAGCACTACTCACAACTGCTCCACACGTGTATGCACACACACCAGTCAATGAGCTGCAAAATTTTTGTGAAATGCAGAAGTGAGCTATCTGATTCTTTGTGGAATTCCATCTGAGGAATTCCATGACACTTTATGGATTTCTTGATGAGAAAATATTGTTCCACCTATCACGATTCACACTGCAGATTTCTACAAATAATTCAGGATTTTGGTTCATATCCTAACCATACTGGCTCATAACTTTATCCAGCCCATCATTGTTGCTTCCAACCTTTGCATTAAAATCAAGCATAGTCACTATGATACCATGTTTTGGGACCTTGGTTAACACATCTGTAACAAATCAGCAAAAAGCATCTTTTTCCACATCGGGCTTCTCCTTGGTTGGTGAATATCATTGTATGACTGTTTAAGAATCTACTCTGAAAACTTACGCTAATAATTCTTTCTTTGAATGATTCCCACTCAGTGCATGTTCTGGTTCATTTGACATTAGAAGTGTTAAACCAGCATCATGTCTATCATCCACTTTCCCAGAGTAGATGATGGTCTTATTTGTTTCTCTAAAGTGTAGTTTCTTTAAAACTGTCCATCTATTCTCACTGATTCCGAGGACATCAAGTTGATATCTATCAATTTAGTTAATTATTTGAGCAATTTTAACAGTTCTCACATTCCAAAATCCAGTTTTCGTGACTGATCTGGCCTTGAACAAGGGACTTCTCAGGAAATGGCTTCCTTAAGAGTTTAACTAGTGCCTGTCATACTATTCACACAAAAATGATCTCTTGGTCGAGCCTGCCACATATTGATACCACACCTGGTGTTCATCATCCACGCAGTCCGAAGTGCTTTAAAACGGGAGGGTAAGCAGAAACACCAACTGTGTAGGTGCTCCAGGGTTCAAGAACCCATTATAAAAAATAGGGGGTGCCCTGCACTCAATGGCCATCGCTGTTTGGTGGGGCCACCAATCAGCTGTTTGGCAGAGCCCCCTATCAGTTATTTGGCAGCTGGCTGGAGGCACTCAGGGGAGGGAGGAGAACAGCAAGTGGCGGGCGGGCAGGGGCTTTGGAGGAGGGGGTGGAGTGGAAGGGTGGGAAGAGGCAGAGCGAGGATAGGGCTTCGGGTGGGGGTGAAGGTAAGAGCAGAGGCAGGAAGAGGCAGAGAGAGGGTGTGGCCTTAGGGGAAGGGGCAAAGTGTGGGAGGGACCTTGGAGATGGAGCAGGGGTGGAGCACCCATGGGGAAAAATATGTCAGCGTCTGTGAAGGTATCATAATTCCTAATTACAGATGGGGAAACTGAGGCTCAGAGAGATTAAATGACTTGCCCAAAGCCACATGGTGAGTTGATGGTAGAACCATGCATAGAACCCAAGTCTCCCAACTGTGACTCTAGTGCGTTATCTCATGGACCAGACTGCCTCTAATTCTGAGCTGTAGCCACTGTCTCCCTCTTAAGGGACCTGGAAGAGGTGGTCTGAGCTCACCAAAGTCTTTTTGCAACCAGCCATCTGTATTAGCCTGTGCTGGATTTGAACTGGTGCCACAAAGGTTTATGTAGGTGGGATGGGGGTCAACTCCCATTTTCTGTGTCTTCTTTATATGAATGCCCAGCTATCTGCGGATCTCGCTAGATAGTTACCAGAACATATGTTTGGGAGCTCCTCTGGTAAATCGGCACATAGCCTTCCCTTTTAAAAACACCTGGACTCTGGTGTAACATTGTATCTATTGTATCATATGCAACAGGAATGTCACACATTTACCAATTACATTATCTGAAGATTCCACATACGTGCTTTGTAAGTTTCCTAGAAATTAAACTCACATGAAGGTTTCATCAGCAGTTGCTCCAGGCACCCAGTGGTGCTATCCAGGCTGATTGCCTATCCTAATGCCGCTAGTGTTTCCTCTAGAGCCAATTAGAATGACCATTAAAAAAATAAAGGATCTTCTGCTGGGTATTATATAGACCTCTGTGCACCTGGCGTCCCAGCAAATGATCTACAACTATGTGATATTAAGGTATAACATGGCTGAGGCTAATCACCTAAAGCCTCCACTGATCTCAGGGGAGTTTCACTGGAAGCTGGATCAAGACCTAACATTTTAAAGGAGGAAGCTAATCTCACGTGTTACTGCTGTGAAAACAGCTCTCCCATGAACAGCATGAACGATGTTTTGTTGTTACTGATTGACGTGTATATATTACAGCCCATGTGATATGCATGTGTGAGGTCACATGCTTCCTGGAGAGACAGTATGGATGGCAGGTGTTCCCTGGTACCTGGTGGGGTGGTGGTGGTGGTGGTGGGGTGTCTTCGTCTGTGATAACTGGAGAGAAGAGGAGAGGGGGTGGGGTTCCCTCTTTGATAGTTGGGCAGGGGTGGCCTTCCTCTGGGATAGCTGGGGAGAAGAGGTGGGGCTTGAAGCTCTCCCCTGTGATGCCTGGGAAGAGAAGGCAGGGTCTCCACATGTGATGGCTGGGGTGGGGGGTGGGGGGCAGAGTCTCCACTCCAGGGTAACCTCACCCGGCAAAGTGCTGAAAAGTGTCAGGTTATCAGCAGTTCTTCATTAAACATGATGTTTTCTGGTTGGGTCTGAACACTCTGCCAGACAGTGCCTCCCAAGGGAATCACCCCATGTGTGCCTGTTTACACGTGGCCTGCTGCACTGCCTCCCACTGCAAGGGTCATGTTGGTGCAGGAAGTGACAAGCCACAGCTGCTGGGATTGCCTGGCCAAGGCTGGAGTGACAGATTTGGCCTTTTTGGTGCCAGCCATCATTTGGTGACTTATTTTCTGGCTCAGCCACCGGGGGCCGGCTTGAACTTCTCATGCCAAGGCAAACGCTTTCAGCCTGCCCAGCAATGCAAAAATTAGCAACTGTCCATTGCGCATGGCTTTGCAGACTTCTTCAGCTGCTCAGAGAAAACTGTAGTTGAGACAGCTCTATTTCCCTTCAGCATGCTGCTGACTCATCCTCCCAGGTCTGCCTGTGTGGGTGACTGAATGCAAGGATGGGATGGGGTGTTTAACTGGAAAATGATTCACCTCCCCCCACTTTAGGAATATAATCTCCTTTAGCTTCATTTTGGCAAAGCAGATTCAGCCAGTACAGCACAAAGATTGGTGCATATGCAGTAAACACTTTGGTGTGTCCCTCTCCACTCTGTCCCCTCCTTTTGTGTTACAAAACAAGCTTGGTTTTCTCCTATGTGTTGTCCTTTCTGGTAGATGACTGGTGCAGGGGAGGCAATTTACAGTCACAAAATGCACAGACAAACTCGTCTCAAACCCCCCAGCCCAGAGCAAATGCAAAAGTCTTATGCAAAATCCTATGTTTGCAATCAAAGCTGCTGGTCACAAAAATAAGTATAGGAAAGGGAGGGCGGGATGGATGGGCCATGCTGCGGAGGGGACTGTAAATTAAACATGCCCATTTTGGCTGGCTTCTGTAGGCAGAGAAATGGGATCCTGTGTTTCATGCTGAGAGAGTTGCAGAGATGAGTCATCCTGTTCACAGGGAAGATGATGCTATCTGCTCAGGGGAGAGAGAAGCTCCCCCCTCCTTCTCCTCCTTCCCTTCCCCCTCCCCCAGGTGAATATGCCCTAAGTGTTGCCTGCAGCAGGAGTGAGCAGAGGGAGGGGTGGGGGTTGGAGGAAGAGGACTGAGCACATGGTTAAAGCAGGGAGCTCTAATTGCTGGTAATCTTGGTTAAGAAGGAAATGTAGTGCTCTCTGGGTTGCTAATTCAGAGGGCTGGGTTTGGAAAATTACTTGGGCTTCTGGGCCCTGAGCCAACGTGCGTAAAATGCGTGTCAAAGAGGTAATGAGCTAACAGTAGGGACGCGTGCCAATGTGCCAGTATAACAACCCCACTCTACCTGCTTCTCCAACGGATTTAGCAAGAAGCTATCCTTCTGCGTCTCCAGAGAGTCTGAGTTTCCTCCAAAACTGTGCCTGATGCACCAGCCGGACTACAATGTTCCCCTTTTAAAATGCCCTTCTCAAAAACCTCTGCCGTCTACTGATCTTTTTTGCTGCAGTTCCCCCTGAGAATTGCGAGGCTAGAGGAGTTAATCTACCCTCAGTCTGAGCTGCATTGCTCTGATGTAGCTTACTCTGGAACTGTGCCTTTGTCAGAAAACCTTCCTGGATCATGGAGGGTGAGTGTACATTGCTCAGTGCTTATCATGGGGAGCCACGAAGTTTAGAAGGGTGTCCCTCCATCTCTCTCCTCTGACTCTTGCTGAAATCCAGAGCTGTACCAAGGATTAAAGGAGAGAGCGGCTCAAGTCCATACCTGCATGGTAGTATGTAGGGTGGCTCAGAATCAAGAGATTATCAGAAAGGGGATCAGCAGTTTTGGGACCAGCTTATTATAGAAATGGAGTCACCTGTGAAATGTGGAGAGAGAGTCAAGTTCAGATTCTGGATCAACCCCAAATCTGGCTCTGTTCCAATCTTGGGTTTTCCTTTAGCTTAAACTCCATTGAGTCACAGAAAGATGCTGACCAGGCCAAAAATCATAGACCTCTGAGGGGGATCTAAGGCTGTCAGTCCTGTTATTGCAGCTCAGGTCAGAGCACACATTACCAGAGAGCTGCTGACATTTCCACTCTCACACAGAAAGAGGGTCTGTAAACACTACAAAAATCATACAATTAGGAGATGCAAATTCCTAATTAAACTGCAAGAAAGTGGGTCAGAGTCAGAGCCATGCGGTGCTCAGTGGCTTCCATCTTCAAAGAGCTTGAACAAAACTTCCTTTGTGCCTGGGGTTTGCGCTCTCTGAGTTTCAGGTAGGAATGACCCAAAATCTCAAGGCAAAGCTCAGCTAAAACCACAGCATTGCCCGGTTTCTGCTAGAGATGGGTCAGATCCAACCTTCCAGAGCCAAGTACCTATAATTTTCATATTTATTATTAGTTTATGTAGTGACAGCCATGTACTAGGCTGTGCACAACCACACAGGAAGACATGGTCCCTGCCCCAGAGAGCTTAGGCCTGGATCCACAAAGGGACCTCCAGATGGGTGTACGAATCTTTTAGTCCGTCTGGAGAGATCTCCTCACTGTCTCTCTAAAGCAATGTGCTGAAATGCTACATGGGAAGGTGGGGAACAAGTTGGAGCTTTTGTTCAGCAGAGGCCTCTTTCAAAGGTTTGAGTCTAACTTGGCACAGCTGTGTCTGATTATTTTCTAGCTGGGAATGTCGCTAGAACTGGGGTTTAGGTGTCTCAGTCTCTTTGTGGATCTCACTCTTAGTCCAAAAAGACAAAGGATAAAGCAGAAAGGGCATACAACATACAAGTAAAGTGGTCAAGGGATGGGGTGGCCACATCTTGATAATACAGTTGCTTTTACACTACATTGGATATATAACCTGTCCTCCAAAGTCCCTCCTCCTTGCCTTAATTAGCCATTTAATTTTGTGTAGGCATCAGAGTAGGTATCTTCACTAGTGATTTCAATATGAAGAGGGTAGGAATGTGTAGGCAAACTTCATGTCTCTAAGGGTTCAGACAGCACTCCACATCCCAACACTGCCAGAGGTTTAGGGAAGTTCAGATGCTGATCTGTACTTAGCCAGTATCTCCAAATCCACAGATTCCAACCAAAACTCCAAAACAAAAGACATACAAGCTTTAGGGACCAGGCCCTGCTTTCACGGATTTTGTCCATTAGTTTCCACTTGAAATAATTGCTTTCAGAATGAAAGTTGGCCAAGGTCACTTGAAAGATTTGCACACCTCAGGGACCCAAAGTAGCCTACTGACTACCTAGTTCACTGCTAGAGACACTGATGACGCTAATATGAACAGCATGAGTGTTGGAAATACAGTCTTTTTTCAAACAGTGTTTCCAGCTATAAAGACCATGACAGAGTCCAATCTTAAGTCTCTATGAGAACAAAACCCCCTATTCACTGCAGTGAGAGTTCAGCTTGTGCAAAGCCTGCCAGAGACAGTGCTGTTGGTGTGACAAAATCTAATTTCTGTTGGGTATCTAGCGGTCATATCCAGGGAAGAAATGTGGTATAGTGGTTAGAGCTGGGAGCTTTGGGTTTGGCTCATTATGCAACCTTGGGCAATTATCGTAATGGGAATAATAATCCGTAACCACCTTATGCAGTGATGTTGCAAGACTCAATTTATCAGTGTTTGTAAAGGGCTCGAAGGTCTTCAGATGAAAGGTGCGACATACATTGTAGTTTATGTATTAATACTCGTGGAGAGCAGCTCAAGAGGCAGACAGAGGATTCAATAACCAGTCCCTTATTGTATTATTCATCCCGGACCTGGTGGTCAAACTTTGGACACCAAGACTATGGCTTCCATCCTTCACTTGGGGACCCAGATCACCCACCTCCTACGCACCCAAAAACCTTTCAGGGCTCCACCTAACCAAACACAAATATGAAAACTGCTCTGGGTGTGAAAGAGAAAGAGGGAGCCCTGTGTGGGGAGTTATAAACCTCTGGGAAAGAGGGCGTGGAGCTGATTCAGCCCCAGGCTGTGCAGCGGCAGTTCCCACTCTCTGACTGAGCCAGCATCCAGGGGCTGATGGAATGTTGTTTCTGTTGTTGGTGTCCAACGTGGGCTCGTGCGTCTGTTTCAAAAACAAACTGTTGATTAGCTCCCGTCTGTCAGGCAGACTGCACAGCCTTCAGAGCTCCCGGGGATGAGACGCTGCGGGCGGAAGGAAAGACAGCTGCTATTGGCCCAGCACTATTGTCAATAAACTCACAGGAGAGGAAACAAATAGTCACGGCAGTGTGAACAGGACGCCAGGTACTACACTGAATTCTCCCGAATTCTCTCTTCTGAAGACCCCTGGCTGCTTTGGGGATGGGCTCAATTGGTGCACTAATAACGTTTTCTTTAAAGAAACAACATTTAAAAACACTCTGGCAGGGGAGGCGGTATTAGCCCATGATCTATGCAAACCTGAGCCCTGATCCAACCTGTCTATGTAGTACCCTGGCAAAAAGTAGCCCTAAATCTGCTGTGTTTGGCCCTTAGAGGATCTCACCTATGTAAGGGGATCTGCGGTTGGGCAGAGGCTCCTTTGCCAATATGGTCTAGGAACAGGGAAGAAGAGGGAGTGACTTCATGTGCCTGTGTCCCCAGGATGCTCAGGCCTTTAGCTACAAACCCAGATTAGAGCTGCCTTTAGCTTACAGTCAGCAGCTGTCTGCAAGGAGCAGAGATGGGCCTGTGAGGATACATTCAGTCCCTACTATGTATCTAATTTCCCAACCATTCTAGAGGAGGGTTCAGACAGGGATCTTTGCTTGGCTCAGTGCAGATGTAAGCAGCTGCAGTGTTCAGATCTAGCAAGAGATTCAGATCCAAATTTCCCCAAGTTAAGATCTCAGGTGTTGGTTCCTGCCCTTAGCCGATGAATAAAATGTCTACATTTATATTCCAAGTGATTCTAATGCCAGGCCTGAATCTCTCATCCTACTTGTGGAGCAGACAGATGGGCTGATGCCCACATTTGCAAGAGTTCACATATTTATGATTCAGTCTGATGGGCAAGGGGATGCTTTTTCAGGTTCTACTTGAGACTGGTCAGAAAGGATTTCAGAAGCCAAATCACGGTGACTCACCTGACCAAAGCTATGACTCCTTATGGCAGGGAGAGAGACTGTACAGTAATCCCACCTAGGCAGCTGTAGATTCTCCTAGCACGGGGAAAATCCCTGCCTAGCATAAAGCTACACCCATTTAAATCCATTGATTTCAGTGAAGTTATTCCTGCTTTAAACCTGTTTAAGCAATCTCAACATCAGGTAACAAGTACTCCCTTCCCCATTCATGGGTACTCTAATTTCCAAGGATCCTCTTTGTATTGCCATAGACAGAGCATTGGCATGTGCCCTTGTTGCCAAGAAGGCAAAGGCATTTTGGGTTGTTTAAGTAGGGGCAATGCCAGCAGATCGCGGGACGTGATCATTCCCCTCTATTCGATATTGGTGAGTCCCTTCCCTGCTCCAAAAGTCCTTTCTCAGCTCTCATTCTCCCTAGCTTCTGTGGTGTAATAATTTCACCCCTTCTCTAGCCATCAGGGAATTTTGTAGGCTAGACAGGTCCTAAACTTCTAATGTAAAAACAAGTGGGAAAATATATTTTAAAGAAAAGTATAGGTCTTCCTAGTTCATCATAAAGAAATCCAAAAGAGCATCAACCCATTATTTACCCCCATTGCAGGTCACCTTTAAAACTTGAACATCCCAGTGGAAAGACATCAGTAATACCCAGTCAGTTCTTCCCCTGCATCTTTAAGTTCTAACTCATACTCTTTTTCTAACTAAGCAATGGAAATCCTAGCTGGACAGTTTAACACAGTCTGAGGAAAACCAGCCTTTAAGTAACCTTACACAGAATGCCTTTTAATTTGAGGGGAAGCCCGTTTGCCAGTGCCGCCACTTTGATTTGATAGTGGCTACCTACCTTCCTAGTGCTAAAAGATTTGGGGCAAGTTAGGCAGAAGAGGAGACTGTCCCACGTTTGCTGAATGGCAGTGTTTTGTTGCTGCCCAGGAATACTGCCTGTGCATTAGCCTTCTTGGCAGTGGTGAGGAGGGTCTGGAGCTGCCAGGGAGAAGAGTATTAGAGAAGTAGCAGTGTTTATACAGCCATTTGCTGCTGACTCATGGACAGGAACTGACAGACAGCAGCTGTGAGAAACTTGTTTTCAAGTCCAATTTTCTCTCAGCAGGTTACATATAACATTTTAGCTTTTAAGGTAGCAGCATCAAAAGATTGAAGGGCCTGGAGGAAAAGCAAGAGGGAAATTGGTAAAAATATGTTCCAAAGCAACCTACTTACATTTAAACTTAGATTAATATAAACATCAAGATGCACTGTCCCCCCACAATCTACAATTCTATGTTGTATACTAATAGAGATGTGTCAATGCCACTAGGCTCCTCTCAGGGTAATTCAATTTCCTAGGAAACTCTGAAGAAAAATGTAAGTGAAATATGAGGGCCCATTTTAAAATGACAGTCATGGCTGTTAATTATAATTTAGGTCAAGATGGCAAATTGGAAAGGAAGTGCTGTGCACGATCATGATATTAAATTGTTTGTGTTTTCAGTGTGGTTATTAGTTTAACATATATTAGGACACTTAGTTATTGACGTTAAAAATATTATTGAGCTATGAAACAGTTCATTCTCACTGATGTGCACAGTGACAACTTTATGTCAGTGGGATGTTTTAACAATGACACAGAATTTTTCCCCTGTTCCCTTCCTTCCTTCCTTCCTTCCTTCCTTCTTAGTAAAAACAGGCCCTGAATCCCTGCTCAGTTACTCCAGTTTTACACCCATTGAAATCCATTGATTTCAGTGAAGTTATTCCTGCTTTAAACCTCTATAAGTGATCTCAACATCAGGTAACAAGTACTACTTTCCCCATGCATGAGTACTCCAATTTCTAAGGATCCTCTTTGTATGGTCATAGATAGAACATTGGCATGTGCCCTTGTTGCCAAGAAGGCAAAGGCATTTTGGGTTGTATAAGTAGGGGCAACGCCAGCAGATTGAGGGACATGATCATTCCCCTCTATCTGGCATTGGTGAGGCTTCATCTGGAGTACTGTGTCCAGTTTTGAGCCTCACACTACAAGAAGGATGTGGAAAAATTGGAAAGAGTCCAGCGGAGGGCAACAAAAATGATAAGGGGGCTAGAGAACATGATTTATGAGGAGAAGCCAAGAGAACTGGGATTTTTTAGTCTGCAGAAGAGAAGAATGAGGCGGAATTTAATAGCTGATTTCAACTACCTGAAAGGGGGTTCCAAAGAGTATGGATCTAGGCTGTTCTCAGTGATAGATGGCAGATGATAGAACAAGGAGTAATGATCTCAAGTTGCAATGGGGGAGGTTTAGGTTGGATATAGGAGACACTATTTCACTAGGAGGGTGGTGAAGCATTGGAATGGGCTATCTAGAGAGGTGGTGGAATCTCCTTCCTTAGAGGTTTTTAAGGTCAGGCTTGAAAAGTCCTGCCTGGAATGATTTAGTTGGGGACTGGTCCTACTTTGAGCAGGGGATTAGACTAGATGACCTCCTAAGGTCCCTTTTAACCTGGATATTCTATGATTCTATGGATGGTGTGTATACACAGACCACTTATAGAAAGTGTATAGGCAGAGACTGTATAGTGCATAGACAGCATACCCCACACAGGTTCAGATGATAAACAGAGATTTCCAGCATTGATACAAAAGGCTCTGTCCCAGGCTCTGACCTCAGTTCTACTGGTGAACATCTGGAATATCTCAGCTGAAGTCACTGCAATTATTCTGATCTAGAACACTATAAATTAAATCAGAATATGTGTCCCAGCTGCTCTCCCTGCAACAGAAGAGGGCTGAAGGTATCTCCCATGTATGTCTACATCGCAAGTGCTATCGCAGTACAGCTGCAGCTACACTGCTGTAGCACTGTAGTGTAGACACTTGCCACAAAAATGGAAGAGGTTTTTCCATTGCTGTAATAAATCCAGCCCCTCGAGAAGCAGTAGCTGGGTAGATGGAAGAATCTTGGCCCACATGTCTCAAGAGTGTGAATTTTTCACACCTCTGAACAGCCTAGCTAGGCTGACCAAAGTTTCAGGTATAGGCCCAAACCATTAAACCACAGTAACCATTATAGGAAACATTATCTTAGACCTCCTTTCTCCAGGGGCTGGCCTCAGGCCTGCTCTGCTCTCAGTCTCTGCTGGCCTAGGAGCGCACTAGCCAGCACAGAGCCTGAGCGCACCAAATTGTCAATAGGTCGCCACGTGGCCCCGCAGCACAAAGCTTTTCTTTCTAAAATCGAAATGACACTTGATGCTGGAGAAGCCTGGATCTTATGCTGGTTTTTCAAATCCCATACATGCAAATGCTGCCACTGTCCTCCTGAAAGCTTTCCCCAGGCACTATCATTGGCTGAAGTGACATTTCTCCTAGAAGACTGTCATGGCCCATTTGGCTGTTCTACTGAATCCTTCTGCTTTAGGACTGAGCACACATCTGCTCATCTTTGTTTAGTAGGTTAACATTGTCTTGGTTGCCTTTTACTATATTCATAACTGGGGATGTCCCTTCTAGATGCTTCCAATGGCTAGTGGTTTAGCAAGTCTGATATCACTCACAGCCAACAGAGATTTGCCTTTAGCGGTACGTGGTTGTTGCGCTGATACTTTTTTGCGGGAGGGGACCCAGTGTCAAGTCCTAGCAGTGAGCAGGTTAGATATGTCAGTATCTAGCTACGTCTACATGAAACCAAGTTTGAATTGCAGTCGTTCTCCAGTCCAGGGACAAACTCAGGCCGGTGACAGGTAAAACTTCATAGACTCAGTGGAGTTCAGCCAGAGCTGACTTACCAGGCTGACTTCTGGTCCAAGTAAGGCAAAAAGGATTTTTTCCTTCACGCTACAATAAAACTTAAACCCGACGTTAAATGAGTCAATAAGGACCGTGAATAGCATTACAATAAACAATGGATGGCAGAACAGGGCCTATTGGGTTAGTTGTCTGGGACATTACAGCCTGAGGTGAAAGTAGGCCAGTACGCCCCGGTATGACATACTGGCAAGAGCCGGTGCACCGTACCGGGGCAGCCTGGCTTTCTCAGGCAACAATTTAAAGGGCCTGGGGCTCCCAGCAGCAGCTGGAACCCCAGACCCTTTAAATAGCCACCAAAGCAATGGGGTAGCAGCTGCGGGGCTCCGGCGGCTTCTTAAAGGGCTGAGGCGATGGAATCAGGGGAGTCCCAGGCCCTTTAAATAGCCCCCAGAGCCCTGGGGTAGCAGCGGTGGGGCACCGGGCACTATTTAAAGGGTCCGAGGCTCCCCCTGCCTCTACCACCCCTGGCTCTTTAAATAGCCACCAGAGCCCCACCACTGCTACCCCAAGACTCCAGTGGCTATTTAAAGGGCCGGGGTGGTAGAAACAGGGGAGCTCTGGGCCCTTTAAATAGCCCCTGGAGCCCTGGAGTAGCGGCAGCGGGGCTCCCTCAGTCTCTACTGCCCTGGCCCTTTAAATAGCCGCCGGAGCTCCGCCGCCGCTCCGACAGGCTCCTGCGGCTACGTAAACAGCAGGGGCAGTAGAAGCAGGGGAGCCTTTAAATAGCCCCTGGATCCTGCCGGAGCCCTGGGGTAGCAGCGGTAGCTGGGGGCTCCGACAGTGGGTTAAAGTGCCCGGGGTGGTTGCGGTGACTGAGCCCTGGGCCCTTTAAACCGCTGCCGGAGTCCTCGGCTGCCACTGCTACCCCGGCAGCGGGGGAAGGGAAGGGGTGCGGGAAGGGGAGGAGGCACTTACTGGTACAGAGCGGGCTGGGGCTGGCTCTGACCCCCCGTCTCCACCCCTTCTGGGGGCCAGAGCCGGCCCCAACCCAGCCCCGTATCAGTGAGTCCCTATTTCTACTTTCACCCCTCATTACAGCTTAGAAGACGTGCCTGTGGCAATCCAACGGGTACGTGAAAATGAAAAGGCAGTGAAGAGACAAACACATGGGCTGTTCTGTAACTAGCCACGCTATAGTGTAAGAAATGAGCATCAAATGACACAATGGCCTTGCCCAAGGCCAAGTAGGACCAAGAAGGAAAGAAATGCCCATCCGCCAAAGCCGACAGCCTCTGTATTGAAAGGATCAAGGGGCAGAAAGAGAGGCAAGGTTTGGAAGACATGACGGACGCCGAGTGCAAGGGCTTCTGTCACAGCTCACATGCTGTGCACGGGGGCAGCATACAGGCAGGGAGGAATCAATAGCTTGGTTTGTTCACACACAGAAAGCTGGGGGCGTTGTTTTTAACGTTTCATGTGAATTTAGCACTGGTGAAAGGAGCTGACTCACCGCCCTCGAGGCAGGAGCCCTCTGTTTATCTACAGAACGGGGGTCATCAGCAGGGCTAGTGGCAGTGTCTGCTGCCCACAGTGCCCTGAGCCCTGACTTGCAGAGAGCAGCCCTGCCCGCCTGCACTGTTGTTTGGCTGTTGGCAAACAGCTATACATTGATCTGTCTCTGCCTCTTACTTTACCTCTCCCTCTGCCTCATGGTCTCTTCAAGGTCCCCACTTAGTGTGAGGGTCCTGCTTTAATCAACTCTTGTGAAGGAGAACAGGAGTGCACTTGCCAGGAGCAAAAAACTACCTTGCCTAGCTCAGCTGCAGTCTTTTCCCCATTCCCAGATTGCATGGTTGGATACAAGATCCTTGGCTGGTGTAATTGATATACCAAGTTATGCTGGCTGAGGATCAGGCCTTCCATCTTTGCTGATAAAATTTACACATCATTTTGGAGAAAACAAACTGGATTTATACAGAGATCGAACTGTAGAGCAGGGGTCAGCAACCTTTCAGAAGTGGGGTGCCGAGTCTTCATGTATTCACTTTAATTTAAGGCTTCGTGTGCTAGTGATACATGTTAACATCTTTAGAAGGTCTTTTTCTATAAGTCTATAATATAGAACTAAACTATTGTTGTGTGTAAAGTAAATAAGGTTTTTAAAATGTTTAAGAAGCTTCCTTTAAAATTAAATTAAAATGCAGAGCCCCCCCAGACCGGTAGCCAGGACCCGGGCAGTGCAAGTGCTATTGAAAATCAGCTCCTGTGCTGCCTTTGACACATGGGCCATAGGTTGCCTACCTCTGCTGTAGATTGTCAGCCTGGGACAACAAAGTCTGCACTGTCTTTCCAGCAAATGGTGAGCATCACACACTGCCGCAGGGGATGGAAAGGAGGAAAACAAGGTCATTCCTGAGCTCCGGACAGCCAGAGCAGGGCAAAACTAAACAATGCAAAAGACTGACTCAGTTTCCTTTTTTAATGGGTATTTTCATTCTACATTCAGAAATAAAACAACAGCTTTGCTTACAAATGCCCCAGAATCAGAGATGTGGTAGGTCATTCACTCCATCTTCCTGTACATGCAGACCCGTGCCATTTTTAGTTTTTTGTCCAGTCCTCTTTTTAAATATGCCAAATAATTGATTTTTTACCACTCCCCTTCAGAGACAGTTCAACAGGTGGCTGTCCCGGCATTGGGACATTTTCTCACTACTCCATGAACTGTACCACTGTAAAGAATTCCTCTTCATCACGGTGTTTATGCCTTTCAACTTGGCATGCTCATATCATGCTTTCCTCTTAGCCAAACTGTATATTTAGCTCTCTTCGTATTTTGTCCTGAGCCTGTCCTGATCTTTCATGCTGTTTTTCTCTGAACTCTCCAATTTGCTCATAACTTTCTTGTAATACCCAGAACTAAATGCAGCTTTCCAGGTATACTAGAGACATGTAGAGAAGGGCCTTGCTCCTAATTTTATTCCTTCATATATACAGCCCATTATTTAATTGGCCTTTTTTTAGCTATATTGCAAATTCACAGCTTATTTGCTGTCCACTGTCACTTCTAGGTGTCATTCAGCATTTCTCCTTCCCAGTAACATACATGTATTTCAATCCCAAGATATATTATATGGTGTTTTCCAAGTTGAATTTTACTGTGTTATTTTCTGCCTATGGCACTAACGCCTATAGGGGTGTTTGTGTTATTTCTCTGACCTACAGAGGCCAATGTACAGGAACCCCAGAGCAATAGAAAAACAGAGACTACCTTTTCCCCTCTTACAGATGTTAAGATATGCTCTTCAGATGGAAATCAACCCATTATGTTTCTTCTCTGCTTAAAACAATAGTGAGTACTCAGTGCATATTTGTCTTGGGTGAATCCCATACTCATGTTGACATCTTTCATCCTTCTGTTGTTACAGATGCTTCAAAGGCAGTAATCCTGCCATGTCACATCTGTAGAGTTGTATCACAGAGATAAGCTAGCGTGATTAAATAAGGAATTATTCAACAGATAAATATTAGGCAAGAGCCGATAAAATGTGCAAGCACAAATGTGTCTCCTACTTAAAACACAGAAGAGAAAATTTGCATTTCACATATCTATTACCTTTGCACAACTTTAAACTACGTGAACGACATGTAACAATTTAAGCTTATTTTAAACAAAAAATGTATCGTGTTTAATCTTATCCAATTATAAAAGCACTTTGGAGCCACAGCCCCATGTGAAAGGATTAAAGGCCAGCTAGAAAGTACAAATGGGAAACTGCTCAGTAGAAAGTTGGAAAGTGAAGCCTCTTTCCTTCCCAATTTGTTTTCATCAGAGATGGATAGTGGTTTGTTATTATAGAGTTACTTCTAGCCTGGACCATGCAATGCAGTTAATTGTCGGATTGCTCGTGAAATTTAGGCTGTACACATTGGTTTGTTATTGTAGAGCTGCCCATTAGGATTATTTGTGCACAAAGGTTAATAGTTGTTGGGCTTTGCATTGGGCGGGGAGGGAGAGGATTTTCAAAAGTGTTCAGCGCTGCCCTAACTCTGCTCCCATTGAAGCCATGTGAAACTCTCATGGGAGCTGAATGGCCAGCACGGCACCTCACTGTTGCGCTGCAGTCACTCATTTGTTCTCGCAGGGTTGATCATAAGAGAGGGTGTGTGCACATTTGGTTAGAAGTTGCAGGGCTGCTCATCATATTTAACTGTGGGTTGATCATCAATTGATGAGTTATGCTCACTGATTTGCTATTGTAGGATTGCTCATAGTCTAATGATTTTATCTCACACCCTTAGATCAGTTAGGGATATCTATTTTTGCAGAGCTTTATATGATTGTAATGACACCAAGTCCTACAGTTCTCAATCAGGGAAATCCCCTTTTCCAGGGTTCAATTAGAAGTGCAACTGAAATACAGCTGTAATCATTGAATACAGTTGAAGCTTCAAGGAAAATTTGTATTAGGGAGAAAATAAATAACTGCCTGGGAATCTAGTTAGAATGTTGAGGCTAACAACTCCACCCTTAAGAAAAGTGACATCTAATGCATCTTTAATGACCACAATTGGGCAGGACCTCCGTTTTTGTGAAGGAGGTTTCTACATCGATGCATCATCATATAAACCAGTACACATCATCTTTGGAAACCTCCAACAAAATAGCAGACATTGTTCCTTGAGGTTCATTTGTGTTCCAAGAAAAAAGGACCTATTTGTAGTTTTGTTCTGGTTTTCATCTATTGCCAACAAGCTGGCATAGCTACAATTAATCTTCCAAGGGGAAGAGAAGAATGTGTTAGGAAGAGGCCGCTGGAGTTCAGCAGGAATGGAGACTGTCATGCTGAATTCCAAGTATCACAAATAATGCTTGCAGGACATCGGCCAAACTGAAACAAATGCTGGTGTAGTCCCAAGGTAGGAAGAGGAATAACATGATCATCACTCATCCAGGTGAAAACAACATGTCACCAGAGGTATTTTCTGCTTCAAAACTTTTAGCATAGACACCAGGTGCTCTCTTCAGGTTACTTTCAATCTGAGATGCCTTAAATCACAACTGCATTAGAATTTTAAAATTAGTGGCAAGATAGGGTCAAGCTGTGATGTTTGGATCTAGAATTGTGTGTGGGTTGTTTAGACCGGGGGGTTCGTTACAGGAATGAGCTATGAATTTTGGATCTGCACTTTCCTAAAGACTGGCAATGTTCTGATCAGAAGTTACACTTTGGCCCATTACAGAGATGGTTGAGAAATTCCATTTTGGATTTGGATACAAATTTCCCCAAAGTTTGGGCGTATTCAGATCAGAGGTTTCGGTTTTGGCCCAACTGTATAAATGACCAATAGAACTCCACAAATCTGTAATAGACTAAAATAATCCTGGATGCCATTCTGCCCTGTAACGATGGGATTTTGCAATTCTTTTTCCAGATTTGGTGAGCAAGAATTATTAATGAGACATTAAATAGTGCTCAGTATTAAAGATACAGATCAGAATCATTCTGCACTGTGGCGAACTAAAGCCAAGAAGGGAAAACAGTGATTAACACCCGCATGTTGCCATGTGAGTAAATATGATCCGCATATGACAAAACCAAATAGGCAGACCCAAAAGGATACACCACATCACGGGGAGTCCAGCTTCATTCTGCATTCTCAGTGGAACCACAGATAAAAGATACAAGAGAGCCCCACCACTAGCCTAGTAATTGTCTGGAGTCTGGCATTAGTCAGTCTATAGAAAATATTAATCAAGCATTAATTAGGCTCCTGGAAAGCATACAGAGTAGGATTATGATATTCTTTAATCATGAGTGGCCAAACTTTTTTGGCATGTGGGTTGCACTCTCATTCCAGACTGAGACTCTGGGATACAAGTGACCCAGGACTGTTGCTCTCTGTTGCAAACACATCATGCTGCCTGGAGTCATGGGCTAAGTCTTTGCATACCTTCCCCCTGGAGTTCAGAACCAACCGTCCTTACGAAAAGCTGTTTGTTATTATACTTCATCCCACCCTGCCTCTGTTCCTCCTGACTCATGGCAACAGGGAAAGGAATGGAAACGAGTGCCTGCTGGATCAGCTGCTGCGGAGTTGAATAGCTGCCATGCATCGAGCCATGCACGGACGCCTCTGTGGGACTGGGATGCTGAGCATTGTGCTGGGGTAGATTAGGATAGCAGGAGCCAGAGCACTATTTTGTCACCTCTTGTTTCAAATGATTAATTGTATTTCATTCTCAGGTGGATTACAAGAGGGGTTTGAATGTGCAAATTTAAAACCCGGCCACTCTGTGTTTGGTATAACGGATATATGTGTGTATGTGAGGGACAGAGAAATTTGTACATGCATTGAGTGATTCAGTCTGTATATTCTGCTTTATCTGTATTGTAAATAAAGTAAAGCTTAACCAGTACTTTTGAAACTGCTGCTAGTGCTTGAGATTATATAGGTAGACTTGCAGGGCCATAATTTTTCAGACAGTCTTAAACCACTCCCCACTTTGTATATGCAACTGACTGCTTGAATAGATGCTAGTGCTGGAAAAGAGTTTAACTTCAAATGAAAGTTCATTTTTAGACTATCTAAATCCATTGCCCAAGATTTTCAGAGGTGACTAGTGAATCTGGCAGCCCCCATTTTTAGGTTCCCAACTTACTACACCCTAAAGATGCTTGCAAATTTCCCACACTTTCTGAAAAGCAGGCCCATTCCAGCTGGGCTTCCAAAGTTAGTAGTCATTTTTGAAAATCTTGGCTTCTGTCTGTTATTCACCACATTTAAGATTTCCTTTAAGGATGGGAGAACTGATTTTGCCAAATTTTAAAACCAAAATTGCGCAATCTAGCTTTAGAAAATAACTCTGTAAACCTGGCATAATAATATTTCCCTACTTCATAGGGTTTGTAAAGCATTTCAGATGTTTGGGTGAAAAACTTTACATATTCATGCACGGTCTGATGTTATTACAGTTTACTGGATGCTGATGTTGACAAGGCATTTACTGTTTATCTGGGTGTATACGTGCCCCAGCTTTCTGTCATTCTCTGCTTCATTTATAACAGTTCCATCCACTGCCGGAGCTAGTCCTGGAGTTCCTTTCTCTTATTTGTTATAGGTTTGTGGTTTTTGAGCTCATCTATTCCCAGTGCTTCCTCTTGATGGTGTATTTATACAAGCAGGGTTCACAGTTGTAGTCAAACAAACGAACACACAGAGGGTTGGTAAAAGCCATATTAGATCAAACTCAGAGGAGTAACAGAACTCTTTAAAGCTCAGCAAATTTCAGCCACTTCCTTGCTGCGCTGATAAACACAGACACAAGGATACTAGAAAATTCCACTGACCCTTATTTAACCTCCTTACCTCAGCATCCCAGTGTCTTAAAGGAACACCATCAGCTCAAGGATCATTACTGTTGTGAAATGTAAGTGTGTAGCGGGTCTGAGGTGCTCCCTCAGATCCATGCCCGTAAAGAA
This sequence comes from Dermatemys mawii, assembly GCA_007922305.1. NCBI lineage: Eukaryota > Metazoa > Chordata > Testudines > Dermatemydidae > Dermatemys > Dermatemys mawii. The sequence continues at coordinate 9,517,587 of ML677358.1, read as the reverse complement.
CTAGATGCCAAACTGAAGGCATTAAAACCAAAGTGACAGTACAATAGAAACTGAACTTTGAATTAAATACACTTTTAAAATATATTTAATATCAATATCAGTGCTGGAGGCAAAGCATGGTTTGGAGTGGAGGGTGACAGCTCGCCCCCACCCCCTCAAGTAATAACTTCGCAACCCTCTGAGGGGTCCCGACCCCCAGTTTGAGAACCTCTGCCCTATGCCCTGCAGGCAGTTTCCTCAATGAATGAATACTGAAATATCTCTTCTTCATCTTATATTTCCCTAAAACTCTTTGTTCTGATGCCAGAGACAAGACAACCCCTGTGGCCTTGGTCTCTCAGGCTCATTCACTTCGCCTAGTCAATCTGGCTTTTCCTGTTGACTTAAATGCAAATGGGGCTTCCCTTGCGTTGATTTCACACACTTAATTTACACTAGGCATGAGGCTAACTATATTCCCTTCTGTCTGGAAGAAAACCTGTTTCTCCTTTCATTTGGTGATAGATTTTAAAGCATAATACAGTATCAGTAAATATCCATACCTCAGATAGTGTCAATATCTACATTTCACAATATCAATGACCACTGTGTTACCAGCTTTCATTTGATACCTTGCATGACTTTCTCTTTAGATAAACATTATGACAACACTGTGTTAAGAGTCTGCCAGGCCTGACAAGAGTTGCTGACACAGAGTAGTGAATCCCCAGTGGGCCTCTGTGTCACAGCCTCTCACTAAAATTTGACCTGGCTGTCCCTCCATTATGAGGAGAGGGGCAGCACACTGAAGTTTTGCCTAGGGCAGCAGATTATCATGGATGGCCTCTGGTAACAGCCATTAATCTCCACCGAACTGGACTGGATATGAATCACTGAGCACTATGTGTACTGGAGGGCTCATTTGTTCTGTCATAGCTTCCAGACATTACCTGGATTGAAATGATCTGCAGGCAACTTTTAGTGGAAAGGATTTGTATCTGTGCTGTTCCGTTTTATCATCTGAACTTTGCTGTATTCTCTCAGGTTTAGAGACTAGGAGCTGCAGAAATTACTGATTTCTCCCCTTTGGAATTGCATTTTAGTCTTGCTGGGTTCATAAGGTTAGATATTTATACCCATCTCCACCATTCCCTTTGTGCAGTAGCTAGCATTATTTGTGGTGTCTGAGAAAACAAATGCCGTTTTAAGGGCATATTTGGACATTTTTAATGCACTGTTTGCAGCTTTGTAAGCTTCATGGTAGCCCTGAGCCATTGTGGATAAATTCCACATAAGTGCATGGGGACTAGTTGAGCCTTCAAGAATGTGAGCACTTATGTGGAGCCAGAGTTTGAGCAGATTCTGCTGCTTTCCAGGTGTGGAGTTTGGTTTGATCCCATCTCTAATTCCAAAGCTTCAAATCCAACCATCTTCTTGGCCATCACATGCGTCCCAGCATCTACTGAGCAGAAAGGAGTATGTAGTGTCTCGCAATGAAGAGGAGAGGTGGAAAGCTATGGAAGCAGAAGTTGAGAACACGAGGAATGGGGGAGAATAAAGGAGAGAAACAATAAATAAATACAGAGATTGAAAATTGAATTGGAAACATGAAAAAGGTTTATACAGAGGAGGATGGAAAAGCCTTAAACTCTTCCTGTGGCAGCATTGGCTTCTCCTAGGAGTTATAGAGGCTGCTCTTTCAGTTTAAGTAATTTGCAGACCGGCAGTAGAAAATACCTGTCTAATTAGCCAGAAGGTCAGTCTCTTTTGTCAAGCTATTGCCCATTTATCTGCATCCTCTGCCTGTCCTTTGTCAGATCTCAGCAGTGAGAGAGGTGGAGCAGCTGCAGAATGGACATGCGAGGACACCACTGTCCTCAACATGGTGTTGTTACTCAGTGCAGTCCTAGTTGTTCCAAAGATTAATAGAAAATTGTAGATTAAGCAAGCACATTTCACATGTCTAAATTACCTTGTCTCAAAGCCCCTGTAGGTAAATGTTTTCTGATGACAAATTGAAGTGCAGGGATGGGTACCAAACCAAATTTATTGAAGGAAAGATGTATAATAATCCTCACCATTTTTAGCACATCACATTCAGTGATGCTTCCCAGAATTTTGCGTAGATGGGTGAAAAAATTTTGCTTCATGCACAGTGGAATGCTGTCAGTTACCATAAAATATCCTGACGTGCCACATGGTATCTGATTTGAAAGCCTACTTTTATCACCACTGTAACAGGCTTTGGAGACACCACAAGAATTTGGTGGAAAGATAAAACCTATATTATGGTAGGAAAGCGAATCTCATCTAACCATGGTTACTGGCTCTACATCCTGCTTTAATACAGCTGAGAACTGCATGTGGAGCACTAGCAACTGCAAGCCTGGCAAGGTGGATAATCCTTTATGAGAGTAACGAATTGCTTGGGTACCGTTGGATCAACCTCCCACTTGTTTCCAGTTGGATTTCCTCAAGGAGGCTTTGAGAGCAGTTATCTTGTATATCATCTTTTGGCAAAAGTCACAACTGTATGACTGTGTTATTTTGTGACTTAACTTAATTGACTTGCAAGAAAAATTCCATTTTATTAATCAGACAATTTTAGTCTGGCGGCAAGACTGCTAATGGCTGATTCACAACAGCAAGATTTTAACCTCCACCCTTGTTATAGTGGTCTGTTGTTATTGTTGTATATTGTGTATATTGTTGTCTGTTTCCTCTGTAGTTGGTAATAGTATTATTATTTATTGCTGAAAAGACAAGCACATCTGGTTAATGATTACATCTTCATTAAATCTAAATATTTAAAACTCATTGCCCTTTTTTAAAAAGTGTGCATTTTGTATTAAGCAGAGCTGGTCCTGAGTTGAAATACTCACCTTGGGCCAACCTTACAGCCCTTATTCACATACTTAGACCTTATTTATTCAAATAGTTCCCATATACTTAGACAGGATGATTCACATGAGCAAGAGCTGCAGCCTCAGGTTCTATATCCTGACTTTTAGTGGGTAATTAGATGACTTATGCTCCCATATACAAACCTGTTCTTTCAGTCTAAACTGATTTAAATTTCTTGTTTGTTCCTTTCCTTTTTTTAATTTTAGACCAAGGAAATTAGCAAGAAAGAACAAAAGTAAAGTCTCCATGAGAGAGCATAATGTGTGTCTCTTCTCTGTAAAAAGTGAGAAGCAATCTTGAGAATTAAATGGCTCCTGAACTCTACACTCAGAGAATTCTTCAAAATATAAAAGAAGAGGAATAAGTATCAGTTTCATAGCTATATACTGCACCACAGTGATCTAGTCCCCATATATGCAGGTTAACTGTTTGGTACCTGAAAGAATATTTCTCCTCCATTGAAAAAGCAGTTGGGTTTTGTGTGTTTGGTTTAGGGAGCCCATCGTCTGGTCCAGCTGCCCATTTATACAACAGACATCACTGCAGAGAGCATGCCACTGCTCTGATATCTGCCAGGGAGTAGGCTAAGAATCCAGAAGTGCTTTGATCTATGTGTTCCTTCCTACCCCAAAGGGGAAGGGAAAGTCTGAGAGAGCTGTTCCTTGTTATTTGCTCAGGACTGTGCATGAGGAAATATGATATCACATTCTTGCTTTTTAATTTGAGCAACCATGTCGTAGTAGCATTTATTTCCCAAGTACTCATCCAAAATACTGTTACCCCAGCACCATTTTATGTTGTTACATCAGCGGACTTACTCCTGAAGTGCATCAATGTAGCCAAGATCACAGTCTGTCTCTTTCTAAGGATTCTGCCTGTTTCTCTATATTATTTTGGCCATACATGACTATTAATTAATCCAACCACGCAAAGGTGGTGTGAAGCTGCTAAATGTACTGGGCCCATTCTATGACCTCCTTTTCCTCCTGATTGGCTGGCAATCAGAGAACCCAGCTGCCAAGGTGGAGAAGTTATTTTTCCAGTAGAGGCATCTGGAGCCTTGGCACTTTCAACTGTCAGTTGTGTTGGCTTCTTTGCAATTGCCTCTAGCTCTGTCAAGTGATTAAACTGTTGATGGGATGTCTTGTACTCCTGGATGCCATTTTCTTTTAATCCATCTTTAATTGTGTGTCATTTACATGTTTCCTCTCGCCACTTTATGAATAAAGTCCAAGGCTAATTTCTCCTGAGAGAGTGCTGCAGGCCTTCTTGCAGGTGATCAGCATAACTGACAAGAGTAAATTTGCTGAATCGCTTTACACAAATAGCAAGGAAAAACAAAGGGTGCTGTTTTCCATCTGAAGATGATTACATTTCCAAACATAGGCACTGGCAGGTTTCTCTGACACATGGGTCTGTGGATAACCCATGTTATAAGGAGGTGTTGTTATGGAGTGAAATGCATTCCCCACAAAGAATGTAAGCTGCTTCCAAAATTCATTCCTGTGTCCTCACTATTTTTTCCTGGTAAACTCCCAATGTGTGTAATTTAAATTGTCCCCATCCCACACTGAGTTCTATATTTAACCTCTGCATTCCAGTGATAGAGAACAAGTTTGGTGAGAGGTGATTAGCAGCCTTGGCGAGAGGTTACATTCAGAGGTACCATTAAACCCTAGTATGTATTCATAACACTATTTCTTCCAGTAGCTACTGGCAGAATTGGCTGGATTCGCATGAGAATACTTATGAAACACATCTGCTTCAGTCAGAGTCTTCTGTTTGGCTGGAAAGGATTTTTCCCTTGTTTCAGGGTTTATTTGTTTGTTTTATATTTATCTGTTGCAGTCACATACATAATTTCACAACCTTACATGGAAATCCAGGAGGAAGAAACTATTTTTAGTAGGCAAAATAGCTCCCCTAAATGTATTATCCTTGGACAACTAAATATTAAATACACACTCATCAAATTAGAGGCATTTATGCAGAAGTACTGTACCAACAGTTTTTAATGGTTAGAGAAAATTAAGTTATGCCATTAGTATTTAATCAAACAGAACAGAAAGAGATTTTACTGCACTTCTTCAAGATAAGTCAAGGGTAAATTAATTCATCTTCACATCCTTCACTGATGATTTACTGACACACCGCCATATTTGCTCCATTAGCATTTATGCCGGCACTTACCATTCTTATGCGAAATATATAGGGACAGTCTTACATTTATTTTGCAATTGCATTAAAACTGAACTAAAATGACTGTTTCCTGTTCACTCTTCTTTAGATCAATCAGCACAGTGTTTTACAAAATCTACTGGGCTACCATCCACAGACAAATTCCCAGGTATCAAACAGTGTGGAAATTCTACCTGCTTGATGGGGTTTTCCCCCCCTGAAGACTAGCTTCTCCATAACATTACTTGACAAGTAAAATATTTTTAATTATAATGGTACACATTAGAAAACCCTCATCCAAACTCTAGAGATGCTGACATGCATGTTGTTGGGGCGACAAGGGTGGAGAATGATGTTCCAGAATGGCCAGCTTGTCCTTGCCTTTTATATGAATCGTCATCACGAGTTTGTCCTTCAAACCACTCTGAAAGCCTTCAGCCTTTTTCATGTGTTTGTCCCCTGTTTATCACTTCCTTTGTCACGAAATATGTCAGCAAACTGGCCTTCCTGGTGGGGATTAGGAGTAAAAGGGCCACTCTCACTGAGCTGCCAGATTTACAGTTGTGAAACCAGGACAGGCTTTGAAGATTTTCGAGGCTAGGGTAATGTTTGTTGTTAATATATTTACTGAGGAAGAATCAAACACCAACTGTAGTGGACATTTGGTTTACTGAAGGTGTATTAAGGCTTGCGGAGTTTCTACAGACACAATAGCTATCTAAATCACTGGGGTTTCCTTGAGCTATTTTGAATGGGGTGCTGCCCTTCTGTGAGCTGAGGATAATGACAAGTGGGAATTTTTCCTAGATAACTACAGACCTTACACTCTGCTAATCTTCCTGAGATCTGATTGAACAATATATAGTAAATGCAGGGGCTGGCTGATTAGCTTTTGCATGTTTGAGGTTGGCTTCTTGCTGCTAATGGCACCATATAACTGCTGCTAGATGGCCATTTATCACTTGACAAAAAACAACATTCAAGTAGCATGGCAGTTGTCCTATGACCATTATTCATGTTTTCAGCAGGAATGCCCAATATTTCATCCCAGTGTGGCAAAATGCAATTTTATTGTTATTTCCTTTGGCCCCTAACCAACTCAAATTAGGATGATAGGCTCTTCAGCTGTTTGATTTGCATGTGAATATTAAAAACAGCAGAACGTTTATTTTAGAAGGTGCCTTTTCTTTCTTTTAAACCGGTCTGTGGCTTTAGTGAAGGGAACCAGAAATAACGAGCAGAGCCATTTTTCTGCTTGGTTACGCTTTCTGTTGCCTCAGGTATAGGCTCTCTCTCAAATGTTCTCATTGAATTGTGGTGTAGTCTGGTTATCCATCCTTAATTCCCTCTCTTCCTCATTTACTGCTGGCCAGGCACCACCATGGTGCCCACCCCACATATCTCTTCCTAAAAAATGTTTATGACATTCTATATCTCATTCAAGATTTTAATAGAATATCAGGTTGAAAAGTAAGGTTAAAATCCTAAATCCTCCCATATATTTTGGATGGGCCTTCTTTCAAATGGGCTTTCACAAGATTTTAATGAGTTGGGATCAAGAGCCCTGCCATCTTGAAAAAGCCGTGGCAAGAGGTTACATGCTTCAGTATCAGATCTTGTTTCACCTGACTTTGAGGTCAGGATGTAATGTGCATATTCAACATTGTCCTCCAGTAAATGGACTCAGACCTGCTCAAATGTTTTGATGCTATTACCCTGTGATCTGGTGGCTGAGAAGATATACAAGCCCTATTATCTACCCCAAAGGACAACTTTCTCTAACCAAAATGCCACAGCCCTGCATTTTTAGAGGTGAAAGTCCGGAGTTCCCTTCTTCAGTACTTATGGAGGCTAATGTAAAGACTATGAGCAGAGAGTATGAGCAATATTTTTGTCTCATACATAGTTAATGCATTTGTATGCAACAGATTATTGATTCAATTGGCTGTTGCTTGTGAAAGGGGGTAGTGGAAGAGATTTTTGAGTTGTAATCATACATTCATGACTTGTCTGATTTACTTAGAACTCTTTTCTTTGCGTTGACCTCTCATGTGACCTCTCAGTTTGCGTTGACCTCTCAGTTTAACTTAACTGTGCTTTGCCATCTCATTTTAGTTTGTTTCCTTTCCCAGTATGACTGGGATGGTATTTCATGAAGCGAACCAGTTTCCTTGTATTCTTAGTTAGTGGCTCCCACAAAGGGAGGCTGGAATTTTACATATTTTCCATGATACGGAAGACAATTCCTGGGGTTAAAGCCAAAGCCATTCCTTCTCAATGTCTTTACAAATGGAAACATTTTTGTTTGAACTTTGTCTACAAGCACTTGACCTTATCTGAAAGATGATACATCTAGCATTGTGTACGTCAATACATCCAACATCATTATTCACTCTTCTGTGTCTTGTCAAAAGTTAACCATTGAATGGAAGAAGATATGGCTATATAGGATTGTAGTACCAAATCCAATCAGCACAGCACTTAGGCAGGAAAGTAAAGGTCACATAGGTGTATCTGTTTTCTGGATATTTTTCTCAATGTTCAGTTTTCTAAACATAATAATTGGCAATTAATATTTTCAAAGTGCTGTATAAACATTAACTGAGTATCATTAACTGAGTCCCCTGTGAAGTAAGTGAGAAATGCTCTCTCTATTTTAGTGACGAGACATTTAGCGTGGTGTGCCACGGCACCGAAAAACTGGTAACAATTAAAGTTATTTTAAGGAAAGGAAAAACAGGAGTGACTTTAGTAAGGCATTTGACACAAACCTACATGACATTCTTGTAAACACACTAAGAACTGTGGTTGAGTTGAAATTACATGAGGTGGAGTACAAAACTGGCTGAAAGACTGCACATAAAGATTAGATATCAAAAGTTTGCTGTCAAACTAGAGGGGGACATATATTGTGGGTTCCTGCAGGGTTCTGTCCTGGGTCCAGCACTATTTGATATTTTCGTTAATAACTTAGACAAGGGAGTGGAGGTTATACTTATAGTGGCACTTCGGAGGAGAAGATTATAATTCAAAATGACTTTGACAAATTGGTGACTTAGTCTGAATTCAACAAGATGACATTCAATAAAGACAGGTGAAGAGTACTTCACTTAGGAAGGGGAAAAAAACGGTTATGTACCTTTTTGTAACTGCTGTTCTTCAAGATGTGTTGCTCATGTCCATTCCATTCTAGGTTAGTGCACGGTCTGTGTGCACAGTTGTCAGAGATTTTTGCCTTAGCGGTATCTGTAGGGACAACTATAGCACACTCCTGAGTGCCACACTCGTGCGTTGGTATATTCGGCGTTGCCGGCCCTACGCCCTCTCAGTTCCTTCTTGCCGGCAACGCCAACAGAGGGGTCAGATGGTGTGTAATGGAATAGACATGAGCAACACATCTCAAAGAACAACAATTACAAATGAACTGCAGGGTGTAACCTGAGGCTATTACTTCAAGCACCTAACGGTCCGAGGTCAGCTGAGACCAGGCCAACCGGAACGGGAGGAGGCGGTCAGGAAAGAGTGGGAGGGTGGCTTCTGGAAGGTAACTGGGGCATTATCCTTACACACAACTTCAAAATGACTGCTTCTAGTCTCCTTGGAAGGGCCAGGCTGAGCAGATGAACGGGAAGATGATGGGTGTTGCTTAGATCCCCTTGTCCCTATCTTTTCTCCTGTAGGTGCCCAGCTGGGGAGTCCCCCCAGAATCTAGTCTGTGGAGGCAGAGGGTGGAACGGCTTCCTGGCTGAGGCGGATGGAGGCCCAAGGAGCAGAGGGTATCCTGGGAGTCTTTAAGGCGATGGAGTCTCAAGTCTGTGAGCGCGGAGAAGAGACCCATCACCTCAGATGGGAAGTGCTGTATAGTGGCCTGATCTCCTGGGATAACCTGGATAAGACTGCTGCCAGGAGCAGTGCCTCATGGCCACCTTGGAGGTGGCCACCCTGGCCTCTGAATCAGTAGCATCCCAGACCATTTGAAGGACCCCCCTATGCCTTCGTCCTCTAAAGTGGTGAACTCCTGGGTTTGATCCTGCCGGAGGGCTCTTTGAATTTGTTAAGTGAGTCCTATGGATTAAAATTGTACCTACCTAACAGGGCCTGGCGGTTAGATACCTGAAATTGCAGGCTTGCCGTTGAATATATCTTTCTGCCAAATAAGTCTAGTCTTTTGGCCTCTTTGTTCTTCAGTGTGTCACTGACTTGGCCCTGCCTGTCCCTTTCATTAACAGTTGACAGGACCGGTGATGCCCCTGCAGGGTGTGTGTACAGATATTTGAACCCTTTCTTCAGGACATAATACTTCTTTTCCGTCTTCTTGCAGGACAGTGGGAAGATCATCTCCACTGAATTTTTCTGGAATGTGATTTGAACAATTGACTTGCTTGTACTGGTGCCAGGTGAGAGAAGTATCATACACATGGCAATATTTCCTTACATGCTTACAGGCAGGTCTAAGACAATGATCAGCAAACACTGCTGCTGCCCAAACTAGGACATCAGTTCCAAGGAATTATTGTGTCATTATTTAGAATCATGCTGAAAGAAAGAAAGAAAGAAAGAAGCTAAAACTGGCTACCCATCATTTGGAGCTTTATGGCCAATTCTTGAACCTTTTGTTATGAAATCTAATTCTTTAATATTCCCCTCTATAGGACAGGTGATGAACTTATTAAAGAAAAATAATGGTAAAAGGACTCTAGACAAAGGGTTTAGTGCAAGGAGCTAACAGAGTGTATCACAATGGCACGCTAAGTGGCTTGTTGTAAAGTCAGTAAAGTTTGAACGTTCATAACAGCTGCCTCAGGCAATGGTGAGCAATAAAATAGTAAAGTAATAAAATCCTTAGTTTGCAATAACATGATCTTTTGCTTTTAACACCGCCCCCCCCCCCCCCGTAATTCGGTATCTTAGATTCGGAATCCTGTCTCCTCCTCCCCTACCGTCCCTCACGTTTTTAAAACAAACAAAAAAGGCTCAAATTTGGGTCTACAATTTCATGTATTAGAGCCTTTTTCTGTCATCATGATCAAATGCATTAGCTAAAGACAGCACAGGAAAAAAATATACTGGCATTTGTTTAATTAATAACTTTAATAAATTGAGCAAAACAAATCTATTAACTAGGCTTTAAGGTCTTTCTGGTAGCACAAAGACAGTTCATTTTTCAAATGCAGAAATGTATACAAAATTAACATGGGGGTGAAAAAAAGCTGTGATGAATAATTGACAGATAATATTCAATGGGCAGAAGACAGAGTCTAGATTTCTCCCAGGGAGGGTCCTGGCACCTAGCCTTATCAACTTACAATATTTATATCATTTAGTCAGATGGAAATAAGTCATTATCCCAGTTTGAAACCCACCATTTTTTACATATTTTCAGTTAAGTGGTAAAGTTAGTTTTAAAAATGTTTAAGTAAAGTAAATACTGACTCCTCTCACAAGAAATATCTATTAAATACAATGTAGAATTAAAAAGTAGTGGTTTATATATGGTGTGCATTCAACATATAAGAAGGTTAGCAGTTACACATGCACTAATAGAGTGTGTTCCCATTGGGTTGGAACAAACACCCAAAGGCTCATACAAATCAGGGATTGAGAAGATCTGCTCAATGAAGTGTCCTTCCTATGCTCAGTGCATGACCGTGCTCTACAGTATATTCTTGAAGGTTATGTTGAATTTAATTTTCAGTGGTCCAAGTGACAGAGCTTCCATCATTCCCCTTGGAAGACTATTTGGCAATTGACTAGCTCTTACCATTTGGACAGTTTGCTGACAATCGATCTATATTTTGCTTTGCTGTGCTTGTGTCTTCTGTTCTTTACATTACATAGGTTAACATGAAAGAAGCACACAAGCACAGAAGGGTGCATATAACTGTAGTATTTACTAAACATCTGTAACATGCAAGGCCTAGCTACATACACTGCGGCTCTGGCAGGATTCAGGTGGTTTATGAAACAGAAGTCGTGAGGGGCCACAAGGGGGCTCTCAAACTACACCGGACCCTCGTTAGAACGCGAGTCTATATAACGCGAATTTGGATAGAATGTGGCTGCGGCCATGGATCCCAAATTTAGTTCGATCACAAAAACACGCGTCTATATTACACGATCCCTGCTATAATGCGGGACTTGGCATGGATCCCAAATCCCGCTTTCTAGCGAGGGTCCAGTGTATTTAGTAGGATGCTAGTCAGATTCCTATACACCAAATAGCTTTGTCCTTTACTGCTTACGGCCCCCACCACCTCTTCTCCCCCTTCTCCATCTGGTACAATTCTTTGAAGCTCTTTGGTGTTTACACCTTTCAAATCGGCGTCTCAGAACTGAACTCTTACACTCAGTGATATTAGAAGAACATGAAGGCATTTTCATGCTGGGATGTAAATTTTTATGATGACTAATGGCTACTTTCATAACTGCATTTATATCACTCCCAGATGAGTTATATAAAGCCACGCTGGTGCTACATCCGACCCCTATACACAGCTATCGGTTAGGCTGTTTTTAAAAATTGCTTCTGCCTATGAGAGCTGACGTGTTCCTCACCACTGACTGGCGCAGTCTGGCAAAGAACTATCTTGAAACAAATGGAAACTGGTTGTGTCATTAGTCTGACCAGATTGAGTTCAGATTTGTCTAAAGGATGTTCGTTTACAGCCAGTGGGTCCCTCCAATGCTGGCTGGCAGAGCATTACAATCATTTTTTGTCCTCATTATGGTGGTTCCTAAATATCATCCCCCTAAACAACAGCCTTACAAGCCATCACTATGATGTGAGTCTGACCAGCAGCAGTATCTGCCTCTCTGCTGATGGGGATTTGCCCATCCAGGGGTCAATATTTTGCAGTATGGAGATACTCCCAAATCTTGGCAAAGCGTTGTCTTTATCCACCTGATTTGATGGGTAGGTTATACTATCTCTTAGAGAAGGCCATCAGGCCAAGTATCCATGTCTTTGTGGGCTGTAGACTAGATGATTGCCATTCCATGTGGAAGCTATAGCTGGCCAGAACATGGCTGTGCATATACACAGCATTGATAGACTTATGGAGTATATTGCACCTGTTCTTCAGAGCTTACCCAGGTGTCCAGTTACAGGTCTTGATTTTGCTCTAGATTTCTGAGACCACTTTTCCTAGGTACTACAATGATAACTGAGGTCATCTGGGTTTTGGTAAGATCTGAACTCACTAGGGGCATGTGAGGCTTTTAGCTCTAGACTACTGGTCTCCCAGAACTCAAACCTGTTGCCATCATGGCAGCACATCCATTTAGAATGACCAACATTTTAAGTGTTCACTAATTTTGGATGCCTGAGTTTTGGAAAGCCCAGCGGAAAACAAGTGGGGCCTAAAATTTAGAGGTGCTGCACTACCATAGCCCAGCAGATGCCAATGGGTGTCACTGTACTGAGGAGCATAGCTTATATAATCATAGCATGAGTTGGGGGGGGGGGGCCATGATTAACAGAGATACATTTTTGTCATCAGTCAATTTGTTTGCAATGACTGTTTTCTGTGTGGCGCATGTGCCTTATGATACATGCAGGTTTTATTAGAAATGAAAAATAATTTTAAAAATATATGTAAAATAATTCTTGCACTAGTCACTTTCTCACCCTCACTAAAGCCATTTAGTTATAAGCTCAGTAGAGGCTCATTTGTCTGGAGATGAATACGTCCCATAAATCCAAATCCTATTTAGGTAATTTTAGCATTTTTTTCTTCTTGGAAGTTGTCATATTACTATTATTTGAAACCCAAACTGAACGCAAGAGAAAATCATCATTTTATTAGTTCTCTTAGTTTTATGCCTTGGTTTTTATAACTATAAATAGCAAATGGGGGATTACATTGTTCCGAGTGTGATGTTATCCTTGGTTTGAGAACCGTCTTCTCTGCAACTCCTGTCAGTCAGAACTGTTTCCTCATATATCTCCATCTCACTATGCTCTGTCTCTTCTCAAATCTCAGATGACATCTCTTTTTCACTGCCTCTTAAATGCTGTCTCCTGATTCTGTTACTATAATATCCCAAAATGCTTTGCAGGTTTGTATGAAAGACACTATAGTAAATAAAGTATTTTACTGTTGCCAATGGGGGAAAAAATCACAAAAGAGGATAGATTGTCAGCACTGAGAATGTAAACCCCGAAAGGAAAAGCAGTGACCTTGAATACCCTGTTTATTCACAGTGACTATAAACAGATCCCACACTACCTTAAAACATTGATAAATCCTTTTTCAACTCCTCCCCCAGAGCAATAAATTACAGAGCTGACAAATAAGCCACTCCTCTTGAGCTCTGTAATAGTTAACTTATGTTGGGTGATGGAAATCTATTGCTCATTGAAAGCGATGGGCAGTTACATATTATACGATTAGGGAACTAACAGTTTACTAACCTTAACAGAAACAAATGAATGTCAGATGTAGTGCAAATCAAATCCTTCTCTTTACTAAGGCAGGGGAGTACTTGGGAAACATGAGTCCTTTGATACCAAGGTGAATTTGCTACATTTGAACCTGCTGACTACATAAAAGTCAAACAAAAATGTACACATAAAACACTGCTTTATTGACTGCATTTACCAACACATTGAAGAATGCAAAGTTTTTTTTCATAAGCAATGGGCCATGGTCCCAATGTGTATTAAAGCATACACTAAATCTAAACATGATGAAAAGAATGGCAGACAGAGCTATTGCAAGGCAACACAAACGGCATGCATAATACAGTCTCACACGGAACAAGTTTGATACATTATATTGCTTTAAGGATTAACTAACATGGAAAATGTACAAAAAGGAGAAATAGGTTTTTGCATTAATGAAAAATACATTTTTTCTCTACAAAGGAATTTCTAATACAAGAAAATAAATATTGCAACATAAGCCAAAAATAATTTAAAATTGCTCTTTTCAATATATTTCAATATTTCTCTTTTATATTAACAAATGGCACATCACGTTCTTTGAAACAAAGAAAACAGAAGGATTTTTCCTCCTGCGACATTCATATCGTTTCCTGTAATTGATGTGAAGCGGGTCTGTTTCATGTGTGGAATGGAGCAAAGTACACGGGAATTTCCTTAAAGAACAACCAAAATTAACACACTGCCCTGGCAATAGACAGAGAATTTCCCTTACGTCGAGTTGCTAGTCCTTAGGCTGATGTGGATAACACAAGGATGGGTTCATGAAAATACTAACAATACAAAAAGTGAGAGTAAGCTTCTGTGGTCTCTCGCTTGTGTTGAAATGCCTAATTCTCTATTGTGCTTTGAGGGAAAGTGTCATCCAAATAGTACACATTTAAAAATAAAAATAAATAAGGGGCAAAATATCCCAAATACAGCTAGTCCAGAAGAGCAAAACTATATGGGGTGAAAAATGAATGGGTGAACTCAGAATGATCTTCAGGAAACTCCACTTTAACACTAATTTGGGTTGTTCTCTATGAATTAGAAATGAGCGTTGATCAGAGTCTGCGTGCATCATCACATTAACCCATAAGTGGGGTGGTGCTTTTCAAAGGAAACAGGTCCCTTTTACAGTGCAAATGTCAACTCCTGCCGTTATATATCATCTTAAAGACAACATTTGTTTAATAAAATAAACCATTATACTTTTTTCCTTCTAATCATTTCAAAATACATTTACAATACATCAAAAATATTTCCTTGTACATTTTTCTTTCCTTAATTATTCACATTTCTGTTATGAAATAAGTAGGTGGCAGGAACACAGGAACAAAGGGCAGGTGGAGTGTTTCCTAGGAACCAGATTCCTAATAACTGAATACAGTAGCTAAGTTTCCAGAGCTTTAGTGGGGCCACTGGAATGGCCGTGAAATGGCCGTGGTCGTGATTGGAGGAGGGGTTAGATCTGGCCTTCTGCCCACAATGAATGTCTCTGTCCTACCATTCTCCTGCTGGAAGCCACCACCTCTTCTTCTCTGATAACCTCTTTTGTTGTTAGCCAGCCAGCCTGCTATCAATTCTCACGCCCTTGGAAGCAGTAGCAGGAGGCCAATGGAGGTCTGGAGATTTCCTAGACATCTTGAGCAAAACAGCCTCTAAGTCTAGTTTAGTGTGGCCCCCACGACATTTATGGAGTAGAGTACTGTATGGACACCTGTACATGGACATCAATGGTGCTGTATGGGTGCAGCTGGGAACATGCCTTAGCCCTCGAATTGTCTCTAGGGCTTTTCTGCTAAACCAGGACACTCGAGGGATTATTATTACTGTTCTAATAAATCAAAGAATCCACTCAACTGAATCCCACAGCAATTATACAAAATATCAATAGTTAACTCAAGCCAAAAGACAATGGATTCAGCATCTACGTACAGTTCTGGGCACTCTTATAGAGTGTATACAATAGATACTTTTTCTGCCACTGCCAGGTAATACTCTTCTGGATTCTTCTCTCCCAGTAATTCTAATAAACTCTTCTCTGTTAGTTTCCTCTCATTCTCTTGGTCTTATTTTATTGTACAAACAGGTCAAATTTGGCCCCTCTGTGTGCAATTTTATTCCCTGATCACAAATCACAACACCTAAAGTCTTGTGGCTCTTTTGAACTGTATTTTGGGGTTTTTTGGTTTTGAACTACTTCCTGATCACAGTAACAATGGAGTGTATCACAGTGCTGCATAGGAATCAACAGAAACATGGTGCCACTCTCGTTTGGTTGTTCTTTAAAGTTTATTCCCCTTTTGCTCTCTTGTACTGAGCAAGCAAGGAATGCAGAAGCTAATGAGTGAAGCTGTGTACGGTGAGATTTGTGTCTGTTTTGTTTACCATAGTTGAAGTGACGCACACGGAAGCAAGATTCATTAAAAGGCAGCATACTGATTATTGTTATGACTCTTATACTAGGATACGGTAGCTAAAGCTAGCAAGCCTGATAAGATAAACTAAGTCCTATTTACTGTATTTAACATTATCTGAACATACTGAGCCTTAATTAATGAGCAGACTTTAATTTCCAACCTCATCGGATTATGTTAATTTATAATGAAGTTTTCAGGTGATTCCTTTTTTCTTTTTTGATAATAATTTGTATAAAATTTATCAGATGAGGAAAACACCCAGGTACATTTGGTTTAGAGTTAATTTTTTGGGATTAGCCAATCTTGTATTAATTTCACTGCAATCTGATAATTGATAAGGACTTTTGAAGGCCGATAAAGATGATTTACTTTAAAACACCAAGATAGTCAATTTTCAGAATTTAAAAGAAAGCTCAGAGTCAAATGAGTAAAGCATCAGAAATCAAAACAGCAGGATGCAGCCTCAGTGACAGAAGCATCCCCGTCAGCAAGCTTGGAAGCTAACACCTCAGGTTTGTGTCATGGATGTGTCTCTGGTCCTTTGTTGCTAAATAACTTCCAATTTTTCCAAATGACAAATTTCCGGTTTCTGGCTGTGCTGCTTTATTGTCAAAAGATTCTTTGGCATACACAAAATTATTTGACTGATTCATCTGGTTTTTTGTTTAAAGTGATGGGTTTTACCAGTTGCAGAAGTGTCCCAGGTTTGTTTTTTTATTTTTAAAAAACAACAACAGAAAAAAGTTTCAGTGAATTCCTTTTTTTTTTTTTTTGGTTCCCTGAGCTCATACTGGGGTCACTCCAATAAAACATGTAGTACAATTTAACTGTGACCTTTGAAGCCAAAACTGAAATAATGGTGCAATTAAGTGCAAACATGGAAATTCGCCTGACTCATAAGTAACATGGGCTTTTAAACAACATTTAAGGCTTATAGGGGACATTTTATGCATTAAATTATTATAATATTTATAATGTCAGCTTTTGTGAATCACCCTCCTACATCAAGTCAACAGCTTGTAACCAGGATTCAAAGAATAATAAAAAAAAAGGATGGGGAGAGATAAATGTATTGTTTTGGTTACAGTATTTATTAGAATAACAAAATGATAAAGGCAAATAATTTAATTTCCTCTAAATGACACTGCATTTAGACTGAGGGCCAGCTGTCCACTGTTGTGAGTTTACATGTACAACAGAGCCCTGCGCGGGACGAGTATAGAACCCTGCAGTTGGACAGGGACCCCACGGTCCCACTGCCGCAATAGTGGAAGCGAGTGGGAGTGGGTGTTGCAGGGTAGGACGGAACCAGGATTAAAAATAAGTCCCACACAGGGCTCCAATGTACAGCTCCCAGCACAGGTGAATGTCATTTCAACCGTTAAAGATGGAGTGCTGGCATAAGCTCTTTTGCCAAACTGATTTGATATTTTACAACCCTCCTGTTTTTGAAGAAATTTTTTCCCTCTCCATACCGGTCCATTTTGGTCCAAATGTTTTGGTAAAGGCTAATCAATTAACCTGAGTAAAATCACTTAAAATTTCCAAATAACCTTAAAGGGTTCAAAGGACCTCCCAGGTTTACATTACATCAATAAATACCCCTAGCTACTCAGGACGAATATTTGTAGATAGTGCTGCAGCTCTAACACAGATATGTGTCTCTTCTATCTACTGAAAGCCTTGATGACTGTTTACAGTGCTGCCGACTATCTTTGACAGATGTAGTGGCAGGGCTAAATCTTGGTTCTTGGACTCTGGACGGATTCTGATCAAACTGGAAGGTGAGAAAAAACAAAGGATTCAATAAAATATAAATAGAATGTTGTTTTCCTCCACCCATAAGTGCTTTCTTCAAATAAGCTTTTTGTGCTTTTTTTAAAAAAATATTTTAATATCGCTTATTTTACTTCCTTGTGAGTGCACACACACACACACACACACACACATACACACACACACACAGATAGTGACTTTTTCAGTAAGTTGTGTGTGTGTAGGTGGCTCTTATAGTACCCCAATACCCTGACATACAGGAGCAACAATCCCAGGCAGAGCATGAAATCTGTCTTTAAATAATGCCCATAAAACTGTCATCCCTGCAGAAACAACGGATACTGGCAAAATTACACCTCTTTATTAAGAATCTAGGATGTCTTGCTCATTGCCTGCGAGCACAAGTCCCTTAATGCACATGCTTGCATTTCTTTTAACTGGGATATGCAAGTTAACTAAGAAGGGACAACTACTGTTACAGTAATCTATGTTGGTGATGGTTAAGCTGTATCTCAGGCATATAGAGAAGAGAAAGACAACAGTGCTGAATTTTAAACTATATATACATATTAAAAAAACCCCTTTGTCATGATACCAGGCAAAAATTGAACATGGCAGTTGTAACTGGGTTTAGGCTTCATAGAACTGTCACAGTTGGTAAATCTGGTGGAGTTACGATGCCAAAATACTCATTCTGACAACATCCTCATTTCCTGAATCTAACTGGTTATGTTGCATTCTGCCACTACCAGATTCCACGTCGGAGTCGCTCATTTCTGCATCAGAAAAGTAGCCGTCAGTCTCATTGTCAAAATGATGCAAGAGGACCTTTGACCTTTCACTGACTGGAGGCCCATTAATGGTGTCAGGCTTCTGTATCTGTGACCTCCTAGTCCCTCTGCTCTCCTTTGGTAATTTGAACCTCACTACCGTTTTCGGACTACCTACTGAGTCAGGCACTTTACTCAGAGAACTGGACTCACACTGAGTACAATTCACTGTCTCTTCCTCATTGCTTAAGGAGCTTCTCAGACACAATGAGGCATGAGAATCATTTGCTTTTGGAACAGGATGTGAAGATCCCTTCTTAGCTGTCTTTTTTATTTCACTGGCCCCTTTGCGGTCCATGTGAAGTTTTGCCGTTCCTTTCTCTGATTTGCTAGGTCTTGCATCGTGGGCGAAGGGCTTTGTGGTATCGTCTGATAAGTTATTCATGTTGTTAGTCCACTGATTGGAATCCTCCTCTTGGTGACTCTTGAAGATTGTGTTCAAGTCATTTCTTGACAGTTTTTTCTTAGTGTTCATTCTCATTTTGTTTTTAACTTTCTTTGTTGCATCACTATGCTTGAATGGTGACTTCAAGGAATGATCCATCATAAAACTTAACAAGGTCTCTTCATCTTGTAAAAGCTCCTCTGAAAGGCCTGGAGTGTTGTCTTCATGGTGGCCATTGTTCAAGGACCATTCACTCATTGTCATTTTCTCAGTGGTAATCTGAACTGACTGGGCCAACCAGCTATTGAAGAAGGTCCCATCTATGGGAAAGGAAGTTGACAAACCTGTAAAAATAAAAAGGACAACGGTCTTAGAAGTCAGTATCATTCAATTTGTGCTTTGATTGTAAGAGGCACCAATGCAGTGTCAAAACTATAAACTGCAGTAAGGAACCTGGAACAATTCTTTGGTATTCAGCAAACATGGAAGGGCTCTAGAGTCTACTGTAATGCATCATACAGCATGTAATGTGTGAGTGAATGGCAAACATACTTTACTTCAGGTAATAATAGTTAATTTGGGGGTATTATACCTTACATGATAGTGACCTACACCATCTACCACTTATAATATTGCCCCCATATTGGACATCTATGATATGACATCTATGATATTCCTCTATGTGTGGTCTAGACACTAGAACAGAGACAAAGACCTACCCTGTGTTAGGGCAGATTAGATGGTGTTCAAGATGAGCTACACTCAGAACTTTAATCAGCAAGGCTGAGAAGATTGTGAAGGCTGGGTGCTTGGGGAGAACAGGACTGAAACACTCTGGTACCTGGCTACAGAGGATTATTACAGTTCCTTCAGCTATAGGGCTAACACATGCAGGAAACTCTGAAGAATGGGCAGGAGACAAAGGGCTGGATGAATCCATCTATGAGAACTCTACTTCTACAGGCCGCTGCTTTGGGTTGATGAGAGCCCTAGGACACAACACTTACATGGGGGGTGGGGCAGAAACACCCTCCTGGCATAATCTTTATATGGGTAGTTAGGTAAGGAAGGTCTTTGGCTGGATTCTTGCCTTCCCCTTTGCTGGGAAAACACAAACAACATCACTGGTTCTACATACTACATTTTAGCTGCTTAAACAGTTATGCTAATTTTCTTCTTCTATGTGGGCACTGATAGCTGGTTAGGATCACACCCGTGTGAATGCAACATTAGCAGAACCAGAATAAGTGAAAACTGATCATCGTGCTTATGATTAATTATAATTCTAGAGGGCCCCGAAGTGTGTTTCACAGCACAGACACAAAGACGTGAGCCTCTCCCCAAAGAGCATACCATCTATCAGAGATATATAACAGGATGAATAGGATTTGCCACACAGCTCAGATCATCTGGCCTCTGTCACTAGCTAGCATCCAATGCTTCAGAAATCAAGCCCTATCTCCCATGAGATGTCTGATCATTTGTGGAAATGTTGGACAGAGTGGGGAAAAAACGCCTACCTGACCCCTTCACATGCTCCATGTGTGCCCTGAAGCATGTGTACAATATTCCTCACCATAGGTTGCGTAACTATAAAAGTTATTAATCATCATAAAAATGAGACTCCTTTTCATATATTAACCAACTCTCCCATCTGTGGCAGCACATTTTGAGGGCTGATTATATATTGCATGAAGAAACATTTCCTTTACGTATTGTAGATGTATTCACTATTAATTTACTGGAATGGCCCCTTTCTCTTGCAATGGGGCAGAGTATAAAGGAGGGGCCAACTGGTCATGCTGGTACGCAATCCATTAAGCCATAAGGGAAAACCCATGGTTTAATGTGCAGTATATGTCAACTGCTCTACATCAGATACAGTGTGAGCTTCCTCAAATAAAATCTGCCTTGGATCATTCATTTTGACTGGCTGTGACTCAGATGCTTTTGCAGAGGTACCTTCTGAGCTTGGACTAAGCAAATATTAGTACAGAAACCTTCCTCACATTTCAAAAGGCTGATTGACTTTCACATGCAGTTGTACAGCCATTGAACACACATCAAAACAGGAACAGTGCTGACCACATTCCATATTGGCTTTGAGCTTTTAAATATTGGGCTGAACCCTGAAGTCCTCACTGAAGCTAAACTCTCATCGAAGTCAGTAGAAGTTTGGGCTAAAGGCTGCATAAGAACTTCAGGATTTGGTCTACTGGTGTTATAAGTATTTGCTTATGATTTAGCCAAATTTCTAAAGACAGGCAGTGATAAAATTGTCTATATCATATGTGATGTCATTAAACAAAGAGTGGTTTTAATCCATTCCCAGTAGCTCTGAATGAACACTGTAGCCACTCCTATTCTTAAGCCGTTACTTTTCATGTTCATATTACTGTAACAGACTGGACTAATTTTATCCGATCCTAACAATTTAGTAAATCCTTAGAGAGAATGGGATTTGCACCTGGAGACAATTACTGGATTATGCTATTTAATTTCTTAGAGAAAAGTGAAAGTGTGTTAACAGTCTGTGCTGTAAAAAAATCAGGCTATGCAATATGTATCTATTGATCTTCAAAATCACGCCTACTAAAGTCCATTCTACAGAGTTCTTTTGCCTTGAGTCATATCCTGCCTTTGGTGCTATAGATGGATTTTCCCACTGGACACCTGGTAGACTGCATTGATTAGGTACACAAGATACTGGCAAATCTGGAGCAAGAACAATCAGTGGGTTGGAGAGACTGACAGATGAGGAATGTTTAAAGCACCTAAATGTGTATGATTAAGTGATGACAGAAGGTCCTACACATACTTGAAAGGAGTGAATACTGGAGGAATTATTTGGAGTACACAAAGAGGACTAACTAGAAGTAAAAGAGGGAAGAATTTGGTTGAAAAACTCCCTAATATTGCGCTTTTGCCTGAGTGTGGAAGTGTTTCTCAAGAGAAGTGGAGGTCACCACTACTTAGAACTTTTAGAAGTACATAGGTAAGTGCCTTTAAAATGTATGGGAGGGGACACTTCTGCACTGTCAGAGGGAAGAAAAAAAAAGACTGCCTAATACCACAGGGGTGTCCCTGTTCAAATTGCTATGACTGAAACCCCCTGGGATTCTACATTAAAAATTGGTCTCATTCATGTGAGCAGTTGTAATGCTCATTATGCACTATGATAACATCCTGTTAAATAGAGAGATCTAATGACTATATTCCTGCAAAATGTCTCTAAAGTAAAGCTCCCTGTTGTAATGAGTCTGGTTTCTAATATTTACATGGCAAGAATTTGTAAACTTGTTAATACTCTCTCAGTAAATAGTAAACAAGAATAAAAACATTGGTCATACTTATAAAATGGGTGAGAAAAGGGCAGATGTTTGATATGGAATTTCTCTCTCTTTTTTAAAAAGGAAAGTGCATATGGGGTAGGGAGAGGTCACTGTAACTGTGTTGTGGAGGAAGCGATTCATGTCTATAGTTGTTATTCTTGTGAGGAAGTTCTTATTCATTGTTCTAAAGATTTCAACACTTTCTTTTTTAAACTGATGACAACACATGTGGCCCTGTACCTCCATTTCAAAAGGAATAAGAAAACATTTCTGCCAAGTATCAGCACAGAATTAACCATTTGATTAATCACTTAATTAATCACTTGCTGCTCTAGGTTTAGGATATGCCTAAGGGGGGAAAAAACAACAATAACTAAAGTTTACAGGGGGCTTGTCACAACATGTCAAGGTATCATGGGAGCTGTCTCAAGGGAAGGACTGCTGGGTCATTCTAAGCTAGCAGAACAGGTCAGCTGATCTAAACAGTAATAGAAAATGTCCTTCATTAAGTAAGATTCTTCCTCTAAGGCTTCAGTTTCAGAGTTAACAAGTTGTAAGAAAAAACAAACAGGATTTTATAGTAACAGAAAAAAGAAGAAAAAGCCATGGATAAGCCCCTGCCCTGCCCTGCCCTGCCCAGCCCATACCCCAAACCCAATCCCCTCCTCCAGAAATTCTTTCCCTTTCCAAGGCCAGGGAGTTATTTTTATAGTGTTCCCTGGCTTTCCTCTGAGTTGCTGATTGGGCTGTCAGAGCCAGTGCTAGGCCATTACACCTGTGGGAGAGTAGAGAAAAGAATTAACCCCTTGCTTGCTGGTGCTCATGTCAAGTTTCTGCACCTGGGCACAGAAATCTGACACAAGGGGGTGGAATTAATCCACATCAGAAAGTAGAAAAGTGATCAAATTCCTCAAAAAATCATTTGCGGCTGCTAAGGAAATTGTTTTCTTTAGGTCTTTTCCCCTGCTATGTAGCAGGGGGTTATATTTGATGGGGTTATATTTTGAGGGGGTTATATTTGGTGGTGTGTTACATAGCAACACAATACACAGAATCACAGTAATGGGGGCAGAATCAGGCTCTTTACGCTTCTGCCATGGAAAAAGATGGGAAATAGTGCTGAGAAAGCAGTGTCACTTTGCATCCCTCTCCTGGCTGGTCTGGGACTGCTGGCAGCAACCACTTGGATGAACTAATTCCTGTGATGGAAGGTGCAAAGAGGAACAGAGCAGCATGCACTGAATTAAAACACATGGCCCATGCAGTTTACTCACAAGCAGCAGCAGGGCACATGTTGCAGGCTATGCAGAGAATGAACACTACACTAGAGTGGAGAAGTCAGATTACATTGCCAGAACGTAAAACCACTATTTCTCATTGCAATACTCTACTGCAGGGGTAGGCAACCTATGGCATGGGTGCCAAAGGCAGCACGGGTGCCGAAGGCGGCACGCGAGCTGATTTGCAATGGCACTCGCACTGCCCGGGTCCTGGCCACTGGTCTGAGGGGCTCTGCATTTTAATTTAATTTTAAATGAAGCTTCTTCAACATTTTAAAAATTGTATTTACTTTACATACAACAATAGTTTAGTTCTATATTAAAGACTTATAGAAAGAGACCTTCTAAAAACGTTAACATGTATTACTGGCACACGAAACCTTAAATTAGAATGAATAAATGAAGACTCGGCACAGCACTTCTGAAAGGTTGCTGACCCCTGCTCTACTGCATTCTTCCAGGTGGAGTTCTGCCTGATAGCTGAATCCTTCATAAGCTTTTGTGCCACTAGCTGACAGCCTACAGACAAAGGACCCCATCTACAGAGTCAGGGTTGGGGGGTGGAGGGCTTAGTGTACTCTGGTCCCTCCAGTACAGGGCAGAAGCAGTGTACAGAAGCTCACACAGCTAATGCCTGTGATGTAACTTCACTGTGGATAAGCAAAGAGAGCCTAGACTCTAGGGACAGCTGTGGTATTAAGCACTACATTCAACACTCCCCCCCGAAAAAATAAGTTAAGCCTTTGGAATTCCTTTACCTCTATGACTTTGGCCACTGCTCTCAGTATATTTCAGTGCTGTGTTCTCACAGTCAGACTTACCCAGCTGTCCCAAGACTGAGTCGTTCCCTGGTTTCCTTTTTTCTTTCTTCTCAGGACTACTTTTTCTACCATCTCTTCCTTTTCTTTTGGGGTCACTTTTCTTTTCCTTTGCTCTCTTCCCAGTTTGTTCTGTTTTTTTTTCCAAATAAAAAGAAATATGAGATCACGTAACCAGGGAACTTGACGATGAACACTTTGGAGCATTCAGGAGCACTGAGATAAGGATGAAATTAAGAACTAGAAGAATCCTTGCTAATCACCTTCTGTGAAACAATAGCAGGCTCTAGTGCAAATCTGGGTCAAGAGTTGCACAGGAGATTGGTGTACTGCCATTTTGTGCAAGCGGACACTACAGAGCTCTAGATTAAGGAAAGATTTTCAGTTCCAGAGACTGTATAAAGAAGAAACTTGGGCTTTGATCCAGCAAAGCACTTAAGCATGAACTGAACTTTAAACACAAGTGGTCCCACTGAAATCACTGGACTGCTCATTTACTTAAAATTAAGCACTTGCTTAAGTGCTTTGCTGGATCAAGGCATTTGGGCACCAAGATTTCAGTCCTGAGAATGCAGTGCTTATAAATCAAACCCCTACATATGAACACCCCAAAAGACTGAAGCAGTTCCAAACTTTACAGCCTGTTGTATAAAGCAAATTAGCATTGTAAACTACAGGCAAATGCAATATGCTTATAACCTACTCTTCCATTGCTGGTATAAGGTCACAAAACAAGTTTGACAAAGATCTTACTGGCAGCATTGTTAAGCAGACCTGTCTTGATTTGATCTTTTGGATATAACTACCCTTCCTTACACTGTATAACAATGAAAAAACCAAACTCTAACACCTAAACATTGCATAAAATCCAACTAAACTGAGTAGGTAAGACTTGGCTATTGAAACCTGCCTATTGAAAACAAGGAATATAAATCACAGCTATTTGGACATTCAACTAAAAATCAATATATACTAAGTGGTTTTGCATATGTACTGGATTCATTCCTCTTAGGGGAACAGGATTAAGATGTACCCTCTGAAAAGAACAATTTGCATTACTAGGTGAAATACTCAAAGCTTTTTACATATTAAGGGCCCAAATCTTCACCGGCAGAAGCTTATGCTAAATGAATCCCCTACTATCTTCAGCGGGGAAAGAACAGGGCCCTAAAAGCAAAAGTAGGAACCTGGATGGCTGAAGGAATTGGAAATGTGATTTCTAGTTTTCTGTGATCTGATCACTAGCTTGAGGCTGACCCAAGTTGGCCCTGACCAAAAGTTATTACCATGTGAGGGCTGTAAAATGAGAACTGAGCAATAATTCTAAGAGGTCTACGCAGTGACTGGTGGAAGGTATCAGCTTCATATAAACCACCATCAGATTTGTTAGCAGCCTTAGTAGAGAGGCCATGGGCTGAGTGGGCCACGGAGGCTGAAGTCTCCTCTCTCCCTAGAGGTAGTCCCTCTAGGTTGCAATGTAGTGGTGGAATTTGCATTACAGCTGCCTGAGAATATCTGTGAGTCTGGATTAAGAGAGGGTTTACATTTCCAGGATTGCCAATCCAGGATCTTTCATGAGCAATGGACTCACTGAAAGAAAGAAAGAAAATAAAAATTGATATATGCTACATTCCTGCCAAGTAAGTCCAGAAGACTGGGGAAGTTCCAAAGAGACACATTTTTCATTTGACTTACAAATAAAAATATGACTTTGTTTAGACATCAGAATGGTTCTAAAATGAAATATGAATGTTACCTTTTCAAAAGGAGCCTGTCAAAATAACAGCCAAATTTCAGTCAGGAGTCGAATTTACAGTTCAAGCAAGACATATATGTGAGATAGAAGAGGGATAGTTTTGCATGGGCAATTCCCAACAGTTTAATAAGAACCTCCTGCCTAAATGATCATTCATCAGTGGGAAAATAAACCTCCAGGTTATAAGTTTTAGGAGACCTTTTCAAAAATACAGTGGGTCAAACGCACTTATGGGGTAACTCCACCAGGTTGTGTTGATTAACTGCCATGCACCATAATCATTAGCAACAGCACTCATTCAGCAAGAGTAATACAGATTTCTTGTTTTCCCCCCAAAAGTTACTGATATGTCAGCCAATGAAATCAAGTGTCAGAGAGCAGGAAATACTGGTAAGGAAATATTAGGAGACAAATTTTCTCCTCCACTTGCAAATCATTTAGCGCTGTAAAATTCACCAACTAATTTTCCAAGAGCCTGGTTCTACCAGAGGTTGAGCATCCTCCACTGCCATTGAGGTCGAGAGCAGCTCAGCAATTTATGGACCCCAACCTTATTTTATAGGATTGGACCCTGAAACAGTGCCTTTCTTGTACCATAAAGAAATGGAGAGTATTTACCGCCACATGTAGCACCTCTACTGTTTTGGCTCAGAACACCACAAAAGGCTGTCAGAAACAAAGCTGACCTGGGAGGTCTTCTGTCTTACAGATGTCCCAGCTACCATGTGCTAACTTGTGTAGTAGGAGCCAATGCCATAGAAGAATATGCAAATAATCAAACGGTCTCAGAAACTGACAACTTTGCACCCCAATCCTCTCTCTACTACAAGCCACCTTATCTCCATGGGGAATCAATTGATCTCTCTTGGGAGAAGCTATTATCACTGAATCAGAGGGGCAGGCGTGTTAGTCTGGAATTGCAGAAGTGACAAAGAGTACTGTGGCACCTAAAAGACTAACTAAAGTATTAGAGCATAAGCTTTCGTGGGCTAATACCCACTTCGTCGGATGCATGCAGTAGCCACTGCACGCATCCGACGAAGTGGGTATTAGCCCACGAAAGTTTATGCTCTAATACTTTAGTTAGTCTTTAAGGCGCCACAGGACTCATTGTCACTTCTATTATCACTGATTTATTCACTCACTTATTAGAGCTTCATTTTGGTACATTCTTCATTCTCCTTAGCTGAACAAAACTGTGGAGATCTGCATCTCATGACGGCTTACTGTTCAGATTGGCTTAATTTCCCCCATGGGAAATAAAACCATGATGAAGTGTCCATTCGAAAGTCATTCCCATTTATTTTAAGGAAACAACAAATACTGCTCAGATACAAGCTTGAACACTTACAATTTTACAGCAGTAAAATTCCTCATTCCTTCAAGTCATTGAGAGAAGTTCTTGTTTCTGGACTTCACATGCTGTCACACGGAAATCTTCTTACTTTCAAAGTAGGTAAAGGTTTAAAGCAACCCTTCTGGTCATAATACCCTAGGCTTTGTAGATGCACACCTAATTTCAGAGGGATGCTTATGACCCACAACTCAAAATAAAATCAAGAAACTGGATTAAATCTCAGGAAGAACTTCCTAAGTGTAAGAACAGTAGGACAATGGAACAGATGCCTCAGGAGGTTGGGGAAGCTCCTTCACTGTAGGTTTTCAAAAGGAGGCTAGAGAGCCATCTCTCTTGAATGGTTTAGACATGACAAATCCTGCATCTAGGCGGGGGTTAGACTAGATCAGGGGTTCTCCGACTACTGTACCCCTTTCAGGAGTCTGATTTGTCTTGCGCACCCTCAAGTTTCACCTCACTTAAAAACAACTTGCTTACAAAATCAGACATAAAAATACAAAAATGTCACAACACACTATTACTGAAAAATTGCTTATGTTCTCATTTTTACTATATAATTATAAAATAAACTGGAATATAAATAGTGTACTTATATTTCAGTGTATAGTATATAGAGCAGTATAAACAAGTCATTGTCTGTATGAAATTTTAATATGTACTGACTTTGCTAGTTGTTTTTATGAAGTCTGTTGTGAAACTAGGCAAATATCTGCATGAACTGATGTTCCCCTGGAAGATCTTTGGTTACCCTGAGGGGTACATGTACCTCTGGTTGAGAACCACTGGACTAGATGACCCCTTGTGGTCCCTTCTAACCCTATGATTCTTCTACTCTTATTCACAATGTCAACAAGTAGCTCCACTGATTGCCATGTGATCACTTGTGGAGTAAGGTATCTTTCAGTAAAGGTTATCAGAGTCTGTCCCAGTGGGATCAGCAAGTGCTCAACACTCGCTATCTCTACTATTCAGGCCTCTATATAAAACAGGCCCCAATCAAAGACTTAAGGCACAACTTCCCCACAACTTTGGGATAGTTTTGATCTGGATCCAGAAGGTAGGTCCTATTCTGAGAAGTGCTGAACACCTGAAATTTCCACTCCAGATAATCAGTGTCATGGCTGGTCAGCCTCAGGCAGTATCAGACTTTTTGTGGCTTGGGCCCATCTCTGATTAGGCCATACTGTACATGATTATTGGACTTTCCTCGCTGCACCACACAGCAGACTGGGTCAGGGTACCAAGAAAAATTTACACAGAATCAAAGTCAAAAACTTTTCAACACAACATTTCTCAGACTCAAAACTTGAGTCAAAGGGAACATTGGTAAGGGAAAGTGCAGTCCAGACAGTTCCTAAGAAACCCCAAACACGTGATGGCTTCAAAAGCAACTCCAAAGCCACAAACACAACAACTGGCGGAAGAGTCTGCCAAAGAGCCAGATGCTGTTTCTGGAAAAACTGTTATGCAGCAGCCTTGTTTTTTGAGTCTTGTACCGCCATTGAAAAAAGGAGGAGGAATTTATGAGATGTGGGCTCAACAGAAAAATCAAAGAAAGAAATTAATTCTATATTCGCTACTTAATAAAATGCTGCCAAGTGCTTCCCGGACTGTATGCATGATGTTCTCCACTAATAGATACACACAGCCGAGTGAATTACAGACAATCAGTGTTCAGAATGAGATGGCATCTAGGAGCAAAAGACATTCCATCAACAGCTTAACCTTTGATTCTTAACAGAGCCAGAGGCAACTGTCAAGAAGCCAATGCAACTGCTACTAAAACATGCCAACGAGCCAGATGCCACAACTAAAACCACCAACCTCTCTCGCCTTGCACCCAGGATTTCTAATCACCATCCAAACAGGAAAAGGAGGAGTTGGAACGGAACAATGTGCTCCAGCCACAGCATCTCTTGTCTTAATTTAACTATCCAGCTGATGTCTTAATTTAACTATCCAGCAAAATGATTAGCGTTTATTACTTTGAGGTGATACAGATCTACTTTGCATAGGGTCAGTGAAAACCACCATCTCAGGCTCTCAACAGAGTCAGGGCAGGAAAGGTACTCTTCCCTGGTCTTAATAAAATGGTAATAATCAGAATACTCAAAATGCACAATGCTTGATCACCTGTCAATTTTAAAGCCTCCCTTGGCCCCATTTTGCAGTTGGGGAAACTGAGGCTGTGTATACACTCGAGATGTAAATTCCAGCTTCAGTAGATATGCCCATGCTATCTCTGATCAACCTAGCGCGCTAAAAACAAGAACGAAGCAGTGGCAGTGAGAGCACCAGGAGGGGCTAGCCACCCTGAACACACACCTATGGTCTCGGCTGGGATCAGACTCGGGGAGGCTAGCCCCCTCGTGCTGCCACAGCTATACTCTGTTAGCACATAGCTCGATCAGAGCTAACCTGGGTCTATCTTCTTGAGTTGGAGTGTAACCCGCCAACTCTAGTACAGACATACCTGGAGACTCAGAGAAGATAAAGTCCCAATTCTGCCCTCACTTAAAGGGTGAAACTCTTACTGACTTTTATAAGAAGGCAGAACTGGGGCCTAAATAACTTGACCACGATGGCACAGTGAGTCTGTGGTGAAACAGAGGCTTGAACCCAGGTTCTGACTCCTGTGCTCTATCACAAGTCTACCCTGGGCAGGGCATAAGCTTCCAAGTGTCTACGATGTGCTATATTTTCCACAAGATAGCTCAACCACATGTTTATCGACATAAAAAAAATGAATGAAAGACCTAATCTGGTGATGCTTTTGCTTCCACCTGTGCAGATTTGGATATGAGTGTTTCACATTAGATGATGGAACTGGAAGCATCTATGATAACAAGTATTCCTAAGCCACTAGCAGAAGTATCTACCTGGATAAAGATCCTTCTTGATCAGTTGCATCTGGAGATGGAAGATCTGCTCCTGAAGTTTGCAAATGGAGTGTTTCATTTTCTCTCGCCTCGTCACCATGTAGCAGAGATTTCTAACCTGCAGAAACACAAGAAAGAGTTTCCACTTTCTGAGTGGACTCTGAGAAAAGCCTCAGCTGCTTGGCAGTGCTACTGAAGAGTCAGCTGACCGAAGGTGGCTCTCTAGATGCGGTCCTTTCTCTGTTCTCAGAGAAATCCCAAGTATTATTATTATTATTGTGATGTTGCACCCCATAAGGCTTTATGGAATTATGCTTATGAATGTATACATGACATAACTAGAATATGCTTATACTACATATGTCATGTAACATATCTCTGTAAAGGTTATGATTCACTGAATCTATTCCTTCTATTTTATGCATGTATCATTTTTTTGTTCCAAGTTATGAATATTGGCTGTGTACCTGCTTGATTTCTAAGTAGCCTTAGTAAAGCATTTGGTCAGCTTCTTAAGAAAAGAATGTGCATCTTAAGTGCCCAATCAAGAAGCCCTTAACAGACAATGGATCTTGAGAGGCTCCAATCCCCATAAGAAGTCTACCTGAGGATGTTCAAGATTGCATATGAACAATGGCTGCTACCTGTGAGTTCTGACTTGCCCATATGACTCCAAATCTCCATTTTGTAATTGGATTCTACACAGGGGGAGGGAGGGGTGTCCACCCACAAGGGAAAGTCTATTTAAAACGCCCTGGGAGGCCCCTCTGTTTTGTCTTCAGCTGGCTTAAGAGAGAGCTTCTCCACCCCCATGGCTACCTGAAAGAAACTAGGACAAAGAACAGTAACTATGGAGTGTGTGTGTGCGTGAGTGATTGCTGGACCCAGACTAGAAGGAGACTAGTCTGTAAAAGGAAGCTTACTGGAACACCTCTGAGGGTGAGGTTTTATCTGTATTCAGTTTTCTTACTGTATTAGACATAGACTTGCATGTTCTATTTTATCAAGAGGAGTTTTGCATGAGTTTGGGCTGAAGGATTAGGCAGTGAGGTAGTTACCCACTATTACAATAACAGGAGCAAAATATGCATTTATCTGGGAACTGTGCATGTAAAACTGTTTATACAACTAAGATAAGAAACTACTGAAATCAGGGGTTACTCTTAAAATTTACTGTTACTCTAAAGCTGAACTGAGGGCACAATGTATGAAATGTACTACAGTACTAACTGATATTGGGCTAGACCCTCAGCTGGTGTATGCTGGCATAGTTCCAGTGACTTTGACAGAGCTGTGACATTCCATTCCATATTCTTCATAGTAATGTTATGATGATATGCATACGGCATAATGATGATGTACTTTATGCAAGACAGGTCATATGAGATATCACTGGAAAGGTTATCATTTAGTGCATATGATTATCCTATTTGTATCATGTAACATTTTTGTATCTGAAGTTAGGAATATTGTCTATGTATATAGTACAAATGTGTTTACACTTGGGCAACGCCCACTAGGCAAAGACTGGGAGTCTAGGTGGCTGGCTGGGAAGGACTTATTCAAGTCAATGGATCAGTAAGGAGAACAACAGATCTTAGAAGAAGTTACTGTCCCACCAAGGAACCTTCCTGAGGACACTGTAAGCAGACTTCAGCTCATGGCTGCTGTGACCCTCTAGGGATACCAGTGTTTTTCCACTGATTCGGTATGTGAACAAGCTGGGAGACAAACGGTTTCTGCCATATGCAAAAGCTATTTAAGGCAGGGGATTGCCATCATCATGGTTCTTTACTGACTCCTTGCCCAAAGAAGACTCTAGGAAACAACTGAGGAAGAAGGATCGAACTGGGGGGGGAAGTGCTGGACCTAGTCTAAAAGGAAATTTTAGCCTGTGAAAAGAACACCTGGGGTTTTTAAGCTGCAAGCAAATGCAGCTTTCCCCTTAAGAGCCTTCAGCTTGCTTGAATCAACATTTAAGGTGAGAGTTTGCTACTTATATCCAATCTCTTCAGTATATTAAGCTTAGATTGCATTTTTGTTTATTTGCTAGGTAATCTGCTTTGATCTGTTTGCTATCCCTTAGGATCACTTAAAATCTATCTTTTGTAGTTAATACATTTGTTTTTGCTTTATCATAAACCACTGTGTGGGAGTTATAACTTGGGGCAAAAAGCTGTTGTATATTCTTTCTCCATACTGCGGGACGGGGTGAATTTCATGAGCTTGTGCTGTACAGATTTCTGTGCAGCGCAAGACAGTATAATTTTGGGTTTACCCTGTGGGGGGTGGGTGCACTTGAGCAGATGGGCAGTTCCTTAGCTGAAGCCTTCCCATGCAGAGCTGATCTCAGCATCTGAAGGTAGCGGCAGCTGGGTGTGTCCCTACCTACATGTGTGCTGGAGGGCGCTTGAGGTCCTGTCACAGCAGTACAGTGTAAAGGTGGGATAGGGGAGCTCAGTGGTACTCCAGTTCCAGGTGGCATCCCAGAGGGAATCTGTCACAAGAGTTATGCTAACATACTCTAGAATTTTTCCCATTGCACCATCCTACATGTTGTTTATTCATAGAAGTCAAATATTTGCCTTTAGTTGGTGGTGTATTTTGTCCAACATGGAGAACTTTTTTCAAAGCAAGAGAAACTTCCTGTGTGCAAATGACAAAGCTTCAGAAATAAGCCTAGTCATCAAGACTGTCCCAGTTCTTCTAGGACTGTCACTCTCCGGAAGTCCCAGTACTTGTAACCTCCCCACCCTTCTCCAGAGAAACCCCTCAGGAATTTCAACGGGAGAGTAGAGACCTGCGCAGATGTGCTCTCCTGTCAGAACTGCATGACAGCTTATACACAAGCTAAGCCAGCCACAGACTGAGGGGAGAAGGAGGAAAAAATAGCCCAAGTGTCAAGTTACTTCCTGACAGTCATCGCACTGGTGTGTGTCTACGACTCCAGGAGCTCAGTACTGACACCTGAATTCAGGATCAGTCCTCAAACTGCAGAACTGAAGCTCTCCTCTGTTTGCTTTTCCAGTCCAGTGCAGGGTAAAAAATAACCGCTCTCCTCCAAAAAGACGTTGTGTACCATTCATGCATTGTCAGTGACACTGAGTAAGGTAAACAGAGACGAATCTCTGCTTCCGTCCTGAAACCATATGATTTCCTGGTTCTTCTAGTCACTGATGAGCCAAGCTCTGCTCTCATTAATATTCTGTCTCAGCCCACTCGAGACCTCTCCATTTACAACGGATGAGCTCAATGGACGTGCATGTGGGGAACTCAAAGTTGAATGTGCTCTGACATCTTTATCAGTGCCAGGTTCAATCCTGCCCGCTGCTGCTGGGTATAATGAGACACAGAAAGCTGGCCACACCTAAAACATAGCCCCCCAGTTAAGGTCCCCCCAGTTAAGGGCTGGATTTGGGAGTCAGGTGACATGCCCACCCCCATACAAGCTGCCATCAGCTGCAAACCACTAACTAGCGAACAAGGGGTGCAAGTGGAAGGGGAGGGATAGCGCAGTGGCTTGAGCATTGGCCTGCTAAACCCAGGGTGCGAGCTCCATCCTTGAGAGGGCCATTTAGGGATCTGGGGCAAAAATCTGTTGGATGATTTAGTTGGGGAGTGGTCCTGCTTTGAGCAGGGGGGTGGACTAGATGATCTCCTGAGGTCCCTTCCAACCCTGATATTCCAGGTGTTGCCACTGCTCAGCAAAGGACACCTCTCAGCAGCATCCCAAAGCAAAAAAATGCAGCTGCTCCACTGGTGAGGGCAGGATTTGGTCTGTAATGTGTAAGCTGCTCATCTGAACTTCAGTGCCACTGGTTAAAATGTCATATGCATACACAAAGGTTACTGATCAAAATTCCCTCAGCAGCCTGGAAAGATGACACAGTTGCCAAGTGATACCAGCTAACATTCATCTTGTGCTGAATGTAAGCACTGCAGTTTTTGTCAGCCTGAAGTATCTGTGATTAGAGTGACAGTCTGACGCTGTCTCCATGGTGTGTCTTATGGGGAGGGTCCATATTTTTTAGAGGAAATGTGTTGTCTCTGCTGTGAAACAGAAAATGCTAATGGAATCTAATCTGACTTGACAACAGTGAGTGTTTACTCAGCCTCCTGACTTTCCAAAAGCCACAGCTAGATGGGAGCTCAAGAGGAAGCCAATAAACTAGGAGGCAAATTAGAGGATTGGGCCAAAAGAAATCTGATGAGGTTCAACAAGGACGAGTGCAGAGTCCTGTGATTTGGCCATAAGGAACTTTTCAGTAACTTGTATTGACACACACATAACTTTCTTTCTTTCTTCCTTTCTCCCATTCTGCTCTATCCAAATAACTTACCAGACATTTTGTATGATTCACAGATTACTTAGACTGCGAGTGTTCAGGAGCCTTTGTGTCTCTAAGAGTGACACATCAAACCTGACCTTCCCCCCCCACCTTCCCTAATGTGGCTACCAAAATTATAAACAGCAGTCATGTGTGTCACAGGCTTTATTTGAAGGCTTCACTGCCCGTGGTAACGGGGAGACAGCATGTATTTACATTTGCCCCATGCTCTGCATTTGCTCACTCTTCACCAATGAATTGAAGTCCATAAATTTTCACACTGACAGTGAGCTTCCAGGATTTGAATTGTAAATAACAGCCTAGACAAACAAAACAACTGCTTGTAAGTGAGGTAATTAAAGAGGTAGAGCCCCTGTGCTCAAACAATTATTATGATTTTCAATGGTTCTGAATGCAGGAGGACAATCATGACCATTTGCTAATGGCATGATGTTTTTTTCAATATTAAAAATAAATTGTTAAATATGGATAGAGGGAGATGACAAAACCACAGAAATGGAGAAGACCTATTAAATTATCTAGTCCATTCCCTTGCAAGTGCATGACTGCTACCCATAGTTCATTTTCTAACAGCTTGTCCCAGTCAGTGAGGCATCCATTATTTCTCTTGGGAAAACTATTCCTCAGTATAATTGATCTCATTGCCAGGAAATTTTCCCAATATTCAGCCTATTTCCTTTCTAAATTTGATTCTGTTACTTCTAGTGATATCCCCTTGCAGTCCCCAAAATAATTATCCCCTCCCTTGGCACATTTGTGTCCTTCCCAGATTGTAGGTGGTCCTCCAGTCCTCTTTTTTTCACTGCTTAGCCATGATATACATATTTAGCAGCTGTTTCATCAATTCTGTGGCTCTTATTTGAACTCCCTCCAATATGACTGCATCTTTCTGGTATTGAGATGAGATGGGCTTTACTGCCAGTCCCCTGCTTTGTAAGCTACAAACTCATACCCAATTATCTAAACATCCACAGGCCTTGGGGTTACCTCAGGACAACTGGAAAGCACTTACTTTGTAGGAGGGAAAGTGGCTCTTTAAAAAAAAATATTAAGAAGTGATTTATACATTGTATATTTTAAAATGTGCCCTTCTTTTTGTTCTGGATTGAAGCAAACATCAAACTGACATTTCTTTATGAGGGAAACAACTGCCTTTAGCAACCTGTGTATCAAAACGTTTGGCAGTATCTTTCCTCTATGATTTTGTAGTTTTGAAAGAAAACATTATTTGCCTCTACTTAGAGATTGCTATTTACACTACTAATCAACACCCCTCCTGACTCCCTCAGCCAGTCTCTGATGCTGACCTGACCCCCTTGGAAGCATAGAGCTTTTTGTTGAAGCTGATTTAAACAGACGAATACTTGGAGTAGGTTAAAAAAAGAAAAAAACCAGGGAACAGAGAAGTGGGCATTCAGTAGAGGAAATTTGCTGAAAAGGAAGTTTAATAAGCGAGGATCACACCTAAGTGATGGCAAATATCTATTAGGTCATGTAGTCTACATCCCAAGCTTCTCTAGCCCACTCTCCCTAGTCCTGTCTATCTCTCTATTCTTCTGCATGGATCTCCATTACAAAAAGGACACAGTCTAACAACCACACCCATAAGAACATATCTACCTGATGTCATCTGAGATCAAGCATGCCTGTGCACACCTTTGCTCACCATGGCACCAGTCTCACAGCACATGCAAAGTCTGTAGCACATTGCCCCAGGCTCGAGCCATTTTGCGAAGCTAACCTGAACTCCTAATAACTTTATAAATCTTAATTCTCTGAAGCAGTAATGGATGTTGGGCACCAGTTAAGACTGAATCCGACTGGGCGATATCAGTTTGGGGCAGATCAGTGCAAAAGTTTTAGCCATGGGTGCGTGGAAAATACGTTACGGGAAGTAGAAAATGTTATTCTCAGGTCCTTTCTTTAGGACCTCTGTATCTCAGAAACCCCATGGCCAAAGGGCTCCAAATTTGCACCACTAAACCCACCCCAGATCCTGAAGAGGCACAACAGTTTTCAGCACAGTCTGCACATTTGTATAGAGTTTACAGCATGCAGACAAACTTGCTGTTAAACAGAAATCTCATCTCAAACTCAACTACATTAGTGCTACTGCCCTGCTATGATATTAAGGGTTCTGACTGGCACCTAAAGTTGCCCTGCCTCGTGCCAGTCTGAGCCTCAGCAGCAGGATTTTGTACCAGCCACAACCCATTTATGGTGTGTATGGGGAGCCCAGTAGAAAGTGTGTTACGCTGATATAAAAATTGTGGCAGTTCAGGCATGAACAATGGAGGGAGGAATAGAGAGTGTAAGTGAAGATGTACTTTGGCAATATTTATAAGGAAACAGTAAGAATTGATATTTCCATAGAAAAGACACATGATTCAAACAACAGCTCCGCAACCAGCAGAGCTTCCAACTGCAGAAGGGTCTGTAAGTGAGTCATATAAAGGCAGAGAGAAAGACCAGGGTGATCAAACCTGGGATCTAAATTCCACAAGCAAATAGCTTAGTTTAGGCTGTGTTAAACTCTAATACATTTTTGGATGATCGGGCTTCACATCAGTTAGGCAAAAATTTATCTGTCGGCCCAATATTCCTGGAAAGTGATAGCATCTGGAGAGTATTTCTGAGATGTTTTGAATGTGCCTGATTTAAAATCCCATTCTTAATAATGGAGCTACACCTCACGCACCAAGCCATAATGGACATGACAGGAGTGGGGTTAGCTCAAGATTAACACATTCGCTGTCCTAATAATAATAACAATAATTTTCTCTTTGATCGGGCCTTTCTTCTGAGGACCTCAAAGTACTAAACAAACACAAATCTCACAACAGCCTTGTGAGGTAGATGAAGGGATGTACATGGAAGATATCACTCCCAACCATGGCCCACCCTGTCATGACCTACCAAATAACTAGCAGCACCTTCTGCTGCACCCTGGAATTTCCTTGGAGGTCTTCCATCCAAGAAATGACCAGCTCCATCCCTATTTAGCTTGAGAGAGACGGCAATATCAAAGCACAAGCTAAAATACGCTTTTTCCTGCTTCCCTCCTCTCCCACCTGCTCCCCTTAAGTGCTCAGGACAAACTGCCACTCTGCCACCCTGCTCCTTTCCCTCTCACTCCTGAAAGACCAGGCCAAACTGTGGATGAGGGCTTGCCCTTAAGTGTTCTGTGCTCTCTTTAATCTCCAGGTGAACTCAGCGGTTTCCTCTGCTGAGTGATTCAGGCAGAGTGGATAGCACTGATGGTTCACTGTCTGTAGGAGAAGAGGGGATGCCACTTGGTAGGTGGGCAGTTCTTCCATACACCAGCAAGCAGAAGTGTGGAATACAGGGAGGAGGAAAGGTATGTAGCAGAAGAAACAAAGTCCTAGTTTCTTTCTAGCTCTGTCCAGCTTCCCTTCAGTACCATATAAGCCTCCCATAACCCATGCCTTAAATTTGGCACAGCCACGTAAATCTCATAACATCTAAGATGTCCTTCATGAAGGCCTATATTCTGTACTTTCAGGGGGTCTGGACTCCATGCTCTAATAGGCCTTTCCCGTAACTCTATGATCCTATTTCCTGTGCACTATTCCTTCCTGTTACACTGGTTTTCAATAGCCATTTAGTGCTTTGGCATCCCTCTCTCTCCCCACTGCCAATTTTGTGTCATTTCACTACACATTTTCTACTGCTTCTTCCCTTTCCTATTTTTGTCTGCTCTGTCCCAGCACCTTGCCCCCCTGCTCATACTATGTCTGCTGACCCTACTACTTCTGCCAGCTCCGTGCCTGTATGCAGCCATTAAAGTGAAATGTACCAGAATTTAAGAGTGCTCACAGACTGGGGCTTCAGACAGCAGGTTTCCTATAAATTCTGCTTTGCTGCCTACATACACAAGCCGAGCCAGCAGCAGACGCACCAGGGGAGAGCAGGCAGCGTTAAGTGCGAGAGATCAGTCACAAACGTTTGTTACTGTAACGTAGCTGACCTTGATTCTTCCTAAAAAAGCCAACAGGCAGAAGCCCTCAGGGTTTTCCCTCTCCTCCACAAACTCATGTCAGACACAGAACACACACGTCAAACGACGGGCCCATCAGCCTGTGAGTGGGACCTGGGATGGTCGGACATGCAGTGAACCTGCCTCAGTGGAGTTTAATGGGATACACCCCAGGTGGCACGTATCATAAGACTCTGTTCATTCAGAGATCACCCAGAAGAGGTGGCCCGTTTCCTCCTATGGAGACAGTTGGATCAAGACATTAAAGACTCAGTCCTGCCAGCCTTGCAGTTCCCTTCTACCATTTTATCTGTCTTCATTGTTTTGTTTTTAGACAATGCGTAAATTACATTTCTGTTTTTAATGTGAATGTCATGCTGGTGGAAGGTGCCAAATTGCCAATACTGGACAACCTCTGTTTTGGGTCTAATCCTGTGCCCCTGGAGATCGAAGAGAGCAGGGTTGGGACTTTCACCCCCCAAACGGGTATCTGCAGTGTTAGTTTCGGCTGTGCTGCCAGCATGCCTCTGCTCTGTTCTGGGCGGGACCCCATCCGGAGGAACGAGGAGAGTCCGGACTCCAGTCTCTGCTGAGACTGCCAAGAACTGACCTAGTTGTGCTGGCGGTTTTGTGATGAATGCATATGTCTACTAGGAAACGGACTCGACCGGGAACTCCATACAATTTTTGTTCATATTTGAAAAGGAAACCTACACTTAACATAGGGAACACAAGAAGTGGGATGACTGGAGGGTTCTGCTCTGCTAATGAGCTATATTATGCAGAATTCTAGTCAGTGATAACAAAAGGCAGCTCAGAGCAGAAGCGTAAGTGACCGAGATCTTTTCGTGGACATAAACTGGACAAGAAGTGACTGTTAAGGAAGTCTAACTCGATCAACGGACACGAAGACCGTTTCTTCCAGCAGATGTTGCCCCTATTAAAGAAGCCTGGTAGAACAACAGAGTAGGTCTTTAAACCAGAAGTTGTACTCACCCTCTCTAGGTCTTGCCTGAGATGTGTGAAGAGCTTTAGGCGTCGGTACAATACGTCCTGCTCTTGCTGAGCCAAGTTGTCCACTTCATCTGTTTTTGGTGTCAACAGTGGCTTGTTGCAATTCGCTTTCCTCTTCAGCTTCCAGTACTGATAAACGAAATCCACCAACGACTCAGTTAGGTCAAGGTTCTCTGCTACCTCAGAGGGTTTTACAAGTTCATAGAAGTCCTCTTCCAACTGTTGGAGCTTCTGTTTCCGCAGCGTGACCTTTTCCAAGTCCAACTGGGCTTGGTCTGCCTCCGCTCGTGCCTCATCCGGAGGTTTGGTAGCCCCACTGCTGTGCTCAAGGCAGAAGGATTTGAACTTCACTTCATCGTTCTCCGCTAAAATAGTCCGCATGTCCAGATTGCGGTCAAAAGCGCAAGTGACGTGGAATGCCGTGATACAGGCAGGCATGGAACACTGGAGGGAAGACAAAGCAGGGAACCCAGGTTATTTCACACTCTGCCTGTCACGGCACACTGAGGAAACGTGCTCACTCCTGTTAAATCACTGGACACAAGACATCACTGACTATAGCGGCACTTGGTCATTACAACAGGATGACGAGATGTGCGAGCCTGGCCTGCCTATAAAAGGGATCACCACACTGTATGTAATGCAGTAAGTGACTTTGCACGTTACTCCAGGGTGCCCAGCTGCTTGACAGAGAAAAGCAAAAAGAACTTGACATTGTACAAACAGCAGACACCTATACTGAGAAATGAGTGTATTTCCCAAGTCTCATGAGTGTACGGCTAGTCACCATAATTTCAAATATAAGAATCTTCATTAAACTGCTACCTCCAGTTGGTTCCTTTCAGTCTCATCCCTACAGCCCTTCTGATGCCCCGCACATAAACCAGGCCTCTCTTTTGGTTATTATAAAAATAAGCTTCTGATTGTTCATCCAATAAAACAGGCAATACTGTTCCCGGCAATACTATGGTCCATATTATGAAAAACATGACTGTAGCTGGGTAAATGAGCCTCTCCCAATAGAGAATTAATTAATTTCTTATTGTAATTTCTCTCTCCAAATTACCTTAGTTTCCTTTTCTTTAACTCTAAAAACAGCCTAATTTTATCTGAAGTCTTCCACAGAGAGGGTCACAGTCCATGAGTAAAACAGGAATCTAGGGAGCTTCTAAGGCTCATGGAGCTCAGTGCCTTCATTAATACGTAAGCAGCTCCTACTGAAATTCCACTCCCTCTAATTAGCTTTGGAAAAAAAGAAGAAAAGCAAATGGAAACCTAGCTTATTTAGAACAATGTTAAAATGAACATTAAAATCGGTTCAGAGATTAACTTGCTGTCCAAAGTTATTTTAAATTAGAATTTTAAACAATTTTGCTAAATTCCCTCATAGTTAAATTTCTCTGTCTGGATTCCACAGGCAGCAAAACCTAAACTATGAATTTCCATTGAAACAAACCCATTTCCCAGCTAACATGTGGGCTGTACACATTTCAGCACATTCTCCTCCCCAACCCTCCTCTATTCATTAGCTATTTTTTAATGGCCCAGAGTGTCAGGTAATTATTTAAGCCATAATCCATATGAAATCAGTCTATTTCAGCTGCTAATGACCAGTTACACGGCAATAACAAGCCATTCTGAGGGGCTTATTACGGTAGACACCAGATTTAGCAGTTTATGTAACATTATTCTGGAGTGGGGAGGGGCAGAGCGGAGTGAGCAGTTCCAGCACAAATGACCACATTAAAACGTATGATATTTCCTGAAGGCTGCTGACAAAAATACAGGATGTTGCACATTTTTGGTAAGGTTCTGGGTAAGTTTTAATTTTCAAAAATAAAAATTCCAGTTGCATTTAAAAAAAAGTGTTATTGTTTTTTCTCTTTGTTCCACCGGTCTTGGAGTCCTGCCCTGTTATTAAGTTACAGAGCCCAGGAGCTTTCAGCATTGCTGTTTTTAGATATTTCCCCTTGACTTTGTTTATAAATTTGCCGGTGCTTATGAAAGCAAGGGACTAACTAGACCCAGGCATAGAGCAGGCAAGTGATGTCTGAGTTAACCTCTCACATGGCTCTCCCAAAGCCAGCTGAAATCAATGGAAAAATCTGCAGTGACTTCAGTCAGCTGTGGATCACCTCCACCTTGACCTGTAGCACTCCTGCTATTAATCTGATGCCGACATCTCTGATGAAGAGGGGCTGCCAGTTGTGCCCAAAATCCCTGTGGTCACATTCAGGATGGAAAGGAACCACGGAACTTATCTAGCTCTGAGTTTGGGCATCATGGGATGTGGAGAAATGCCCACTAGGGATTAGACTGAGATTACTGGGACCAATTGAACCACAATCCAAACCACGTTTGAATCCATATCTCCCTCTCTTAACGGATTCAAATATGTGGATACCTGATTTCTAATTGTGTTAATGTGTTTCAAAATAAGCACAATCCACTAAAAAATGAGTATTTACCCACAGTTCCCACATAGAACTGCTAACTAAGACACCATGGTATTTCCCTATACTTACACTGAGAAACAACACTAGTACATCAGATACC
This sequence comes from Dermatemys mawii, assembly GCA_007922305.1. NCBI lineage: Eukaryota > Metazoa > Chordata > Testudines > Dermatemydidae > Dermatemys > Dermatemys mawii. The sequence goes on along the minus strand of ML677358.1, from coordinate 9,475,349 downwards.
ACTATGTGGTAGCCATTGGTAAATGGTGATGTTTTGATGTCTACCGCTGTTGCTATTGCAGCGTGAGCAGGAGTCTTGTTTGCCTAATACACTGACAGCGGTGCCAGTAAAGTTCGGAATACAGCATCTTTATTTCTGCTGATGCTATAAGGGACACAGACACTAGCTTGATCATCAGACTCCAGATTTCTTGCGTAGAGCCAGCATATCTTCCTTTGGACCTTAAGCTGCATACATTTGCGGTGAAAGTCACTGGGACAGAATAAATTCAACAAAGTGATACAATGTCATTCAATGAAGTCGCTTTCCTGACTCTAATGGAAATTTAAGGTTGGACACCTTTGCAAGCTGTACGTTACCTTGATTGAGTTTTCTTGTCTGGTTGCCAAAATGGTTATTTTACTGCACTGATGTAGTCAATCATATCTATATTGGAGTAACATCTGGGGGGCACTTTAAACCAAATCATTGGGAAGATCCTTTGTGCTGTTATGTGCATCAATAACTACTGTGCCGTAACAGAAGTGGACACCCAGAACTGGCTCTAGTGAACCATTCAAACTAAAAAAAAAAAAATGGATGCATCAGTGTTGCTTTTCTCCCTGACTATACATCATGAACAATATTAATATCATTATTTGAGTGTCTGTGGTTTTTGCCAAAACAACAGCCTACAGAGAGCCCTTCACACAGGAAAGATTATCTGCACTACCTGAGAAATAAAGCAAATCAAATGACACTTGTCCTGGATTTGTCCTTTGACAGATGGCAAGCAGCAGTTATCAGAGACTGTGCCCCAAATGCAAACAGAAAATAATTGGCAAGCTCAGCTGACAGGGCAACAATGAAAATTACCTGTTCCACAGCAGCTACCAGAGGACCTTGCATAAACTGACAATAAAAACATATTGATCCATCAAATCATTCCCAAGCACAGAATGCCAATGGAATGAGCTTGTGCTTGGGGAGGCAGCAGTCTGATGAGCGGAGGCACTGGAGGCTGGGGCAGCAGGCTGGATCTCACAATACTTAGGCCAGTAGAAGTACACAGGGATAATAGCATTACTGTATAGGATGGGGTGGCCAAACAGCAGCTGGCAAGTCACATGCAGCTCTTTTACAGTTAATATGTGGCTCATGCAGCTCTCCCGATCCCATTCTCCACCTGCCAGACTGGTGGGACAGGGGACTTGGGGTTTCTGCCCCTGTAGAGGGATAATGGGGCTAGGGGATTCTGCCCAGCAGGGATGGGGGGTCTAGAGGCTTCAGCCTCACTCTTGCTGAACGCCAAGCCCAGGCAGATGCTTTCCACAGGGCTGAAGCCTCTAGCTGCACCACCCTGCCATAGGCCAGAAGCCCCAAGCCCTGGCAGGTGCGCCTGGCTCTTGAACCCCTGAAGATTATCGTATGTGGCTCAGAAGGTCAGTAAGTTTGGACACCCCTGGTATAGCACTTTTCATCCAAGTATCTCCAAGTACTTTGGAGGCGATGGGCCAAGTCCATCCCTAGATGTAAGTCCAGAGAAGCCAATGGAGTTGCACCAGAGATGAATCTGACCTGGTAATAAGTCTTCAGACCACTCTTGTGGAGTAGACAGACAGGGAATATTTCATTCACCACTGAACTCCAGCCACCTCTAGCCTTGGAATGCAACCGCTGTTTAACAGCTCACAGCAATGCTACACAACAGATTTAGGGCAGAAAGTGATGAAAATCAAGCAAAACTTGAGGGGGGCATTTAGGGACAGACAATGTAATTACCAAAGTTGAAATACAGTCAGGGAACAGTGTTGACATGGCTGTATTCTTACAAAAAGCTCCATGGGATCGTTAGTGACCACAAGCTTTAGGTCTCATCTGGAAGACGGCATCTCCGGGACCACAACTGCCCTCACACAATGCTGGGGCATTGGTTCACTACTGATGCTGAGGAAAGAGCATCACAGCTAGGATCTTGGACAGTGCACATCGGACTCATTTCCATTTTCCCTCAAAAAATGTTTTTCTAAATTTTCTACACTGTATGGTCCCACTGACTTATCTATTGCAGACTTTGGGAAATACATTTCCATAGCTGTGGTTCTCCAGTAAATCAATGTTAATATTTGTGATCAAATGGTCTTCATTTTTCCTTCGCATTCTGGATTTGGCTTGGTGCAGAATCTTCAAAGACACTGGCCTCTTATCCATGCAGCAGGTCTGCCTCTTGGCACCTCATCTTTGTCCACTGCCAGGCGACTACCACTTACTAATGAAACCAGTGAGGTTTTTATTCTATACCCAAACCAAACCAAACTGAAAAGAGTTAAGGAGCTACCTAAATGGCAGATGACACCACAGCTGGTTTCCTGTAATCTTCAAAATCCCTTTCCCAAAAAAGGAAGGTTAAAGGACAGTAGTTATCAAGAGATGTTGTCTTCAGAAGGCCGAACTCCTGCCAATCTATGGAGAACTGGCACCAGGCCCTCTCACAGACAGGCACTGACAATCTCTGCCAACAAGGGTTCAATGCTTCACCAGTCCCAGTTTTGACCCGCCATGGGGACTTACAAGTTGGAGTGAACAGCATTCTCAGGAATTGCAGTACCTTCGGGATATGCAATCAGTATGTTTCCTTATACTTTGTTCTTTGGTTCAGCAACATAAACAAGAAAATGCCAAGAGGATACAGCACTCTTTTTGGCACGTTCTCACGTCTAGCCACAAGAACCACTATGAAGTCATGATTTCCCCTGAACAGAAAGTTGGAAAACTGCTCAGACAGGGCTGTATCCTCAGCTGCTGTGAACTGGCATTGGCTTTATGGAGCTATGCTGATTTGATCCAGCCCACAGTTTTTTAAAAGTAAGAACAAGAAGAAGACAGTGATATGCATGAAGCAGTATCAGCCAGGGGGAAACACGTTCCTCCCAAACCATCCCCTTTGTTACCTAACATAATGCTGATGATTCAGCTGGCAGCTTGTGTAGGGCAAATTCTCTAGAAGTATGAAGCCTGGGGGCACATGCTAATTCCACAGACAGGGGTGCACATGCCTAGTGAGGTGAGCAGCTTACAGTCTGCATGAACGTTTGCTCCATTTGCACATGCAACTGCAGTAACTGGGTACATACTTGTGGGCAAGAAGTCTCAATGTATTAAAATGTGATCCTGTTTCCACGCATTAGGAGAGAAGAGCAATGAAACTGAGACGGCCTCCCCCCACAGCTGCTTGTTCGAGACAAAGTTCTTCTCCAGGCCCAGTTCATCTTTCAGAGTCTTACTCTGCAAGGTCAGTGAAACCCTGTCAAACTGGCCACTAAGCAAAGCTAACACCGGGAGCCTCTGAAATTAGCTTCTTCTAATGCTCCAGCTGTAACTGACTTGCGCACACCTTAACTATCTCATTCCTATCCTCAATAGTTGGCGCTGAGGTCCAGATCTTCATTTCAATCAATGGGAGCGAGGCACCTGAACACCTTAGAAGACCTGGGCCTAAGTACCATAACAAAAAGATTTTTTCTCTTTAAAGCTGTCACAAAATGGCAGTGGTGACAAAAATGGTCCGATTTCACCTGTATAAACAGGCACAGATCAAAAATACGTTACATAAACATAAGGGCTTTGCAAACACAGGCCTTTGTTCCTTTGATGAGAGCAGAGGATACAACGCTTATTTACCTCTACGTGTGAATCTGTTGCTTATTCATCCCTTAAATCCTTCAATAAAGGCACTGTCTGCATATTCCTTTTCCTTTCAGCAGAGCTGTTCTGCAAGAGCTATGGTGGCACTGACAGAGACTCCAGTGGCAATCTTAGGAAGACTTATAAACTGTGAGTTGTCAGCACACAAGACAATAAAACTCTGTGTTCCATTTCAGCTGACCTTTAATTCAAATCTGTTCAATCCAAAGGTTCTCACAGCTAACGTGTGATGCCTGTGCTAAGAGGATGAAGTCTCAGAGAATCTGAATTCTTTTTGATGCTGCCAAGTCTATTTGACTCCTTTCGCTGCCCTTCCGTTCTTTGAAAGCAGTTGCCGTTATGACACAATATCTCCATCTGGCAGGGTGAATAAGCAGATTCACCAGAGCCATCAAAAAAGAAGTGAGTCAATGCTGGAGATTTAAAGAAATACGGTGAGATCTCGTTTCAAGCTAAAAGGATTGCTTTTAAATAGTTCCCTTTAAAGTATTAAAATCATTGCAGTTGCATAAACACCACGGAGGCTTGCAGCTCTTTCTATTCATAAGACATATCACTGTTCCTCAACTCTCTGTCACTTAAATATCATTGCTATGTCTGATGTTTAAGGGCTAATCCCACCTCAGCACTGTGTAGTTAGACTTGGTGCAGGGACGTACCAAGGAAGGAATTTTATTCCCAAGTTCATGGAGCCTGAGAGCCGATCCACGGCTGCTACTGCAGCTCTGAGGTTGCACTGTGGCTTGGTGGGGGAAGCAATAGCTAATGATGCTGTGCAGCAGAAAATCTGCCAGCCCTTCGCCTCTTCCCTGGCTCACCCGCTCCCCACCAAACCAAGGGGAAGTGGAGGGAACCATGCTGGACTGGGCTGTGAGGATGGCAGTGGTACAGTCCCCTTGGCAAGGTTCCGCAAACCCTGGTCCCTCACCATGCACGGCAGAACCACATCTGTTCTGCTGCAGTCAGAGCCCTCTGCACCTGCTGAGGTGAGATTCACCACTACAGTCAGAGCAGGATCTCCTGGGGTCCGTGCTCTGACCTAGCAGAACCTTTTGTAATAGCGGTGTTTTTCCACAGGGCAAAATGAAAACATGTAGTCTAGGGGTCAGCAACCTATGGCACATGTGCCAAAGGTAGCACGCAAGCTGATTTTCAGTGGCATTTTGCTGCTGGTCTGTGGTTCCGGCTGCCAGCCCCTTGCCAGCCGGAAACCAGGCTGTTTGCCCGCTCAGCCCACTGCCGGTCTGGGGACATTGGAAAACTCAGCAAGGAAAGGCAAGAGCAAGGATCACAATAAACTGATAATATCTGCATTTTAAATGAAGCTTCTTAAACATTTTGAAACCTTATTTACTTTACATACAACAATAGTTAAGTTATATAATATAGACTTCTAGAGCGAGACCTTCTAAAAATGTTAACATGTATTACTGGCACGCAAAACCTTAAATTAGAGTGAATAAATGAGGACTTGGCACACCACTTCTGAACGGTTGTCAACCCCTGTGTAGTCTCTTCTATATAGGATTGCTGTGGGAAGGGTAGGGAATAGGATATTTGCTGTGATCCACTGAGGTCTTATAAAATAGATACAAAACAGGGATATATACATTCTAAATATTCTATTTTGTGAGCTGGTAGGGGTCAAATCAAGTGCAGTTTTTTGTAACACTGGAAAGCTAAGCTTTCTGGTTTTCCAGTGGTAGACAGGTTTCATTCCTGGCCCCACTGGCATGTGAAATATTAATACAGCTGGCTTTAGAGCAGTATCACTGTCAGTCCTTGTAACTACAGAGTCTCTATGGCACTGGCATCATGGTGAACAAACAAGGCTTATTTAGATTTGCAACATTTCATATATTAAAACATTACAAACAACAATAATTGGTGGCAACGGATTGGCTCTTGTGCTCCCAGCTGTTCCTTTTATTACCCGTCACTTGTTCCCAAACTAACAGACAAATCGCGCCTCCCTGGTGCATGCACACCACTCTCAAGAGCAAAACCTGGCCCTGGGCTTCATTAAGCAGCATTCCGTACCTGAATACACGTTCCAGTGCACTCCTTGCAGAGACTGCAGGACAAAGCCCATCTGCTTGCTGGGATATGCGAGATCTTTGTAATGGGTTCCATTTTTTCCGGGCATCCGATGCTAACCTGGTCAAGACACAGAGTACCTGTGTTTGTATCACTTTCCATCATGCCTCTTCCCTGGGATAATGCAAAGCTTGATTCCCTGAGGTGGCTAGAACGAGAGGAGGATTTTCTAAAAGCCCTCTCTACCATCGCCCACCATTTGAAAAATTCAGCTACGAAGATGAATGAAATGGCAGGAACATGAATACCTTGGAAGACCTGGGCCTAAGGTAAAAGTATTACCTTACCTGGGCAGGTAAAGCCAAACGCCACCTCTGAGCTAAATCCTCCCTGGTGTGTTGTTACAGATGGTGAATTGGCATGTGCACTTAGTGTGACCGGACCCAGCTAGAGGCTGGGCATGTCTGCTCTCCCTGGCAGAGCGTACCAGGGCTGAACTGTCCCCTAACAATCCAGCCAGGGATGGGGTAGGCACACGACTGTGATCCTGACCGTCACAATCTATTGCTGCTCCCTTTCTCCGGGGGGGAAGTAACTGAGGCAGCCTTTGTGCTGATGCAGCTAACTTCTTGCAGCGGGCATGCTGGGGGCATGTGGATCTGAAGTACCATCTATTCTCGGCCACCGACCATCCTCTCCCTACCTGTGCAGCAGGTGGCACCGGAGCCGGACAGTGGCTGCTCTCCTTCCCACGCAGGCTCTGACGTGGGGGTAAACCACACAGATAAATTAAGGGGGCTCTTTATGCACCCTTGTGCCCCCGGACTGCCAGGTAACAGGGTTTTCAGTTGAGCCCAAAGCGATTTAGCCTAAAATCTTCTTTAAAGAATTCCCCATACCCCTTGCAGTACTGTTTGTTATATATCCACCTACACTGTACTCTTACTCCACATTACTCTTTATTTCTCCACTAAATGTGGATGTGGGAACGTGTGCCTCCATGCTGTTCTATTTGCACGCCATGCCCAAGGACTAGGAAACACCACTAAACCATTGCTCAAAACCATACCCTCCAAATCACTTCCCTGGCAGTCACACATGTGCTGCCTGCAGGCAGAGTGCCATGCATGCATTCTACATGCACCTAAGTCATCTATCAGTTCACTGTAATAAAAAAACCCCTACTATATAGTTCTCCTGGAAAAGACTGCTCCATAATGTGGAGTGATTAACCCTGCAGCTGTGATATAAACAAGAATGACATTCAGGAGATACAAGCAGAAAGGGTAGGTACAGACAGCAGGATGGTAGGTACCTGCTGTTGATTCACTATCCCATGCCCTGGTACCTTTGCCATTATATTGCCCAGACTTTATGATCACGGCTTGGAACTGCTGAACAGAACATGAGTGAAAGTTCTGAGATCAGTGCTGGACATCTCCAGGGCTCTGATTTCCAAAGGTTCACGTATAAGTAGGTTTAGGTAGTTTCAAAGGAATTTGAGTGCCTGATTCCATTAGGGTCCATTGTAAATGCCAGCCCAAGTTACTTGCCCCTTACCACTGAATACATGAACAAGTGATAATAGTACACGTGATACAGTACACTTGATAATAGGGCTGTTGACTGTACTGGGCACGCTAAGACGAACTACAATCCACACCCAACCTCATCCCACCCACATCTGGAGAACACGGTGAATAAAGTCTTACTTCTGGGATCCATAAGGCACAGCTAACGTGGACCCATTTTGTCCCGCTCCGGGTGGGTTTCAAAGCTCCCCCTCTCTTCGGGCAAAGTAGACACTTTGGCTGAACTCCAAGGGCGCAGGTTCGACAAAGCCAGTTCCCAATGGGAACTTTTAGGATTCCATAGCAAGCCTACACAAATACAAGACACGTTGCATTAGCTATACCACATACGCCTCTGGAAGGGCACCCCACCAATACACTTCTGTATTTACTCATTTACTTGCATATTTTTATATGGGTGGCTTAACGCCATGGCATCTGGATATTGTCATAACAATTAAAAGCAGATATGACTCAGTCAGCGACAACTGGTTTAAATCAATCTATCTATCTATCTATCTACCTACCTACCTACCTCTCTCTATCTACCTGCCTATCTATCTCTCTGTCTATCGGATTTGTACTGACGCTCCGCCCCTAGAGATATGCCCTGCAGTTTAATTAAAGTCCTGAAAACCCAAGTGGGTTTGCATCATGCCAAGGAGCAGCAGTGCAGGCTTCCCCATGCTGCTCTGCTAATGGGCCTTGCCCATGTTCTTGAGAGACTTGTTCTCTCACAAGCCTTGATTTCTCTGCTGAGATCGTCAATGGAGGGGGCAAGTGAAGACTGCAGACTGTGAAATGTGGACCTCTGTCCAGCAGGCACTAGACTGAGACCATAGGCTCATGTCACACAGGCTACCGAACAGCTACCAGAACAGCAATAGCTTTGAGTCCTTTCAAGTCTGGGTCCTATTCAGATCAGTGACCCAGAGGTGGAAGGTTCTCTAGCTCATTAGCTGAGATATTGTCTGAATAAAACATTTTAAAGTTTAAAGGTAATATACAACCAGCTATGGTAGGACTGGCAGCATTCACTTCACTGATCTCCCACATAACAGTAGGGGATGCTGCACTCAGACAACCTGCCCTTCCTCAGACAAGCTAGAAAATGGCATTTGCAGGTCCTCCACTGCCATTCGATGAGTTGTGTATACTTAACAGAAAGATACAGCCAAGCTTTACTCTGAGCAGCATCAGAATTCTAAAGGTGTCCTAGATACTGTGCTTTCCCTTCTGGTGGGTTGGCTTGTAGGTTAGTGTGTCAATCATTCCAATTACTTCAGTGCCTTTTAAGAAAATCCAATATCCTCTAACTCACTTCCATGCTCATTCATCCTGGAAGCACAGTGTTTGAAGAGCACGGATTTCACTGGCCAGAGGTACAGAAAGAAGAACAAACTGTTAAAGAGTGAGGAATTCCCACCCAACTGCCTTTAATGTCCATCCTCCTGACATTCCAGTTTCGGCAAATGGCACAGCAGCAACATCACAGCACGGTGTGCTCTTACCCAGAATAGCCATTTATGAGCTGCACACCGTCTCTTGCCTGGAGGTATGAAAAGGAGCTACAGTAGACTCCCGATTATCCGGGCTCGGGTTAACCGGGCTGCAGATTAACCGGGATGTCTAAACAGGGGTCGGCAGGGGAAGCCCCAAAGTGGCAGCGAGCTGAGCGCTCAGCCTGCTGCTGCTTTGGGGTTCCCCCGCTGGCCCCTTGGCAGCTGGGGTCTCAACCCAGCCAGCCTGGGTGTAGGAAAACCAGGCTGGCAGCGGGCTGAGACCCTGGCTGGCAGGAGCCTGGGGGGAAAGCCCAAAGCGACAGCAGGGTAAGTGCTCAGCCCGCCACCGCTTTGGGCTCTCCCCGCAGGCTCCTGCCAGCCGGGGTCCCGCCGCCTGCCCCACTCAGCTCCCGCTGCCAGCCTGGGTGTAGGTAACCCAGGCTGACAGCAGGAGCTGAGTGGCGGCAGGCAGCGGGACCCCAGCTGGCAAAGGGTCAGGGGGGGAAACCCCAAAGCGGCAGCAGGCTGAGCGGTCAGCCCACTGCCGCTTAGGGGTTTCTCCGCTGGCTCCTGCCAGCCGGGGTCTCAGCTCCTGCTGCCAGCCTGGGCTTCCTACACCCAGGCTAGCAGCGGGAGCTGACTGGGGCAGGTGGTGCCCCCACCACCGCAGGGTGGCTGGCGCACCACCCCCTCCCCTGCCCCAGGGCGCAGAGCGGCAGGGGCACTACCGCCACAGTAGACTTGATTATCCGGGATCTTATTAACCGGGATTAAGTTTTTCCCGATCATCCCGAATAATCGAGAGTCTACTGTAACTGCAAAATTTTCCAGTGAGAATATATTTTCCTTGTAAAGCAGACATTGGCACTTCTTTGAGATCTGCACTTGAGATCAGCCAGACTGGGAAATGTACAAAAGTGCTTTGAGGTGCAGAGACCAAGATCAGCTCACTCCATCGTCCCATCTTATCATAGTCTCTGTCTCTCATTTTTAGAGGTTTCATAAAATCTGATGGTGCACAGAAAATGGTGACCCGCCCTGTGGGCAGGATCAGCACTTGGTAGGTAAGATACACAGGGGCGGGACAGGCTATCTGCCCTGCCTGATGTGATGGGCCACGCAGCAGCAACCAGATGCTGCACTTTCCAGAGGAAACACAGCCCCCGCCAACTTGACAATTCCTTCGTTACAAGGGAGTGTAACCATGTTCTCTCACGGGAGTGGGGAAATCATGGCCCATTAGCACTGTGTGAGAATTCAAATAGAGGCCAGAAATGTGTGATGAGGGATGCAGAGGGACAGGGGATTAGGTAAGGAATAGACTCACAGAGCCCGTTACCCTGGTGTACACACTGTGTAACCTTGTTACCTGCAGTGAGTTAGGCCAGAAATTAGCTTGGAGTTAGAGTAGAGTTCTGGTGGGAGATTTAGCTGATAATTTAAGACCTGATTCAAAGCTCGCTGAAGTCAACAGAAAGGCTCAAACTGACTTCAGTGGCGTGGGATCAGGCCATTAATGTCTAATCCTGCAGCCCCTCCCCAAGACTGTCGCTAGTTATTCTGGAGCCCTACGCCAGAGCGGGGGCGGGGATGGGGAGGGCTAGCCCCAGGCCTCTGTGGGAAGGAGGGGGAGTGGGTCCCAGATCTCTGCGGGGAGGAAGGGCAGGAGAATCACTCCCCAGCACTCATCCCCGGTGTGGCTGGGGCCAGGTTGCTGCACTTCCCACCCGGGTGAGTGCACACCCAGCCCTGATGCAGAACTCAGGGGAGTGGGGGCAGGACTGGGGCAGAAGCAGGAAGAGCCGGGTGGAGCAGGGGCTGGGGCCCTGGGGAAGAGCCAGAGCAGGGGCTGGAGCAGTATGCAGCTCTGCAGGACACCAGGAAATTTGGTGCCCAACATTTCCTGGTGCCCTACGCCACAGCATACTTTGCGTATGGGTAAGGATGGCCCTGGCCCACCCTGTGGAAGAAGCTCTTGCCCAAGTGAGTAGACCCACTGGACCCTAGGAAGCCGCTATGGCTACTTCCATGAGTAAATGCTATTTAGCTGCCACATTCTGCTTTCATGTGGCAGTGGCCACATACACTGAAGAGCAAAATTCTCCCTGATGTTGGCCTCCATGCCTGTGTTGCACAGGGAAGTCGTGTTACCTCCATGCCTGTGTTTCATGGGGAAGGTGCACTGTCTTCATGCCTGTGTTGCACGGGGAAAGCGTGCTGTCTCCACACCTGTGTTGCACAGGGACAGCAGACTGTCTGCACACCTGTGTTGCAAGGGGAAGGTGTGCTGTCTCCATGTATGTGCTGCATGGGGAAACTGTGCTGTCTCCATGCCTATGTTATACGGGGAAGATAAGCTGTATCCATGCCTGTGTTATATGAGGAAGGTGCGCTGCCTCTACACCTGTGTTGTGCAGGGAAGTTGTGGTGCCTCCACGCCTGTGTTATACAAGGAAGGTGCACTGTCTCCATGCCTGTGTTGCATGGGGAAGAACTATCTCCTTGCTTGTGTTGCACGGGGAAGGCGAGCTGTCTCTATGCTTGTGTTGCACGGGGAAGGTGTGCTGTCTCCATGCTTGTGTTGCAC
>ML677358.1:9213846-9463958 GCA_007922305.1 Dermatemys mawii | reverse complement strand
GCTGTCTCCATGCTTGTGTTGCACGGGGAAGGTACGCTGTCTCCATGCCTGGATTTTCCGCCATAGGTTTGTAATGAAAATTCTGAATCATCTTGATATTCTGCAGAATCTGATTCACTGATGAAAACCATCCAAAACATCCGCCTACATTGACAACAAATATCTTGAAAGCTCCCCCACTTCCTGGAAGCTCTGATACAAATACTACTAGTAAAGTTCAGCACCAGACCCATTTAAAGTCAGACACCTTCAAATACTGTATGTACACAAATCTAAAGAGGTATCCTTTGTTTACACCGGATGCCTCAAACTCAGCTTATCAATATCTATCTCTGATGGCTGACCTGATATTTGTGGATCTAACTAATTTTCTTTCTCTTGAAGTGACAGTGGGTAACATTTTCAAAAGCACTGATGTGAGTTAAGAGCCTAAGTTCCATAGAAACTCAGTGGGATTTAGGTTGTTAAGTTACTTATGTGCTTGTGAAAATTTTACTTGATTTGCCTTTTTTTAATAGGAAAATTGACCTCTCTAGAGCATGTGAGCATACATACACCCACTCACACACACACCCTCCTGCACAAAATGGCATGCCCACAGACATACAAATGAGTGCACAAGATACTCTCAGATTTCTTCCTTCCTTGCAGCAAGTCCTTGGAGCGTTAACACTCAATTCTACAAAACAAATATTCAGGCCAAAAAAAAAAAATCCAATCCAATCCAACCCTGCATTCCGACAACAGGCTGGGCTATAAACCCTGCCACATGAGAGACTGTTACTGAAGCTGGGTGGTTGCTTATATACACAATGCAATGCTATAAGATCAGTGCCACAGAAGAGAGATGTGAGGAGAAACCTACTGTTCCATGCCTCTGGCCAATACAGGAGTGTTGCTTGCAATATACGGACTAACGCTCTGTCCAGTCCTGCAATAAGCATACCTCGAGCGAGGCATAACAGAGACCCTCTGTAGCCACATCTATATTCTGGGCACTCGTGGTCATTAAAGCTCCCATGGGAGCAGTTAAACGGGGAGAGAGAAAGAAGAGCTGACACGTTAAATGGAAAGGTGGTGTGAAAAAATAGCAAAGAATGGGAGGTAGTGAACAAAAACCAGGAAGACAAGAGATTGCAGAATAAAGTCAGGGAAAGGGACAGTCTATGATAAATAGCAATGGGTACAGACAAACACAGGGCAGGGAAAGATCAGAAGATAGACAACTATTAGATGAGCAGAGAGTCTACAAACCCCTCTTTCGCTCTCTGGATGTGCCAGGCCTGGTGTCATGAGGCAAAGCGTGTCTCACTAGGAACCTATGGATGTGCACGGTGCACCATGCACTTGTGAGGTTTGCTGCATCACAACCAGATCATGACACTTTTACTCGTGTTTTCCTCCATCTTTACTCAGACAAAGCCCTGAAGGATTCCAAGGGAGACTTACCAAGTCAAAGCTGAGAGCCAGCTGCTCTTTGGCTCAGAGGCTACGTGTGGGGCACTAGGTGCAAGGAACCTTTCCTCCTAATGCATGACTCAGGGAAGGACTAGGCAGAACTACAGTCCCTCTGCTCCCTCTCTGCTCCCTGGAGAAGAGCAGAGAGTGCCAGAGCACTTGTAAAAGGGCACGGAGGTGAGGAGGAGAACGCGCAATGATCTGCACCTTCCACAGCAGCCTGGTTTCCATTCCATACAGCAGTGCTTCTCAGTCTCCCCAGACTATTGTACCCCTTTCCGGAGCCTGATTTCAGCCCCAGGCAGCAGCGCTTGGGCTTCAACATGTATCTTAGCTCCATAGGGCCCCTGCCTGCCATCCCTAATGCCAGCCCTTCACTTATGACCTCCCTAAGCCCATCCTGCAGCCAGGTCGAGAACTCTAATATAGTATATAGAGCCGTATAAACAAGTCACTGTCTGTATGAAATCTTAGTCCTCACTGACTTCACTAGCACTTTTTATGTAACCTGTCATAACAGGGGAGGGATAGCATTGGCCTGCTAAACCCAGGGTTGTGAATTCAATCCTTGAGGGGGCAATTTTGGGATATGGAGCAAAAATCCGCTGGATGACTTAATTGGGGAGTGGTCCTGCTTTGAGCAGGGGGTTGGACTAACTGAGGTCCCTCCCAACCCTGATATTCTATGATTCTAAGGCAAATACCTACACGACTTGACATCCTCCTGGAAGACCTGGGGGTACACGTACCATTGACAGGGGAACAATACTGGCTGTGCCCACTCCTTCATGTTGCTTTGTTCTCTGCAATCCTGTTAAGGCACAGTGCCTCTCAGGTGTGTGTTCTGGGCTGCTGCAGCTCTGTACTGCCCCGATACAGGGCTGTACACCCTAACCCTGCGTAAGGACCAAAAAATTTCACCCCTTTTCCACAATCCTTTAAGAGAAGGGAGTAAATCTCCTGAAAGTTTATCTGAGGTGCAGAGGTAGGGTGAAGCACTCTGGTCATAGCAGGGTGCCCAAACCAGTACCAGGCTTTGCTATTTCAGACTTTCTATGTCAAGCCTGCGTTTGTTTTAGCTAATCAAATGCCAGATACCCGCGTCAGGCTGAAAGGCGCTGGCCCTTGCACGACGAGCTATCATTCACCTGGTGCACACAGACGTTGCACTTGTCACAGAAAACCATCTCGTTGCCGTCCTCTCCCTCCGGGGACCGGCACACGTCGCACACCACGTCCTCGTCGTACTCAATGCCCAGGCCCTCCTCCGTCTCAATGGCAATGTTCATGTTCTCGTAGCACATTGTCTCCAGCTCCTCCAGCACTCTCTCCAAGGTGATCTCATCCAGCTCTGGCTTTTCTGAAAGGCAAGAGGCAGAGTAATGACACGGACGTTTCACAATGAAACCAATCTCACTTCTTAAAGGCAAAGGACCACCAGCCCTGCTGTCCCTAGGACATTTTGCTTGCTGGGGTGAAGCACGCCGAGCCCTCCCTGTGGAGAGTCTTTGCACAAAGCTGTATTTCACAAAGGAGAGACTTTAGGCTTTAACTTAAGAGGCAAATTTATGACAATAATAAGATCTGTGACTCAGAAAACTGCCGCTCTGAACAGCGGATACAGTTTATGTTTCAAAATATTGCTGCTGGCAGAGGAGAAAAAACTCCATTCAGCTGAACCAATGCGAATAATTAGGTCTGACAGTTTAAATGTTCAAGGAGACAAGTCTTGCAAAGATGCTTGCTGCAGGAAAGGCTCAGACAATGCAAAGTCAATGCTTTATTTGTTAAGACTGTGAAAATTGACCCTTTAAAGGCTAATTAAATAGAACTAAAAATGTGGAGCTAAAGGCTGAAATTGAGTGTAACGTGGTTCTTTGTTTCCGGTCAGTACAAATACAGTCAGAAGGTCAGTTACAGGGGGAGATCTGGGCCTGTACTTGTTGTCTCACTTTTTATTCTCATTGTACTACACCTCTAGTGACAACTAGTGGTGAGGATGCTTCCACCAGAGGCTTATTCTCAGTGATAACCTCTAATATGGGGATGATACCACTTTTCCATAGTGGCCGTGACATATCCGTAATCACTGCTACCGTGGGGATGCTACCCCAGTACCTTGTTGACAGTGAAATGTTGCCATTGCTAAACAGCATTCCAACAAATTCAGTCTCTCACCATCTTCCACTTCAGATGCGTCTTTCTGAGCCAGTTCCTGCCACTGCACTGAAGTCTATTAAGAGTTCAGCTCACTGATCAATGGCAGGACATGACCCTCGATCTTCATGGAAAATCTAACTACACAGTAACTGTGGTTCACCTTCCCCACTGCAAGGGAGTCTCATTGGAAGGTTCTTAAAACCACAGTATTTGCAAACAATACTGCTGCTCCCCCATAGAACACCAAGGATATTTCCATGAAACACAGAGCTTTTTTTTTTTTTTGGCTTAGGAATTCATCTTCTCCTGTTGTTTCTCCCCTCACTTGTTTGTAAGTTCATAGCTGTCAGCACAACAACTAGGATGTTACAAACAGCACTTGGTCACTTCAGGTAATGAAAGAAAGAAGAAAAAAAAAATAAAAAAACATCCACAGAGGCTACGTGATGTTTTCCATGAGGTGGGAGAACGCAGAATTATAACAAAACCAACACACACAGGTCAGGAATATTTGTTAGTGGTAGGGAAAACACTGAAGGTCTACAGTAGCAATTTAAGCTTTGAACTTTAGGGGGGCAGATTATTTAACATATAATAATGATCCAATGGGGGGTCCTGTCATATGTACAAAGGCAACAGAGGAACTTGACTTGTGATGCTTCAGTAAAAAAAAACAACACTGCAATTTTCAACAGTTATAATAACAAGCCACTGCATTTTACAACAGAGTAGCTACAGTGGTTGGGACCATTACTGTAGATTACTGCTGAGTACTCAAAATAGAGGTTTTCTACCCTCCCTGGGCAGCAGGGGAACAATTCTTGATTTATAAACAGTGAAGGGAAAAAGACGAAGATAAATTCATGTTAAAAAGTTAAGTGGCTGTATGGTCCACGGTTTTTGTATGCTGAACTAACATAGAGCCAAATCCCCATCTTCTCACCCAGGGCTAAATTCTGAATCCACTGAAGCCAGTGGCAAAGCTGCCAGGAATATCAACAGGACCAGGATTCAGCCCCATGTCCTCCAGCAAAACTCCCAATGGCTTCCAGAGGAGTTTTGCTGATAAGGCTGCAGGATGTGTTCCTTTTGCACAAAGTCCTAATGACCCCATAACGTGATGGGGGGAGGAAAAAACCCTCAGGCATGGAGGGCACATGTAGGGAGAACTGGGCAAACAAACAGGCTATTGTCTGGCTTTTTAAGTTCTTATCCCACGCTTTTCCATTGGCAGGGTTTACTTTGGCTTGACAAGTCTATGCAAACTTCTGGATTGGCATTTTACATGTCTGTGTCAATCTGAACGACAATCAAAGCCAGTCAACCCCATTCCCTATCAGGGCTGTTTCAAGCACTTCAGTTGTTATGCCACAACATGCAAAGGAGCCTGACGGTACCTGTTTTATTGTGAGCAGGCCCAATGGATGCGGGTGATCTTTTCAGAGGCCAAATTTGGCACATGGTGCCTCAAGGCATTTGGAGAGCTGCACCTGTAACCGTTTCAAGCACCCTTCGTTGGCCATCTGGTTCAAGACACCTTATGCTTCAGAGTTTAGAGGTAGCCACTGCCTTGGGTTGGGAGCTGCACCACCACAGGTGTGCACCAAAGGGGAATGTGCTATCCTTAAGAATGGTGCAGCCTACTCCTCCAGTGCAGGGAGAGTGAGCTATGTGAAAACCTGGCCCACTAATTCTTCTTTGGCAGGGTCCCTTTAGGAACAAACCATTTGAACAACTTTGTTATTGGAGCAAAAATTTCAGCCTCTGTTTTTCACTCTTTCGGAAATGAAAGTCACTATTAAAATGTCTTTCTGTTCCTTGCGGACAGAAGCAGAGGAGTTTTCTGCATACCGCACCTGACGGAGCCGCTCGCTGTGTCTAGAGCAGCCTCTGAGCAGCTCAGAAATGACTATGAAGAGTGTGGTTAGGTGTTTGCTATTCATGAAGTAGGAGAAAGAGGGGAAACCTAAAACTGACCCACACTCCGGAGTCAGGATCACATTGGCACCTGGAGAGTACCCATTACATTCCAAGTGGAAACAAACTTCTCACAACTGCAACTCTATATTCCTTCCCCGTCTGTTACAGGCCATTTTCCTATGCAAGGTTGTACATTTTTAATTGACAGAGATATCCTGTCACAGCCAGCCTAACCCACAGGAAAGGTCGTGTCGATGTCAAACCGCTCCCACCTCACTGCTTAAAAACCAAATGTCCTACTTAGCTCTGAAAGTGAGTCTGACTTCAGTGGAGTTTTGCACATGCTCTCGGGAGCGGAATTCAGCCTATGAACAACACACGGAATTAACAAGCAACCCCTGTAATGAATGAGCACTCGCTCATCCCCTTTTAAAATGTTTCGGTTTTTAGATGGCAAATCTATGAATCATGCATAAACAAATGTACACTTTGGAACTCTGCAGGGCATTCTCTGCCAAAAAATAAAAAATTCGGTGCCAAAAAGTTTAAAATTCTGCACACAATATTTTAAAATTCCGCAAGTTTTATTTGTCAATAAATAAATGCAGAGAGTTCAGTACTGGCCACTGGTTGCACAAAGGTGGGAGATCATCCCGGAGCCCTCTCACCCCCAACCCCGGGACACAGATTCAGTGGTGAGGCTGCACCCGACTCTGACACAACACAAGGCCTGGACCTGCCCCAGAAACACCCTGGAGCCCTGCCCCTCTTCCCCAGTGTGTGGAACAGGCAGGCTCAAGCAGGCAGGATCCAAATATAAAGGGGTTCAGTACAGGGGAATCCAGGTATGGAGTGAGAGGGTTCTGGGTGGGACAATCTAGGTGTAGGCAGCTCAGTGGGGGGTCTAGGTGTGGGGGATCTGGATGCACAGAGGTTTGTTGGGGGTGTTCCAGGTACAGGTGCAATGGGACTCTGCAGAGGCTTCCAGGTGAAGGTTGTTGGAGGGCCGCAGAGGGGTCTGGGTGCTAGGGGAGTGGGGCTTGGTGGGATGGGAGTCTGGGTGCAGCCAGCTGGCATGGGGTCTGGATGTGGGGGCTCAGGGTGGGCTCATTGGTGTGGGGGTGTGAGTGCAGGGAGCTTGGTGGGGGGTGGTCTGGGTCCAGAGTTGGGGGACTGAAGGCAGGGGATCTGAGTGCAGAGGGGCTCCAGATCCAGAGATTGAGGTTCAGTGGGGTGGGGTTCGGGTATGGAGGGCTAGGGGGTTATGGATGTATGGGGTGAGGCCTGGCAGGGGTGTCTGGGTATGGGAGGTCCAGATGCATGGGCGTTGGGTGAATGGAGGAGCAGCTTCCCATACAGTGATTCCTCCCCCGAAGCTGAGGAATGATGGGGAGAGGAAGCAGGGGAGGACAATCACCTTCCTGCAGCTAAGGGAGGTTTCTGGGGTGGGTCTGATACAGCCCCAGCCACGTCTTGCAAGGGAAGAGGAAGTACTGTCCTCTCCAGCCTCCAGCCTAACTGGGACTAGCAGCTGATCCTGGTTAAGGGTAGGAGCCACTGCTGTGATGTCCTCAGCCCCGCAGTGATTTACCTCTCTGCCAGATGCTCTGGGTGAAACGATGTACTTGCACTGCCAGGACTGGTGTGTGACCGCTCTTGCAGCTTCCCTTTGCTTCCCTGTCAGAAAGTCATTTTTCTGCAGGGAGGCAAAGAAATCTGTGGGGGACATGAATTCTGCGCTTGCGCAATGGTGCATAATTCCCTCAGGAGTAATTCTAAATAGATGTAATTACACAATGAATTAATTTGCCTCCCTCTATTTGGAATACCGTGGAGTCTACTAAAGTGAGAATTGTACTTGATGGTACAAGGCAATTAATGGTTTATGAATCACTAAACAATGAGGCCTAAGAGTAAAGTTCTTTTTTCCATTTATGCCCTCTTTATCTTCTTCCACATCATATAAAGTTGTCACTATTAAACTCCATTCATAAAATTGTCTTTTTGGCAGAGAAAGTTGCTATCGGTATTGAGTGTCCAGCAAAAAACCAAAAAATACCCAACCAAAATATTCCATGTTGTATGCAATATTGATACTATTATTTTCAATATGTCATAATGAAAAAAGGAGAAAGTTTCTGATCTTGGTGACACTGAATTAAATCCAATGAAGTCCAGGGAGTTATTCCACATTTACACACATAATTACTGAGATCAGAATTGGGTTTATGGATTTCAAACATAGCTCAAGAGAATTAGGTTTTTATTTGGCTAAGACCTATTGGCAGAACCCACACTGTTCTGATAATGTGCCTTGACTCTGACCTAGAGGGACCATGTCTGGAGGTGAGAGTTTAATATTCATGTCCCTGTAAACATTGCCAGATTGGGGTCCTATTCAAAACACTAGCCAAGAAGTAAAAGGCTCCCTAAGGCCATCCAGATTCGCTTCCCAGATATTTTAACGCTGAGTATGCTGAGGGTGATCATTTCGAATGAGTGTCCTCATGGAATTTCTAACTTGGCCCATTTACACACCAAATAAATTCAGCACTTTTCATATGAGAAAACTAGATCTTCCAGGTATTGATATGAACTGAAATAAACCTGAAAAGTTTGTCTGCGTCACCCATTCCTAGCCATTAGCTGACTGACTGAGTGTAAGAGACACAGGGGCAAGTCATCCTATTCAAACATACCTGGTCACAGGAGGGAGCCTGCATAAATGGCCAGAATCAGCTGTATGTGTGGAAGTGATAGGAGATGAGGGTAAGCACCACTTTTCCCTTTACAGGATCTTCCTGGATTTGGGGCTCTGAGGATTCAGTGGGGGGGACAGAGAGGCACCATCTTCCCTGTCCAAACTGGCAGGAATGGCCCCATCAGAATTATCTTACATGAGGCTTCCAGCGCTGCCCCAATCTCATGCTCCCACCAAATACAGATCCTTACCATGCCTACTTGGTCCCATGGCCAGCAGGACAATTCAACTGCCAGCTTACTATAAGCCCTGGCAAGTCATCCAGCCCTCCTCTGATATATGTGTATATTAACTTGTAAAATCCTGGGGAGTGTTTGATTCTTCTACTAGATAGATAACATCCCTTAGAGGTCATACTCCTTCCCTCTCTGTGGTGACAGGAACCTCATCCTCCTGATAGGATGATGCTGTAGAACCTAAGCAAGTTGAAAAGTAGTTTCCATGTCCTCCTATGACAGTTCACAATCAAAGCCTCTTCCTTCCCAGATTGGTACACCACTGCATAGGCCAGAAGGAGAAAGCGGGCATCATTTGCACCCAACCAAATTAAGCATCCCACAGAGGGGAAGGAAGGAAACGGACGAGATGGAGGAGTTGTCAGACTATAACTCACTCCAGGAGGTCTCCAGATATAGCTTAGGAAAGGACAACACCTACCTGCTATTTGACCTGGCTCCTAACAGGAGACTATTCTTTATATATGTCTTCTGGGCGTGTGACAGGGAACTATTCTACAAAGCCTCATTTTCTCCCTATCCACATCTACACGACACTGACAGATTCCTAAGGATCCCACCATGTTCCTCTACTAGAATTAACCTTTAGCCTCATCCCCGTCAAATCCGGAAGGCCCCAATGCTGTGGGTTACCACACTTCTGACTCAGATGACACAGCCAGTTTCTGTGGAGAGACTAGAGGCCCAGTTCTCATACAGTTCCCTACAGGCCAAACCACAAGTAGCACTGACTGTACCTCTTCACTGTGAGGTCAGCCATAGCCTCCTTGTTGGATTCTAAAGGAAGTGGGAGAAAGGTACTTATAGCTCATGGCTAATGGGATGAGAGCTCCTTGGAGTGACAAGTAACAGCAGCCACCACAGACCCTGGAATAACAATACTTTGCACTTACAGGGATGTAGCACCTTTCAGCTGAAGTTCTCAAAGTGTTTTACACACACTAATTAAGGGTATGTAAATAGGGTAGGCAAATATTATTTGCTCAATTATACAGGTAGGGGAACTAAGTCTAAGAGGTAAAGTAACTCGTCCAAGTCACGCAGGAAGTCAGTAGCATAGGCTGGAACGGAATTCATAACTTTGGGCTTTCCAGACACCAGTATAACTACTAGATGCATTCCCTTATAGCCTGCATGTGAAGCAGTGACATTATTTTGCTAAAATACATTCTCTACCTTTCGGTATTCTGGTTTCAATTTACTTGGTATGCTGGGGCAAAAATATTTAGCAGGAGGAGCAACCTTTTGCAAAACTGAGACTTATTTCCAACAAAACTAAAATCAATTTACTGAAACAATAAATCCTTTCACGCTATGGAGTATTTTTTGAGATAAAACAGCTATGAACAAACAAGCAGTCAAAAACCTAACAGAATGCTATGAACTATTAGAAAAGGGATAGATAATAAGACAGAAAATATCATAAGGTCACTATATAAATCCACAGTACAGCCACACCTTATATACTGCATTCTGTTTGCCGCATCTCAGAAAAGATATGAGAATTGGAAAAAGTACCAAGAAGGGCAGCAAAAATGAGTAGGGCTATGGAACAACTTTTAAGCTTCCACATGAGGAGAGACTGAAAAGACTGGGACTGTTCAGTTTGCAAAAGACACCGTTAAGGGGGGATATGATAAGAGGTCTATAAAATCATGAATGGAGTGGAGAAAATGAATAAGGAAGTGTTATTTATCCCTTCACATAACACACGAATCAGGGATCACCCAATGAAATTAATAGGCAGCACATTTTAAAACTAACATAAGGAAGCATTTCTTCACGCAACGCACAACCTGTGGAACTTGTTGCCAAGGGATGCTGTAAAGACCAAAAGTATAACTGGGTTCAAAAAAGCACTAGATAAGTTCATGGAAGACAGGCCCATGAATGACTATTAGCCAAGATGGTGAGGAACACAACCTCATGCTCTGGCTGTCCCTAAAACTCTAACTGCCAGAAGCTGGGACTGGACAACAGGGAATGGATCACTCAACAAATTATCCTGTTCTGTTAACTCCTTCTGAAGCAGCTGACACTGGCCACTATTGGAAGACAGGATTCTACGCTAGATGGACCATTGGTCTGACCCAGTATGGCCATTCTTATGTTCTTAATCTTCAAGACAACAGGCTGTGCCATTAGTTGATTCACAAACGATAAACCTTAGCACCTCTCTCTCTCTATATATCAGGGGTCGGCGACCTTTCAGAAGTAGTGCACCGAGTCTTCATTTATTCACTCTAATTTAAGGTTTCGTGTGCCAGTAATACATTTTAACATTTTTAGAAGGTCTCTTACTATAAAACTTTAATATATAAATAAACTGTTATTGTATGTAAATAAATAAGGTTTTAAAAATGTTTAAGAAGCTTCATTTAAAATTAAATTAAAAAGCAAAATCCTCCAGACCGGTGGCCAGGACCCAGGCAGTGTGAGTGCCACTGAAAATCAGCTCATGTACTGCCTTTGGAAATCGTGCCATAGGCTGCCTACCCCTGCTCTCTCTCAATATATAAATAAATAGATCAATGTCCCACCCCAGCTTCAAACGTGTTTTGAGAAACAGTCTAAAGTGGATCATTGCTCCTGGGTCTATTATAATCTTTGACAAAGTAGAAACGGAAGAGCATAGATGCCTTTACAAGACAGCAAGGGGAGTGTTCACACACAGGACTGGAAGCCAGGGATTCATGAGATCAAATCCCAGTTTTAATACTGTTTCCTTCTATGGCCTTGGGCAAGTCACTCAGAAAACTGTCTGCTCTGGTGTCTCCATTTGTAAAGCTGGGATACTGATCCTTAGTTACCCCACAGCAATGTTCTGAGAACTAAAGCAATCTGCAGATGAAAAGTGCTGTCTAAGTGCTATGTATTTGTAGAGTTATTTTCTTATCAAAATACATTTCTGTAGACGTTCGGTGAAGAAAATTCTAGTTACTAAGTGATCCGACTGCACAAAAGTGATGATGGAGACAGAGAGTTTCAAAGCACTTGAGAGGATTTAGGTACATGGCGCCTATTAATTACAATGGGAGCTGTAAATCTAAATCCTCTAGCAGCTTTGAAAACCTCAGCCTGGTGGCCCTGTGGTTGTCATTCCCTGGAATCAAGGGACATGGGTTCTGGTCCTGGCTCTTCCACAAAATTAACATGTGACTGTAGGAAGGTCACATAAGCTCTATGTGCCTCAGCTTCCTGTTTGTAAAAAGGGGAGTAATAGTACTTCCTTCCCACCGAGAAGCGCTTAGATACTGCTGTGACACATGGCAGAGACACATCACTAAATAAAGTGCTCACATTTTATATTAAGGTATCATTTTACGAAGGGTTAATTATTAATAAATGTTTTAATAACTATTAATCAATTGTTATAGACTCCACCAGGTGAACAGATTGGTTATAACTATGTCTTACAACAGTCAATAAGACCTTCTATTTACGTATTTATAACAATCTGCATCCCAAACTACCCAAGTTCTACAACAGGCTTACTATATCTCATCATCATATGTTAACCATTTATAAATGGAAATTTAACATATGTATATAATGTGACCAATAAAAATAAATAATAAGCATACAATCTGCATATGAGCTAAGCACGTGCAGCAAAACTTCTAGGTATTTGTTATAATCATATCCTGCTAATGCACTTAAAAGGTTTACAGGAACCAATTATCACCCTTTATGCCACCCACTGACATCAATTATTGCTCAAATTTCAGATGATGACAAAGTGTTTTAGAAGCCACTTAATAATCTGCTGTCTTTCTGTAATAATGCTTTTCACTTGCAGAGCTGTCCTGGGGCACTTCTGATTAAACCTACTTCCTCCCTTGCAACAGCAAGACTCTGAATATTGTTTGAAACTGACGCAATTATTTTGAAGGGTCTATGTAAGTAACAAACAACTACCCAGAAAAACTGATCGTGCTGGAAACGAATAAAACCAAGAGAGCTAAAACCTACATTTCCACTGTTGACCACAGATCCTACTTGTAAGGTAATAGCAGACGGGTGCTCCTGCAATCTCTGACTCTGTAAGGAGTTAAATCATCTAATACTCTCATTTTCAGGGGGTCACCATGTTTCACCTCTGCAAATGGCTTATGGAACAGCTACCTGCAAATACTTCTAGATTGCCTAGCAGGCTTTGGCGAGATAAGCTTAAAGGCCAAGGCTATTTTCACACAAAATTAGTTTGGATTATCATTTTAAGTATCTTTTTCTTCTTCCTTTGAGACACACTGCCTAACATTTGCCATTTCTGGGACAGATTCTGATACCCTCATTCACATGCAATTGTACATTACTCCCTGAGTAATTGTGCTGTAGCGAATGAGACTACTCACGGAGTAAGATGCTCCTGAACCCGAATAAGAGTATTGGAATCTGACACTCTGATTCCTCCTTCTAACTTTTTTTCATTGGCAGCCTGGAAATAAAACCTGGAAATAAAGGTCTATGGGCCCATTTCTGCTCTCAGATAAGCCCATGCAGGTCTTCATTGATTGGATTTGGGTGGAAAGGTGTAAGTGGAAACTGTATTAACTAGTGCAGTGGTCTTCAAACTGGTGTGCGCGCAGCCACCCCAGGGGGTGCACGAGATCACCCCAGGGGGTACACGAGGCCCCCTTGCCACCGCCAATCCCACGTGGGAGACCTCCGAACTCCCGCGCGGGCTATTTTGGTCCCGCTGAAATGCCGCCGTGGAAAGTGGAAGCTTCCGCTTTCCACGGCGGCATTTCGGCGGACATACCTCCCGGGGGGCTGTGAGTGGCCGCCGGACTGCGGTAAGGGACCACGGCTGGAAAAGTTTGGGGACCCCTGGACTAGTGCACTGGAGTGAGTCCACCTGGACTCTAATCCTGGTTCTGCCATCTTCAGCAAGTTATTTATTTACAATTCCATGTGTTTGTTTCCCTTCCATATTTTGCCTGCCTTGTTTATTTAGACCACAAGCTTTCTTACTTTGTGTTTGTACAATGCCTAGCACAATGGGGCCACAAATTCAGTCACCGGCCTTTACGTGCCTATCATCATCAATCATCATCATCATCATCACTAATAATCCATCCCAATGACTGAAATAAAAAAGGAGGTCAAATCCATTTGCAAAATGGTATTTGCTCTGCTGGCCGCAAATACTAAGCAATGAAAAGCCACATTTTGTTCTCATTTATACCAACGGAGTTAATCCAGACTGACACTGATGTAACTGGGAGACCAGCACCTGGCCCTAAATCTGTTCTCAAGATACTTCCACACTGTAGATATGCATCCACTCTGCATATTAAATATCCTTCACTTGTAAACTGTTAATACAATAAGAAGTGGGGGAGGATTTGCTGGTTTTTCTATTAGCATCAAACACGTCCATCCTTAAACTGATTCTGCAATGAGCTTATGTTCTCAGTCGTGCACACTGTACCCAGGAATGGTTTTTTGTGGGCTGCCGAACAGATATGTTACAAAACAGCCCCAAACTGGCAAGATTTCTCCAAAACAAAAATCCAAACAAACAGAGCCTGAATTATTAATGGAGATAAGCTTTCTCAACTGATTAACAATAACTACCGCAAGCCTGGATTCGGCTGCAGAGCTGAACATCTTTGTAAAACCACACAACGTGGGAGCTCTGCGTATGGATTACATAGGGGTAAATAGTGCATTATGGCCAGTAATAGTAGATGACTAGCAGAAGATTCCAGTCAAAGCCTTTGTACATTAACAAACCCTTAAGGCAGCAGGATGGTGGGAAGGCAATTAAAAAGGGGGAAGTCAGTCTGTAATTTAAAGGAAATGGAACCCACTACAAAAAAGACAGGGCTCCACACATCCCACTGAGAGTGGCGTATGTGAAACATACTGTATTGTGGGGACAGAAGGCCCCTTGGTATCTTCATCCTACAGCTGCAGAAGAATCCAACTCCCAAATGGTATGAGCCAAAAAAAAAGAAAAAAGGAAAAAAAAAGAGGACTTGAAACTGCTCTCACCCACCCTAGTGTAAATCAGGATTAAGACCAGAGAAGTCAATGGAGTAGAATCAGGATAAGCGAGGTCTGAAAAAGACCCAGGAGACAACCGATGACAGAAGCACTGGGATGTGGTTAGTGAAGGGAACTGTATGTCAGGAGATCAGAGTTTTATTTCTCACTCCACCACTATCCCGGAGTGTAACCCCTTCCCCACTGAAAGGGGGATAATAAACCATAGCTATTTCACAGGGCTGTCCTGAGACCCGCTGGGGTTGATTCTCCACTCCCTCCCACCAGTGTAAATCAGGAGTAGCTTCACTGAAGTCAATGGAATTACTCTAGTGTAAAACTTGTGTGAGTGGCGACTCAGACCTACGGTTTCTGAAAGGCCATGAGATCCTCAGATAAAAGGCCCAATGTGAATGAGAATTAATCACTGGCCTACTGGATGCTGTTTCACCCTCTGTGAGACAATGGTGTTCCTTGGGATGGCACTTTAATGAGATATAGCACATAACTAACACCTCAGAAGGCCCAAGCCTTACATAGAGCAGTAGCTTAGGGGTCTAAGTATTGCATTTATAACACTTGAATGCCCCAGAACCACAAGTTCAAACCCTGTAAAACAGCAAGTCAGTTTTCTTCCTTCTGAGATGGCTAACTTGATTTCCATACTGCTTAGGGCTCAGAAAGAGAGCAATATAGCTATATCTGAGTGTAAGACTGTCTACAGTATATTCCTTTCTGGACCTACAAGAATCAGATTTAGGGACAACAATAAAGATCACTTAAAAATACTGATGTTTAAAATCATATCTAGTGAAGCATAAAAATGAGGTAGCAGGCTCAGTGAATAGACTCTGACCGATCAACTGTTTTGTTTCATGCCCCCACTTTGAATGTATATCTGGGAACCTTTCTCTAAAGCCTTATGCTCCGTTCCATCTGCCATGCAATGGTTCTATTTCCAAGGGAAAAAGTGTTTGCCTTTTTGAGAGGAAGTTATTGAAAGTGCCGCTAATCAGTTGTTACCGTTAGTACAACTGTAGTGATCAGGGGAATCAGACCACTTGTAGGCAGAGCCACGGTTTAGTAAACGCCCACTCAATTTAATCTCTGCTGCCCCTCTCAAACAGATAAACAGTTAATTAATCTGTACTGGAGATTGTGCAGCAGTTTGGAAATCAGATGCGAGAAGTTATGAGCTGAGATTGGGCTGTGCACCATCTGACTGAGATGTGTCAGAGTCATTACACTCAGACAAAGACTGGCTGAGTAAACCAAGGTGACCCATGAAAGCCAACAATAATACAGGTATGCCTATTATGTTGATAAGAGACTGCTCATAAGGGACTGGATGATTTAATGGAGTGGTAATTGGCTTCAGTGCCTTTCACTGCCCGGTCACTCTACCTTCTGATTACAGGTCAATGAGGTGTCATCTGAACCTCCAGAAAAGAGCCCTTTTTGATCCCCTAGATATAAATTTTGTATAATCAATGGAAGATGCACATTCTCACGTTGAATGGCTGAATTTGGCCAGCTGGGCAGACTTCACCCAGTGTAACTCCACCGACCACAGTTTATTCCAGCAATGAACGTCCATTTAAGATGGATTTCACCTACTTTGACCTGAGATGTTCTAATCATCACACCGACATATCTTACACATACTATGATGAACTCCTACCCTATCCCCGCTACACCAGGAGTAAATCTGATCCAGGTGCTTCTTGCTATCCCTATAAAACAACAAGAACACCTCAAGGGCCTGTGGTAGAGCCCTGAGTATATAGAGCCCACAGTGAACTTATATAAGCAGCATATACTATATGGATTAAGTTGAGGAATACTTAGAAATGTTCATTCTGCCTTCAGCAAGACTGATTCAGGCATCAACACTTTTAGCAATTTCTCTAGGATTTTGTGTGAAGTGAAGTGAAGTGCCTATCACGGCAAAGGGACTTTTCAGTCTGAGGCTTTGAAGTCTCTCTAGCCACAAGCCTACAATAGCTTTGAATTTAATGGAGATCACAACGTGTGGCGTGAAATCTTAATAAAAAACCAAAGACTTACCGCATGGCTTCTTCCTAAAAGGAAAGGTCTTGTGCTGTCTATGTCCTATACTCAAAAATCTGGTCAATGTCTAATCCAAATGACTTCAGATCCACTTTCTTTATTATCTCACATTGCAGCAGCAACAAATAAATTGTTTGGGCACACTTAAATGTTGAGCTCATCTTTATCAGCTAGCAACTCTTTAAACAGCATATTTTTACAGGATACAGTAGCTGGTTACTGGGATGTGCTCATGACAAAGAAAGGTTTTTTTAACCAACTTAAAGCTTTTTATGTGATCAATTACTAGACTTTACATTTAAACTGATAATCTTTTGTTTCTTGGACAAGCTGCTTACTTATCTCAGAGAGTAGTTACCCAGCTAACTACATAGAGCCGTTTGCTATTTGGAAGATTTATTTGATCTCAGTGATCAAATCTCATCTCTCGGGTCATCTAAAACAGGACTGGAAAAGGCATTAGGGAATAAACCATATGGAACAATATTGCACCGGCAGAAGAATGGACTAGATCTAACGGGTATTTTCCATCTCTACCTTCTGTGATTCCCTAAAAGTCAGTTTTGGATCACGCTGCTTTTTTCTTAGTCATTAAATTCTTTGTATCTCACACATCCTGTGCACAACCTAATACCATTTCTGGGGACAGAAATTTAGCTGCAAGTCTAGGTGCAGTTTTAAACTTTTGCAAATCTCCTTATGCTGAGGGACATCTTCAGACTTTGGCAACGCTCTCTGAATCTGAGGACAGGCTACGATTCTCCAGTAAGACTGAGTTGGCAGTTTGGAAGTTTAACAATGCTTGTTTCGAAATCACAGCATATTATGAATCACTGGTACTATTAACACTGTAGATCTCAAAGACAAATTGTTTTCAAGTCAGCCTATGCACATTGGTATCTACTGCACTAAGCATTCAACTAGGAGGCGAAGGAAACTAGCTTCTAATTCTACTCTGCCATTGACTTGCTGAGTGACTTGCACCTGTCAAATGGAGATAAAATTGCTTACCTTCCTTTGGTACAACTCTCCCCACTTTGAGACCTGCTGATGAAAAACTGCTGTACACATGTGAAGTATTGCTGTTGTTCAGATTTTGGACATTTGTTACCGAAGCCTAAAGTCCTGTCAATGGTTTGGCTTTGTTTTATTCAATGAGCATATAAAATTCATCATTGTAGACTGATGATAATAATATTTTGCACCTCTATAGTGCGTACAAGCTGAGGATCACAAAGCACTAATATATTTAATTGTAAAACTTTTGCGAGTAGATAAGCTATACCATTACCACTTTACAGATTGGGAAACTCAACAGAGAGAGGTTAAGTGATTTGGCCATGGTCATACAGTAAGTCAGCAGAAGATGGAAAAACTCTTGAATTGCCTGAGCATTAACCTCAAGACAACACTCTACACCTGCCAGACTTTTATGCCCACACAGTGTTGGAGGATGTATTATTTCACATTTCCCTTTAAAGTCACTAGAAAAAATGTCCTAGGCATAGTTCTAATGCAGACTTGGGCAGAGGGGAGAGAAAGCAGAATCCTTATACTAGAGCTACATTCTCAGTGGATCTCATGGAAATCACATACACAGACTGGATACTATTTTCAAATCCCTGCCCCGCCCCAGAATATACTGCTCTACAGCCAAAATGCTTCTGAAATAAATGTAGTCAAACTTTACTAATTCTGGGTCACTGAGAATGAAAATGATGCTTAAAATTGTTGATTGGCTCTAGTTTCCAAGATATGCTATTGGGTCAGTATATACGACCCTTGACATGGGAATGGTGGAGGATAAGTGAGTTATAAAGGGAAGGGATCTCAATTTAAACCAGAAATGACTAAAATACATCTTTGACTAAATCTATAAATAAATCTATGACTGGGTTTGGACAGTACTTGCTTTTTAGGCAAAACAATGAATGATGCAATCTGAAGCTGGCATTGCGTCATACATGATATGAATTGCATCATATTATTCCTAGAAGTCATGGATGATGCAATCATAACGAAGCTTACATCACTCTGCTGAACAAATTGCCCTATATCAGCTCTAGAAATCATACAGTGTCGTGCTCTCTTATTTGTCAGTGTTTGATTTTGCAAAGGGACACATTTCTATTTAGCCAAAGTGAGCAGAGATGCCTCGTACTTGTGTGAACAGTGCAGTTAACTTCTGCTGTGTTTGTGGTGAAGTGACTTTTGCATCACAAAAGCGCAGTATAACCACTATGGTTAAGAAAGCCTATCACCTTTATTTTGGCTGCAAAATTGGAGATCAGGACAAGAGGTGGGCCCCACACATATGCTGCAACACTTGTGCAACAAATCTTCGCCAGTGGTTGAACAGGAAAAGGAAATCTATGCCTTTTGCAGTGCCAATGATTTGGAGAGAGCCAACAGATTATACCAGCAATTGTTACTTCTGCATGGTGCCTCCAGTTGGGAAAGGTGTGTCCAAGAAGAAAAAGTGGACTGCGCATTATCCAAACATTCCATCAGCTATAGGCACAATACCCCACGGAGAAGGACTGCCGGTTCCTGATGCACCAGAATCATTCTCACTTGAGTCAGATGAGGAAGAGGATGAAACTTCTGGTCCTGAACCATCAATGTCACAGGACCCACATTTTCTCCCATCTTCCTCCTCTGAACCACACCTCATAACACAAGCTGAACTGACTGACCTTGTCAGGGATTTGGAACTACCCAAGAGTAAGGCAGAGCTGTTGGGCTCCAGACTACAGCAGTGGAATCTCCTGGCAGGTGATGTTAGGGTTTCCATGTTCCGTGACCGTCAAAAGGATCTTGTCCCATTCTTCTTCATGGAAGGTGATCTTGTAGCCTGCAACAACATCGATGGTGTGATGGCAGCCCTCAACATCGTTCACGATCCAGATGAGTGGAGACTCTTCACTGATTCATCGAAGACGAGTCTTAAAGCTGTTTTGCTGCTCATCAATGTTTTGCCATCAATTCCAGTTGGTCATGCAGTCCATATGAAGGAAATCTATGACAACATGAAACAACTTTTGAGGTGCATAAACTACGACCAACATCAGTGGCAGCTTTGTGGCGATTTGAAGGTTGTTGCTCTCTTGCTTGGTCTGCAGACTGGATACACAAAGTACTGCTGTTTTCTCTGCGAATGGGATAGTCGTGCAAGAGATTCCCACTACATCAAGAAAGACTGGCCACTCCGACAGTCATTGGAGCCTGGGAGGAAAAGTGTTCAGCATCCACCACTTGTGGAATCAAGGAAGATTTTGTTACCACCCTTACAAATCAAGCTGGGTCTGATGAAGAACTTTGTCAAGGCCATTGACAAAACACAAGCAGCTTTCAAGTACCTCCGTGGAAAATTTCCAAGGTTAAGTGAAGCTAAGATAAAGAAAGGTGTCTTTGCTGGTCCTCCGATTCGTGAACTTCTTCGAGATGACGCATTTGACCATGCACTGCGTGGCAAGGAAAAGACGGCATGGAAAGCCTTCCACTTAGTGGCAATACATTTTTTCGGAAACAACAAGGCAGACAACTACAGGTTGTTGGTGGAAAACCTCCTCAAGGCATACAAAAGCCTTGGTTGCAACATGTCACTAAAGATACATTTTTTGCACTCTCATCTAGATTTTTTTCCACCGAACTGCAGAGCAGTGAGCGATGAGCACGGCGAGCGATTTCACCAGGACATTGCAACAATGGAGAAACGCAATCAGGGCAAATGGAGCCCATCAATGCTTGCAGACTATTGCTGGACAGTGACAAGACATGCTCCATTTAATGAATACAAGAGACAAGCCAAGAAGCGCCGAGTAGACACTGAATAGGACTAAACTATGTACATAATAGTTCTTTTGCCTTTTGTTTCATAATACATTTTATTTATATAACCCTTTTGCTGATTTTTAAAGTGTTACATAAACAGGACAGGTGAAATATTATCATGTAAAGCAACCATAAACACATGAAAAGACCTAGGTTTACAATTTATGATTAAAACTCTATTATTTACACAATATACATAGACATAAAATGTAAAAACTTAAATATCTTAGAAACAGTAGCCAATCAGTTGTTTTAATTGTCATATTTGAATTCAGCACATCAAAATACATAATAAATATCACATTTTATCTCTGAAGCAGATGACTTCTAAAAAATTGTAGACCAGTGATATTAAGGGCTAAGACAGTAGTTACTGTGGCTCTTTTTAAAGACAAAAGTAGATTGTTGATTCGTCCTGATGGGCGATTGGTTTCTTTACACTATCCCGACTGGAAATCCATGGATTCAATATTATTGTTTATCGGTGGTACTACAGAAGCACTTGTGAGATCAGGACCCCACTGTCCTAGATGTTGTGCAAACACACAGCAGGAGACAGTCCTTGCCACAGAGAGCTTACTATCTGAATACACAAAACAGATACACGGTCAGAGCGGGCACAAAGATGCACAGAAGCCAAGTGAAGCAGCTTGACCAAGGTCACCGAGAAGGTCAGTGGCAGTGTCAAT
Source organism: Dermatemys mawii (assembly GCA_007922305.1). Lineage (NCBI taxonomy): Eukaryota > Metazoa > Chordata > Testudines > Dermatemydidae > Dermatemys > Dermatemys mawii. Next base: position 9,442,839 of record ML677358.1, on the reverse strand, counting down.
CTCCTGATTCCCAGATCAGAGTCCCAGTGGATCACTCTTCATCTCCATGCAAGCAAGTCCAATTCTCCCACTGTCTGCTTCATCAAGGATTGGAAGTGTGACTGAGGCAGCAGGCTCACTCCTTAAGGATGGGGGGGGATATTTCATCATTGCTACAGAAACTCCTACAATGATGAAGGTTTGGGTTGTGATCTCTAAAAGGGCTCCACTCCAGGCCTCTTTGGCAATATAAACATAAGATACTATAGTAATATCTACACTACGTATTATTACAACAAGCAGCTCCTTTTCCTAATCTTTGGCATTTAAATTCAACATCTATCTTATTGCATTTCTATTGGTAAAACAATCTGTCTAATCTAAACTAGTAAAATTTGTAAGATGCAAGATTAAAGCTAACAAGCAACTACTGGTTACGCAAAAAAAACCCAGGCTAGCACCTCAGTCCCCTTTCCTCCCCAAGCTGTTAAACCAGAGTTCTCATCTCTGTCTTGCAAGTTAACAATTAATGTGGCAGCTTCACAACTGAAAATCCTTTAAGACACTGTATCTGTAAACTGATGCTTTACAGAAATAATAAAGCGAGTCAGATTTAACTCAACCAAACTGATTCATGGAGTGGCCAAATCTCTGGCCACTGACCTTCTATGAGCCCTTGAAACATTTACAAGAAGGACTCGGAAGTGGAAGTACAACTATTTCATTGGCTCCAAGCAGTACTCTGCACAGCAACCAAGCTCAAAAGAAGGTGTAAAAAGCGACAACACTAACAATCCATCAGAATCAGAAAGGATGCTCAGTGTGATTTCTCAGAAACAGAAGCGTCATCTGGGGAGTGATAGGAAGTATGGTTCCTTTGAAGACAGACAGCAACGTTTCAAACTTGTGCTGATTGGTATGATTCCTTTGGCTGTGTTGTTCACTAAGTGCAAAGACCTGGCCAAAATCACTGACATTTCAAAACCTGTGGCATAAACAGGGTGTGATACCTATAGGGCTGAAGCTGTTAACATGGGCTAGGCTGTCTGTGATTCACTAACGAGGCTGCGGGAGAGGCAATGAATGTTTCACATAGTTAACCAGGCTCCAGAAACACCTCTAGAATTCTCTTATGTGCATGGTGATAACGATAGCAAAACCTGGCTAATAAACATTAGTCAGTGAAAGGAGCAGAGATTCACTGAAAACAAGAATGCAGAAGGTCAGCAAATATATAGGGCCAAATTCTGTGCTAATTTACACTCTGTGTGATTCCACTGCAGTGAAGAGGTTCTCATGGGCTATCGATCAATGCAGAATTTAGTTCATGAATTGTACGTTTGAACATGTCTTTCCTAATAAGCAATGTGTGATTCTGTTTATTAAGGTGTTTTATATCACATCTAGTCCCTCCCTCGTAGATCACTGTCTCTGGGAGTAGCACTTTATGTCAGTAAATTCCAACCACTGTTGCGAAGAGCTGAATACTTATACTTACATTACTAGTAGTCTGCTATTCTTGGCTTAGGGGTTGTAATCACAACACAGTAACCCCTTACCCAGCCAGGGTTGGACAGTTCCTCCAGAGTGACTCCACCAGTCCTGACGACTGTACCTCCCCATTTCAATGTGAACACGTTTGCCCAGCCGAACATCATAAACACTAATGGGCTAACTCCCAATCCCACTTACTTCTGTTTAACTGAAATGGATTGAAATGTGCAGTGATATACAACTACAGTAATGCTAGCAATACCATGCCTGCCATGTGTAGACAACTGGAAAATGAGAGGCACCCCATAACCGGTATTCCTCAGCTACGTATATTTTGACCGAAATAAGGCCGTTTCTTCCTCTGGCTCCATCTGTCAGTTTGGCAGGAAGACAGCTGAGCAGAGCCTTTGTGATTTTGGAGAGAGTCAAGGGAAGAGGAGTAGATGTCAGTGTGGTACCCCTCCTTTTCCTCTCCTGGCCACAGAGCACTTCCTGCAGTACAGTGCTTTGGGGAGTGGGAATGGAGATGAAGCTGGAGATGGGCATGGAGTTAAAGCACAGCAGCGAGCATCAGGAGTCAGGATTCCATTATCTGTTCTGTAAATCAGCCTCCTTGCTCTACTGCAGTAGTCCTCAAACTTTTTTGTACGGGCAATTGCAGGGGCTGACAGCTCACAACCCGCATGTAACCAACTCGTGACCCTCTGAGGCTAATAAACCACAACCCCCAATTTGAGGACCCCTGCTCTAGTGGGTGAAAGCAGCACTGAAGGCCTCCACCTTTTTTTGTTTTCATAATTAATAAGGCATCATACCAACTCTGTGTACTCCTCGGCAAGCAGAGAAATAACAGCAACACCTACCCATCTCCCTGAACTCCATGTTCACAAGCTCCAGCCAGTAAGCGTCAATCTCATCCAGATCGTAGCGGCTCATTCCCTGTGAGCACGTCCTGTGGACCTCCGAAATCTCAGAGACAGATAGGCTGCTTGGGGAAACCTGTGGTGGAGACTGCTCTAGCAGGGGTGTAATCCTAGGAGAAGAAAAGGAGAGCGTAAGAAGGAGCTGCAGTAGGTAAAGAATTTATCATTAGAAATCTGACCACAAACTATTTAGCACTAACGCCCCGATCCTGCCAACATTTACGCATGTCCCATCACGAGCAGTCCCATCGAAGTCAACGGAGCTACTCACATGCTTACAGTTAAGCATGTGCACAAGTGTTGGCAGGATCAGGGCTCTTATGCATATGCCTAAATTTTCAAAACTGACTTGTGATTTTGGGTATTTCAGATTTGGAGGCCTGCCTTGAGCCCTGCAGAAGACACGATGTTCGAACAGTTCTGAGCAACCACTCTGAAAATCCCGTGTCTCAAGCTGGGCCCTCAAAATTGAGGTCCCCCCAAAATCACAAGTCGCTTATGAAATCTCCATGATTTTTCTGACACTAACAAAATACATTTAAAAAGACGAAGATCCAGCCTATGCACAAATGTTGTGCCACTTGAACTACATCCATCGAGTTAGCGTGAACCCCACCTAGCATGGCCACAGTTATACTGGTATAAAAGTCCATATACTGGTATAGCGTATTCCTGCATGAGAAGGAGAGTACGTGCATTGGCATAAGCACTTTTATTATTGTTATAACTGCAGCCACATGAGGGGTTCCATCGGTAGAACTATTTTGATAAAAAGGTAAAAAAATCACCTAACTGTCAAAGTTATACCATGACATAGTCTGTGCAGACCAGGCCTAACTTACAGGAGGAAAAACGCTCATGTGCTGACACTAGATGTAGTCTTTGTAAACACCAGGGTCCCTATTCATGTAGCAACAACTTCACAAACGAAAAGGACAGTGAATGTTCAGCACAGAGGTGAAAACCACGTGTGTTTCACCCCTGACCTGACCTCGCGGCAAATCTCAACGTTCAAGTGACCCCACTGAAGACACTCTCGGGACAGAAGGTGCCTTTGCAGTGAAAGCTTGTACTGTGTGGGCACCATGGGAACTGCAATCTCTTTTTCTACCCTTTAATGGACTTCTGTTCAATGGTGTAGGCAGTGGTTTATCACTGCATTAGGAGCTTCAGTTGCACTCCACTAAAAGGAATATGTGGCACGGTGGGAGATCCTGAGAGATGTTGGTTATTTGGACAGGATGCTAAACCTTCTTGGTTATCTATCAACTCACAGAGATTGTTGCTATTGCAGGTATTGTTTTTAACTGATGTATTCACATAAGCAGTGGTTAATGCAGAAGGATGTGTGCCCTGCATCCTTTTAGGTGTGTCGCAGGAGCTGTAACAGCACGAAAAGGACATAGATTAACTTCCCCTCCATATACCTTGGCATTGCCTCTAACTGAGAAGCAGATGGTAGACAAGACAGCCCAAAGAGAGGTAAAGAAATCACCAGTGAGCTATTACACACCACTTCCTTAAAATAAAAAGGAATAAAGGACCTCCAGGATAACAACTCAGCTGCTTAAAGCGGTGGGTCAAGGAAGGTGTTTAAAGAGTCAGATGCTGCTGCTGTAAAAAAATACTCTGCGCTGTTTGCAGTCCAGGTGGCGTGACTGCCATCAGATGAGAAAGAGAAGGATTTGCCAGAGTAAACAGGACACTGAACCAAAACAAACCATTTGCGCTTATTAGGGCAGGGGGCTGTTTTTAATGTCTTCCAAAAGAAAAATCATGTGAAAACAGAAAAATATCCACATTTGACTTTGCTAAGTGTTTGGTTTTCAGGTCCTAGAGAGGCTACGCTTTTCAAAATGTACAGTAAAACACTATCCACAAGCGTGGTGCTTTGCCTAGTAGTTAGAGCAAGGCATTAGGATTCAGGAGATCTGGGCTGTATTTCTGGTTCTGCTGCTAACTTGCTGCACGAGCTTGGGCATGTTTCTTACCCACTCTGTCTTTTGTTTCCCAATCAGTAAATAGGGATAACAATGCTTCCTTGTGTCACAAGGAGTGAGGGCATCTGAAATTGATCTATGAACGGAAGGATGGTCTGGTGGTTAAGGCACCGAGTTGGAACTCTTGCAGCAGGGTGCAGATCACAGACTCCTTGAGCAAGTCAATTAGGGCTTGTCTAGACAAACATTTAGTTTGCAGCAAGGTGGGGTGTGAATCTAACCTGCACTAGCCTGCCATCAGCTAAGTGTGCATACAGACCCTGCTGATGGTCATTAACAATTTGTTAATGCACTTTGATATAATCCTCTTTGAAACTGTTAGTGTGCATTAGCCGGGTCCATAGAGACAGTTAGTGCACAGCAGGCTAGTGTCGGGTAGAGTTACTCTCCAGCTTGCCATAAACTCATTGTTTGTGTAGACAAACCCTTATTCTTTCTGTTTCCCATTTGTAAAATAGGAATAATAATCCTTCCCTTCTCTCACCCTTTGTCTCATCTATTTATACCTTAAAATGTTTGGGGTAGGAGTTCTCTCTTACAATGTGTATATGGAGCACATAATACAATGGGGACCCAGTCTTGGTTGTGTCCCCTAGGCTCCAGCTTAATGCAAGATCAGGGCCACTGATCTTCTCCAGCAGATGGTTATCCACAGCAGAAGTGGAAAGCTTTACTGCATAACATATCTGAACATGAATCCCACAGATTAGCAATAGAGCCCAATGCACACTTCCGGCTGAGACAGCGTGAATATTTGTAAATGAGTTTTAAAACTTGCATAAAGATTGAAATACCTCGAAGCAGAGCCCTACAGTCAGGGGTTTATTTGTTTAGGTCCAGGGCTGCACACTGAAAGAATGACAATAAACTGAGCTTATAGTAAAAGCACAGGTGAAATCATGTGTCTGCTGTTTGGGAAATTCCCCTTTAACTTTGGGAAACATATAATGGGTCAAATGTATCACAGATGTAACCCCACTGAAGTCAATGAGCTTCACTGAAGTCCAATGAAGTTACACAAGGAATGAACTTGGCCCACACTGTATACTGGCACCAGAAGCAGCTCTGAATTTGTTTGTGCTTGCCGGGCTCCTCAACCCTAGGGACTGAATTTGAGCTTGGGGGATACACATGAGGAGTTTGGAATTTAGTGAGGAGTTTTCCAAACTCCCTCTAGGTTGCTGGAACCACTGAAAATGCACAAAGATCCCATGTTTGAGTCAGAAACTAGGCAGAGAGGTTTAGGCCCAGTTCAGTAACATCATTAAGTAAATCCCTTCTGTGTATTTGGCTTTGTGGCCACCACGCTTTCTGAGAGTGAGACCAGATTCGAGCCACAGCATGAGAACCAACTATGCAGCGTACTCACCTGGATGCTTAGAACACTGCTGCTTAAGATTCACAGCAACTATTCAAAATGCTACGGTCATCTGGAAGCTTTCCTTTCCAAGAAAGTCTGCCATTTGAGGACTGGGGTCCTGCCTTCTTGTGCCTGCAATGCTTTCAGGAGTCCAGCTCTGTGAATGCCTCACTGCTCCCTAAATCCTGGCCTTAGGATGTAGAAAACTGCGAAACAGGCATCTTATCAAACAACAACAGTTTGCAGCTCTGTAGAGCCTTTCACCTAGAGAGCCCCAAGTGTTTTACAACCATGGATGAACAGAGCCTCACAATATCCCAGTTTACAGACCACAGAACAGACTGATCAGTCCAAACTTGTCCACACGATGAGACAGCGGAAGACCTGTGAATAGAATCCAGGAGTCCTGATTCCCAAAGCCAGCTTTAACCTCTAGACCACACTACTTTAAACTTAGTCTACCTTTCCTCTCCCTTTTCAGTGATGCCCCCGATCACCTAGTTCTGCACAGGAAAACTGCCCACCCTGTGATGCCATTACTCACCCGACACATCCCTGCACACAGCTATGTCCAGGAAGGATGTAACAGCCATTCCAGACATTCCTATTCTCCCAGAAATTACTCTCCCTCACTTTAGTCTGAGCAGAACATATCGTAGACTCATACAGAGCCCCAAACTTGCAACGTTTTTATTTGATCATGAAATGATTTGAATCAGCACAAATGTGCAGGGGACGAGACTCAGTTTAGAGCTCTCCTTATTCCTCTGGCCCAGCTTGGGCAGGTCTGCGTCACACTGGAATCTACCAGGCACGCTACCAAGTCTGATGCTGCCTCTGGCACAAGAAAAACCACACAGTGCACTGAGTTGTGTTATGCTCTCTACAACAAAGCTTCTCCTTAATGCTAAAAGGGGGGTGGCCTCTTCAGCCTTTATTTTTACTGCTCCCTTAAGGTAATCCCTTAGCCCTAAAAAAACTACGGCATCAGCCCTATGCAATATGACAATGATACAAGAGAGAGCAGCTGTCAGTTCTTCGGGCACTGTCAATCACTGAATGCATTTTCCCCACACAGCATAAGAGAGTTTGCTGGCTTACCTCCCTCTGCCACCCTGTCCTACAGCCTTAAGAGCCGCCCATACAACAGGCACCTACTACTTCCTGCACCTCAGAAGCTTCCCCACCAGTCTCAATAGATGTAATTACGGCACTGCTGAATTTGTTTTACAAAGCAGCTCAGTGGTCTGAACACAAGCCCAGGAGCCAGGAACTCCTGAGTTCCAAGCCTGGCTCTCCTACTTGCTGTCTCTGTGGCCTCAGCCACTTCCCCTTTTGCTAAATTGGCTTCATAATATTACTAACTTCAGGAGTAATAAACATGCCATTGCACTTTTTAATGGCATATCTTATTCTCTTTTAAGATAGATGACTTATCAATAAGAATTCATCTGTTCTCACACACTCCATTCTTGCCTCTTTTATCCTGCATTCAGCAGAATCCCAGATTTCAAGAGAGCCATCAGGAATGACCAATACGGGGCCTAGATCTCTATGGGAACAACCTATCTTTTGAGGAATTAAATACTTTCCTCTCACACTATGAAGGATTAAGCCATTTTTCTCTTCAGTTGGTGCTTTTATTTCTTCCTGTCTTGCGAGCATTACTACACAACTGTTGGCAGCAACCTCCCACATGTTTTGATTCTGAAGTCAAACAAATAACCCTACCTCTGGCTAAATCTGTCTGCATCAATCTCCTCACATTGGTCCTTGTGATATCAGAGGATTTTTTCCCCCTCAGAGCTCACTGAAGGGATCACTGAGAATAATCACATGGGCAAAATGCCACTTCAGGAAGGAAATAGCCAGCCTGAATTTTTATATATACTGCTCTGTACAGAGCTGGGAAACCTAATGTGAAAAAGCACAACTGAAAAGTAGGCTACTCCAGCCTCCGCTGAGATGTGGTAAGCCAAGCTATGACAGCTATTACAGTCATTTACTTTGAGGGCTATCAGATGGGGACCAGAAGCCAATGAAACTCTTGTTATTCTTAGACTGCGAAGCTAGAAGTAGAAGAATGTGGTTGTTAAGGATAGTGATGCTTTTTCAAGGAGCTCAAGAATCTTGCCTCTCTCTCAGCGAGGTACTGTTTCCATAATAATGAGGATATGCTGATCTTCCCTAGCCAGAAAGGAGAGACTCTGTGCCTAGGTAGGTTGACAGCTGACACAGATGGATAGGCAAATATAGGTTTTAAGCCTGATCAGGCTCACTGCACATTCCCAATCACACACACCCTACCCCACCAACCACAGTACCACTAAGAGGCCAGGGAAGTGGATGGGGGTGGGGAGAGGTGATGAAGCCATGCCTATCTTATTTTGTATAGAGGATCCTCTGCAAAAACAAGGCCATCCCTTAGTTTTGTGCAATGATCATTTGTGATCACATGCTTCCCCTCCCACCCCACAGTGCTCAGTATGGAGCGTATGCAGTTCAACAACTGCCCTGGCAAGTCGCATAAGTGCACCCCAGGGATCCAACACTCTCGAGCAGAAGGCACTGAACTGACAAGCCTTTTTTGGAGGTTTGCCATGCAGCAATATTTGATCAACTGTAATTGTGAGTGAGCAATCTGAGTTCAAACTGGATGATAGGGGATGATAGATTAAAATCCCCAATGAGGAAATACTGACAGCCAGATACCAATCTCTTTTACACTGAGTGACCCCTTTCACCATGCAATACAGCAGATCAGGATCTGCCTGCAAGTCCTCGCTGTGCAGATGGAAGCTGTTCGTCCCTTGGGGAGAATTAAAGGATGGAGCTTTTTCTCACCCTCTGAAGGAATGTGAGCTTAATGCTTTGTTTTAGGTGAGATGAGTTTGGAAACATCAGCTCAGCCACCAGACGCTGAGCTCCCACTTCCCAAACACAGTGTCCCAGAATTGCCCATCACAAGAGGAAGCCTCTTCTCAAGTCTATTATCTCCCAGGCCTCAGAGACATCAAGGTGACTCTACCCTGCCAGTGGAGGAAGGCTAGGGGTTCAGGGCTTCCACTCTCTAGACACACTGAGTAGTACCCCACTCCACATGCAGTTCCATTGAACGACACAAGCCCTACAGAGGAATGTACAACACTACAGTTACATATTCCTGAGATACCTCAAGGTGAACTCTTTCATAATATGCTGGGCTACCATGCAGGAACTCACTGGAATTCCTCCTTGCCCGCCCTCCCACACAAATAGAGATTGGCTTGGGGAGGCACTGCGATTGAGGGCCAAGTCTAATTCACGGCAAAATTCATGGAAAGGCTCCTACAGATTTTGATGGGCCGTGGACTGGGTTCTTGAGCATCTGACTAGAAACATTAATGGTAAGAAGATAGGCTACATCTTGCACTGATTTAAATCAGCATAGGCTGATTTCCTTCAGCAATGCATCCTGCCCTGCATCTTAATACACCTCAGCTACTGCAGTGGAGTTATTCCGGTGTTCCTGGAGTCGCTAAGATCAAAATCTGAGCCTGAGACTCTTTGAAACTATAGAATCACATTCTTAAAGAGTCATTTCACTTCTTCATCCTTCCCAGATAGATAAACTGTGCCCAGCTCTCCCCTAAATACAGCAGAATTCTTTTGACTTCAGTGAAGTTAACTCTTGCTGAAGTTATATCAGTGTAAATGAGAAGAGAATCAGGCCTGTTGAGTATTATAGTGTTTACTGTGTGCCAGATTCTGACTGTGGTTGTAACACCACTAAGATCAGAGAGAGTTACTTCTAATTTACAGCAGTGCAAAAACTATCAGATTTTGCTCCTGGATAAGACATTAAACCGAGGTCCTGTCTGCTCTTTGTAGACATTCAAGCTCCCAGAATACCATTTTTAAGAGCAGGGATGTCCTGACCAAATGCGATTACACTGCCGTGTAATGTGCTGTGAGCAAGCTGTATACTGCCCTGATGGCACAGGAATCCTTGTAGATGATACGGCAGAAGGTGGCTGCCCTCCTGTAAGTATATAGTGAGTGGGACACTTTGAGATGCTTTACAATGAAAGGAGTCACATCTCACACGTCTGGACTGGTGCTGGACACTGTGTAATAAGAACCAGGATGAAGAGAAGAGAAGTGAAGCTGCCACATCTGCCATTAACTTCCTGGATGGGAAATGAACAGGCACTTGCTGTCAATTCTCCTGCATTCTTCAGCAACTTTATAGCATCACGTGTCACACTTGCCATGTGCATGACAACAGTGTCACACATAATGACATGCAATCACAGGAAGAGCTAGAACTGAAAAGCAAAGCGCGGTGCCAGCTCTGACAGCTCTCTGCAAACTCAGGAGCTGAAGCTTGCAGCAATATTTGCATAGATCACATTTCCTCCTTGAAATATCACATCATGACACAAATGTCAATATACAAACATGCTGCAAGGAAACAAACAAGCACACAGCAACAACAAACTTTATTGTATTACTGCTTTAAAAGAAAACAACGTCTGTGGCTGGGATATTTCTGATCATGCCAAACCTGAGGGCCTGATTCTCTTCTCACTCACACCGCGGTGAACTGGGAATAGCTCCACAGAAGTCAGGGAGTTACATCAGTGTAACTAAGAGGACAATCAAATCTGCTATCTGTCCTTACAACTGATTTTAAAATGGGGCTGCCAAAGAATTCATCGCAAGAGATGCACACTTCTTAGACACGTTCCCTGCTCTACTCATAAAGGGGGGCAGAGCTGCAGGGGTGGGGTTGATGGAACAAGGGACCAGCATATCCATCTTCACTCTGTATGCCAGTTCACTGACAGTGAGGCATTAATATGGGCAGAACGGGGCTCTCCCCTGAGATGGGGTGAGTGGAGGAAGGGGGCAGTGAAACAGGAAATGACTAACTGCTTTATATTAAAGATGGGCTGGAGCTGAGACAAATTCTGAGTTTTAGAGCCAAATTCTGTACTGACTACACTCAGCATAACACTACTGAAGCCCATAACTGGCTTCCATCTATCTTAGGTAATATGCCCTCAGTTACCATAGTATGTGAGCACCTCACAGCCTTTAATGTATTTACCCTCACTGCACCCCTGTGCAGCAGTGCTATTATTCCCATTATGCAGATGGGGAACTGAGTCACAGAGAGACAAAGTGATTTGCCCAAGTCATACAGAAAGTCTGTGGCAGAGCAAGGAACTGAACCTAGGTCTCTTAAGTCCCAGGCTAGTGTTCTAACCACTGCCTGTTCAGTAGCCACACTGGTCACTGCCATCAGAACACCACACTTCAGCTGCAGGAGTAAGAGGTGAGACTATGTGGCTCAGCAAACAGAGCAACAGCATGGGAATCAGGACACCTGGGTTCTTTGTCTTGTCACCTGACTTACTGCATCACCTTGTGCAAGCCACCTAATCTCTCTGTGCCTTGGTTTCCCCATCTGTGAACTGAAAACACAGACCTGTAAGCCCTTATGTAAAGCACTGTGAGAGCTAAGGATGAGGAGTGGTATACAACTGCGAAGTATTATTCTGTACTATAGGAGCACAATGGAAGCCAAGTTCCAAGAAAGATCCAAAGGGTGACTTCAGCGAGCAATGCACTAGGAAATACAACCACTGTCAGTCAGCCAGTGAAATACGCTACTGTAATAACCTAGGGATAGCCCCCTCCAGATTTCTGGCCAGGATTTTGAAAACTAAACAGACTAGCCCTCAGAGATTCCCTCCCAGGTTTTACACTGAGCCCAGTGCAATCTAAGATAGGGCTTGGGTCTTTAGCACATTCTGTATGAGTATTCATACAATACAGGCTTAAGTAATAAAGCCCAGACTTATGAAAATCACTAGCAAGTCTCAGGGCTTTGAGTTAAGGAAAAAACAGTCACCTGGAACATAGGAGTCACCAATGCATCTTGCTCGGGACCAGCCAGAACTGACATTGACTTTATCCATTAACGTAGCTTTCTGGTTAGCAATGCAAAGCAGCAGGTCTATGGTAAGTCACCAGGAAAACTCAGCACAGTGGCTCTTAAAGGAAAGCCTAGTGCTCCTTTGGAAAAAATATCCAGTTGCAATGAATATTTGTTTCACTGGTGCAAAGAGATGATTGAACAGATACAAGGAACTATACTGCACAATCAGGCTGTAAGCCTTTATTAATCCTAGTTATGTAACCTGCTTACTGAACAGCCAGCTGCAACAGGTGATACTTTGAAACATGTCCAGCTGGTGATGTGCAAAATGTCATTCTTTGAACCTCAGCAGAAAGAAGAGTTTATTTTTAGCCTGTCATAAAAGTGCAAAGATTAATGTTCTGCGTGACTATCAAAGGGACATAGGCAATTTACTGTATTGACAGCCGTTACAACATACTAAGTCTGATAGAGATGTAAGTGCAGACTAGGGGAATCCTTTATGCATTATCAGTAAACATGGTACTGCCCTGTTAATGGAGCACTGATATGCATAGGTGCTGAATATCATTATCCCTTTGCAGAAAAGAATTTAAAATACAACATTGCTGAACCCAGTGTTGAGATACTGGAAAGAAGTAATCCTTCACCTAGTCTTCCAATCATCTGGCGAACACTGGTAATTGCTGTGTTAGCTATATACCAAGAACCTGAAAATGCAAAATTGTATTTAACTCATGGCTTTGAGATCCCCAGAATACCAAAGGTGTGGATTGGAGTCTATGGTTGCTAATGTCCTTATCAATGGTAGAGTCCTAAATTAAGGTTTCTCCAACATTTCTTCATAAACATTACAGTTAATTTTCTTAATTTCAAAATGAACTGGATTTTATGGCACAGCCACTGTTTGCTCCTTACATGCTGATTATTAAAAGCATATTTATTAATATGGAAAGATGTAACCGATACAGTACATGATGCATTGTTATTGATCCTCAATAAATATGTTTAAAACAAGCCACTGATGTTATGGAAAATGTCTTACTATGTCTAACTCAAATGCATATTGGGAAAAATAACAAAAGTATTACTGTATTTGTTTATTACAGTATGATATTGTTTCTATGGTCCTGTTCAACTGCAGTTTACTCACTATTACTAAGAGTACTGTAAGGAATTTATATTAATACAAAATGTCTCTCGCAAACAGAACTACTAAACTTTATGTGATTTTGGAATTTCTCCTTATTAGGCAGGACTCCAGCACCCTAATAAAAGTGATTCTTTGTACCTACTACAGACAGCACTTATATTCTTAGGATCCCACAAGGCTTTAATAATGTTTATTAAATAAGCTTCACAAAACCCCTTTGAAATAGGTAAGAAATATCCTACCCATTTTATAGATGGGAAAACTGAGGCCCTGAGAAGTCAAATAACTGAACCAAGGTCATGCAAGTGGCAAAATCAGGCATAAGAATTGCTAATGCCCAAAGCCTTGCTCTATATATGCAAAGTATTCCACTTAGGAAGGAACAATCAACTGCACACATACAAAATGGGAAATGATTGCCTAGGAAGAAGTACTGTGGAAAGGGATCTGGAAGTTATAGTGGATCACAAGCTAAATACCAGTCAACAGTGTAGAATTGTTGCAAAAAAAGCAACTATCATTTTGGGATGTAGTGGCAGGAGTGTTGCAAGTAAGACACAAGGAGTAATTCTTCCACTGTACTCCGCGCTGATATGGCCTCATCGGGAGTTCTGGGCGCCACACTTCAGGAAAGATGTGGACAAATTGGAGAAAGTCCAGAGAAGAGCAACACAAATGATTAAAGTCTAGAAAACATGACCTATGAGAGAGGATTTAAAAAACTGGGTTTGTTTAGTTTGGAAAAGAGAAGACTGAGAGGGGACATGATAACAGTTTTCAAGTATGTAAAAGGTTGTTACAAGGAGGAGGAAGAAAATTTGTTTTTCTTAACCTCTGAGAATAGGACAAGAAGCAATGGGCTTAAATTGCAGCAAGGGAGATTTAGCATGGACGTTAGGAAAAACTTCCCGTCAGGGTGGTTAAGCTCCGAAATAAATTGTTTAGGGAGTTTGTGGAATCTCAGTCATTGGAGATTTTTAAGAACAAACACCTGTTAGGGATGGTCTAGGTAATACTTAGTCCTGTCACAGGTGCAGGGGACTGAACTAAATTATCAGTTCAGGTCCCTTCCAGTTCTACCCGTCTATGATTCTAAAACTGACATTCTGCACAGTAAGGTCGGATTTTCAGAAGTGTTCAGGACCCACCAGCTCCCACTGAGGACAATAAGAGCTGTTGGATGTTGAGCTTTTTTAAAACCTGGCTGTCAATCAAAACCTGTAGTAAATCAATTCTGAGGCTGGCATACTTATGCAAAAGGAAAGACTATTTCATTCCCACAGAAGTCTCCTGAAGGGTGCAGAATTCAGCAGTGCCCAGGTAATTGGTGTGAAGCTGTTCCTATTAGTCTCATGAAGACAAACTCTGCTACCAGGGTCTTACAGCGAGATTAAACGGATCCAGTAACTGGTAGCTGAGCTCACCCTGGATGCAACAGCTACTTTCGCAGTGTAGTTAGTTCCTGCTCTATGATATGTACAGAGACAGGGTAAAAACTGGGGGCCTGAATCTAATTTCCCTTATGCTGGTTTTAACTCTTCTGACTTCCGTGGCATTACATCTGATTTGCACTGGTATAAGATCAGAATCCACCCCTGAGCCTAGATCTTCGGAAGTACAGCACTGCATCTGTGCTTCTCAGCCTTGGGAAGCAAAAAAGCCCTTACTCTGGATTATCAGTGTGGGAATGCATTCAGTGCTGCCACTGGAATTATAATCTATATTGCTTGATATGAGATGATGCACAAAAGGATGCTGCACATTTTCCAATCAGTTGTAATAACAGCATTTCTGTGAGACTTTAGTGGAAAGCTACCCCTCCAGTCTGGTACCAAACAAGAACAGCTACAGTTATAGATGGCTGAATGCTCGGTTCACTTTTACTGAAGGTAAGTTTTAGATTCTCTGAGACAGCAATGCACTAGCCAGATTCTCCACTGCCCAGGATCTTCTGCAGTGATTTACACCTGTGCAGAATGATTAAAAAATGCTGCTAACTCAGTGCTCTGTCCTAACGTAAATGGGGGCACAAGGTGGTAAATCAAACTCTTTCCCCTGTTATGCTGCATTTTGGGAAGGAAATGCTGCATTGTTTCCCAATGCAACCATCCTTACCATTTGTCTATGTCCTGCACCAACAGCTAATCATACAATGACAATGATGCAGCTGACAGAACTGGATGCTGAAATGCCCTGTGTCTTGAGGCCAAGTGACAAACCATGTGCCCACTGTGTCATAGCAATCACTACACACTGATCACTGATCACACTCACTAGCAGCAACAGGCAATTATGTCTGCATATGGACTTAGTCCTAGGCGTCTCCTAAATGGAGGCTGTCAAATATGTTGAATTAAGTCATGGATTTTCAAGATAATGTTTGCTGGGTGAAATGAGCTGAGGCCTCAAAACTCATTTCACTCAGGCCTTGTCTGCACTGGGAGAGCTGGCTTTAATAAACCCAGTTTAAACAGAGTGCCCGTTCACACAGTTTATATGCAGCTTGCCTGGCTCATCTGTATTCAGAATGACCCTTTGAAAACCAGGTACAGAAGTTTGATCTTAATCAGGTCCTTCACTAATCTAGACCACTTGTTCAAACATGGCTCGGTAATGGCCAGGGGAACTGTAGTTCAAATCTGTGTCTGCTAATATAATTGTATCTGCTGTTTATGTAGGGGCTTAGTGCACACAGACAAGGTAGCTGGGACAGATTATCAAACTTGGGGCTGTAGAGGAACAAAGAGAGTGTGTTGGAAGAATGTTCCAAGGGAGGCTGAACAGCAGGGTCCCAAGCCATGTCACAGGCCGGATTCACTTGCACTGGTGTAAAATAGTATTCCTAAAAGTCAGCACATCCCCCTCTGCCATATGTAAACACACACACACACGCACGCACGGGATCAGGTACTTCGGAGACACTGGGGCTAGGTGGTGCAATGAAAGCAAGAAAGTCTACAACTGAATATTAATGGGACCCTTTAGAAAAACCTGCACCCTTGATTTATAACAATATGAAAAAAAATGGCTATTCAGGCCCTGCTTCCACTATAAACTAAAGGGAAATTGGTAACCTGAAAGCTATAAATCTAAAGAAAAAGGCAAACGTGCCCATAAAATTAGAAAATGAAGAGTTAATTTAAGTTGCCAAAGTTTGCCTAGCAAAGTGATGGAACATCCTCCTTAACTGGATCACAGAGCAAATTCTCCAGCCACAGGCAGGAGGGGCAATGCCTTAGTGTATAAAAATAAACATTTAATTAAAAAAAAAACAAAACCCCTCACTCAGAGTGCTTAAATTCCTGAAAACAGCCAGCAAAGCTTTCCTTTTAAGTCCTGCCTGGACCTTCACACACAACATTTCTTTGTGCTCCGCAAACTATCTTCCTTTTGAAAAATCCCTCCTCATGCGCTGTCCCTGCTGCGGTTCTGATGCTTATTTCTTGAATGAGGGAAGGAACAGAATGCAAGGGGAAAAAAGCTTTCCTAAAAATATGTGTGGACTTTTACCAAGCAGCCATTTTGTCTTATACTTCTCTGATTCAGATGCCCAAGCTGCCTGCACATAAATGCCAGACACGTTGCCATGGTTATCTCTATTGTGTTAATGTGTCCATTTGGGGACCAATCCCAAAGCTAATCAACTTCCTTTGCCTATGGCCCTAATTGTACTTTGCAGTGCAATTAATCAGGCAAACGCAAATTATTACACTGCTGCCACTTGGCTTCATTCACATTTCCACTAACTTACTTATAAACCTGGAAGATCTACATAGGCAGGCAGAGATTTTGCTGGCATCGGGCCATAACCTTGTTTCACTTGGGAAGTGATTTTATGCTGCTCAAACACACTGCAGTGGAAATGCATCTCTGTTTTCTAGAAAGAGGAAAAATCACAGAGGTAATTCTTATTAGCCTGGAGTATTTTGTACTGCTCCAAAGTCAGCTCCTGCCAAGTCTGGTTTTACAAATCCATTAGCAAATTAAGCAATCCTGAGTTACAGCAGGCGTGTGAATGTGGGAAGGAGAGAAGTAGTATGAAAGACCCCCTCAAGGTATTTAAAAATAGCCCTTTGTTATATCTCCACAATTATCATTGGAAAGAGACATTCTGCTTCACACACCTTAGGCTTTACTTTCAGATACCAGAAAAGAGTTAAATACACAGTGCAATCCTGAATGGTACTTGAGGTTCAAAAAATGTGAATGAGGATGTCTGCTGCAAGTGTGACCAATGTCATGATTTTATTGTGAGCTCCACAACATTTGGTGTTTTTCCTTCAAGCCCCAGCTCCTGGAATCCAGTGACTAAGTAAGAATCTCAGCTTTAGTTTTAAAAGCCAAAAACAACCTTGCTAGGTCTCATGGCTGCAGAGAAGATATTGAAAATGCACACCCTAATGACTCAAAAATCAGAAGGAAATGCAAAAGAACCTCAGAAGTAATTCTTGGGATCTGACTCATGATTCTTGAATGCTTGGGGTTGGCACTACCATCATTATGTCAATAGTGCCCCAGAAGAGGGATATATATGGTCTGTTAATGCACTACCATTTGGGAGGAGGTGTTTTGAGGAGGGAGGACTGATTTAGGGGTAGATGATACCTAGGGAGCTAGCTTTCCAGAGGCTGGCAAAATATCCATTCATCTTCCCAAGGAGCATGGGCCAGTGGACAGAGGCAAGAGGGCTGCTATTCTGTGCCCTTACACCTATCCTGGCTTGGGAAGAGCCCCACACCAGCTGTCTGCATAGGGGACACACAGCACTAGCTTTGGTCCTGCATTGATTTTGTTTTGGGATAGAAAGTGAAGGCCAAGCTCTTAATTACTTTAATTGCCTGTATTGCCGTTTCCTTTTATCTGTATTGAAGGGTTTCTACTGGGTTGTTTAGAGAGTTTAACCTTTTCTGTTTAAACAGAAGTAGTCAGGTAAACAGCAAACTCAAGGCTACAAGTTCATTACTGTGCCATTTATGGAGCAGACAGCTAATAGACTCAGACTGTTGGCAGTGTCTTACAAGTCGGATAGGTTTCTTTAATCTAAACAGTGGAAGAGTTGGATGCTTATAAAGAAACTTTCCAAAACCCTTGTTCTGCAGCACAGCAGGAATTTCATGCATCGTTTGGAGTTTTCCTGCCCCACAGAATTTTTAGTGGGTTTCCTATTTTGGTCCCTAGCCTCCCTCTGGATTTTAACATAGCAGGTTCAAAGATGCTATGAAGGGGTGAGCCATTATTTAGTTCCAGGCTACATTAACCCTGGTTACGCTGGACTGAATGGATCACTGTGACAAACTACTGTGCTTGGTGGCTTTAGTAAGGACCTATTACCTCTGTAACAGAAAACAAAGCACTACTGCTTCCCAACAAAGTCTGATGGAAGTCCAGTCTGCTCCTGTGAAAACCCCCATTGGTGTCAATGGAGCTCCATGCATATCACTGAATTTATCCCACACGTTACAGAAAGAAAAGAGCTGCCCTCCCACATTGTGTCCTCTACACAGGGACTAGGCAGTCCTAGCCCAGGGAGCTCCAGGACTCACCAGGCCAAGCGCTGCTGTTGGCACCAGCCTCTTCAAATGGGATGGAGTCGTGGCCCTACCCCCAGTTTACACTGACTTGAGATACTGTCCTTTCCTCTTCAAGGATGGTACAACAATTGTGTTCCCTCACGGCTCCTGGAGGCGGTGACCGCACTCACACAGAGGCACAGTGCCCAGGAATTCTTACTGCACGGGTGCACCTTTGCACTCTCACTGAAACAGAGCTTAATGACGAAGCAAATGTCAGCAAGATGCAGCAACAATGTGCTCTGAAAAGCCCAGAAATGAGCTTCCTGAAGTTTAACATAGGGAACAATGGGAGATGAAAGCAACATTACATAGCGATGAACCTGCTATGCGGAGATGAGATGCATGAACAACATCACATTTTGGAGCGTTACAGGCTCTGTGTGCTGGGCACAGTACAACAAGAACAGAAAGGATCGATCATAACCCTTGAGAAGGGGTGGAAAATGTCACAAGGATCCATACCTCCAGAGGGGAATCATTTAAAAATGGGCCAAAAAAGGAGAGTGGGTAGAGGATAAATAATGCAAAAAAGGAAAATGAAAACAATAAAGAAATAAATGTGAAGGCCTAAAAGTGACTAAGGAAAATACAGGTGCATTAAAGAAAATCATTACTCCATTAAAACAATGCAATTGCTTTATTCATCTCAGATATGGATCCTTTAGAGAGAGAGAGGGAGGGAGAGAGTTGAAACTTAGATCTTGCAGTCCTTTTTCCAGTAAAAACCCTCTCACTTCCATGGAAGGTTTTTCCTGAATGAGAAATGAGTAAGAAGGGAAGGATCCCCTGAAAAAGCAGTACTGCCATCTACGCTAAGAGATTCAGAAATGTGAATGCAAAAATATGTGTGCATATTTTGCATGCCCAATTGCAGTGATTGTTTCAACAGGAACTGCCAACTAGGTGAACGTCTGGCAAAATGTCATGGCTCAGATGTCGAAATGGTTATTTGCATGCATAATTTCTCCACCTCCATGTTTAACTGTGATACTGGCTGGTGAAAATTATGCACAGAAACAATCCAGAAAATACAAACCCGAGCATCAAGATTTGTGCCAAAGCACTTTGCACCTGTGCAAAGGGAAAGCTTCTAATGTGGCATGGTAGGAACTGGATGCCTCTAATTACACTTTGGGGATTACAGAGCTTTTTAGTTCTAGGTCACTGGTTCAAATCCAGCCCAGGTCAGTTGCAACCAACAGACTGTCTGATGGCCACGTATGTGAAATGAAATGGTGGTGGGGGTCTCATGTCCAGATCACAAAATCTCCCCCACAGTTGGCACTCCTGTTAGTGGTCTGAAGCTAAATGCTGAACATCCCATAGATGCTGAAGTACTCTCTCACCCTTTTCAAGGTGGACGCCCAGGACTAGGGTTCAGACATGAGTGGAGTGGACTTTGATCCCCAGCGCTGTCTGTTTGGCACCTTCACAGAGCACTAGAGGAGGCTGTGAAGGCTAGGAGTATAACAGGGTTTAAAAGAGAACTGGGTAAATTCATGTAGATTAAGTTCATTAATGGCTATTAGCCAGGATGCGTAAGGAATGGTGTCCCTAGCCTCTGTTTGTCAGAGGGTGATGACGGATGGCAGGAGAGAGATCACTTGATGATTACCTGTTCTGTTCATTCCCTTTGAAGCACCTGGCATTGGCTACAGTCAGAAGACAGGATACTCAGCTAGATGGATCTAGCTAGTATGGCCATCCTTATGTTCTTATTTAAATCAGCATTTTTTCATAAGAGAACATCACCTCCTCCAATCCAGAGGAGGGCTCAGGAGCTAAGGGGCAGGCTACCAGAACGGGTCATCCTATGGAGCTGCAAAGTAGAGCGTCCACCCTAAAGGCATCAGTTCACAGAAAGATTCAGAAACACAGATCTAACATTTGGCTCACTGGGCTTAGAACTGAGCAAGCCCTTCACCTGAACAAAGCTCCTGCAGCCAGCTCCCACCTGCCTCCTTTCAAGAAGCCCTGCTCCCACACACGTCCTTAGCATGCTGGGGGGCAGAAGGAAAGATGGTTACTGGGGGAGAACAAAGGAGAGAAGCTCCCCAACTTCCCATATAGTTGAACAACCTCAGCCCTGAATCCCTGTACTTTTGTGAACATAGGCTGATACACTGGACCTAGAGCAGCTCATATGCTATGAGCTCCCAGTTCTAGTGTCATGCTGGAAAGGAAGACATAGTTAGTCGCTGGCTCTGCAAGTCCACATATATATGATGTCTGCGAAGGGTAATCACATGGCCAGCAGATCATGCACTACATTACTGTTGCTGCCTGATAAGCTTTGGAGTGGGCTGATATATTTTTTCCATTTAAAGCAGTGAGTTTCTGCCTGAAGTTGTAATGACATGACGGATGACAGACAGAGATGACTCATCACAGGGAGATGTTAATAAGTGATGTTAGAACAGGAAACCTCTGAGGGTTCTGCTCAGGGTGTGGTGAAACTGGCCTTTTATAGCTTTCCTTTTAATCTGGGCAAACTCCCTGAAATGACTAGAGCTACTGGTACCTAAATTCCCACCTCTTATATTGATGAATCTCTGGATTACATCTTTAAAATGGTATTTTTCAACATGTGAATAACCCTGTGTAGAAAGAGGGGAGAAACCTGCCTCTTCTAGCAGAAGGACTAAGAGGAGGACAAAGAAAACAAGTGAGAAAGTGATGGCTTGATGGCTCAGTGAATGAAACCCAAGCTGCTCAAGTTCGGTCACAGTTCAAAGTTCAACCCTCTTGATCCGGTACTCCAACATTTAGGTCACAGATGCTCCTACTGGATGACTGACCAATACTGCTCAAGGAATCAATTCTGAAGCACTTAGAGGAGAAGAAAGTGATCAGGAACAGTCAGCATGGATTCACCAAGAGCAAGTCATGCCTGACTAACCTAACTGCCTTCTATGACGAAATAACTGGCTCTGTGGATGAGGGGAAAGTAGTAGATATGCTATTCCTTGACGTTAGCAAATCTTTTCATACGGTCTCCCACAGTATTCCTGCCAACAAGTTAAAGAAGTATGTGCTGGATGAGTGGACTATACAGTGGATAGAAAGTTGGCCAGATCATTGGGCTCAATAGGTAGTCATCAATGGTTCCATGTCTAGTTAGCAGCCAGTATCAAGCGGAGTACCCCACGGGTTGGTCCAGGGGCTGATTTTGTTCAATATCTTCATTAATGATCTGGAGGATGACATGGACTGCACCCTCAGCAAGTTTTCAGATGACACTAAACTGGGAAGAGTGGTAGATACCCTGGAGGGTAGGGATAGGATACAGAGGGACCTAGACAAATTAGAGGATTGGGCCAAAATAAATCTGGTGAGGTTCGACAAGGACAAGTGCTGAGTCCTGCACTTAGGACGGAAGAATCCCATGCATGGCTACAGACTAGGGACTGAATGGGTAGGCAGAAGTTCTGCAGAAAAGGACCTAAGAGTTACAATGGATGAGAAGCTGGATATGAGTCAGCAGTGCCCTTGTTGCCATGAAGGCTAATGGCATTTTGGGTTGTGTAAGTAGGGGCATTGCCAGCAGATTGAGGGATGTGATCATTCACCTCTGTTCGGCATTTGTGAGGCCTCATCTGGAGTACTGTCTCCAGTTTTGGGCCCCACACTACAAGAAGGATGTGGAAAAATTGGAAAGAGTCCAGCGGTGGGCAACAAAAATGATTGGGGGCTGGAGCACATGATTTCTGAGGAGAGGCTGAGGGAACTGGGATTATTTAGTCTGTAGAAGAGAAGAATGATGGGGAACTTGATAGCTGCTTTCAACTACCTGAAAGGGGGTTCCAAAGAGGATGGATTTAGACTGTTCTCAATGGTATCAGATGAGAGAACAAGGAATAATGGTCTCAAGTTGCAGTGGGGGAGGTTTAGGTTGGATATTAAGAAAAACTTTTTCACTAGGAGGGTGCTGAAGCACTGGAATGGGTTACCTAGGGAGGTGGTGGAATCTTCTTCCTTAGAGGTTTTCAAGGTCAGGATTGACAAAGCCCTGGCTGGGATGATTTAGTTGGGGATTGGTCCTGCTTTGAGCACAGGGTTGGACTAGATACTTCCTGAGATCCCTTGCAACCCTGAGATTCTATGATTCTATGATTCCTTATATTCAGAGGCCAATCTGATTTGTTACATGTCCTGACACACTACTGTGATCATTCCTGATCACATACAAAGACCAGAAAACTCTTCTGGGGGAAGGAGGGAGAAGTCAACAGGATGCAGCAATGACCATGACGTCAGATTAAATAACTAGAACCTGAAATATCGCTTTTAGCTAAGGACAGGGACAGGTGGAGCAGGTACGGCATACAATCTTTCTTTTATCACCTTGTAGCTGTCCGTAACCCTTACTGGTGTGGGCTGCTCTCTCCAGTAAGGAGAGGTTAATATACCTCTGCCAGCTCAGTCACTGGATTTTACTGAGTGCTGGGTGTGCAGGGAAGTACAATATAGAGATGATTCACTGATCACTATTCAATTCTCAATCTTGAGTTGGGCTCCAGCCAGTTTACTGGATGCACTTGGGAAGCCTGACCACCAGCATTATCATGAGGATTAAAGCAGCAGCTCCCACAGTAGCCCACAAGCAGTAAGTGGGAAGATGACTGGCTGCCTGACACCCTGGGCCAGGAGCATATAAGGAGGTGCCAGGGAATGAGAAGCTCCCTAGAGCCCCACAGGATAGTCTTTCATAGGGGCCTGTGCCCAAGCATGGCAGCCATGACAACTAACCAGAAGCCCAGGAAATCGTGTTCATGCCTGGGACTGCACTCGTGCACAGAGACCTGATAAACACATTTTAGGGGAAGGAAAGTGATTCATTTCTCAGCAGCAGGAGCAGTCACTTTGTGTCTGTACTGAGCAGAAGGGAAGAAGCCCAGTTGATGTGAGGCACGAGCAGCTCACACAAGGGTTCACTCCAAGCCAGCTGCTCTCCAGGAGGCAGTAAGGAAAGGCGCTGCCCTACCCCAGGGTTTTGGCTAGAGAAAGGAGCCACAAACATCTATATTCCCTTGGCAGTCACAAGCCAGATACACCAGGAAAAGAGAAGTGGCAATCTGCCAACCCCAAAACTCCACAGTCTGGAGGGTTCCACCTGGGCTAAGTCTTCCCTGCTCCAGAGCCTGGGAAATGGTTCCTGCAACACCCAGAGAGATGAGAGCACAGCACTGAGTGCTACCCTTTCATCAGTGAGGCACAGGACTCAGCTAAACTCTATGAAGACTCACGAATGGTGGGAGAGAGGTGTCAGCACCAGCACACCCCGGGGCACTCGCCAGACCTGCTACCACCCTACAGCTGAGTCCTAACTATACAGCTTCTCTTCTTCAAATTAATCCATAGAGCTTCCGGCTCACAGGGCAGTGTCCCCACAGAATCTGGTAGGAACACCTGGGGGGTGAACCCACTTTGCTTTTGGGGGTTTTGATTATGTTTCTTTACTTTAGTAAAAGGGCTGTGATTCCTTGATGGAGAAGGTGTTTGATTGTTGCTGGGTGGGGGCGGTGCTCACCCATTTCCCCTTGATGTCTAGGCCTTTTTCTTTTACCTTTTATTTCCATCTACACCCCGCTTTAGATATTTTGCCTGAGTCTGTTCCACAGTGATGTATTAGGAGCTTTCTGCAACTGTTAACTCCTTTATAGAACTCTGTTTCTCCTAGAGCTGTTTTTATTCCTTTATTTACTCAGCACCAAATCTCAGAAGTCTGGTATCAACCAAGCAGCCCAGTTAAACGAAGAGCTGAGAACTGTGATCAATCCAAGCAGCACAAAGTCATTAGTCACAAGGGAGGCCTCAGAGGCACTTCTCAAGAAGTGCTAAGTGAGCTCCACCACTCTTAAGGACCAGGGGTGCACCAGGAGAGTACTACATGTTAATAAATACTCAGTGAGTTCCCATAGCTAATCATCTCCAAAACCCAAACGTTTGATCCAGCTGAAGAGCCAATGCATTTTATTTTATTTTTTATAACCAGAATGTTTCCCTTTAATGTGCTAGATAGAAACGATAAATTGTCCTGCATCGTGCTTCTCTTATGCAAATACTTAATTTTATTACAGCAAAGGCTTTAGTCAGTCATCGTCTCTTTACCTACATTCCAGACTAAATTAGTCTTGTCCAGTGCCCATAAATAAATCAGCTTAGGAAAGTCAGTGGAAAGATAATTCTGCCAGAAGCCTTCACTGGATGCTGATATTGTTATTACTGCCAGCTTTATTCACAGGGGAATTCTTTTGCAGCACACTAGAACTTAAAAAAAGGATTCTGCAATTTGAAGAGATGATTTTCATTTTCTTAGGGCTGTATCTGTTTACTAAAATAGAATCTGGTAGGCCATTCAGAGCAGATACCCAATCTTCCCATGAATTTAGGATAATAGATTTATTACACCTTATAGCTTCTGTGTCCTATGGCAGATTTTAAGATGTTCGAATAGAGGCCAGGGGACATAATGTACAGTGATGGACTCACAGGCAATGATGAAATGGTATCAGTGCCAACAACTGCAGTGGCACTCAGAGACTGCATGATCCTTAGTCTGTTCATGCCTAGATACTATGGTGATTGGAGTCATACTTTTAGACTTGGATATGCCATTATCTATAGCTGCTACTCAGGGCTATAAAACTACCTGTCACACAACCACACTCCCAAGGCTACAGGTTCATTCACAGCTAAAATAAGGAAATATGTACCAAGAAGATATTTTAAAATGGCTGACAGTGGTTTGATTTTAAAATGGTACTTAAGTCACCGGGGCTAGCTGCATCAGTAGCCTGTACGCATCTGCAGCAGCCAGGTCTCAGATTAATAATGGATTCTGTACATTAATATTTTTGTCTATAGTCAACCAAAGATGCTTTGCACTGGGCTAGTTCAACAGTCTGTGATGTATGTATGTCACGCTAGAGGCTCTGGTTTAACTTCTAGCACAAGCAATTGATAGCAGAATTTTAATTGGAGTGACTAACAGTAAAACCTGGGTTATTCTGTTTTTAAAAGGTGCAAGTAGCATTTCTTGAGAGAAGGGAAAGATTGGAAGAATACTCAGTGTTTTTATCCAAAGTACATTTTAGATGCACCAGCAAAGCTCTTGGTGAAAATAATGGTGCAGTATGCCCTGGCACACTCTTGGCAAGAAAACTTTTTATTTACAAAGAAAATCAGTCAAAACAACATATTCCGCTGGCATCCCTAGGCCTGTTTCGTTCAGAAAAATAAGAATTTGTAGTATTTCTTGATTGGCTGTTTGAGCCAAAAAACACTTAAGTTCTAGCAAGTGTCTTAGTACATTCACAGAACTTCATACACACACAGTCCCCAGCTAATGGTAACAGCTCAGGCTAGGGGATTAGGGGGGAAGTATTATGAAAGCTAACCTGCAGATCCACCAGTTTCAGTCTGATAACTGGTCCAAGCTGCTGGTTCTTGTGGTATATATTTATTTCAGAGACTGTACCAAATATGTTTCTAGAAGGCAAAGGTTAGGTAGATAGTTTGCTGGCACAATGGAAGGCCCCAGACCTGCCAACCCTCATTCACATGAGTAATCCTTACTCACACAAGCAGTTCTGATGAAGCCAACGGCACTATTTTAATTATTATTATTACTCATGTGAGTGAGGGTTTTCATGTGCTGGCCCTAACTGGTAAGACAACTTTCTTCTGGTACTTTAACCAATAGCTCCATACAAGAAGAGGTTAGAAACACTTTCACTGAGCTTTGCAGCAAGTACCTTTGAACCAAATTCCATGATCCTTAATTGAGCACAACTCCCACTGAGTTAATTAAGGACCATAAAATGTGCCCCTCTGCTTTCAGCCCATGTTTTGACGCTTCAGTGGTTTCTTCATTACATTCTGGATTTGTGACACTATCAAGAGTCTTGCAATTTGGGTTTGCAAATCCCTGCAAGAAAATCCCTGTATCTCTTTATCTGGCATTAAAGACTGGACTTGGGGACTTCCTCGGATACTGGCACAGGCTGCCGATTTGAATTCTAAAACTGTTCCTTTTATGGAAATGCAGCTGAATCTCCGAGTCCCAATTAAAAGGTACAATAAGAAAATGCTCCCTTTTCCCCTTCTGCCTCTACAATATCTTCTAGTAACAATCTGTAACCAGCATGGGTCCTTCCAGACTCTTGGAACAATCTAATCCTCTAAGCGGAAACTGATTCACTCTTCTCTCATGTATTAAAAAAAGAAAAACAAATGAACAGGAGGCACTAAACAGCCACCTTGTTAAACCCAGACAGCTTTTCCAATTTAGTTTCCGAGCTGTTTATTACCATATTAAAAAGCCTGATACTCAGCAGACTAGATAAAGTCCAGAGCGTTGATGTTTATGTCTTTCTCAGATTTATATTTCAGGCTAAATTTGAGTAAGACTAGCTGGACAAATGAATTATTTAAGTCTCAACTCTTATTCAGTGCCTGGAAAATCACTTCCATGTAGATCAGAAAAGAGACTTGGAAAACAAGCACCCAGGTCTGATACCAACCAGTCCAAGGGAAGACATTTACTCTGTGAACAAATAAAGCTTATCAAGGACTGGCTTGAACAACAGATTACCAAATTCACAGCTATGAAAAACATGTCACGGTGCACAAAATCTAGTCTTTTGTGTGCTTTTACCCTATGATACGGATTTCATGGAGGAGACCAGCATCTCACAAACTGGGGGTGCTGACCCAAAAGGGAATTGCAGGGGGGTTGCAAGGTTATTTTAGGGGGATTGGGGTGTTGCCACCCTTATTTCTGCGCTGCCTTCAGAGCTAGGCAGCCAGAGAGTCGTAGCTGCTGACTGAGGGCCCAGCTCTGCAGGCAGCAGCTCTGCCGTCAGAGCGAGGATCCTGGCCAGCAGCTGCTGCTCTCCAGCTGCTCAGCTCTGAAGGCAGCGCCGCTGCCAGCAGCAGTGCAGAAGTAAGGACGGCAGTATCGCAACCCCCCTAAAATAACCTTGCTATCCCTTCACAACTCCTTTCTGAATCAGAACCCCCTACAACTACAACACCATGAAATGTTACATTTAAATAGCTGAAATCATGAAATATATTATTTTTAAAATCTTATGACTGTGAAATTGACCAAAATGGACCATGAACTTGGTAGAGCCCTAACAACAGAACATGGTTTTTCCTGGACAAAGGGAATATCTGTTGAGGGCTAAATATCTAATATGCAATATCCTGAGGCTGTGTGAAGGGCCCTCTCGCAGCCTGTTTGCAACATTCCCCCACAACAAACTCACACTAACTTAATGGAAGGTGCTCTGAACACAAGAACAGACATACTGGGTCAGACTGAAGGTCCATTTAGCTAATATCCTGTCTTCTGACAGTGGCCAATGCCAGGTGCTTCAGAGGGAATGAACCGAATAGGTAATCATCAAGTGATCCATCCTGTTGCCCATTCCTAGTTTCTGATACCATGTAGATGGGTGAAAGATGCGGATAGGTAGATTCTTCATATGTAGAGGCTTACACCCTCTTCTCATTTTTAAGCTCATCCAATGCAGACCTTGATCTCCCTAGCTGCAATAAATATGGAGGAATTGCAGCTTTGTCGTTGCACAAAAGAGATGGAAGGGATGGAGACAGCTTTTCTGATTTGCAGAAAAACTGAGACCCCTTTAGATAAACATTAAAATCCATTCAGCATGTGCTGTAATGTTCATGCTTGGAGAACAGGAAAGCCAATAAACTGGCTTCCTTGTGGTGAAATCAAACCATGCCACAGACTAGATCTTTGATGAATGCGCAATTCCATGTATCCTTATGAACAATTAGATGAGAAGGGCTATACAGTAGTGTCCTAATTTCTCTTCTTCCTTGCTCTGTAAGATAACAAAAGCTACCTTAATTTGTTGAGCCCATATTACCCTATATGAGAACTGCTTGTCTGGAGGAACTGAATTAAGGCCTCAGTGCCTTGGCACACAGCCTCATCCAAAAAACTAGAAGATAACACAGGCTTTTGGTGCTGATCAAGGCCAGACTTAAACCAGAAACCTAGAACCGAAGGCTCTAAATATCATTATTAAGCCTTTGAACCAGTCTGTTCCCCAAGTCCTTTAAAAATACTAATATCCCAACAAGAACTTCCGCAGTGAAGAAAGTGCTTTCTAGGTCTCCCTGTTTTGGTTTGGGAGGGGCGTAGAACTTTAATATGGTACCTCTGTGAACAAAACCCCATGTCGTTTGGTTAGTCCAACTGGAAATTTGCTCAAAGAGCTTCTATCTCTTGGTCCTCCAAAAAAGTGAGACCCTTCTAACAGCTGCATTAAGAACACTCTGCCCTGGGAGCTATCCACGCCCTGCCCTACTTAGATTAAACATGTCGCCTCATATCCTACCAGCATTCAGTGCTAGCCAGCAGGCCATCTGTAAAAAAACATTCTGTTTTCTCTTAAAAAGTAAAGAGGTAAATCCTTGAAGCCCCAGCTGAGATAGGAGCCCTACACCCTGTACAAACACACAACATGATACAGTGCCTGCCCTAGAGTTTACCATCTACATAGACAAGACAGATAAAAGGAGGAAGGTCATATAAATGTACAGAGAAGTGAAGTCACACAGCAGATCAGTGGCACAGAACGCAGGTCTCCTGCCTCTTCTGATGAGTGCCCTATCTACTATACCATATTACCTCTACATTGGGCTGCCCTGAAAGTGCTGTCAGGCTGCCAGGTAGAGGTCTGGAGAGTAAAACTGTATGCCAATCCTCTTAAAACAGAGGAGGCAGGCTGCTAACATTTTGCTGATTTCAATTTAATGAAGCAATTTATATCTTGGAATTGATGATAGTAAAACCAAAGAAGTTGGAGCGTATGTTTTCTCTGTGTAAAAGGTTGCCTCTCTATAGAGTTGGAGCCAAGCTATTAACATTAAAGCATCTGGAATTAATTATCTAAGTCAGATAATGTTTCCAGAATTATTTCAGTAATGCAAACAGATATACACTCATTTTCATCTGTCTATTAAAGGACAATAGAGAAAGGTTTTGCAACTGACAAGCAGTAGGTGCACATCTGGGCTTCAGGGCATGTGACTGTGATCCTGCAGCTGCTCAGAAATTAGCCAAATATCATCTATAAAACTGTTAATGAAGCTGCATAGGCAGAGCTGTAAAAACCTCAACCTTGGTATGAATTTTATATTACCATCATTATGATCAAATACGATCCAGATCGTGTAGCGCTTGGAACCAAATAAAACCAACCTTTTTGTGGGGATATGTGAGGTCACACACAACCACGCCTGTTTTAAGAACACTCTTTCTTAACTAAATTCATGATCCACTGCATTCATCCTGAACTCTGAAATCCAGGAGGATGGTTTTGACTCTATAACAAGACAGTGCATGGGAGCTCTCATCAGAGTCACTTCAGGAAAGCCCACAGTCAATCCAGAGAAAACACCCTTAACCAACCTGCCTTTCACTAATTTCAATAAGCTTCTCTGAAGCAGCATATGCTTCTGTGGGTTTCTCAGATGTTCTTCAGTGAGATGTGCAAAGGCAAAACGCTACCAGCCCGAACACAATTCAACAAGATCTACGCACGATATTATGTACCCCCCAATTCCAGAATATGAAACACCTCACCTATACTAATTAATTTATCCTCATAGCAATTCTGTGAGGAAGGGAAGTATTATAGAATCACAGAATCTTAGGACTGGAAGGGACCTCGAGAGGTCTTCTAGTCCAGTCCCCTGCACTCTAGGCAGGACTAAATATTATCTAGACCATCCCAAACAGGTGTTTGTCTAACTGTTCTTAAAAATCTCCAGTGATGGAGATTCCACAATCTCCCTACGCAATTTATTCCAGTGTTTAACCATTCTGATCATTAGGAAGTTTTTCCTAATCTCCAACCTAAACTGCTCTTGCTGCAATTTCAGCCCATTGCTTCTTGTCCTATCCTCAGAGGTTAACAAGAATAGTTTTTCACCCTCCTCCTTGTAACAACCTTCTATGTAGTTGAAAATTGTTATCATGCCCCCTCTTAGTCTCCTCTTCTCCAAACTAAACAAACCCATTTCAGTCTTTTCTCATAGGTCATGTTTTTCTAGACCTTTAATCATTTTTGTTGCTCTTCTTCAGCATATTCCTTGGCCTGCGCCGCTTCCCGCAGCCCCATTGGCGTGGAGCAGTGAACCGCAGCCAGTGGGAGCTGTAATCGGCTGAACCTACAGACGCAGCAAGTAAACAAACCGACCCGGCCCACCAGGGAGCTTACCCTGGTGGGCCGCATGCCAAAGGTTCCCGATCCCTGGAATAGTGTGCGACAAGGAAGATCCAATGAAAGTTTTGTCTGAGTGCATCAAGGGTGTAAGGACTTCCCGACTGACTGTTCATACCAGTTGTTGGTGTAGACTCACCTGACAAGGTGTTATGATTTTTAATTTCAGATGCTGCTACTCAGTTTTATTTAGTCCCCACTGAGGCAAAACAGCCACTGGGCCACAAGGGTTGCACAGGAACCTTTGTCCTGCAAAGACGAGCTGCACATCATCTGTACTGAATCTTCAGAAGGTCAGGCCATCACAGCCAGAACAGAAAGTGGCTGCAGTGGGACCCCGCAGAGGCCCAGCATGCTCATGCAAAGAGGAAACTTTATTTCTCCCCTAGGTCCCTTTTTCAAGGTTTTCTGATCTCCTAAGCAGATGTAGCGACAAAGAGTCCTGTGGCACCTTATAGACTAACAGATGTATCAGAGCGTAAGCTTTTGTGGGTGAATACCCACTTTGTCAGATGCATGCAGTGGAAATGACCAGAGGCAGGAATAAATATGCAGGCAGAAATCAGGCTAGAGACTAGAGAATCAGGCTAAACAGACATAGGCCACTTCATTTGGGATTTTTTTTATCTTTTGATCAACTAAGAGCCTCAGGATTTAGTCCTGATTTTCAGAGGAATCTATGTATCTTTGATAGCGTAACAGAATCAGGGCAAATTTAAGGCCAGTGCGTCCAGATACGGAGAAAATTAGTATGTCCTTGTGAAAGTACTAGGACTATATCATGTCTGTCCCTTTACAGAATGTGTCCCCGCAACTCCAATCCTGACTTACCGAGAGGATGTACATCTTCACTGGACTCCAAAAGAGGAACCAAAATTGGATCGTATCAAAAAAATCCAACACCACTGCTACCAGGACACATAAGCTACTACAGAAT
Source organism: Dermatemys mawii (assembly GCA_007922305.1). Classification (NCBI taxonomy): domain Eukaryota; kingdom Metazoa; phylum Chordata; order Testudines; family Dermatemydidae; genus Dermatemys; species Dermatemys mawii. The sequence goes on along the minus strand of ML677358.1, from coordinate 9,411,225 downwards.
CCGTCACTGCGCCTTCTGCACTGAGCCTCAAGGGAAGCTGCTGCTGAGTCAAAAGTCAGCCAGCATCTCAAACTGAGAAAAGTAAGTCCAGCCTCCATAGCCAGTGATAGGCCCACATGCCTGTAGACATGGTATATCTTGATTTTAGTAAAGCTTTGGATACTCTCCCACATGATCCTCTCATCAATAAAATAGGGAAATGCAAACTAGATGGAACTACTATAAGGGTGCAAAACTGGTTGGAAAACTGTTCCCAGAGAGTAGTTATCAGTCGTTCACAGCCATGATGGAAGGTCATAACGGGTGGACTCCCACAGAGATCAGGTTCTGGCTCTATTCAACATTTTCATCAATGATTTAAATAATGACATATACAGAGCACACTTATAAAATCTGCAGACAATACCAAGCTGGGAGGGGTTGCAAGTGCTTTGGAGGACAGGATTAAAATTCAAAATGATATGGAGAAATGGTCTGAAGTAACTAGGGTGAAATTCAATGAGGACAAATACAAAGTACTCCATTTAGGGAGGAACAATAATTTGCACACATACAAAATAGGAAATTTCTGCCTGGGAAGGAGTACTGCAGAAAGGGATCTGGGGGTTATAGTAGACCACAAGCTAAATATGAGTCAACTATGTAATGCTGTTGCAAAAAAAGCCAACATCGTTCTGGGATGTATTAGCAGGAGTGTTGTAAGCAAGACAGAAGTAATTCTTCTACTCTACTGTGCTCTGATTAGGCCTCAGCTGGAGCACTGTGTCCAGTTCTGAGCACTACACTTCTGGAAAGATGTGGACATATTGGAGAAAATCCAGAGAAGAGCAACACAAATGATTAAAGTCTAGAAAACATGACCTATGAGAGAGGATTTAAAAAACTGGGTTTGTTTAGTTTGGAAAAGAGAAGACTGAGAGGGGACATAACAGCTTTCAAGTATGTAAAAGGTTGTTACAAGGAGGAGGAAGAAAATTTGTTTTTCTTAACCTCTGAGGATAGAACAAGAAGCAACGAGCTTAAATTGCAGAAAGGGAGCTATAGAGTGGACATTAGGAAATACTTCTAGTCAGAGTGATTAAGCAGTGGAATAAATTGCCTAGGGAGGTTGTGGAATCTCCATCATGGAAGATTTTTAAGAGCAGGTTAGACAAACACCTGTCAGTAATGGTCTAGATAATTAGTCCTGCCACATGTGCAGGGGACTGGACTAGATGACCTCTCAAGGTCCCTTCCAGTTCTATGATTCTGTGTCAGCAGGTGTGGGTGGGGTGCATCTCTTTCCAAATCCACAGTGAGAAAATGCACTAATCAGTTCTCTATCCTCATTGTTCAGCCATGAGTGGGCTTCACAGGGTCACAGGAGCATCCAAGGGTGAGATAGTGTTTTCTAGTATTTAGAGCAGAGGACTGAGAGTCAGGACTTGGGGGCTCTGTTCCCAGTTCTGCCACTGACTCACTGTGTGATCATGGGCAATTCCCATTAACTTTGCTGCACATCATTTATTCTGTTATTTTACCTGGCTCAGTGCTTACATTCAAACCCTGTTTATATGGTTGAAGATTATGTTCACTGATCAAGAACAAACTTTATCTGCCTACCAACAGAATGAGAGCCTGTGTTCAAGGGAGCCATGACCTGAAAACTCACTGGATCAGCTACATAAAGGAGGCAGTGCCTCTCACACCACAGGGCACTGTGAGCTGGAGCTCCTGAAATGTATTCCTGGCTCTGCCACTGACTCATTGTGCAAGTCACTTAGCCTTTGTGCCTCAGTTTACCCACCAAACCCTAGGGTGCGATTTAAGGGTGAAACAATCCCTTAAATTGCACAGGTATGGCAAGGTTTAATTCTAGATCTGTAAAGCTTTGTGAAATCCTCAGAATATAGGCTCCACAGAAAGGCAAAGTGTTTCCATTATTACCTGATTCTTGTAAGTGTGCAGCTGTTTGTTAATGCTAGCGTGAGCTGAGTAAGCAAAGCATGTCAACCTGTTATTCCTGTGCCTACCAGCAAGGAAATTGGCCTGTAATTGCTCATTTCCTTGTTTTCATTCAGCTTCAAATGGCATTATATATCTGTGCTGGGCCCCTTTAAACTCTGGCCAATTCTCAGGCACACATCTGTACAAAATAAAAGCCCATCAAGTACTGGTCAACTAGAAGCAGCTAGCTAGAAGAAACAGCCCTGCTAAGTACTGCCTGCCAGGTGATTTCATGGACAGTCAGAGGAAGTGGATGTATTGATGGACACTGACAATATTCAAATGTTCAATGGAATTAAGCAGGTTTCAGCACTGGATAACGCAGGGGAAGGTTGTGAGGGCCAAGCCAACATAATCCAGGGCCAAAAGACGAATCTCTGCACCTCCGAAAAGCATTGCTAAACTCAGTGCCTTAGATCTCCTCCATCACCTGCTACTCAATGGTGATCACCATCAGCAACCCATTTGTTTTAAGGTGGCTCTTGGTTTCAGTCATTTCAGACGGTTGTTTTCTGGGGACAGTGCTCCTTAAAATAAATCCTTTCCTCTCCGCCGCACCCACAGCTTTGACACTTCAGAGCTCCAGAAAATAAAATGTTTCCAAATCTAATTTTCAGCTTTGGATCTGCAAGACCTAGAGGCAACGCACAAGTAGGAAGAGTTCATTTCTCAAATCCCAGCTGAAAGATGAAAAGAATGGCAGAAGCTGGGTATAAAATCCCTTTGGGACCCAGAGATTGACCCACTAGATAGGAAGTGACCTCCGCCCCCTTCCACAAAATATCTATCTGCTCACGGTCTAAATGCTCCCTCGCTCCCCAGAGATGGAATCTGTTTTCCTGTGGGTTGCAGTGTGATTTGCTCACTATACTATGATGCACCAGTCCACAGCTCCCAGACCTCTGTGTGGCTTCTCCTCCACTCTAGGAATTTCACATACAAATCACTGTCAAAGAGACAGCATTAGCACAAGTGAGTTAATACAGAGCATTCATCAACCTACAGCCCTGGTTCTCCTTTATACAATGGCCACTCTGCCCTGCTCTCACAGTGTAAAGAATTGAGCTTTACCTGTTTATGGTCCCTTTATACTGCTACCAGTAGTTGCAATTACCTTATTATAAATGAGAATTAGGCACTCTCTGTTGCTTACTTGAGCACAGGGTTTTCAAAAAGCCAGAAGGGTGTCAATTAGGCTCCATATATCACTTATTGCAACCGGATTTGGACCCTTTTTTTTTCCTTAACAGGTTTGATTCCCTGACTTCCCTGAGATATTTTTGTTATTTCTTTTTAAATCATTCATTAAGCGGAAAAAAATATTCAAAAAAACAAAGCAAAAATTTACTGTAGGGCCTAACATAAACAAAGCGGTGGATTCATGCCCTGACTAATGCACACAATGTTCCTATGCTCAGAACTGAAAAAAGATTGGCACTATAAAAATATTTTTGGGGGAGAGCTGACTGAAATTTCAATTTTAAATTAACAAAACCTGAAGGGGATGGACAGGGGAAAAGTTAAGCCCACAAACTGGGGGAAACCAACTTTTCAGACAAGTAAAACAGTGGATCCTGAAAATATTATTCTTTTCAGTCCTCTAAAATGCAGTTACCAATGCCAAGAGTTAGCAAGAGCTCTCGGAGAAGACAAGTTTTAAGTCGGGTCATGTTCTTTCCTGTGCTACTCTAAACCAGGAGATGTCAGGGGTTCCAGTTCGGATCCATGCTTGGCAGCTCAAACCCACGTTTCATCACGATGACTATCATATCAGCACCAAAAAATGGGAAACATCTGGACCAATGACTGTATCAAGCAGAGAGCTCTGGGGAGGAAGGACATACACATACATCTGCTGTGCTTCCTGTTTTGTGTGATGAAAGATGCTCGTGGGATTTAAAAGCGAAAATCTCACAGGGCCACTGTTTATTCCCTGTGGGCCTGATTCGCCACAACCCTGTCCTGGGTGCAGTCGCTTACTCAGGGTCAATGGAGTGCAAAGTGGGCGTGCGGTGCTACCACATCCGAAGGAAGGCATTTTATTTCACTCACTCTGGACTGGTGAAAAGGACAGCAGGGAAACGGCGGACTGGGCCCTGTAGAAGTGAACTCTAACGGGGAGTTTTCAATTTGAAGAATCTGGCGAGGAGGAAGGGGGAGAGAGATTGTTTCTATTTGCTCCCTCAGGGCCAAAGATGAAGGCTGTTGCAATATACTCTGCTGAAATACCATGCGTTGCATGGGACAGCATGGCTGCACCTGCTTTAGCGATACAGGAAACTGTGGTTTCTGCTTCCACTTAGTAACTGGCAAAATCCTGGTCCCTGTGCACAGCTGGAGCAGGTTATCTGTGTGCAGGAGAACTATACAGGGAGATGGGATATCGGGTTCCTACCCATGACACAGAGACAGAGTGTGAGTGCTCCCACACTCTGGAGGCAGGGTTAGTGGTTATGGGTGGTCGTGGACATGATGGCCATGCTGCCCCAACTCAATTCCCTGGCGCACTGTAGACCCATGATGGAACTTTCCTCCCCAGTGCCCAGTAGTGCACAGGGCGTCTCACCAGCCGTGAAGCACACCTGGACAGGTTCTACAGAAATCCACGCTTTCTCTATCCCCTGGCAGGGGTAGGAAGATTTGGCTCACAAAGCTACGAAACAAAACACGGTCCAACAAAACGCCTAGAAACAAAAGCTTTTTGCAAAAATGTGAATTCCCAGTGTAACAGCTCAGGCTGGTTTTAGATGGGCACTTACTGCACAGGCAGCACCAAGCTATCACTTTTCATCTTCAAATAAACCCAAAACCTTCAGTCCAAGAGCTGAACATTTCCGAGTTCAGACTGTGGCTAGCTATCAAAGATGACTAAAAAAAGATATTCCACACACAGGTGTTTTTCAAGGAGTAAGTCAACTCAACAGTCCCTTTTACAACTTCCCTTTTGATGTGTTCAGACTTCTCATTAAAGTTTCATTTCTTTCTATATTTTCTCTTGGGAAGGGGGGTATGTGTGTACAAAAGTTTGCTTCATAACTTTTGGCCGGCAGCTGCAATAGCAGCTGTCACCGAGGGACAAACTGTGCTTCAGACAAGGTTATTGACTTTACTGAAATTCCTCCATCATTTGAGGAGCAAAACAGAATTTCCTGCATATAATCTGAAGTCATCTCCCTCCTGCTGAGTTCCTGAAAGCATTTCTTAAATTGATTTTTAAAGATTAACAACATACAGGGTCTCCAGGGTGACCTGTACCACGTTAAAGGCATGGAACCCAAAGAGCTTTGATATTCTTATCCAAATGATTCAGACAAGTTAAAAAAGACGAAAAAGAGAAAAGGAAAACAGCTCAGAGGGTGGAACCACTGCTGGCAGGAGCCCACTGGAACAGAGCAGATAACTTGCCCTAAGTTCTGGTGGAGTTACCTGGACAGCTGGGTGTCATCAGATGACAAAGGGAAGAACTGAAATCTATTTTAATAGAAAAAACAGAGCTCAGTCTTCAGTAATGAAGCTGGGGGCTTGTGGGCATGGTGGCCATACCCTATAATGTACCTGATCCAGCCCCAAATCCTTAATATAATTTGCTTAGCTTTGTCTGAGTTGCAGGCATAGGCCATGAAAGAGCTCATGCCAGATACTTTTTCTTGATGGTGTCTGTTAGCCCCCTATTACTAATATTTCTCTTACCCTTGCTAGCCAGAGGGAGACAGTGTATTGTTCCCCCTGCTTGCACCACACTGCAGCAGTACCGTCAGCCATATTTACTACATTTAGCAGGATACAAGACGTGCCAAGGGGAGTCCTCAGGGAGTAGTTGTGTGACGCACTGAGAGACCTGTGACCCAAATTCTGGGACTTTCGGACACTCCCACCAGCTAGGAGTCATGATCCCCTTGTCGTGCAGTTCAACAAGTATTATGTAATCTCATCACAGGCGTTAAGTCTCTGGCTTTAAAAATGAGAATGTTGCTGCCCTTTGCCTATGCCCACGGCTCAGCTTCTGTACGGATGAGAGCAGTAACTCCACATCCCATTCCTACCTGAGCAGTTACTTTTCTTTTATTGTTGCCTATTTTGAAATATTTGTTGATATTCTAGTTATCTAGACCGATACATTTGCTACAGCTTGCCTTTGGTGGCTGTCTGTCTGTTTAGCAGCCAGCGTTCTGCTTTCCTCTACTGTGCGCAATGTGTTAAAGTGGATTGCACTAAAAGACAGCAGATTAAAGTTATCAGGCCAAGTCTTACAGCCCTGACCAAGTTCAAACTTCCACTGACTTCACTGGGACTCCAGTTTCCCAATGGCAGGCATGGCTCCAGGCACCAAGTGCGTGCCTGGCGGCAAACCACGGGCGGTGGCCAGCTGCTGGCTTTTAGGCCGGTAGTGTGGCGGCCTTGAGCGGCGTTTCTGCTGGAAGTTCTTCAGTGGCGTTTCTGCGGGAAGTTCCGCCGGACCACTCGCAGAAACACGGCCGAATGCTGCCTGACTGCGGTGCTTGGGGCGCCAAAACACGTAGAGCCGCTCCTGCCCAGTGGACCCTGCCTGCCCATAAATCACTGAAGAGATTAATGTGTATGTGGATTTGACCCTCTCCAAACACCTGGGTCATTTCAAAATGACAACAACCTGGGCAAATGCAGAGCTGGTGTCCCAGGAGAGTCCTTCTCTCACTCATGCCCAGAAATCCAAGAAAGAGAGAGGACTTTCTTCAAGGGAGAGCACTCACATCTCTGTCATAACATCTGGGAGTGGGGGGTGAGCGGCGTGACTTGATATCCCACCCCAAAGCTCCATGTTAACATCTCGGTCCTCTGTCAGCACATTCCCAGGCCACACTGAAGGATTTGGTTTAAGCAATAAATTGAATGTGAATGCTGCAATGCTAGGTCCGTAGCATAAAATCTATCACCCACCACAGACCTGACTTCTACACCGACCCGAATTATGTCACCCATGTGTACAGCTGCTGGTGTGCTGCTAAGCTTGTACAGCTCAGCATATGCCCTTCCGGGACCATGATGGTAGGTCTGGACAGCCTATAAAACCACACTTCTGTCTGCCCAGACCGATATGTTCTCGCATACATATTACTTGCTTACTAAGGGATTTTGCCCTTCACTTGTCCCCTCTTGGACATTTCCACTGTGTCTTGGCTGACCTCTCAGAAGCACAGGCCACTGTTGCAGTTGGAAGCATCACCTGGTTCTACTGCATTTGATCATTTGCCCCCTCCCCTTGGATCTGAATCCTGGGACTGATGCTTTTTTACCAGCTTAAGGCTCACTTCCACCTAGATCAAGTTCCAGGCATGCCTGCTTTATTTACTCTACATTGCAGTTTAGACAGCACTATAAACCCAAATTATTTTGGAAGCTCCTCAAATAAACAGATGGGCAGAACAATGCCAAGTAAATAAGTATCCCGGCCAAGGACAGGAAAAGAGACAGCAGGCATCTAGCAGCACAATCAGTATTGAGCTCACTTACCTAATCACTGGTTCAGGTATCGCCTCTGCTCCCGCTGGAACCTGGACTCCTTTCTCCCACTCCTGTCTCCAGGGATCGGCAAGTATGTAGTACTCATCTGGACTTAACTGATGTGAGTCAGGGATTTTCATGGCTGTTATGAGATCGGTACGAAAAACCTGCAACAAACAAGCAATGAGACAGTCTTAAATGACTCGGCAGAGCTGAGACATTGCATTGGGGCATCGGCATTCTCCTGGCAAGCTGGTATTAGGGTTTCTGCTGCCTTTAGGGATTTCCCAATGGGACAGTCATGCCAAGCCTGAAAAAAAGAGAGGGACCCGCCCAGAGAAGTGGAAGTAAATGTGGAGAACAGGTAAACTCCTGTTCACACACTAGGATATATCATCAGGCCTTCCGTTCTCCGGAAACAGATTTACCTTCAAGCGACCCTACCCCCAATCTAACACAAGTACCTGGAGGGAGGGTCCTTCAGATTATAATGCAACAGCTTCCAAGAAAACTTCTTGTCTTCAGCTCAGCATCCCCTTGGCTTTCATGGGGGTTAGGACACAGTCTATTGGAGTGTTCACTGTTCACAGAACTGGACTGGACAGAGTGTCTCTTTACTTCCTGATTCTCTCACATTATTTTACTTTCCTGTTATTCCCGCTCCCAGTGAGGGGAAGACCTGGCTGACTGCAACTGACTGCTGAGTCATCCCTGCTTAAAGACCCTGAGACAAAACTGCTCCAGAGAATTCTGGTCTTCCCACTGGGAGGCCTCAATGTCCCGGAGCAGGTTGAGATCCTGGACGTTGGTGCCCTGGATGAACTTGGCCCACTATTCTTATTATTCCAACAACTAGAAGAGAATGCAGGCTTCTCTTCTCATAACTTTAGGGGAGAGAGGGAACAAATCACAGAATGCTCCCCGGGTGTTCCCTGGAAGGAGGAGCAGATTGTCAGCATGGGAGGTGCAGGTAACTAAGAGCTGGGAATGTGTGTAATTAGAATATCAAACCCTTATGACCAGCACCTTTGGTCTTGACTAGGGAATCTCACTGTGGGAGTCACTCTCTTTTGATCTCCTGCGGCCACTTAACAATAGGCATATTAGCCATTTGTCAAATTACGACTAGATGAAAAGACAAGCAGCAAATATCTTGCTATATAAACACAATGGGCCTGCCTCTCACCTCACTTAGACTGGTGTAAATCAAGAGTAACTCCACTTCACATCAATGTAGGATGGGAGATTCTGGCTTTATATTTCAATCAATGCTGGGAGAGAGACAGCCAACATTAAAGAAGGGTAAAATAAAGGGTGCACTATTTTCCTCCAGGCGATAAATGGATTTAACATAGTCACACAAACATCTACTTTGAACTCAGCAGAAAATACAATGACTCCATGTTTTCACTGCATTCAGCTTTCTTAGGGTATATTGACGTTTTCTTTCTTCCTGAATGGCTGATACAGATAAGGCTGTAGTGAATATACACAGTCACCTGATTCCCATGCATTTTCATTTTTATTATCTGCTACAAATGCAGGGAAATCAGCAAAACCCTTCTACGGTCTGCCTTGAGAAACTGCTCCTTTCAGGTCACAACATAATTTTCATACAAAATACTATGGGTCTTTCTTTTTAAAACTCATCCTTGTCAAAACATAGTCAGGGCAGCCTTTGCAAATGCAGAGGCACTTAAAAACAGCCCAATTCTTTGACACTGACCTTGCCCCCTTTTCAGAAGTAAACATAGCATTGCCGGGGAACTCCCTGTTTCTGCAACACAGTGATTCCAGGACATGCTGAAAAACGATGGGCTGAGCTATATTCAGCATCCGTAAAGGAAAACTCCTGTGTTACTTATAAATCTTAATAGGCAAAATAAATATTTTCTAAGGGGTAGAATAGCTGGCCCTCAGTGTGGGTACCTGTGGGTGGTGAGGAAAGGTATAAGGAACTATTCAGAGGCTATCTACAATTTCAGCCCCAGACGGCAACACCTGGGGTGCAAGCTACTCGCAAAGGAACAGCGGGGGGAAGGCAGAGGGCGGGGGAACTTTCTACCTCCAGCCCCTCCAGCTTTTTTCAAAAACATGGTATGCATTTTTTTAAAATGAGGGGAAATATTTTTTTTCTGCATTGCCTTGGTACTAAAAAGCTTTGTGATCCTTTTTCCTCAAGCTTCTAAGAAATATTACTTCTCTTTGGAGAAAGACTTTGGGCAAGTCTACACTACCCGCTGACTGATCTATCGGGGATCGATTTATCACGTCTAGTGTAGACACGATAAATCGACCCCTGAGCGCACTCCCTGTCAACTCCGGAACTCCACTGCCGAGAGAGGCGGAAGTGGTGTTGATAGGGGAGCAGCAACGGTCAACTCGCCACCGTGAGGACGTCCAGGTAAGTCAACCTAAGATACGTGGACTTCAGCTACGCTATTCGCGTAGCTGAAGTTGCGTATCTTAGGTCGACACCCCCCCACCCCAGTGTAGACCTGGCTTAAGCTTGGGAAATTCCATCCTGTAATGTGAATGTTTCAGAAAACTGCAAATGGCTGAGAATAGCCAGTTCGAATGACAAGACTTCTGTATCCATAATGATGGCAGACATTGCCCCCTCTCCTACCCCATTACATACAGGGATGGATCAATACACACTCGAATCCAAACACCTAAGAAATCTTCCCAGACCAGAATGAGTATTGAAACCTGCCCCTGGAGTTCTGGTTCCAAGATTGGCTCCATAACCACAAAGAGTTCTGGCTTGGCAGCTGAAAAGATTCTGTCCCAGGGTGGAAACCTTGTAAGATTCCTGCTATTTGGTGGTGATATTTCAAAAGATCCACTCTGAAGTTCTGATATCAAGAAGGGGACAAGATACATTTGATGTGGCTGATGTCCTCTTGTTTTTCGGGGGGAAGATGCTGGTCTTCCTGTCCCAATCCTCCCTGTGACCAAAGAAGCCAGGACTACTGGGGGGAAGACCACCAACACGCTGAACCCCTTTCTGAAAATGACATGCTTGTGGAAAGAGGCTGCCAGCAGCTCACTCTCTCCTCCACAGACAGCAGGATCCCTCCACCTAACAATCCTTTGGCCTTCTCACTTAGTCTGCGTAATGCTAGAAAGTATGGCTACTTTCCTTTTAGTTTGGAGGCACTACTTTTTTATTTTACAGCAAATGAAAGGCTACCAAGAGAGAACGACATCCACAGGTGAGTCACAGGGCCAGATCTGTTTTCACTTGCACTACAGTAAATACTGAGCAACTCCACTGGCACCAACAGAGGTATTCTGGATTTACACTGGTGTAACTAAGAACAGGATCTGCCTCACAAAGTATCAGAAGCTCTAGTCAGAGTATCACAAATGCTCTGTGGCATTGTTGTTCAGAGATCCCAAAGGAGTAGATGAAGATAGGCCAGATATTCAGCTGATGTAAATCAACGTAGCTTGAACAAAAGTGTGCCGATTTACACCAGCTAGGGCTCTGGCCATCTGTTTTCAGTATTGCTGGTAATAAAAAGTGAAGGAAGAGAACAAAAATTGTTTGCAGAATCATTTCTGAATGGAGGCCAGATTCTACTCCGCTCCACTAGCATAAATCTGGGTGGCTCTTTTACAAGAATGAACTTACTCCTGATTTAGATCAGAATTTGGCCCAGAATGCCTCTTAAGGTTTTCTTTGAGTTGTCAGCAACACTTCCTAAATTCACAAGGTTGTAATTGTTGGTCTTAATTGCTAATGGTTATTGGATGACTCAGATGTGGAGAACAATACCTGGCACATTTTGGGGCTTACAACCAGCATGCCAATTTGCTGGAAATGCAAAGGAATTACTAGGTTATAAAGCTGTTTCACACTTTAATATTCTGTCTGGCTTCCCAAAGGGATGGATATTGTTTACAGTCTTGGGGAAAAAATAGCTTGTTTAGTGAACAGGAAAAAAATCAAACTAAATGGTGGTATACATGCCTGCCTACATGACCAGAGCCTGCAGTCGAACACACTCTGATTCTCACTGACCCGTTAAACTGCTCAACTGGGCCCCTCCTCTCAGAGAATCCTCCAGCCCTGAGATAGTGCTTCTGCTCATCTTCCCATCCCATTTTGCTTCTGGACCTACCGAGGTTTCCCTGATGTACACTGAGGGGGACAAAATAATTCTATAAAACAGATCATGGTAAATAAGGTTTCTCGTCCAGGGGATTGCCTGACAGCAACGATTTGACTAGACCTACCCTGTCTCTCAGAGAATAAAGAGCCATTTGTAAATGAAATTGGACGATTTCTCCTTTTCTCCGCATCTGTTATTATCTGAAATAATAACCCACAATGCCAGCAATAATACCCAGACATCAGCTAGCCCGAATCAGTCTATCTCAGGCTACTTCTGCATTACCCTATGTGAGGCTGGGACGGATCAGGTGTTTTCTTCAGATGCCGTTTAATCTGTTCTCAGTGCTTATTCTCTCAAACTAACTATTGCTTGGCATGAATTGTAATGAATGATTCCAGGATGGCTTCACGCTTTCAATACAAAGATCAAATGCCCCAGAGGGTACTTTGAAAACCAAATCGGATACTATATAGGAAAACAGCCATTAACCTCTAACTGAGACCTGGTATTTAGGTCAGTTCATTTAATCCTCAGAGCCTCAGCTGATAACCCAATTACAGCTAAGTACAAATACATAAACAACCTTTTCTATATTGCTACCTCTTTGAACAGCAGTAGCACCTTTTTCCTGCTGCATTTGTTTGGAGACATTTTTGACCACATCTATAAAGAGCTAAATTAAACCGCCCAGACACAGTCTGGCTGCATCTTCCAATAAAAACATAATTAACAGCCTATATGTTATAGTCAGAGCTAGGCTGGGTTTGAGAAAGGTCAAGTTCCTTGAAGTCTCCATGTACCAATATAATTTAATTGTTAAGAACACCACAGTAACATTTTATTATGCTACTAGCCTGAAAAATTAAAATAAGATTAAGATAAATGCTAAATAAACATAAGAAATCATGTGAAAAAGATGTCACAGTCCTTACAGTTTTGCGTTTCTGAATATCAAGCAGTACGAAGACTATAAATAAATATAAATAAAAAATAAACCCAATGAAGACCTAATGCATTTCTAAAACAAAATGTATGTATGTGCCCTTTTAGTGATAGATTTACAGTCCCAAATGTCACCATTCAGACCTAAAGGCTGTTATTCAGTATCACTAAGGGTACGTCTATACTACCTGCCGGATCAGTGGATAGTGTTAGATGTATCGGAGATGGATTTATTGCGTCTCATCTAGACACAACAAATCGATCCCCGAACGCGCTCCCCGTTGACTCCGGAACTCCATCTCAGCAACAGGAGGAAGCAGAGTCGATGGGGGAGCAGCAGCGGTCGACTCACCGCCGTGAAGACGACCAGGTAAGTTGACCTAAGATACTCCGACTTCAGCTAAGCTATTCGCATAGCTGAAGTTGCATATCTTAGGTCGACCCCTCCACCTAATGTAGCCCAGCCCCAACTGACTATCTCCAAAAGATATAAAGCAAACAAGATTCAGCAGCAACCTGAACCTTTACCTTTCTCTGAGTTTCCACCAGCTGGTTAGCCTGTTAGGACAAGGGATAATTCTATTTTAGTGACTATGAAGATCTCTGCTCTCTGAATTGTACATGTTTTAATGACAGGACATGAGATCCATTTAAAATCCTAGTATTTGTCTACTTGCAAATTCAATGGGGCTAAAATGCTACAGCATTTCTAACTCAAGACACTTTGCCAGCAAACGTTTTCAGTAAGGGCTTATTCATTTTAGGGTCTCTCAATTTTTAATGCCCAACCTGAGACCCTCAGGGACTTATTTTCAAAGGTGCTCAGGACCCACAAATTCATCTGAAGTGAGGGAAAGTTGCAGGTTCTCAGTACCTTTGAGAAGTCTAAGTCTAAAACAGAAATATCGAGGTACCCAAAACAAGTAAACGCTTCTGAAAATTTAAGGTTCACCAATCTGTGCCTTAACTTTCCCATCTATAAAATGGGGATAATGACTCTGACTCACAGTGGTAACAGGTATGACCTACTGATGGGTAAAACGTACTCCTCTGCATGAGGTCCAAACACCATGTCCTGCTTAGACTTCACTTAGACTGAAAAGGCTTAAGTGGGACTCATGATCTTACGCTGGCCCTCAGCAATTTCTCCCTTTAGGAGCCTTGGGTAAAGTGAAAAGTGCTATATGACAACAAGCAGGACAACAGCAAGAATGCAGAGCCAAGTTTTTCTCTTTGAAACAGCTGCTGTTTGTCTGAAGTCTCAGTCTCAGAGACACTGCCTGCCTTTGAGATTGCTGTAGGCTCCCTGAAGTGTGCAGTCAGCTACCTGACCTTGTTCTCAACTCAGTACTTTCAGCCTCTTCCTCCTGGTGTTTCACCACTCACCCACATCAGCTACCTGATGATGATACTGACTTCAAAGACTTAGTTGTATAAGTAATCACAAATATGACATCACTACTTCGTGATATCCAAATAACGCGAATTTGTCTAGGAATTTACCAGCTTGGGAGTCTGAAGCTGGCATAGCAGACAAAATGCTGCTGAGAAAAACACAGCTCGTGTGGAAATTCAAGAATGTTTTCTTCCTCCTAATTATGTTTTTTATTGCAGTATGATTGTGCAATTACACTAACGTGTCAAGAAAGCACAACTACCAGGATCACAGCTCCAACGTCTGCAGCATCACGCATAGCTTTTAGTCTTCTCTTGGGAGACCGTCACTACTTTTTTCTGTCCGTAACTGACAAGTGCAGCATCGGAACTCAGAGTTATGGGATTCATTGAGGATTGGTGGGGAAAGGAAAGCTGAGATTGCCAACAGGAATGCCAATTGTGATAGTGACAATAGGATATGGACAGCTGTCTATCAATAACTAGACTAACTCCACCAACTCCCGGCACAGAGGTCAGGGAACAGCCACCTGATGGCAATTTTGGCCACTCCCAGTCTGACCTTGATTTAAACTAGTGACCTAAAAGCAAAAGGTTTTTCACCTCATCATCATCTCCCTTGAGAATTTAACCCTACAGAGAAACAGACACTTTTCCAAATAACTACCTTCACCATGACTAAAGAAGTTACCTATCATTGGATATTTAGTGTTGCAAGAGATCATGGGTTTAACTGTGCTGTGTTGATTACTCTCTTAATTATCAGCAAGATTTAAAAAAAGCTAGGTTAAGTTATAAGGAATATTTACTGTTTTAAAAATAAAAAATTCTATTAAAAAAATTAAAATAGAAGTATGATCGCAGAGAGTGAAGACTAAGGGGCTGATATTCTCACACTGGTTTTCCCCCGAACTGCTAACTCCATTGACATCAGAGAATTACTTTGGATTTACACTGTATAAAGGAAAGCAGCACAACTTGACTAGTGGTTCTTTAGGCTCCTAACTTTACTCTCCACCATCAAAAAGATCATTCTGCTGTCCCTTGCAAAGAGGACTTTGGCAGCTACAGAGCCCTGGTTTTAGAAGAATAACCTAGCTAGGGATCTTAATTCTTATTTGCAAAGCTGCGATCACATGCTGCAGTATGTTAAAGACAGTGGATTGGATCCTCCAGTCTCAGCACAGGACCAGAGAGAGATATGCAAAGGTGATTTACACCAGCCTGGAATCTGGTCCATTATCTTCATCCACAAATTAAAGAAACAGAGGTACAGAGATGCAAAGTGACTTGCTCAAAGTCACACGTCTGTAGCAGAGATGGGAAGAGCATCCAAGTCATGTACCTTATCTGATGGATGTGTATAAGCGTGCAACACAGAGAACTAAATGCTGGATTGTTCATTGTCTCTACAGGTATGTTAAGTCTTAGAAACTGAAGAAGCTTTGAAGCCCACATAAAAAATCAGTGATGGAGCTTCCAATTGTATGTATGACCCTAATGGCTGTAGTAAGGGTTCATAAAATAAAGCGGCCTTGAGCTATCTAATTTGTTTGTTTCTCTACTTGTATGGCCATATCACCACCATATCCAGCACCCGTCACATACACTCCCCCAAAGGCGAGCTGTCACTCATGGACCAAATGTCATCCGAGTCGTGTTTGGTTCTGTAGTCTGATATCACTGCAATAAAGAACTCCCACCTCTGGCATCTGGAGGCTTTCTGCAGACAGTGGACTGAAAAGAGGCTCTGAATGGAGAAAAGAAAGTCCTGAGACTGGTGATCAGTGTCACCTGCCGCTAGGCAGTGCCGCTTTGCTTCAGTGCTCTCTGTCTGCAGGAAGACTTCTTTGGCACAGGAGCATAAGGGCAACTATAAAAAGCATTAAAAATCCATTGTTCCTCTTGCAGCAGAAAGTGGACTAATTGTATCTTGATGTGTGCTGTGCGGACTGGATCTTCATTCTGTGGGTGCTCAGCTCCTCACTGTATAGACTAAGATCAACACATTTTGCTTTGTTTACAGCTATTACCTGAGGTTAATTATTTAATTCTTTCTTAGTTGCCATGGTTGCTTGAAGGGGTCAAAACTCATTCATTGCCTGGGTGCCCTCAGCACCCTTGGGAGCATCTCCAGCTTTACAAATGGTTCCTGGGATGCTCAAGGGTTGAATGAAGCATAGTGTTGTGAGTGCAAGACCTTCCTGAAAGCTACAAACATAGCCTGCAGTCCTTACAATTGAAAAGGGGAGAGCGAATCACTGTTCTGCACAATTTCTCATCAGTGTATTGCACAAATCACAGGCCCGGCGTTTTCCTGCGCTAAGTCTTTCCCTACACTTGTCCCCTCAGGCTTGTCAACTCACATTGGGACAGAAGATTAGTTCTAATTTTAAACCAAATAAGTAAGATTGTATCTATTTCCCCAAAGATGATAAGGAACATTGCAGGCTGGATTTGTAATAATGCTGCTTCGCTTATTTAGTCCTTCTTCGAAGACAGATAAGCCTCCACTTTCAAAGGCAGTAAGTGTGCCAACACTCTATCATGATGATGCCTCTGTTTTTCCATGAAGAACTGGAAATGCATAAATTACTAACTATCAAAGCAGAACGCTTGAGAAATGATAGAATGCCACAGAAATTCTAAAGAAAAGCAGATCAGTTGTCTGGAAATCTACCAGCAGCTAATATGCTCAAATTGTAATCTAAATGTCTTTTTGTTTTGAATTGTCTGGGATTAGGGTTGGGAAAGGACTCAGTTATTCTACTCAAACGCCTCTGAATTATTTATGAAAACTAAATAAAGGATAAATTGGGCACTGATGAACTGAGGACCTGGTGGTGGAGGGAAAGTTGTGTACTAGAAAACAAGCAATTTTCTCTCAATAGGACTGTTTACTATTTCCTCCTTTCTGCAGAAATTGACAAATAGTCTTTAAAGGCCTGCTGCTTAGCAACACCGGTTCCGCCGATCTGCTTGGAAGATGTTAATTGCTTCTTCAAACAATCTGAACAACAGTTTAAAGAGCTACAACTCTAATTTAATAACCAACGTGAGCCACAAGACCAACTATGGCGACTGTGATGGCAGCGTAGTGACTTCAGTAATGTACCGGCCATGGTAGCTCTCTATCTCCCACTGAACTGGAAAGTAGCACAATCAGGATCTCAATGTATGGAGAACTTTGTTCACCTGAACGGGGACAAGACCCAGGGGCCACAATTTCAAAGGTATTCAGGTGTTGAAAGATGCAGATAGACACCTAGTGGGATTTTCAAAAGCACTCCAGCAGGTTAGACCCGCTTAAGTGCTTTTGAAAATCCCACTAGGTGCCTATCTGCACAGTTAGGCACATAAATGTGTTTGAAAACTTGGGGCCTGTATTTAGGGGCCTGTATTTAGGGCTAGCCTCAAGCACAAGCAAACCATGAATCTACTTGAGGCCAAACATTTTTGGTGGCCCCATATCCAGTGCAAGCTCTACAACTCCCAGGCTGACCTTCCCTCCTTCTTCATCAGTGCGTCTGGAGAAGCAGGAAACGCCTCCTTGCCAGATCTTCTAACTCCCTCTAACAGAAGGAGCAGAGGAGGAGGTAACTCATGACCTGATTTCCCGTAGTCCTGACTTTCTGTTCTTTGATACCTACAATCAATGTCTGGTGGGCACACCTGGACCACAGCAGGTGCTGAAAGGCATGTGGCCCTCCGCCTACCTGCTCCCTTGTAACCAGCTCTGAATGCTATACCTCTCCCAGAAAAGAGCCCCAGGTGTCTCCCTCCTCTAGCATAAAGCTTGTATACCTGGACCAACATTCTTGCTCCAAAGGAAGCTGTGCCAAGAGATGCACAGGCTCCATCACCTCTGGGAACTTGGACTGGAAATCTTCAGCAGTGCTACAGTGGGCAGGCATCTTTCTTTTTCCCATTGGCTTTTTTCCCTCCTCCATTATTAGTCCTGCCTAGACACTTGCTTTAACATGATAAATACCATCATTAAATATCAGCCCAATGAAAATGTATAGCATTGCCATGGCTCTGTGATCCTGAGAGGCACAGACTGAATCAAATCATCGTGTGCTTTCAATATGCCATTTGCAACGTTCTTATTTGCTGCCTATTCGGGAAAGTGGTAGATAACGTTTTAAACAGATCTGAAGAATAAACATAGAATCAAAAGAAGTCAGGGGGATGCACATTAGTGACAGGCATTATAACAATGCATCAGCAAAACTGGCACATTTTGTTATGTCTTCTGATACCCAATAAATCAATCACACCTCCATGCTAAAGTAAAATGACTAATCAGATAGAAAAGAAAGCAACAAGAAAATGGCAACAAATGGACCAAGCAAAGCAGGTAAAATTCATCTTTGTGCTGAATGCTAGCACTGGGCCTATGCCTCAATTAATTCCCCACTTCAGACATGGGGCTTAGCTGGTGCACAATCCCAGGGTTCATCTTCTGCACTGGGGTGAATTGCATCCCAGTCCTACATTAAACCTCCACTCTAGCAACAATGAACATCTCACAGATCTCAAAGGCCCAGGAGCCAGATAACGTCACGACTGTTTTCTTAAAACTACATGAACCAAACCTTTCTTGGCAACCACCACCAAAAGGTTCAGGACTAAATGGGCTCTGGGGACTGACTCTCCTCTCATACCTGAGAGGTAGTCCATCCAGGTCAGGATTGGGGCACATTATGGGACAGCATAGGGAAACTGTCACTGCCTTTGCCCACACTCATATACTCATATACAGACTTTAACGCCAGAAGGGACTATTATGATCATCTAATTGGCCCTCCAGCATAACACAGGCCAAAGAACCTCACCCACCCTCTCCTGTTATGGACCCTTAAACTCCGGCTGAGTTACTGAAGTCCTCAAATCTTAATTTAAAGATTTCAAGTTATAGAGTACGCACCATTTAATTCAAACCAGCAAAGAACCCATGTCCCAAGCTGCAGATTATGGTGAAAACTCCCCAGGGTCTCTGTCAGTCTGACCCATCACCATCCCTCTTCAGAAGATTTCAGTCTCCAGAGCTACCAGCCCAGCAAATATTAACCAGCACTAAATTTGTTTTTAAAAAAGATGCAAAACAGGAAAACACGAGCCATCAGGGCACACTATTCTTCACTCCTCTCCCCTGCCTTTTTTTCCACCACGCATGGGCTGCAACTCAATCCCCAAAGCATCTTGATCTCTCTTCGGGCTCTGCATACTGATTTTTAAAACACAGTGGGGTAAATTTTGCCTTTTTACAAAGGGCCAGCACAAGTCCTGGAAGTCTTCAAAAGAGAGCTTATGTGGTGCATATATAATGCAATGATTGGTGTACTGCAGGGTTCCCCCTCTGCGCCAAGTCCTAAGGGCTGTTACAGTCCCAACTTGCGAGCCTTGACAATTTAGTTCAAGTTGTAGCAGCAGATGCTTTTAACCCTGGAAATCCCTGCTTCACTCCCTGGTGCACTGGCATCACACATGTAGACAAGGTGCTGGTCCTCTGATATATATCTCTCAGTCACTTGGCGTTTTCCCACCATATATGGGTTTAGTCAATCTCTACTGTCTTGCTACATCGAGAAACAGTCTACTGGCCTCTTTGCCACATTTCCAGTGTGCTGTAGGCCTTGAGATCTACACTGTATCCCCTGTAGTTCTTCTGTAGCTGATTAAAGGTTATTTCCCCACATTTCAGAGCAATAATGAGAAAAAGCTGATCATGTATTGCTATTCTAATGTTAAACATGCTGGACAGTCAAAAATGAAGCATTCACATTTTTAACTCAACTTTCTCAAGTATCTTGGAGGGTTCCAGCAGAGCACAAAGAGCAAAAAGGAAAAAGAAACAGAAAGGTCTCTTGCACAAATGTGGTTCACATTTCAAAACAACTTCTCTGGGGTGCCTAACTCTGTCCACAGCTCAGGTGTCGGAGCACAGAGCAGCATCAAGTGATCCATGATCACCAGATAAATACCTAGTCGGAGAGCCTTTGGTGTACTCCTGCACCATCATTAAAGAGGGAGAAAGAATTTAGTAAATCCTCCAACGTCTCTCTGGTCACTTTGCCACCTCTTTACTTCTGAGCTGGAGGAAATAAAAGTTAGGAATCTATGTCTGTCAGACTTCAAAGCACCAGAGAACGCGCTGCTCAGAAAAGAAAAAAACACACAAAAACATCCCCAACACCAATTTCAAACAGTTTGCTAACCCTGGTGCCTTTGGGGGTTTGCAGAGCCAGAGACGAAGAGTGTCTAATAGTAGGACGTGAGGGAAAGGAAAAATAAAAGGGCAGGATGCAAAAGATTGCCATAGGAAATATAAAAAGGTAGGTAAATCTGTCAGCAGTCTGAAATATATACTTCTTTTAACTCTTTCCTTGCTGACCTGGAACATGGTTCCATAGCGTTCCTCTGACTGGCTGGTGCCAAATACTGGCAACTCAATATATTCATTGCCAGGAGTGGAGTAGTCCTGGAGAGGCATTTTGCCAGGTGCAGGAAAACGTTTATGAACAGTAGATGGTTTAATGTCACCTGCCGGTTTCACACAGGTTCCTTTTCTCGTGTCATGTCTTCCTATGACTGACATATTTCTTACTGTATTGATGTCAGATCTGGATCCCACTTCACAGCCTACATACCCCCTCCTGGAGCACCTGACCCGGACCCTGAGCTCTGCTTGAAAGAGTAAAGCACCCTCCTCTTCCTGCTTCTCAACTCCTTGCTTCATCAAGAGTGCTAATTTTCTTCAAGCCCATTTGCCTGGATTTGAATCACAAAAGACAACAATCAGGTGGGATTGTCTGGTAAAAGATACTCTTGGATTCCTCACAGCAGTTAATACTCTCTCCTTATTCCTTACACTTGTGACTTAAAACTCTGGATACTATCATGCTCAGAGCTTGGGGCCTTTAATCTCTAAACTCAAATCTATCCCCAGGTCTGTAATGACCACTTTAAAGAGATGTCCCATTGGCTCCATCTTAGAGCAGGCTAAATGCTGAAAATGACAACAATCCTCAAATTTGGAATGCATGAGAAGTTTCTTGGCTTGCATGAGCATCTAAAAAATGAACCACTCTACAATGATGAGCAAAGAGACAGTGCTCTGCTGACACATGCTCACAGACTCTCCCTATTGACAAAGGGCAAACAGCAAAAGCTCAATCGCATTCTGGAGCTGTTACTGCACCTGTTCAATGGGCGTTTCCCTGAGAACGCTCTCTCAGCAGTTGGATGAGGGGCTGGGTGAATCCCCAGTATAAATGCACTGACATCAGTGGAGTTACATCACAGATGAATTTGGCCCATCAAGTCTAATTACTAACTAGTCCTTACAACTTCTATCCAGGGACGAACACTGACTTTGTCGAACCAGACCAGACTATTGAGCCATCGAATCGGGTATCCTGCCTCCTGCGGTTGCCCTCCCAGGACCTTAAGGAAAGTGTTTGATCACAACTGAAGTATCACTTAACTCCATTTACATATGAAATTCCTTCAGGCCAATTCATCATGGCATCACAGACTGAAATGACTTCTCACCAGATGCATAATCAGATTCGCTTTCTCTTGTTCTCTGCTTTCAGATATTTTGACATCGGACACTATCAACGAGAGACTTCTCATATGAAGAGACACTCTCACAGGGTCAGTTCTTACCATGGGAGGGGCTCATGAGCAGCAGCATCCCGTCCCCCCCATTCAGTTTGTGCTGTTTCCTGGCTCCGCTGCAAATCTTCCGCTCACTAGCGTCTGCAAGTTGTCTTTGCAATTCACTTTTTATCAGCATGGCCAGGATTTTCAGCCAGATCTATCATACTCAGCTATGCCCTCAACCTGACTGATTGCATTCAATGATGGCGAGTCTTGGGGTCCATGAATGTGGAAAGCACCTAGCACACCACTGGTGTCCCCATAAACAAATAATAAATGGCAAGTGTTATTATGTGAGGAACTCACCTGTTAGAGGGTCGCTGTCCCTCTGAAAGCATCAGGAGGGCTCAGCACACCTCTGACAGGCTTCACAAGGGGCAATGAGGCAACTCAAGTTCGCTGGGACTAATTAACTTACCGAGTAACTGAGAGGCAATTAGGTAGGCAGGGAAGCATCCAGTCATGACAAAAGGAAGCTATTTGCAATGGGATGGGGCTAAAGAACAGAGGCGCCTGAGGAGAGGAGCAGCCCCCCAGAACACAGAAAACAAAGGTTCCTAATGGGAGGCGGCTCACCAGGAAGGGAAATCAAGGAAGAGTGCTCTTAGCAGAGGTTCCAAAAGGCAGGAGCTAGGAGTGCCAAGTCTCAGCAGAACCTGGCCCAATGGCTGGACTTCACCAGGTAGCAGCAGACCCCCCAGATCAGAGGAATTATATACTGTTTCAAGGAAGGGTGGTCATGGTTTGACCTCTGTGGAGATTTTCACCCAAGAGGAGAGATCTTTCCCCATCCGATGATGAGAGGCCGACTCCAGAAGACAGTTGCAGACCAAGAGAATCTAGCTGGTAAGTAACCTGAACATAGGTAGGGCGGATGGACTAAGGTTAACTCAACCCCCTCCAGCTCGAGATGCTGGGCTGAGGCCTATTTGTATCACGTTCAACCTTTTGGGTTAAATAAACTAGACCCCTGAAAGGGCATTGTTCAATACATGATCCTCACTATCCTTATTGAAGCCCACCGGGGGAAACTAAGGCAGAAACATCATTGTGATGCTGTACTGGGCCGCCAAGGGGCACTCCAGGATTGATGGCCCCCACCACCTGACTCCAAGTAAAACAGGTCTTACTGATTTAGCCCTCAAGCATGTACCTATAACACTTCGTCTTCAGCAAATTAACACCACCTCTCACAAGGAAGTATTTTTTCACTTCGTTCCAACGTAGCTTAGACAGGTCGAAGCGCGAGGAGATCTCAGGTTCCATTCCTGACTCTGCCACAGACTTCCAGTGCATCTTAGGATGAGTCACTTAACCGCTCAATGCCTTGGTTTTCTCCTCTGTCATAAGGAGATAACAATGCTTCCTTATTTCATAGCCTACGTTCACTGTGCCAGATGCAAAGCACTGTAGACGTTATTGGAACACGTGCTCAGAATCTGGACCAATGCTGATAAAGCACTTGGACACCCCAAGATGGCGAGTACTATATAAGTGCAACAAATGATTACTGTAAGCATAGGTTCACTACAAGCGGAACTGCCGTGTGTGCAGTTCCGGAGCATTGTAATGATCCGGGCCTATTGTTCCATTTCACTACAAATGGAGTTTCTTTACATCTGAGTTCACTGGAAGCAAGTTCCACTGAGCCCTTACAACACCCGTTTCAAACACAGAGCACTTCAGTGTCACACTGGCCTCTGATTATCCTTTGACAACTCACTGTCTCACTGCCTCTGGGACTTCCTTTTATCACCTCTGAAATACGGAGAAACAAGAAAGACCTGGGGATGCTAGTCAATGGTTTTGTCACATCTACACTTGACTGGTCCAATTCAATACTTGTAGGATTCTCAGAACAAAGCTGCCTTTCATAGGGTTCAGTTAGTGCAAAACACTTCTGTTCCATTTCTTACCATTTCACATTTTTCTCCCCCTAACAGCCTGATTTTCAAATCTCTTCACTAACTTTGTGCAAAATTTCTGTATCGATTTCAAGGATCTTTTCTCACTTACAAATCTCTTTAATAGAGTGGTCTAACCAGTCTTGCTGACATTTAGCTCCTGCTTTAAATTTTTAGTCAAGGGCCATGCTTTTAAAACAACTGCATGGTAGGGCTAAAGCTGCCAATTATTTGGTTAGTCCCAAATATCAATTTAAAATATTGGATCCAGACCTTTCACAGTAACTAGCTTCCACTTGTGTGAAATCAGCTTCTGGCTAAAATCCAAGGGGCTGAATCTGTTTTGGTCTTTAAATCTAAACTAAAGAAACACACATCTGGCACGGTTTTTAATTAGCTTTTAAAACGGCAGTGATTCCAGGGACGATTGTGTAAGAACTCCGCGCTGTGTGAATGCACACTGCATTATGCTGTGCTGTCTGAGACCAGAGCATGTCTAATCAAACAAATCTTAGAAGGATGCACAATATCAGAAGGTCTTTTCCATCTCCAATGTCTACCATCCTACAATGATTATTATTTACTAGCCCCAGAGGTATGTGATATCTATTTCCCCTCACTGTTACTGGTAATCAGCAAGAGCAAATGGAGCGCTTCTTTCCCCAGCTCTAGTCTCTTAGGGCTTGGCTACACTGGCGCTTTACAGCGCTCTAACTTGCTGGCTCAGGGGGGTGAAAAATCACCCCCCTGAGCGCAGCAAGGCTGAACGCATTAAAGCGCTAATGTGAACAGGCTCCAAGCGCTGGGAGCCGTGCTCCGAGCGCTCACAGCTAATCCCCTTGTGGAGGTGGATTACCAGGAGCGCTGGGAGACCTGTCTCCCAGCGCTCGCGCATGGCCACACTCGCACTTCAAAGCGCTGCTGCAGGAGCGTTCCCGTGGAAGCGCTTTGAAATGTCAGGTGTAGCCAAGCCCTTAGAAAAAGACTTGTACCGGATTAGGATTGGAGCAGCCCAAAGTCCACGGGGAAGTAAAGTGCACAGTTATATGGAGATGCAGAGCTATGGGCCACATTCTGAGAGCTTTTCCCTGTAAAAGCTATGCAGAGGAAGTTCTCAGAATCTCACAGGATTGGGCCCTCTAGTACAGAAAGAGATCCTGGAATTCCAGTCAGCTGACTCACCAATACTGGTATATGGTTTCCCAGGATTTGGAAATCACTGTCAACAAACTCTGCAAACTCTTGGCTTTCAGTGTGCCTCTCCAAGTAATAATGTGTGTCTAATACCTATCTGAGTGATCCTGCACCTGCTGTAGTCAATAGCAAGACTTCCATTGGGTTCAGGATTGGGTTCACATTGAAATATTTTTATCATTCCCCTTCTTTGCCAGCTCTCATTTTAATGCAGAGATCCAAGCTTGTGACAAATGTCCTGTCCATAAATCAGCCAGGGTGAGAGTGGAACATACAGAAAACATGCAATTCACTCAATAAAATGTCAAGTGACTCCCACTGGGCCAAATCCTGAAGTCCTGTTCAACAGGAGTTTTGCTTGAGTGGGAATTGTATTTCAAATCCTCCCCTTTCAGTTACATTCACGTGACCCCACTGCCTTCAGTTCCCGTAACCCAGGGCAGAATAATGATCCTTAAGAGAAATTTTTAGGACACTGTAAGCCACTGCTCCAGAACTTACAATAGAAAGCAATAGCACCACTCATACCTGGTTTATAAAGAGGAACTTTTTTTGTCATAGAAAGTTTTAGCAAAAATAAATCAAAGCCATTCCAAAGTCCTTTGTGCTCCAAAGCACTACCAGGAAACACAAGGGAAATTATATCCATCATTCAAAATCAAGTGCATGTAACAAACCGTAATACAGTAGCTAGTGAGACAGGTACAGGTGGAAATGTAAGGGCTTTTTTCTGCTTTTGAAATCTCTCATTTGAATCTCTTTCCCTTTGTAGACCTAATAGTTTGGAACTTTTCACTGATGTCTTTCTATCCACCACAGTACCAAAGATTTACTGTGTAGTTTCTCTATAATTCACATATTCCATCTGGCTCTATGTACCTCACTATGAATGATGGCCATAATTTCTCCTGTGGTTGTGGAGCAATGGTTCACAGCATGAAGGACAGAGGGATGCTTTTTGGTTTTGGAAACTAATCTATCAGGTTTTCTTTTAGGTGTTAGGTACAACATTCTGTTCTGTTTGCTGTCTTGACTGATGTTACATAGGACACAGCAACAGCCAATGCACCGAGAGCAATGGCTTCCCAAATGCAAAGTTTACTGACAATCTTCTTCTAATTTAGTGACAAACACATCTTCCTCTGGAAGTCTGATTCATCTCACTTAAGGGCAGGCAGGTATGCATGTGTGTATAACTGCTTTCCAATCCATCCATGGGAAGACACAAGAGGTCATTTAACAGTGGACTGTAGGTTAAAATTGAGACACACTGGCAGAACTATGGGGGGCCCAGCCCTGGAAAAGCAGCATGTAGCAGGTGAGAGATGAAGTCCATCAGCAGAAATAAATGTGGAGCTCTGGATGAAAAAACACGGTTGCAGCATGCCAGGATGGCATGTGACGACCAAGGAATAGACTAGCGAGGGAATCACAGGAAGGGACTGATAGAGTTGTATCGGGGAGGTTTTCATACACAGTAAAATCAAACCTGACCAGTTAAGTCATCCAGTCTGACCTATTGTGTTTTTCAGGATTTTATACTGGGCTCTAGCCAGTGCTATTGGCTCCTCACTTTCACAAGCACATAATTCACAAATGCTTTTGGAAAAAGAGAAAACAACGTTGTGATTTCAGCAACGAAAACTCTTAAGTATGCTTTTCCATTGTACATGTTCTTCTTGCATCAGCATCCAGACAGCACCCAAATAGTTAATGATCTTACTTGTCCATTTCAGCTTCACTTCTGCCTTCATTGCTCTAGCCAGCGCCCTTCTTATCCAATTGCATTGTCACCTTTTTCTAGTTCACTCCGAATTGAGATGAGGTGGCATTATTCAGCAGCAGCGCTAAGAAATGCAGGAATGCCTGTTGTGTGTCTGTAAGCACTAGTATTATCTGTCTGTTGTAAAAAAAGAGACTTAATCTGTTCATCTGGAAGCCAATCTGGTATCGCTTAATCTACCCTCATTTCTTTTCAAATTGTTGGATGCCAGTGGTACAGTGAACAACAGAAATTAAAGTGGGAACAGGAGGCATCTTTGTTTCGCCCTTCTCAGCAAATCAAAAGACAATGGCATTAATTTGTTGTAACCACACTGTTTGGGAAGATTGACAAAGATGTTGGATTCAATTTACAAACTTCTCAGTGAGGCCTCTGCATTTCTTTACGAGACTCAGCAAATATGACCATTCTTGTTTGGCTGGGTAGATTTTGTAGAAGCCTTTCTTACAGTATGGAATTCCCATTAACTAAACTCACCTCACAACGGCCCACAAACCCATCAGCTGAAGGCAACACGGGCTAAGGCTTTATGCACACATAGCAAATGCAGCTGCTTGGAGACCAGTGGTCCAGGCCCATTTCAGCTCCTACTCCAGAGAGAAATCTTTCTACTACATTCAGTAGGCATCCCCTGCACACCCAGTTCCTGCAGCAGCGAGAGCAGAGAGGGATAAATCTCCACATTCTCAACTGGGCCCCAGCTTTTGGGGGCCCTCTGCTGGCTTGGGGACCCACAAATCATACACAGGACTAGGCAGGACAACTTGGCTTTAACTCAAGCTAGTGTTGGGTTCAAGGAAGTTTGAGCTCTAATCAAGGTAATAAACATCTTAATAGAGCAAGGCAAGAGGATGCTAATGACACTGTGGATGGAAAGTTCTGCAGACAGCTGTGCCTCTGCTCTGCTGTCGACGTGCAAGAGCTCTACATGGGAGGGGTGCTCACCCACAGCATGAAATCCAGCTTACAAAGCAGTTCTCACACAGCAGCAAGAAGTGGAATGGACATGAGCAGGCCAAGGGAGGAGCTGCCCCATTGATCTGCTCAATCTCACCCTTAGCAGATTGCAGGGCTACTTCAGTTCACTGGGTGTGGCTGCTGGGTTGCTTAGTTCACTAAGAATGGCTTCTGAGCTCTGCAGAGGAGGGTGGCTCTTACCTTTGCCCTTCTGTAAATGGCTATACAAAGTGCAGAGGGCTGAAGAATCAGGCCCAGGGCCCGTACCACGTCAAAGAAGAGCCCCATCAGGACCCTGCACCGTGCACTGAGTGTGCTCCCTGTGGATGTTCACAAACAGCTCAGTACTCTTCCATGCTAAGAAGCTTGTTTTTCCAGTTGCCTCGCGTTGGGTTTATAATGTGTCTCGCTAATCCCTGGTTACAGAGTCTTTCATAATAAACATCACCCTGACCTAGCTAATAACTATGCAACACTGATGCCTTTGTTGTCATAGGGAATGCAGATGGCACCTCAGCCCCCATCCTAGTCACAGCAAAGCAGGAACACAGCTGCCAGAGGGACGCTGAAAGAGGTTTGAAATGAGCCAGGTACATGAAATCACTGGTTTCCAGGATCTCTTCACAGTAGTTTGCCAGACAGCTGGGGTCCCCACAAAGCTGTAAAGGTTAACAGCAAGAGATGGGCTCAAACTATCCACATCCAGATTGCAAACACCGTAGTTCGGGGCGGTCAGTGACTGAGATTTTGGTTCAGCTCATTGTAAAGAAAAGGGCCATTTGATAAATCTGGATCTGGGATTGAATTTGGAAATGGCCACACCTGCCTCCCCACAATGGACTGGACTGCTCAGGTGTTAGGGTCTGCAGGTTTAGTAACAGCCTCATCACACTTTTTCTATCTCCCT
This sequence comes from Dermatemys mawii, assembly GCA_007922305.1. Taxonomy (NCBI): domain Eukaryota; kingdom Metazoa; phylum Chordata; order Testudines; family Dermatemydidae; genus Dermatemys; species Dermatemys mawii. The sequence continues at coordinate 9,382,884 of ML677358.1, read as the reverse complement.
TTCACGCTTTCCTTTCCCTAAAAACCTCTCCCACATTTAACACAGTCTTAGAGAATACAGCACCTCAGTGCACTGCGTGAGATGGTTTGGGGGTGGGTTTTTTACCCCACACATACACAGGGCAGAAGGGCATGTACTGAACACAGAGCACATACCGTACTGGATCGTACTACAGCTGGCCCCAGCCTGTGCCTAAAATCCTGGAAACAAGCACTCAGCACATAACCTCCGTAAACATTTCCCTGCCCTGTGATCACGATGCATCTGTCAAGCCATTCAGATTGATGCTGGGTCAGACTCCATATAGAATCAGTGTCCCAGGTGTGTGTGGACTGGGCTACTGGATATGCTGGATAAGAAATGTATAGCTGAGATCTTGATCACTAATGTCTGTTAAAGTTCCCATGGCACTTTTTGTAAAAGATGGGTTGTTAGCTCAAGTGGCCAAATTCCAAGTTGGGTGATTACACTCTGCCTCCCAAAATCCCCCCTGCAGTTTCAGTTTAAGTATGACATCCTCCTTCACTTTCTGTCTTACTAGCTGCGTAGCGCTGCAGTGCGCTGTTCAACATCTTCTCCAGGCCAAAGCTGACTATGTTTCCCTGGTCTGAGAACGGACTCCTGTGTATGCCACTTCATAAAGCAGCATGGGGTCCTTCGGGATGAAAGCTGCCACAATACGTCTGTATTAACTGATGAGCCTGCACTGGATATGGCTCCAGATCTAAATTTTCCCAAAGTGCAGTGGTGCTCAGAGCTGGGTTTGGTTCCAGCTGCTATGAACTTCCTCAGAGCCCAGGCGTGCCTGGACCTGGGGTTTTGGTTCAGGTCCACTTTCAGTTAATTCATTTGTAACTGGATAAACGCTGGTTTATGTTCCTGACTTCTCAGTCTGAAGAACCAGATTCTTTCTAGCTGGCCACTAAATGTAACCTTTTCAACTTATTCTAAAGAGCAGCAACAATAAATGCATCTTTCCTACTAGTGCACAAGGAGAATTTCTGACATGTGCCACATTAGAAGGGAACTGTATTTGGCCGGGCAATGGAATATAGCACCTGTGGCATGAAAACCATACAGCTTTCCACCCTTGCTGTGTCATGCTAAAAGACTAAGTGTTTTTCCCCTTTGGTTTGTGATGAGTGATTTCAATGATTGCTATGGTAGCGGGTTCCAATCTTGACTGTTTGTGGATCTTAGACCGTCTAGGGGCTGGAAATTCACAAATATCTAATCTGAGGCCTTTTAAAATGTGTCACACATAGACAGAAACAGCTACTCTGCAGGATGCGGCCACTGTGCCCACGAAGGAGGCAATGCTGCAAGTTTCCTCTTTTTTGCTGCTTTTTTTATTTTGTTTTTTTTGTTTAGTTTTTTGTCCCCAGTCACATATCTTTCAAGGGCCACATGCAGAATAGAAAACCTATTTTACCAGCCTGCTCTGCCAGATGAGAAAGCCTAAGAGAGGTGAGACAGCAGCCCCCAGATTTTTAAATCTAGGGTTATCTGAAGAGTCCCTGCACTGACCTCAACTGCCATAGCAACGCTTGGGGAGACAGCCTGTCTCTCAGATAGCCAGGGCCTAAGGCACTCAGGCTATAGAGACTTATGTCAACTGATGTATTTAGATCTGTCCCAGTGAGGAGGGGGCAGTTCGTCTGGTCTGGGGAGTGCATGCAGGACTTTGTGAACCACCCCCAAATATCTACCAGACTGATGCAAATTGAGGATGTTACGGAGGGTCAAGCACTGACTGGGGCAAATTTAGAGATGATGCATAAGGCACGGGGCCATAAGACACATGGTGGTTAAGCAGGTCTAAAGGCATCTAGAGAGAGTCTAAGTTGGAATAGCATATACATGGGGGAAACTGCAAGAGTGTCAGTCACACAAACATAGACTCCCTCTAGATTCAGCCTCAACTCTGGATCTGGACCGGTGTCCAAAGGAAAGGGAGACTGGTGCCGCTTTTTCGTTCTGTTCACACTGCAGATGAAATCAAGATAGCAATGACTAGCTTTAAACACGGCTGTTGCTACAACACAGCTGTTGCTAGTATAGTTTCCATGCCCATGGGAATTATGTCTGAGGCCCTTGCTAGGCAAAACATGATACAGCTTCACTCCACGCTACAGGATGGAATTATAACACAATCACAGCATGGTTCTCAGCAAAAAAACTAGCTCCTCTCCAACTAGCTCAGAGAAACGGTGCTGAAAGCCTGCCAGCAGCAAGTGTAACAGCTAGCACAATTTCAGCCACAATGTGGACAGTGCCTTTTATCCCCTGCTAGTAGAGCAAGGGACTGGCTCTGCAAAAGGCCATATGCCAACTGCTTCAGCCTGATGCATGTGTGCCTCGCAGTGGAACTAAAAGGAAAATAATGAAATTTTATTTCCCCCTCTGGGTTACTCTTCTGTCTCTTATTTAACTGTCCCCAGTCGACCCTCATTATGCAAAAGAGAGGAGTCTCCATGTTAAACTGAGGATACCTCCCTCTGACCTCAGAGACTTCTAATACATATGACCCATGTGACCAATTAACTTAAATGTTACTCCATCAAATTCTAGGGTCCACGGGGGCAGCTAATTATATGACAGGAATATAAATACTTGATGGATATGCCTCTTTCTTTTTGCAAGTGATCAGGCTAATCGGCCAGGCGGCTGATCACTGGGAATCTTCAGCCGTCAGGCCAATTCAAATACTTTAATAAAACCCAATCCCACTCACAGTGAAGTCAGGGGGGGACTTTCCCAGCAGAGTAGGCTCATGACGCACTGGAGACGCTTGCAGGCCATTATCAGGATAGCTTTCTGGCTCATATATTCAAGGCCAGCTCTATTTTTATGGGTCTCAGAGGGAAGTAATACACGGGGTCCGATCCAGCTCTTTCTCCATCCTGCTACCTCCTGACTACCCATGACTATAATAACTCCATGCCATTTTGGAAGATTCTTAATGGACATGTGCAAGGACATTTCACCCATGGAGAGTGACAGCTGTAGAGGGCCAATGGGGAGGTAGAAGAGCACAATGTGCCTCTGCGGCTGAGTGCATGCTGACACTGGGCTTCTTAGAGGGATGGACACCTCTGCCTACTGCCAGCCTTGGGTACGCTGGCTTCCATTATACCTGGACAAGCACTGAAATTACTGAAGCACGGGCTGCTTAGAAACAAGAAAAGCAACCAACCTCAGAGGGCTTCTTCTCCTTCTGTCTTGACCAGCCGGATTTTGTATTTGGAATTTTGGAGCATCTTGACACTGATGTCATATGACCTTAAATGAGAAACAAGATCAGAGTTATCTGCAAAAGAAACTGACCACAGCCTTTTTGGCATCTGTGTGACAAGACCCACCATCACAACAGCTCCAGCCCCCCTTGCTGGATCCTCAGCTGGGAGGCCAAGGCATGAATGGGCCATGGTGAATGAACCAGTGATCCCCTGGTAGAGGGAGGAGGCATTGGAATGGGGCGATATGGGGAAAGCTAGCACTACTGCTGTCTGTGCTGCCCCTGCTCTGCAGATACTCAAAGATCTCCAGGCTCCAGGGCTGTCAATCTACTGCTAATGAGAACTCAAAGACCACTTTAAACCACAAAAGACCAAAATTAATAACTGAAAAAACCTAGCAGAGCAAGATTAAGAAGCTAGAAGTGACCTGCCGTTAACTTCCCATCAGTCCAGTCTCAGTTCCACTATTTGGCATTTATGGAACCAATAGCTGACACTGAGAGGAGCATCAGGTTTGTGTGGAGAAGGAGTGAATTTGGACTGACACAGACAAAATATAATACCTATCTAGCACTTTTCATCTGTAGATCCCAAAGTGCTTTACTAAGGTGAGTAAGCATTATTATCCCCGCTTTGAGACAGAGGCATACAGCACCTCAGATCAGTATTTTGAAACTGAGGAGCCTAAAGTTAGATACAAACACCTATTTATGCACCTAAGTAAGAGGGACTTGATTTTCAGTAGGGCTAAACACTGTAGTTCCCATGGCTTGGCACCTCTGAAATCAGACAACTTTTTAGACGACAAAATAAGAATTTATGGCTAAAATTTTCAAACATGGGTGCCTAAAATTAAGCCAAATCAATACTTAGACTTCAGCTGCCAAGGCTGAAAGTACTGGCAAAACTGATGTCCAGATAATCCAGTCATGAAAGAGCCAGGGTTAGAACCCATATCTTTCAATGCTCAAGCCTAGAGGCACTCCACCAGCCCACAGCTGCACCTAGTGAAAAGTTACACTACGCGCTGTATTGGGGAAATAAACACAACATTCCCACCACATTCCAAGGGTAAAACTGTCTTTACATTATTATTAAAGGACTCTCTTTATTTTGAGTCTTGTGCAGCACCACGCATAAGAAAAATAATAATTAAGCTTGTCCATATTGGGTAATAAATAATAACAGAAATATTTAAACATTATAAGAATGATAATAATAAACAATAAATAATAGTTATAATTAATAATAATATTAAATGTCAACTCAATCTTAGCTACAGCAGCAACCCGCCATGTACCACTAAAAATACATCTTTTATATCTGGATCCAGGGTAACCGTCAGTTATGTTTGCTAAGAATTAAATGACGTTGATAGGTTAAGCCAATGGCTGAATGGGCACATGCAGGGACAACTCTACGTTGTATATCAACAAAACCAAACCACGCAAGAAGCTGTCAGAAACATAGTCTAACACAAAGCTTTCAAAAAGCTTAAAGATCTAAGGCTGGTGTCAATCAGCCAATTCAATCCCTCAGTGTAAGTCAGTGAAGTCAATGGAGCGACACTGATTTACACCAGTAGACAATCTAGCCCTTAGTTCAAAGGTCACAGTCATTTGTAACCTGTAGGGTCCAGAGTTCCATCAAAGTGTGCAAGAATAATGGGAGAGCAAGACCCTGCTGTGCTAAATAATTCAAGGAATATCTGTCCTAAATCTCCACAGAACAATATGTCACTTGTTAAGAATGTAATAAAATACAAGCTGTATCAAGAGCACAATTTTGTCCTTGGAACTTGCAAATTCTCACTATCCTGTCTCAGGGAAGCCTTCTCCTACATATCTCCCTGTGGCAGCTGCTATCAGTGGGTGCCCCTGCTGTCTCTTCCCAGGGCGTTCTTGCTGGGGAACCCTGGCTTTGAAGTCAACTCCCTCACATGACTGGGTAAATCTCAGATTTGTTGATTTTCAGGACACAAGAAAAGAGATGTCTGTCTTGTGTCTTTTTATTTATTGTACCTATTTTGCGGAAGGTGGAATCTGGACTAGGTTTGACTGTGCCAATTGTTGGCAACAGGTGCTAATTTTCATTGCTGTAATGTAAGGCCAGATGTCATGATGGTGGGTTCAAGATAAATGTAATCCATTTTGAGTTCCACAGGTGTACAAAGGGAAGAAGTGGGTATAAGGCCTTCAGCATGAGGCCTAAACCTGCAGTCATTACTCACACCAGTAGACCTTACTTAATGAGTAGGGGTTACAAGATCAGGCCTATAGTTTGCATTAAGAGATCAAATCAATAATTTCCACTTTACCTGCCTCAGAGCAAACTACAATATGGTATTAAAACCACGTGAACCAAGATAATACACCCGGCTACCATCTCTTTCTGGTAAAGGCATAAAAAGGGTCATAGTTTTGTTTACAATTACACTGCGGGAAAGCATTTGTCAGCAGCTGAGATATTACCTGCTGCATAAATACCAAAGTCCAATAGAGATAAGTCTGTGTTGTTTAATACCATGGTTAAATATATGCCTTACCCCAATAAGCCCACAGAAGCTAGTCAACGCGAGTGGGTTTAGTGAGCCTCTGAATCTTTGGGAGTTAGGGGAAGAGACGTCGGAGTTTAGCCTCCGAAGGAAGGAAAAACTGAGTCGGAGATTAGGAACCCAGGATTTTTATTAATTTTATTTTCTGAGCAGTCTGTGCTGCTGACAGGAGCAGCCCTGGAGCGTGAAGTGCTCTATCTGAGCCCAATCCAACTTCTAAAGACTCCAATGGGAGCTGGACAGACCTGATACCCAGAGAACAGGTACAGCATGGGCAGGAGCAGCGAAGCAAGCGTCACTCCAGTCCTGACAAGGGCTTTTTTTATGAGGAAGCAGGAACAAACTCCAGGGGCAGAGGTACAGATTAGACTCTGTTCTTGGTTGAGACAGCAAAAAGGAATCATGGTCATGGTGTGAATACTTGTTTCCTGGGAAAAGGGCTCACACCACCAAACCAATTTCATGGAAGACTGAAGAACCATCACTTAGCTGGGCTGTACAGTACTTGAACAAGCAACCTTTGAGTGAAAGGCCCTGTATGCCACTGATAACCCACAAGCCATCCAAAATACCAAGCCTAAGCACACTTGGATCAAACGTTCCTGACTGGGGCTTAAATTAAATGAGTGACACAATTACAACACTGTGTAACCCTTGAATCCTGGGGGAAAGCCCCTCGGTATTACTCAGAACCTCCTGGAAGGTCGAGTGCCCGCAACAAGCACTGAACTCAAAGGCTGCTGATGGCACTCAGGACCTCACAAGGGGCACCTGCCAATCATAGGACTGGGCCTAAATTTGACAAGATTTCTTACCCTGCTTGGTGCTAAGATTGTGGCATTATGGATCTCAAGCTTCCACCCCATCCTTAATGATCCTCCATCCTTTCTACACTACGGTCTCCAGGAATCATTTCCAGGGCTATGCCACACATCCTCCACTACTACTGGTCTTGTATCATAAATACAACCCTGTTACTGCACACAGTGCTGGCAGGACCCTCTTCAGGAAGCCCAGACTAGTGCTGCTCATTCGCTCATATAGCAACCCCAGTGTCAATACAAGGTACTGACAACAAAAAGAGGGACCCTACTGCCACCCCGGTGTATAGCCTTAATCATTCCTTTTAACATTGCCACCTCCCCCATGGGTGCTGCCTCCTGGGATTCCCACCATGGTCAGGGAGGGCACTTACTCTGGCTACATCTGTGCGAACTGCAACCACCCTCTATCTCATCTAACCCACACCATAAGGACAAAATCCTGCTGGAAAAAGAACCATCAGGCCATGACTTTAATGTCAGTGGCTGAGAGTCTCCTAGTCTTCAACAGTCTAATGGCCTGATCGTGCAGGGACCTAGCTCTCAATAAAGCCCAGGTCTACTTATTTGTTCCTGTGTCTGAAACCAAAAGAAAGCTGTAGAGACCAGCTGAGAGGTTACAATAGAGTCTCTGGGACACTGTAGTTCTCCAGCAGCAGGCAATGGCATTGACGCAAGAAGGAGTGAAGGGCATTTTAGTGGGGCGGCTGCCCCACTCCCATGCCAGAGTAGGCCAAAATGGCTGTGAGGGCAGACAGCCAATCAGAGAAGGGCTTACTGTGGGCCAATCAGGGCCAAGCTTGTAGCCAGCCAATGAGGGACAGGCTGGCTGTATAAGAAGGCTACCCCTGCAAGAGGCAGTCAGTTTCCCCTGGACCTTCAAGGGGGAAGGTCTAGCTCCAGCGCCTGAGTGAGGAGCTACAGCACCAAGGACAGCGCAGTGCTGGGCAGGCCCTGGGGAGCAGGAGGGAGCTCTAGCCTGGGTGCCTGTCAGGCTGTGGGCCCTGACCAAAGGGCCACAAGGTGCAAGGGAGCTGCAGGGGAAATGGCCCAGGGAGATGATGGGAGTGAGAGGAGAGAAGGAGGGCAGGATGGCTGTTGCCAAAGGGTCCCTAGCCTGGGACCCAAAGTAGAGGGTGGGCCTGGGTCCCCCACTTTCCCCCTCATAGAACCCGACTGCGGAGGTGGCCATAGTAGGCTGCACCTGACCACTGCCAGAAGGGACTTGACACAGGGTGTGGCAGGCTGCAGCAGCGGAAGGACTTTGGAAACACCCTCCCCCCACCCTGGAAGGGGGTGCATGTGGACTTGGGGGTACTGCCAGAGGGCAGTGCCCTGAAGAGGACATTGCTGGGGAGGAGCAGGGCACGTCCAAACAACAATGAACAGAGAGAGATGGATGGGACACCACCAGCAGAGGGTGCTCTGCTATGAAGAGCTAATTCCTGGACTATCCAGCAGGAGGTGCAAGGTGGTGAGTCCTGACCGTGTTACAGGCATTCTCCAATTCACAAGGCTGTGCCCTAAGGCCCCAATTCAGCAAAGCACTTACACACATGTTTATACTTAAGCATGTGCTTTAATGCATTGCTGAATAGGGAATGAAGTGAAACACATGCTTATAATTAAGCCTTGCTGAATTGAGGCCTTAATGCCTTTTGCCCAATCTAATCTGCCTCTTATGATGAGGAATCAAGGGGTTCCATTTTCACAGAGACCACAGGGCGTGCTCAAGACATAGCTTCCCAATAGGAACTCTTTCCATCAACATGATTCCATCTGAAGCTAAATGCACACTGAGTGTAATAAAGGTGAGAAGACAGTCAGCAGTGTCTTATCTAATAAGGGTTTGTTTTATTTGAAGTTCTGAAATCAATGCTGCTTTGTAGTTCTCCCTCTCTCTCACCCAAACTGCTCACCGGAGGAGGGCGCTCTTATCAATAAGATGCCCACAGCCAGACATTTAAATGGATATCAACTTGTTGTACATCACTAATGTATTTTTGAAAATGGATCTCAGTGCACAATTTATTGTACTGAGACTACCCAGTAAATGCAGCTTTCCCAACTCCTTGCAAAGTAATTATTCAAATTCTTTCCCTCCTGGAGGTGAATTGCTTAGTTATCTTGTTCAAAGCCTTGAATTAAAGGTCTTACTGTCAGTGGTGTCTGAGTTATCACTGCTGATTGAGTACTTTCTCCGTTTCTCTTCCATCTGTAACAAAAGAAATTGAATGTTACACTTACTGTTCAGGAAACTCATCACCGTACCAAATCATTGTTATCTCTGAATATCCACGAATCACATTAACCCAGTGACACTAGCAAATACTTACCCTAATGACAGAGAACTATTTGGGGGAAGGGGGGAATGTAAAACAGCAGTGAGTCCCTACTTCACTAAACTTCAAGGATGGCAAAATTTCTCTCCTGCGTTTCTCCACTGCTAGGAGGTGAGGGTGCAATCGCTTTTTTAGTCATTCTGTTCTGCACAGCAATTTGCCTAACGTTCATTCAAGTCTGGCACTCAAATGCACTAGTGAAGAACGCTCACCACTACAGCACAGAGAACCCATGGAAATATGCCTTAAATAAAGATGGGAATACTGAGCTACTGAATCAAGCAGCAATCACTTGTCAAATATGGCAATAGATGGTGAGTGAACTACAGGATTGAGCTATGTTAAGAAGGGAACAGATGTAAGAAATGGAACTATGCACTTTTAATAGGGTCTCTGGGTGAAATCTGGGCTCCAGTGAAGTCATTAGGAGGTTTGCCGCCACTCAGCCAATATCGGTTTAACTTAGATTTCACATGTGCCTGTTAAATCCTAGTTGCATTCCATACAGACCTCAAATAGGCTTCCCGTAACACAACCCTCCTACTAATCTTTCCATAACTTGGGTGTAACCTTCATCAAGACCTCCATCTCAACCCCCAACCCATCCCAGCAGAGTGTGTGAGAACAAGTGTGTCCTTTGGGACATGATGCAAGACTCAAAATCCAGTCTCTAGCAAATCAAGGTGGGAAGCTTGCTCAGAAAACTTGACCCCCTCACTAAAAACACCCTGCCCCTCCTAGGTCTGTTAATAATCCTACATCGCCACTGCGGAGGAATCACATGATGTGACAGGTCTTTAGGAGAAAGGAGCTAAGCCGATAAACCTCCCCTGGGAATCCAATGAATGCAGAGGTAGATGGCAAAGCACAGGTGTAATGTGATCTCTGCCTGAAAAGCAATGCCTAACAAGCCATCGTTCCATCTACTCCTCGCCCTCCCACCCCTCTCCACCTACCAGTTTGAAGGGGATGGAGGAGAACTGGGTGCTCAGTCCTGGCTGAGCTGCCACACTCTGCACTAACTGCAATTTCCTCAGAGGATTTGAAGGGGTGGCCTCCTGTACACCCAGTTCACTAATCCAACCTCTGGGCGCTATCAGCATGGTACAAGGAATGTTCCCTCTTCTGCTGCTGACTCGCTTTGTGATCATGGACAAGCCACAGAACTGACTGAAGTCAATGGGAGTGGTGAGTGCCTAGTAGTCCTAACAATCAGATCCCAGGAGTCTAATATTGACACACAAAAACTGAAGCACGCAGACTAAGAGACGCTTTAAAATCATTAGCCTCTCTGTGCCTCAAAAATGTGGATAATGGTACTTCCCCACCTTTATGCAGAGGTTTGAGAGCTACAGAGGAAAAGTGGTAAGTCTTATTAACTAATCTAAATTATTATATAATGGAGTGTGAACAGATATTTCATATGTTATGTACACACACACACACATATATTCACATGGTATTTCTCCCAGTAATGTATTTTTCCTAAGAAGGCTAAAGGGGACTTCGATTGCATTTACCCCGCTTTCTCCTAAAATCTTACGCGGAAAAAAGAGAATTAAATATTTGTATGTATTTTGTGTGTGTGATTTAATCAGAGTAGTTATTAGCAAAAAAACACACTTGAGAGCACGCCATAGCATGCCATTTTCCCTTGGAGAATATGAGAATACCCACCAATACCTCAACATAAAGACATTGCTAGGATTTTATATTTCTCAGTACATGTGCAATGTTTTATCTCAGCATTATAAGCGATAATACTACAAAGTAACATAAACATTTAACTATCAGTGTTGTGGTAAAACATTGCGCTGTCAAAACATGATTAAAAATGTTCCTTGAGAATATGGCAATATCAATACTTGGAGTGATTCAAGAGGAAACAGATGTTATTAAACCAGCCTTGTACTTATTAGCCATTAGATTTTGCTTGAGGAAAAAGATATTGAAGATGGATTTAACAGCAGTTTACTTATCCTTAGTGGAAATTCCAGTTGGACATTTTCAACTGGTTCCTATTGGTTCCAACTGGCACACAAGTTTTTGGAGCACAGTGATTGGGCTTCTGATTGACTGAATCCTGGGCCTAATTCTGCATACAACTGAAAAAAATATAAGCTAGTAGAATGAAACAGAGAGCCATAAAAATCAAAGGATTCTACTAGTGCCTAATGGACTTTCCAATAGAGCACCAAAGCATGTCATCTAACTAAAGTTCTCCCGGAAGACATGATAGTATTATCGACTCCTAAGGCCTTCACCCAAGGGAAGAAGGACGCTCATGTGATCAAGGCACAGGTCTGGGTGACTAGGACTAATTTCTGCCCTTGCATATTTTGCTGAAACTCCTCTGATTTGACCCAGACTGAATTTGGTCCCACAGTACTGTTCCCAGCTGTCCTGAGTGACCTTAGACAAATCACTTAACTTCTCCTTAACTCCTTCTCCTCACCTGTAAATACGGCCCTGCCCTCAGGAGTGAGGAGGCTAACTTTAATGTATGTTTGTAAAGTGCTTTGGATGGAAGCCATTATAGAAGGGCAAACATTATTTTGAGAAGGCAATAATGCAGACATTCCACACACCTCTCCCATCAAAATCCATGTGACTTCTAAATACAGAAAGACTGCAGGATATAATAGTGTTTTACATTTACACAGCATCTTCCATTCCAAAGTGATTTACACAACATGGGTAAACTCCTGCTTCTATATAAGTCAATTGTTTTGCCACTGACTTGAGTGAAGCCAGGATTACACCCTCTAAAACAAATTCTGCTCTACATAATTTTGCTTTAAATCTGGATTAACTCCATTGATTTGAACAGAATCTGGCCACACAGACATACAGCGCTACTGAAGTGCCTCCAGACCTGCGGGGGGGAGGGGGTGAAGACAGCAAGCACAATGCACGGCACAAGTGAAGGGAGAGGATGTTTTGTCCCAGGGCACTGTACCAGTCACAGCTCTTAGGAAAAATGTTGCAGGGTCCTTCATTTCCATGCAGAACGGAAAGGACACTGCTTTCTTAACATCTTGTCTGAAAGCCCCTACGCAGTGAAGTACATGGCACTCAATTCATTAATCTTGGAGGAAGAAATAGCTGAGTCAACTCTACCAGAATGTGAACATGTGATTCCAGGGAATGCGGGAACCTGCTGATTAGATCACTAAGCCACCCCTGAGGCATGCTACCTAACAATGCAGGAAGCTACATTCATTACATTCCTTTAGTTATGTCATCATCTCTAGCAGAAAAAACACAGACCTGTAAGAGCCTGGACTCAAACTGTGCTCGGTCTGTGAAAGAAGTTTTCACAGCCAATTTGGTTTGAAAACATACTACTCAGTAATTTTTCAGGTGCACACACACACATAGCTGACACTTTAAAAATAATCTTGATTCATGTTTTAATTTCATTGCTCCTTTAATTGACCTTTTCCACACAGAGGATCCTTATCAAAGTCATAAATGAATGGGGAAAAAAATAATGCTCTTAAAGGTCACTGCCAAGTCATATTTAGCCCAAAACGTATTTTTTACAGAAGCACAGACCATTAGAAAGGTGTTCATGTTCGCTTGTTTAAAAATTCAAATAGCAACAAATGTGGGCTTCTTTTGCACACAAATAAACATCCTCCAGAAGTGGCTGCAACTCTAACATTGCAGCACTGTCCTAGTGCCTGGACCTCTGAAAGCAAAACTGGTTGCAAATGGACTACATAAAAAAGTGCAACTGTCAAATGTACAGCATTTCAAACTGGGATATGTGCACTAGTGCTAAATGAATGAACCTGATGACAGTCCTCCATTAACCTAAAATCAATTAAAATGATCAGACTTTAGGCACATTAGCCCTGGGACCTGCAGCAAAACTAAACTGAAAATGAAGGGTTACATTGTGCCTTGAGTCTACATACTCAAGAAGGACAGTAAGGGGGCAGTAGTGCCACGACTTGCTCTGAATACTCTTGGAGGACCTCCCTGAAGCTTGGGTCCATACAGAACAGGGGTGGGCAAACTTTTTGGCCCAAGGGCCACATTGGGATTCAAAATTGTGCGGAAGGCCGAGTAGGGAAGGCAGTGCCTTGCCAAACAGCCTGGCCACACACCCCATTCGACTCCCACTCACTTCCTGCCCCCTGACTGCCCCCCCAGAACCCCCAACAAATCCAACCCGCTCCTTGTCCCCTGATTGCCCCCTCCAGAGATCCCCCCTACCCTAACTGCCCCCCAGGACCCCACCCTGTACCTAAGCTCCCCTGTCCTTGTCCCATGATCGCCCCTTCTGGCGACCCCTCACTCTAACTGCCCGCCCCCCGGACTCCTCATCTAAGCGCCCATGCTCTTTGTTCCCTTACTGCCCCCTCCCGAAACCCACTCACACTAACCACCACCACCAGGGACCCCACCCCCATCTAAGCCCCCTGCACTTTGTTCCCTGACCGCCCCCTCCCGAGACCCCCCCACTCACCCTAACCACCACCCAAGCCGCCCCCGCCCCTACCTTGGTCAGCTGTTCTGGCCCCAGCAGCTAGGCCCGGAACTGCGGGGCCCCTGTGGCTCTGTCAGGCACCTCCGGCGGGAACTCGAGGCACCGCAGCTCCACGCGGGAACTTGGGGCTCACGGCTCCCTAGGCGGGAACTCGGGGCCCACGGCTTGGGGCGGGGAGAGCCGGGACCGCAGCTCGGCCTGGCATGCCCAGCTGGGCCTAGTACACTGGGCGGGGAGCACAGGGCCCATGGCTCCCTGCGGCTCAGCCAGCACACCGGGCTGGGAGTGCGTGGCGCCGCGGCTTCCCCCGGCTGAGCCCAGTGCGCTGGGCTGGGAGCTCGGGGGCCCGCGGCTCAGCCAGCACCGGGCTGGGAGCACATGGTGCCGGTCCCCCAGGCTGGGCCTGGCGGGCGGGCGGGCGGGGAGCACGGGGCCCGCAGCTCCCTGCGGCTCAGCCGGCGCGCTGGGCTGGGAGCGCGTGGCACCGCGGCTCCCCCAGGCTGGGCCCAGTGCGCTGGGCAGGGAGTGCGAGGGCCCACGGCTCGGACGGTGCCAGGCTGGGAGCACGAGGCGCTGCTCCCCCCGGCTGGGCCCGGTGAGCGGGGCGCACAGGCCCCCAGCGGCTCAGCCCAGCACCCCAGGCGGGGAGCGCGGGTCCCGCGGCTCAGCCTGGCACTCCCGGTGGGAGCGTGGGGCCCCTTACTGTGCTTGCCCGGCCCCTGGGCGGGGAGGAGGGGGCCACTGGCATCGCTCCCCTTGCCGAGCGCTCGCGGGCTGGATAAAAATGGCCGGCGGGCCACATGTGGCCCGCGGGCCGTAGTTTGCCCACCCCTGATATAGAAGGTGCTGGAGGGACAGCAAGGCTAAGCACCCAGGGGAATTATCAGCAGCCATGACCCTGCCCTCTCTATGAGGTGAAGGGTAGGTGGGAGGTGTATGCTGCATCTACTCCCCCTCCACCACAAATGGGGAGCTCTTGAGGAACCAGGTCTCACAGAGATAGCTCTAAGCAACATCCATTTCTGGGGCTCCTCGTAGGTGACATACCTGTGTGCCTCTCCATACCCCAGGCTAAGCCTAAAGGCTCCATCTAGCCCTAAACCAGGCTTTGGGGGGCATTCGCAAATGAAATACTTTTTGACTAACCCTTCACCCTTCATATGCTCTGGGAAATCCACTGGCACATCTTAGCTTATTGGAAATTCCTTAGCAGAGATTCTGCTCTTGCATAGCAAATGCATCTATTCTCTAAGATGCACTATCTCACTCTGTGGCATCACAGGTACTCAGGATTGCAATGAAACATAAACAGAATAAAGTATTCTGGGATACTGTAGGTGAAGCAGAAGTGCTAGAAGACTTCACATATGTCTGTGATGAGTGGTTCCATGGATCATGGGGGCCACAGTACAAAAATCTACTTGAGCTCGCTTCTGTTCATAGTCATACAGTTCATACTCAAGCACAGAACCATGGTCTAACAATGCCCCAGTACAAAATACAGTTACTTTCCCAAAAAATGCATTCCAAGCAGCCAATTTCTGAGCAGCAGGTCACTACAGAGCATGAATAAAATAAGATGCTGATATAATTTTGGCTGGAAAGGTCTCTCCCACAGAGGCACTCTTTAACATGAAAGACAGCATTATACAGCAAACTCTTTTCGCAAATTCCTAAAACTCTTTAACATGTAATGGGAGCCCTTAAATGAAACTTTAATTAATCTACATAGGTTCTCTGGAGAGGAAATTACAGTAAACAATTATTTGGTCACCACATAGTCCTGGTTTGGTTTGGGTTTGTTTTTGGGGGGAGGTATGCCTATCCTAAGACCCTCACTGGTGCTCAGAGCTTCCCCTCTCCAATGACTTATATTGTGTGGTGGTTGTGAAAAATACATTGAATTCTGTGTTTTCTTTCTGAATTGCAATGGGAGCTGTGAGAAACCACTTCCCTGTTTGATACTAACATAAAGCAACAGAAATACAAATCGAGAGTAGTGGGGCCAGTGGCAACTGTGGAAACTTTTTTCTGAATCAGTAACTTCTTATCACAACCCACAGTACTGCCATTTTTGTGAATTAGAAGAATAGGGGCAGCTCATTGTATTTTCCCTTTTGGTTTAACCGTTTATTTGCCTTGCCTTGAGGTCTGTATGATAGGCAATTAGGCAGGTATAACATACAGAGAAGAAGATAGAGAGGCTTTTCAGAGGTGGCCAACCTATGCCTGAGAAGGAGCCAGAATTTACCTATCTATGTACACTGCCAAAGAGCCACAGTAATATATTAGCAGCCTACCATCAGCTCCCCACACCTGCCAGCAGCCCTGCTGATCAGTGCCTCCTCCTCCATCCCCATGCTGGCTCTGGAGGAAGGGGTAGGAGCGAGGGCATGACAGGCTCAGGGAATGGGGCAGGAAGCAGCTGGGGGTCTGGGGATAAGGATGAAGTAGGGGCAGGGCCTGTGGCAGAATCAGGGATTGAGCAGCGAGCACTCCTTCCCCACCCGCCGGCACACTGGAAAGTTGGTGCCTGTAGCTCCAGCCCCAGAGTTGGTGACTATGCCAGGAGCCGCATATTAACTTCTGAAGAGCTGCATGAGGGTTGCCCCCCCCCCCCCGTTTTAGATGTTTTACTATCACAGGCTCATTCATCTTCATTGGACTGTGACATCAATTTTATCTTTACACTTTTGGAGCCAAATCCTACAGGATTCACTCATTATTCAAACAAAACTCCCGGGGATTCCAATGGGGTTTTTGCATTCGATATATTTAGATTGCTTTGTGATAACAAGAGAACAAACTTTTCAGTTACGGGGCCGAATTTGCTGTGCAAAAATGCCACAAGTCAAATTCAGCCCTCACATGACTGAGTGCAGCTCCTCAGATTTCAATGGATGTTGCACTGCTTCACACTTATACCAAGGCTGAATTAGCTTCACACAGTTAACAAATCTCTGCAGAGCATTATTAAAGCCGCGCAAGGAAATACACACACTGGGCCCAATCACTCCCAGTTCCCTGACTCTGCTGGTACATCATCAAGGCATGTGTGATACAGAGTGGCTCCACTCCAGGACAGAGGGGATTAACACACTTTGGGAGCTCCTCTAACCAGCTAACCAAGCTTTGCCTCTCCCCAACCCCGCACAAGATATGGGACAAAAAGTATAAGAGCAGGGTCCTGCACTTGCAACTCAGTTGGGGGCCAAGCCAGGGAAAAGCCAGATATCCTTCCCACCAGCATAACTCTCAACCAGCTGTGGCAAACAATGGTCTCCTTGAGCCAGCCTGGGAGAAGGCCAGCTGTTGCCCCGCACGACGGAGACCCACTGAGGACGCGGAAAGTGAGCCGCCTGACGTGGAGAGGAGGAACCAGGCTCCAGCAGCCGTGGAGCCACCAGTAGGAAGTAGCCCCTGGAAGTGAGACATTGACTCAGCTGTGGTGCCAGGAGACAAGGCAGCTACCCCACGCTTTTCTGCCAATCCTATGGCGGGATCACCCATTGCTTCTAGGGCCCTGAGCTGGGACCTGGTGGAGAAAGGTGGGCCCAGACCCCCCTAGTCCCAGCCCTTCACTCAGGGATGGATGAGCACTTGGCTGTTTATCTGATTAGCCCTTGGGAAGGAGCCTGAGCCACAGTCTGCTTACGGGCTTAGTCCAAGGCAGAGCTACCACTTGCCCAATGACCTGGCTGCAAACAAGGATGTCTGATCAACCCACCAGGCATTAGCACCAATTCCCTGTTGCCCTGGCCCTGAGACCCAAGGAACCTTACATGTCTGGAGAAAGGAGAATGTCTTGGTATATAAGCTACTTCTGGTCAATTTCCTACTTTTTAGGTCTGGGTGGTAAAGTCTGGCTGAGGAGGCTGGTCCTCATTAGCTAGGAGGTGCTTGAAAAGGGTCAGAGAAGAGAAGCAGAGACTTGAGACTGCTGGAGGTTATTCCTGGGAGACAGGAAGAGAGAGATCAGGGTCTTTGGCAACTAGGTGCTGAGGAACGAAAGGAGGACAGTCAGGATCTACAGGATGAGAAAGCAGAGAGAGCCGGTGAATGAAAGAGAGAGGGAAGTTAAGAGCCAGGGGAGCCGTGGGTCTGCTCCACTGACTATCCCTGCTAACATCCCAGTAGTTCACTGCATCTATTTAAGACTATTGTGATTCATTACATATTTTTTAAGCTAGGATTTGTGCCCCATGTGCTGCCTTCTGGCCCGCTCTCGCTTCAATTAAGACACTTTGCTATGTTAATCAGGGAAAAAATATTGCTCTTTGGTCCCCTCCTGCATGGTCTTCCCCAGACCTTTCCACCTCTGTCCAGCGCTGCAAACCACCCACAATCCCTGCTCTGATGGGAAGCTTGGAGCTGACCAGCACAGTCGCAAAGTGTCTGTAGTTGGCCCGAGACGGGATGGGTCTTAGCTTGCTGGCTCTCCTGGGCAGGCTTCAAATAAGGATTTTAATGCTGCCTTTTTCTGGACATGAACTCACTATGTGCAGCAGCAGCATCCCCACTGCATCCGGAGTGGTGAATCTGACCCATTAATTTCTGTGCGGTTTGCAGTCAATTTCAGTGTGTTAGAGCAAAGGGCATCTAAAGTGTCGCAGAAGTCAAGTGTCCTTGTTCTTCTCTGCACTAAGCGCTGTTTGCTGTCTTGGTTCCTGGAGCAAATTTTAATCTCATTTAAATTTAAAACAAAACAAGTCCCGCTCACTTCCTCTGCTTTGCATTTTTTCCATATCTAGAAGGGGATTTTTTTCTTTATTACTCATATTTATGACTTTCCTTTCCTTTTCTGACTTTTATTTTCATCCTCTCATTAACCAACTCTCTCCACATGTCTAAACCCTTCACAGACATCGGAGAGGTTACTCTGGGCACAAAGAGGGTGTCACACACTGAAAATTCATTATGCACAAATACAGAGAGAAAATTAAATGAGGATGGGCACTGCATGCTGTGCACAGAATCACTGGCTTCATCCTGCATTTTGCTTTGCACCCTCAACTCCAACTGAAGACCAGCAGAGACAAGAGCACTCAGAACCTTGCAGAACATGCACAGAATCCCACTGGATCAAATCCTTATTGAACTGGCAGTTTGAGGACCACATGTCAGGCAACTCTCAGAGCTTGGTGCCAAGTGCTCTATTAGCAGAATCACGATTGAATTCAATTAATTTCGCCTCCCTGCCTATAACCCTTCGCTCAGTCTCTGGACGTAGCCTTGATTTTCAGAAACCCACCTGATCTTTCCTACCAAAAAACAAACCTAACCTTTCTGCAAACTATTTTTGCTTCTAGCTCACAATTACTTTAACCTCATTGGCTAATAAATGCTTAAAGGTCAAACACAGTCCCTAAGACCAAGACTCTGTACCCCAAGAGAGGGGCTGAGCACCACCTTATGCGGAGCCAAATCCTCATTTCCAAATATCTCATTGGTAAGGGGTATCCAGATTTAAAATAGTAAATGCATTATTTGTAATGATCGCTGGTGTGGGGGAAGGGAAGAAAACAAACTGGTTTGGTATTTGGAAAGAGCATCTTGCCAGGTAGTTTAAGATTTGCACTTGCTGTTCAAAAGATTAATGGGACTTAGGAACACACAGGGATCTTTCCACAATTGCGCCTGAGCCGGAAAATCCAGTAGCTTTTGCGCCCTGCAGAAGCAGTTCCCAACTTCTCACACTATTTCATTCTGAAAGTACCTTTCAAGGAGGGGAGTTGACAGATGGATTCACTGTCATTTGAAAAGGCAATGAGCTCCGAATTAAATGTAAACCCAGTTCCTAACATTAAAATCCCATTAGATGCTCCACCAAAGAGACATACCAATTTGTAAAAAAAAATTGTGCAAGTAAGAGGCAAGTGCTGATCATTAAATGATTCCCCAGAGACACTGGGGGCCCCCAGCAGTTTGTCCAGTCATTCAAAAGGGAAATAAACCTTCTAGAGCTCACTCCTATTTCTGTAAACTATGTGCACATGCGACAGATACAAGGGAGCAGGATCCTTGCTTTGCAAAATAAACAGTGCAGAAGATGCTATCTCGGATGCATTTTGCTTCCCCCTAGAGGAAGGGAAAGAGGAGAACAAGTTGGCAAAATCCAGCATGAAACTGATGGGGGAGTAGACAAACCAGTGAAATAGAAAGAGGAAGGTAGGAGATCAGTAAAAGAATGAAACCAGGTAAACACAAGGGGGCCAGTGAGATGCTGGCAGCAACAGAAAGCGTGGGCATCACGAGGCCAGGGGGAGACTATGGGTCTCTCTCTAGCAGCCAAGGATAGAGATGGAGTGCATGCCTCAGAAGAGCTGTAGTGCAAGAGACAGGGTGTGAGAATTAGGGTGAGCCAGTGGGAGCATGTATGTGCACAACGGATTGGAGCATGGAAGAGTGAAGATGGGAGTGAGATAATGAGATACAGAAAAGAGTGGGGGCAGGGAGACTGTATTAGAGCTGGGGGTCGGGGGGGGGCTGTATTAATGTGGCAAGGTCTGAACAAAACCCCAAAGTGAGAAGGACATTTTGAAGGATGGCTCTGTGTCTCCCCCAGCAGATGGAGAGAGAAGAGGGGCTGTATGGGGAGGAGAGCAGGGGGGAGGAGAGGGAATATCTGTTGCTCAATGTCAGGACTTCTTGCTTAAAGAGATTTCCTCAACCCCTGCTGAATGAATCTCCTAGAAGAAAGACTTGACCCTTGCAGAAAACAGGCAGGAGGGGCTGCTGGCAAGGGAGACTGTGCAGAGAGATGGGCACCTGCCAGAAGGAGAGGGGTAGTGAGAGACAGAGAAGAGGGCGAAGGGGGCAGGAGAGAGAAGGGAATGGGGGGATGCGAGCCAGCAAGAGAGAGCCACAGGCAAGGATGAAGATGGGGTAGAGGAGAAAAGGAAAGAGAATGGATAAAATCCAGAGAGGGAAAGGGATGCAAGAGGCCGGAAGGCATTGCACGGAGCAGAGGGGCTGGGCGGAGGAGTCCCCCCGAGGAGACGGGAATGGAGGGATGGGGAAGGGCAGACCGCGGAGGAGAGCAGAGCGGAGGGCTGTGAGGGAATGCACGGCCGCAGGAAGGAAGGAGGGATGAGCCAGGGAGCAGAGACTGGCTCGGGGGCGGGCAGGCAGAGCTGCAGGCGAGGATGAGACGCCCCCAGAGGAGTCCGCCGGGAACCGTGAGAGTTTGCGAAGGTAAACAACAGCCATGCCCCCTACAGTCCTGTGTCCAACGTGCAGCCGGGCTGCCGCGGCCGCCGCCTGTACATTTCCATTCCCAAACCTCGCCGTGCCCCCAGCAGCGGGCGGCTCTCGCTCCCGGGCCCGCCCTCCCCCACCCGCGACAGCAGGGCTGCAAACCCGGAGCGCCCGGGGAGCTCAGCCCCGCCGGCGGGGCGAAGGCCGCCTGCCTCTCCCCTCCCCGGTGCACGGTGCGGGGCCGGCCAGGATTTGGCAGGGACCTGGCAGCCCCAGCACGTGAGAGGAGCGGATCATGTGCACCAGCTCCGAGAACTGCAAGGCTCCAAAACGTGCTGCGTATCAACAAAATGAAACTCGTGTCTCTCCCTCGCTGCCTCCTGGGGCACGTTTCACCGAGTCCCCCTTCCCCCTCGCGCACAGCCCCCTCCCGACCCAAACCAGCCCCCTGGACCCTGATGCCTGGCTGCTTTACCCGTTGCAAAAAATAAATAAATAGACTGTGTTGTTTCTCCCCCTCCCCAACCCAGAGGCGGTTTGGGGTGAGCTCTGCCGCAGTCATTAATTTGGGAAATAAAAAAAAAACCCTTCTGCGCCGACCCTTTAAAAGTTCTTGTTTACATTCCGGCTGCTTCCCTTTTACTCTTTAAAACATGAGTGAGCAACATGCGCAATCGATCTGGGTAAAATGCTGCACATTTCCCCCCTTCCTTCCTAGCAGCCAGCCCAGCGAAACGGAAAAAAAAAAAAAGCCAGAGAGATGCAAAATAAAGATCAGCTGCAAATGAAAGCAATCCCAAATGCAATCCTCCTGCATCCTTTACCTTTGCCGGGAGACTGTCCCCAAAGAGTTGAGACTGTCCCTCAGGTTACAAAAGAGGAGTGTGGAGAGGGGGCGGGGGGATGCTCCAGCGCTTGAGACGATCAGGAAACCCCCTTTGCACGATCAATCTGGTATCATTGCGAAGGGGGAGGGGGGAATAACCCCCCTGCTGGCTCCGAAGATGACACCCTCCTCTTAGGAGTGGATACAAAGTAACTCCATGGATGCGAACCCAAAAAGAATTGCTTCCAGCCGAGATGGCCGCTCGGTGCACGATCCAGCGCTGTGTGCGTGTTTCTGTTTCTTTTTTAACCCAGACTTCCTTAGGATCTCTTTGCAACAACGACCAGTTCTTCTGCCGACCTTTTTATGTGAGGTGTGGGGGCAGGTGGGAGGAACGGAGAAGTGACTTTTCCAGTTATTAGTAGGATCAAGGATGATTTTCACTTCCCCCCAAAGCTTTCTTCAGTTTCTTTTTTTCTTGTTTGTTGTTTCTTCCTGGGCAGCAGCACGTCCAGGTGCCGCAGACATGGGTCCCATCTCTGGTTGTGTTTGTGCATGTGTTGCCTTCTCCCCCGTCCCCTCCCCCTTCCCTTGCTCTTCACCTCCCCCCACCCCCCGATGCGTTGGGTCCCTATCTCTCTCTGTGGCTCTGGGTCTCCAGCAGCGGGGTCGGGTTGCTCACACCCACTGTGCGAGTCGGATCAGGTCGCTTTCGCAATGATCCCCAGCCGCGGACACGCACACGCAGACACACACACCACAACGCACTCGGCAGCAGCCGTGGAACGCACACACTTCTTTACCTCCTCTCCCCCCTCTGCTTCACTCCCCCTCTCTTCTCCGGCTATGGGCGCAGGCGGGCGCAGGGGCTTGCAGCAACCTTAAAAAATAAGCTTATACTTAAAAAAAATCTTTTGGCGCCATATTAATGACGTACTTAAAATTTGCCATTTCTCCTGCGTCAAAAAGACGTTTCTTGCAAATAACAGGTTCTGGGCAAGGCGGAAAGAGGGACCCGAAATAGCCCGCAGGAGACCCTCGTGGGGGGGGCAAAGGGGGCTCGCATCGCCCAGAAGTGCCTGAAAGTGCAAGCTGGGTGGGGATGGGGGAGGGCGGGAAGATCAGGATAAAAATGCAATCGGAGGCTATTCCTCTAGGCAAACAAAACTTCGTTGGGCAGCTGGGAGGGGGGCGATGGGGTATTTGAAATACCACCGCCTTAGGAAACGGGATTCCCCCCCCCCCCCCGTTGTTATTTGGATCACTTCTGGAGAAGGCTGCGGGGGGAGGGGCACTTAAATGCTGGGTTTGTTTTTTTAGCAGTCGCAACGGGGGGTGCGAGGGGGGTTGGAGATAAAACACTCTATTCAGATGCTGTCCTAGGAGCTGTTCGGTTTGGGCTCTTTCTCCCACCCACCCGCATCCTCCGCCCCCCAACCGCAAAAACAGAAAGGGTTAAAAAGCCAGAAAACTTTGCACAGTTTTCCAAGAAAGGAGGGCACACGGCTCTCCAGCCTTGCTCTCGGTGTGACCTTGTCATGCACAAAAAATGCGCTTCAGTCGGTTACTGATTTCTCGAAAGGTTTGTTGCTGTTGCTTTTGCTCTCTGCCTTTCTGTTTTTTGTGGTGGCAGCAGCAGGAGCTTGCTCCAGTATCTAGCTGGCCACACCCACCGCTGGCTGCTTGAACTAGACACCTACTCTGGGGGAAGAACAGTTATTTCTATGCAGTGAGGGATCTTGGGGGAGGGGAGGAAGTGGGGGGAGGAGGTGCCCAACCTTCCTAAACTGCCTGGTTGTTTAAGGCAGTTTAAGCTGATTTTTCCCCTCTAATGGAGACCTTTCTTCAAAACAGACACTGCAGTTTGGTTAGGTTTCTCCTTTACAGTGGCTGCTCCCTCATTATTTCATCTTGTCTGTGTTGCTCATAGAGCCTGTCAAATAATTTAGAGATGTTTTACAATTCCAAAAGGGAAGGATGAGAATTCAAATTAAGGTATTTTTGAAAACCTGCTATTAAAATATGGAAGGGATCGTTTTAAACTAAAAAGTTTCACTAACTGAATTAGATTTACTAGGCTATAAAATGTACCTTGCCCTTCAAATATGCACTATTCTACAGGAACAGTCAAAAATAACTACAGTAACTCTGTTGTGAGCTGCAGTGTTTTATACCGCTGCTGCAGAATACTGTAGTATAATTAGGGTGACCAGATGTCCCAATTTTATAGGGACAGTCCTGATTTTTGGGTCTTTTTCTTATATAGACCCAATATATTACCCCCCAACCCCAGTCCCAATTTTTCACACATGCTGTCTGGTCACCCTAAGTATATTTAACGAGTCCACTTTCCCCTTTCAAACATAATCTGTTAGGAAAAGCTCTGTTGAATTTATTAGACCTAAAACTACCTATTAGTGATGGTTAACTTCATCAAGAATTCAGTGTATATAGTTACACACTGGGCTGGCAACACCTCTTATAACAAAGGTTCCTATTATAAGACCCTGTTTTCAGTTTATAATTTGGTCAACCTGTAACCATTTGCAGTGCAATTTTCCATGCGGAGTGTCTGCTTTATTTCTATTGTTTTGTTCAGCCAATACAGGTCAGCCACATCTAAGAACAAAGTCAGGGAAAAATACCCTGTTTTGCCCATATTAAAGACATCTTGAGACTTTTTCTTTTAATGCCCTCATTCTTTGCAGCAGGGACCTGAAACCTGGGGGGAGCAGGTATAGTCTTTGTGTCTAGGATGTGCCGTTTGCCATCCCCATGAAAATTCACTTACATTTGGCCATGTTATAAACCTTGTAAAATTACAGTTTGCACATGCACAGTAGAGACTTCGATTTTAACAGCTAACATCTCCTAAGAGTCTGTCCTTACTGAGCACGCTCAATGCCCTCACAGCTCTTAGTGCTGCTGACCAGGCTAATCATGTGGCCAAGCCACAGAGAAACTAAGCATGGTCCAGCCTAAGGCAATATGGTGGCACAGGAGAGTTTTTCTTGTAATGACTGTTCCCAGCTACTCCAGGCTGGAGTTGAGCCAGGCACTGGAACTAAGAACAGGGAGCTGTCTCTCTGTTTTCAACAACCCCCTTCTGCTCATACCCAAGGCACTTTAGAGGAAGAAGAAATCTGATTCAAAAGCATAGGAGACAAAAACCAGAACAGAGAAAAGGAAAAGGAGTAACTCAAACAGGGAGTCGGATGAGACTGGAACTGAAGTTTGCTTGTGCAACCTCAGTTTGCTCCCCTTGTGTGTATGTGTTTGATACAGTCTATAATTACATGATAACATACTATTTTTTCCACAACCCCTGCCTCGTTCAGTGCACAGGATGCACCTGCTCTGGGGATGGAGCAGGGCTGTGCAGTGAAGAAGGCTGTTTTCTGCAGGACCCCTGCTTCATTTGTAGCAGGAGCTGGAAGGTAGGTAGTGAATGAGGCAAGGGATTGCAGGAAGAGAAAGGAGGGATCTCATCATTAAGGAAACTGAATGCCTCTGGAGAACTGCATGCAATCTCTGCTTCTGCCACAGAGTTCCTGGGTGATGTTAAGCAAGTCACTTAAACCAAACTTTTCACACGTAGTACCTAACTATGTGTTTTTCCTTTTCTAGATGCCAAACCTGAGAACCTGGGAGATGATTTACAGAAGTGGTGACCGCTCAGAGTTGTACATAAGTCAATGGAAGCTTTCCTTTGAACATATATAGTGCCATATAATGCTAAGTGTTCTGTGCTAAGTGCCTAGGCATCTCAAATTTGGCACTCAAAATTAGTGGATACATTTTACTTTAACTGCCTCCATTTCCCAGCTGTACAATGGGGATAATACTACCCCAATCACCGCACAGGGGTCTTACATTAATTAATGTTTGTGAAACACTTGGATACTATAGTGATGAGTGCCATAGAAAAACCTATGAGGAAGTTCATAATTCCGTTTTCAGAGCAGGATTTGAATAGTGTGCCATATATAAGGCCTCAAGCTATACACTGAACAATGAGGATAAAAAATATTGAAAAGCTTCTTATTAATTGATCTTTGTCTATGTTGTGCCCTGAATGAGGCAGATGTCTGATGGAAAAAATGTCACTATATAATTAAAACTTATATCATAATCTGCATCATAGTGCATATATCAAAAAGAGTTCAGTAGAATTAGCAATTTTTTTAAAGAGACATTATTAAGGGCAGAAAGCAAACTATCCCAGTGCATAGGAAAGATCAGGAGTATGGTAAGAGACCATCCTAATTTAACCAGGAGATCTTGAAGGATCTGGAACTCAAAAAAGAATATATCAAAAGTGGAAATGAGTAAGAAGATGACAGTGGACAGATTTAGAATATGTTTTAGGGACCTACCAATACAACTTCCAATGCAAGTGATAATGTGGACATCACCTGGATAGAGAAAAAGAACGCAGAACAATAGAAAAAGAGGCTAAATCCATCAACATGACACTCAGAAATCTAAACAGACAAGCACAATACTGAAATAAATGGCAGAAAATTCTGAACACCCTACGCATTTGAAGATATAACATGTTAAAGAAAGAAAAGGAAAAAAAAGATAACCTTTGAATGATGACCACATACTTAGCATTAACAGGATGTTTTTACATCAAGAGCTTAGCTTTCTGAGCTTTTATATGACTTGCATTAAAAGTTAAATTCAATATCTAAAGATGGGTCCCCAAAAGCACCATGAGATTGCTATCTACATTATTTGTGCATGGTGCCCATTAATACACTTTGAAACAAATTAACTGCATTCATAAGCAGGTGCAACTCCATTGACTTCAGTGGT
Organism: Dermatemys mawii; assembly: GCA_007922305.1. Lineage (NCBI taxonomy): Eukaryota > Metazoa > Chordata > Testudines > Dermatemydidae > Dermatemys > Dermatemys mawii. The sequence continues at coordinate 9,356,586 of ML677358.1, read as the reverse complement.
GGATTTGGCTATATCTAGTAAAACTGTATTTATAATGTCAGAAATTATTATAACAGCATCAAAGAGAAAGTACATAAAATACTACATCTAAATTATATCACAACAATTACATATGATAATCCTTGTCACCATGATTAAGACCACTATACATCTTGGGGCAGACAGATCTCACAAAAGAGAAATGAGAAACAATCTCTGTCTGTGGATCAGATTTAAAATCTGCAGTGTCTATTAATGCTAAACTCAACAGTTTGTATTCTCCACAGAATATGAAATTACAATACAGCATCTGAAATCTCTTTCAAAACCTTCAGAAACAACCTCTCTACAACTCTCTGAGAGTTCCAAAACTCCTGACAGTCATTACAATGAACAAATAAGTTCCAGATCCTGAGCTGCAGTGTGTCCGCTTTTCTCCACATTGTCAATACGAAGTGGCCTAAAGCCCAGGTTGCTGGAATGTAGAGAGCCTTGACGACCCTGAGCTGGCATAGCAACTTCTCTGCCACTGCACAGCTTGCAGTTGGTGTAGGCAGGGAATATGATCCTGCTGATTCCTGCCTGCTGTACCTGCCTCATGAGGCCTTTGGCATCCAGCAGAAGTTAGAGCAGTGGTTCTCAAAGTTTTGTACTGGTGACCCCTTTCACAGAGCAAGCCTCGAGTGCGACCCCTTCTTATAAATTAAAAACACTTTTAATATATTTAACACCATTATCAATGCTGTAGGCAAAGCGGGGTTTGGGGTGGAGGCTGACAGCTCACGACTCCCCATGGAAGAATCTTGTGACCCCCTGAGGGGTCCCGACCCCCAGTTTGAGAACCTCTGAGTTACAGCCCTCTAAGAACTGCTCTAATTTACATCAGGACTGCCACATAGCAAGCTGGACTGGGAAGCAGGAAGGTGGCTTAAAGCCATTTGTGCATCCCTCTCCCAGTCTGTAATATCCACTCTTTGGCTACAGCTGAGGATTTGGGCCTATGGGTTTTTTATTTTTTTAAGACAGGTGTAACTTTGCAGGATAATAAATAGATACAGAAAAACAGAAAGCAAGAATAATAGAATTGTAGACTGGAGGGGACATCAGTAGGACCTGTTATATCTCCTTTTGCTTTGTATGGATACTTTAGGCATCACTGTAGATACGCTGTAATGAACTTGAGTCTCCTTGTAACCCCATTTTTATTCCTCTGTTCCCTTTCTGGAGACATTTTAAACTTTTACAATTAAAATACAATGATGGGAAAACATAGCTCTTAAAACACAACTGAATGCAGCACTTAAGACGTTTGACTAATAAAGGATCATATTGTAGACTCCAGAATGAGCAGTGCGAGGACAGCTGATCAGTTTACATAGTCATAATAACTGTTATAAAAGGGCTTGCTAATTTTAATAAATTAAAATTAAAAATAAGGAGTGATTTTATAAAGCATCCCAACTCTTCGTAAAAAGATGGTTCGAAACAGAAATAAAAAAGAAACGACAAAAAATAAAGGTATTTGAACTGAATAGCATGGTCAGAAGGGAAAGTAAGCAGCTCCTTCTCCCCAACATCATCTTCCAGCAAGAGAGTGTCATGGTGGTGTGGACCCTCAACTTCTCTGGAGACATGCCTAAATTCACTCTGACAGAGACATTTATTTGCAAAGGAAGCTCCTAACCCCTGGGCCACTGCAACTTCCAAGTAGGCCATCAAAGTTTTATTCCTCTTCCTCCTCCACTGCTGTCACTTCCTATGGGGAGGGCAGTGGGGAGCAATACATATGAGGCTCCCTCTTTCTCTCGGGCAGCAAAAGCAGCATGTAAGGGAAAAGTGGAACTTTACGCTCCCCTTCTGTGACATCACTTCCTGTGGAAGTTACAGATGGGATGCCAGTGGCAGATGTTCTTTCCCACTCTTGGATGAGTAAACACCAGCTTTGTCCAGCGTTTTTACAGAATGCAGTTACTCTCCCACTTTTGTCACAAACTAAGGATTTGAGCCACCATCAATGCACCACTTGAATGTAAGATATATAAACAATACAGGCATTAAGACTGCCCACATTCCATTTTCTATATGGAATCCCTCTAGATGCTCAGTGTATAACTTAAGTTAGCCAATTTCATTCTATTTCTCTGGAGGTATGACCATGTAAAAAAGACATTTCCATTTCACTGAATAAGTTCCCAAGGGGAAAGTTTACAAAAGTACAAGTACCTAATTTTCTGTATGACAGGATAAAGATGTTATCTGTTTAAAAAAAACACACATTTGTTTTCCATAAGTACCATATTTTAGGAGCATTTAATTTAGGTTAGAAACACCACTAAAAATATACGCATTGTAAATTGCAGTTGTCTAATGTGATATTTATCAGATAACGTCACTTGAATCTTCTCTTGTTGCAATATAAATGCTGAGACATTTATAGAATATCAATGGTGAAGTAAAGACTTTTATTTTCAATGTGGAAACCATTATCCTGTCCAAAAGTGTATCTGTAGTTATTTTATTTCCATTATAACAAATGTTTGGACATAAATAAAATGAGATGGGCTGGTCCAAGAGTTTACTTATAACCAGTAGGAGTTGATACTGATCCTTCATTCCTCATATTTAGTCACGTAAATGCATGACCTGACTTTCAAAGTACGGCATACCCTGTAGCTCCCATCAATTTAATTGGGGATTGGATCAGGCCATTAGTGTTCAGCCTTATTTATGCTTATGTCGTGCAATGTGCCCTTTGAGGATTGGAGAATCAGCTAACAACTAACATTTTACATTAGAGATTGACAATACACAAAATGCTGGGTCCAAAACTTCCATCCCTTACTCCTCTGAATCCTGAAGTCATTCTGATCCAGATCTGGTTCCAAACTTCATATCTTCCACTGAAGTCAGTGGGTGCAGAAATAGGCCCATATTGCCATTCTTTCAAAGGGACCACAAAATGCCTCACAAAATGAGTTACAGACCATGTGGACGTCACCACCTGATTTACACTGGGTCTCTTTCCTGCACTACAGTTTCATATTGTGCGTGTATAATTCCCAGTGATATCAATGAAAGTTTGCCAATTGGTTCAATGCAGCGCATGCGGGGAATGCTGCCTTATGTATAGAGATCATTTCATTCACCACAGAAATGCAGTCACCCCAATGTGAAATTCAACAGCTGTTTAATAGTGCACAGTAGCACTACACAATACTTCAGGATAGGGCTAATGAAGAATATAAGCTAATCTCATTTACATAGTGTGAATTCTGAATAGCTCCACTGGCTTTATTTCTGTTACTCTGGATTTACAGTGGTATAGCTGGGAACAAAATTTGGCTCTGTGAAGGAAGATTGTAAGTGTAACAATTTCAGAATGCATGTCTAAAGGAATTAAATTCTTAAACATTCTGTCTCACTTGCACTAGTGCCAGTGAACAGAAAAGAACAGGTCCCATTTCTTTGTTTCAGGTTAATCTGAACATGTTCTATAGAATACACCCACAATTTAAGATGATTTTCTTAAATCAACAGGTATTGTCTTTACAGTAAAAAAAAAATGTTCTGCATAGAATTTAAAAGCAAAGTTCTGTTTATTAGATTAGTGTTTAACACAGTGGTGTCCAACATGTTCGCCACTAGGCAAATGTGGCGACCAGGCTGTTGAATTGTGGCTAATGCATGAACAATGCATTGGTGTATCAAAGACACTTTTTCTGCAGTAAATTTTATAAAATCCAAGTGCAGATCAAGAAAAAGAATTCAAAGTGTCACACTGAAATAATTTTGTTAGTAGTACCTATTAATTTATTTTGTAATATCTACTTATTTTTGATATTAATAAAAATAATTTGAAATGTTATTTCTAGTATGTTTTTTAATCCTTTTTTATAACGTAGGAAATAAGAAAAATTCAAAACCACAAGTGTGGCTAGCATCAAATTTCGGTTGGACACTGCTAGTTTAGCATAACATGGTTACATGTTGCATGGGAAGAAAAGATGCTTCTAAGAGAGTCTCTCCTATAGTTGAACTTTGCTCCTTCACAGTAACATCCATTATTAAATGTACCATTTTGGGGCTTGATCCTGAGAGGTACTGAGCACCCGAAGGCAAAGGAGATAGTGTCAGGGAGTTAAGAGACCTGAGTTCAATCTCTAGCTCTGCCACTAACTCATTGTGTCATCTTGGGCAACACTTCACCTCTGTCTCAGCTTCTTCATCTGTACAATAGAGATAATGACACCCATCTCTGGAAAATGTTTTGAGACCTATTCCATTCCTTCCTACCTCCTGCCCTCCGTAGGTCCCTGTCTTACCCTCCTCCTCAATGTCTCTCTTTCTCCTGATGCCTTCTCCTCACAGTATGAGCATGCTGACTCTCCCTCCTCAAAAACCCACCCAGGACCCCAGCTACTGCACTACTGTCCCATTTCTCTTTCCCCTTCCCTTCTGAGCTTACTGAATAAACTGTATACAGCTTGAGCTGTCTACAGCTCTCCTGTAACTCCATTTTATATCCCCTCCAGTTGGGCTTCCATTCTCCACACCCCTACAACGGCTCTCCTCAAGGACAACCTCTTCATGAACAAATCTCAGGGCCCCAGCTCCATATACATCCCCCTTGACATTTCTGCTGCTTCTGACAGTCAGTTAAGCTCTTCTTCTCACTGCCTTGGCTTTGATGCTGCTGTCCTCTCTTGGTTCTTCTCCTAGCTCTTTGGTCACTCCTTTAGCATGTCTTTTAGTGCATACACCTCCTTCTCCCCTTCCCCTACTCGCTCTACCCCCTTTTTTGGGCAATCTCATCCACTGACACAGCTTCAACTATCATCTTTACACTGATGTCTCATAAATCTGTATATCTTTTCATTCTCAACTCATCTCCCTCCATCCAAACTCACATTTCAGTCTGCGCCTCTAACATCTCCCCCTGGAAGTCATTAAGTCAGCAGCATAATCTAAACATGATCAAAACTGAACTCCTTATCTTTTCTCCCAAACCTTCCCTCTTCTCCAAACACTCTATTTCTATTGCAGTGAACATATTACACTATCAAAACCCACAAAAAATTGCTATTCTGCTGATTTTGTGTATAGCAAGCACAATGGTGGTTATTCTGCTGAATTGACAGATAGTATGATGATGGTTTACATACACAGACACTCTGTCAGTGAAGTATAGAGTACCCTCAAGAGTTAATATACCTGTGCCAAATTCTAAAGACCTTGCTTAGCTATCACTAACTCCATATGGTGACAAAACCCTCAATGAAGGCAAAATGAAGTCAGTGGGTGCTTGCCTGAGTCAAGCCTGCATAAAAACTATGAGGACTTCTAGGTTGTGCCCCATATTTGTAAAATATCCCAGCAGTAGGAAATGACAAGGGTTTATTAGATCATCAAGTCCATTTTCCTGCCAGGGCAGGACAGAGGCCCTCGTAGAGGACACATCACATATTGAACTGAGACTACTTTTAGGAAATAGACCACAATAACAGCATTCATGCTGGTCAACTCTCCCATCAAAGGTATACCTCAAGAAAGGGTGCATACATTTTGGAAGTCTTGCCGTAGGATAGACAGATAACCATCAAGAAGACAATTCTTTCATGTCAGACTTCTAACACATTGGATATGCAGTACATACACGTTTTATGGAGGTTATAATTTTCAAATCAATTGTACCTGGTAGCTAAAGTTTAATGTTAATGACTTTCTTATTATGGAGAGAAAAAATCTTTCAGACCTAATGACCAGAAAAATGAGAGTTTAGCTGTTACCTTGGGAGGTGAGTCTAGGGTCACCATCAGTTAGAACAGAATTGTAGCTATGGTGCCTTTACTATAACAACACATAGGATTTCAGCCTGGTGGCCTAACAGTGAGCACTCTACGCTGTCATATGAGAAATCAGGGTTCAGAAGGGACTTTGGGACTCTCCCCTCCTTGGATAACATAAGACTGAGTTTGCTACAGTTTGTAGGGAGGAGTGATCGGTTATCTGCCCTAATTTAGTGTCATTTGCACTAGCCCTTCCCCCATCCACATCTCAAAAGCTAAATTCACCTTCCCAGCAAAGGCCATACATACACCCTCGCCTTAGGGCACTGATGGTGGCAGCTGCTGAGATGTGGGAGGAAGATTTCACTTTCAATTTTATCTCTATAATCAGGAGAAAATAAGACCCCATGAGTTACACATTTAATTTCCAAGAGAAAAGGTGACCTAAAAGAAGGGATGGGAACCCTGACCAATAAATATATATCATCCTGACTAGGGTGATCAGATGTCCCGATTTTATAGGGACAGTTCCCACTGCACTGCTTCTGCATCTGCCTTGGCTTAAGGTCCTCCAGGGAGGGTTGAGTGCCTGAAGCCAAACCGCTGAGGGGAAAAAACAAACAAATACACAAAGGAAACATGGCATGTGACAGTGACCAGTACTTATGCAAATAGACTGTTAACACCCAGACAGACAGAGCAGATAAGCCTCCTAGTCCAGCTGGAGGCTTCTTCATCCCGGGGGAGGAGGGGAAAGAGGAGTTTTAGGATAACAACAGAGAACCTAAGGGTAAAAGCAAAACCAGGCCAACAACTGTCTTGGTGCATTACAAATTCACTGCAAGCTGAACCAGGCGGGAATGCTATAAAACCATGGACAATTGCTGTACTGGTGAGAATAGGGCTTTACGCTTTTTTCGGTCTGCTGTGCTTCCAAAGCATCCCCATTTGCTTGTGTGGGGTTAGTGCGCACTAGGATGCCAGTTATTGATATGTCCTGTTGAAAGACAAACTTTTGCCACTGCTGATCTCCCCATATCCTGGTTGGTTACAGCAGCTAGGTATTCACGCAGTCAGGGTAGAAAAGTTTTTCCATTTTCTGGGGATGCAGCAGTGGAGACTAAAGGCTGACTCCCGCCCAGTACTCCTTTGTTATTTCCATAATGCTCGTTCGCTCATTCTCTCCTCCCCCTTCACGCATACTTGCATTAAGGTCAGGAAAGTTATCCCTCTGTGATGCTGCTGGGAATTCTCAAGGATGCTTTGTATCTGGTCTGGCTGGGCTGCTGATAATCAGATATCTATGGGGTTTACAATAGTGAAGTCTAAGCAGCAGAAATCCAAACTGGAATAGGTAATAGAGTCAGAACACCAATGCACTAGCCAAGGCTGGCCTTATGATCTGCAGGGCCTTTGCAAAAGTGTGGTGGGGGGGCTCTAGCACCCATGTTCAAGGGTAAAATCAGACTCTCTGGTCATTCCTGCGGAGTAGGAGAAGGAGGTCTGGCTGGGAGTTGTTTCCACTCTTTCTAGTCCTGCTGGAGGAGAGGGAGACCAGGATGGCCCGTGAGTTGCAAAATTTCCTTAGGATGTAGGTCTACCTCACTGCCCCATAGATGAAGGCCAAAGAGAGGCCACTTGTTTTGCTGTGATTAGGGCCAGGAATGTTACTGGCTAATTAAAAATCTGTTTGAAAAACACCACCTATGAAATACTAAAAGAAATACTAGGAAGGGGGGCTAGCTGGAGAAAATATGACAGATAAATAGTATAGCACCTTATGACTAAAATTCCCCGAGATTCTATTTAACTTGCCAGCTAGCTCTGCACCCATCATCACAGAATCTACATCTTACATTAAATGGATTTGCTGCCTCTTGGCTGAATCCCTTGAAGGCGCTTTTTTCTCAGCAATGACACATTCTGCTGCTGAGGAGAGCAAAGTCTGGCCTCTCTGTGCTGTTCCCAACAGGGAAAACACCATTTATGACAGCTAAGAATTGAAACAGTTGGGGGATTCTTAGTGACGGTTTCTAAAGCAATGTACTTTCTCTTTGTTTAGAGCTGTATGCTATAATGAGGAAGAGATGAGCTTGGTGATCCAAAATAAGAATTGTTAAAGCTTTTAATTCATCACTGGCGTCCAGCTAGGCCCATTTCTCTATGTATGAGCCAAAGAACTCCTCCTTTTCATGGTGAAACATCAGCTCTCTATTACTGCAGTGCTGCAGCTCTTTTCTGGGGGTTCTCCAGTACTGTCAGCAAACAGTAGCACACTTGGGAAGACCCAAATCTCATGCTTCTTAGGGCTTGTCTTCACTAGCGCGGGGAGAGATCGATCTTATGGCGATCAATTTATCGCGTCTCATCAAGACGTGATAAATCGATCGCCAGCTGTGCCCCCGTCGACTCCATAACTCCAGCTCGCCAAAAGGCGCAAGCTGGAGTTGACGGGGGAACACGCCGCCAACCGCCGCCGGCGTGAGGACGGCAGGTAAGTCGGCTGTAGATACGCCGATTTCAGCTACTTTATTAACGTAGCTGAAATTGCGTATCTACAGTCGAACCCCCGCCCTAGTGAGGACCAGCCCTTAGGCTCTTTCTGAAAGGGTGTAACTGCCAGAGAAGAAGGCCGATTGCAGGCTGCAGCCATTAAGGGAGAAAGCACATAGCTCCCTGGGAAAACTCCTGCAGGCATCTACTCGTCCTATGAAAACTTTCCTAAGTTCAAAGTCAGGCTTGTTTGTCTTCCACCTTGACACATACAGAATGTTATACAACATTCAGGAAGTCCCTTTTAGCCATCTCATTTCAGTTTATAAGATTAAGAGCATGGAAAAACAAATAATGCTACTGGATGGTAATAGCTGGCACTAACCTGGCCACTGCTTTGTTTGTACAAGGCCTGCTAATAGGGCATCTCTTATTTCTTCTGGCAGATAGGGAGGGGCGGGATGAAACTTGGGTTGTTTTTAACAGGGAACCAGTTAACTCTTCCTTTGGCAATGAGAGAGCAGACAGTACTGGAGCCAAGTCTCTCTATCTTTCTCTTAGTTTATTAAGAAATTGACAAGGAAAAAAAAAGTATGAACCATGTCATCTCTCTGATCCTAACTGCAAGACATAAGAATTTACAGCTGGATCATCCCCACTTGCAGAGAGACCCCAACAGTCACAAAGGGCCTAGGGAGCTCCCCCCAGAAGGTGCACTGTGTAGCCATTTGTTCCCTCAGGTGGGAAGGATTTCGGAGTACATCCTCCAAACACTGTGGATCCTCACCTTCTTTCTCATAGCTTCTGTGAGGAATGGAAACCCTATAACTATGGAGACAAAAGAGTGCAAATGATAGGTTGGCCCCTCTGTGCTGCCCCACTGGGCCCCTGTCCCTGTCAACATCGCGTGGCTGAGGAACAGCAGTTAGCGATGGGACGGAATAGAGTTCATGCTACTTCAAGCATTATCTGTGGGATATCTGCAGGGTCAGCAGGGGATGATGTGCCACGCTGGTCCACTAATCAACTCCCTCCTGGCCTTTACCTTAAACCTACCAAGTTCTGACCCTAAGGAGATCCAGCAGACAAACATCCAAGAAAAAGAGAACGATGTCACATGACACAGACCCCATTCGCCAAGATCTACAAGCTCTGTCTGCCTTCTTGAAGAGGAGACCATTTAGCCTTTTGTCACTTTTTTCTCCAAGGCCACAGGCCAAAGCTTAAATCTTCAGGGACAATTTGGACCAGTTCAGACAAATGCTTTCTGCCGATATCTGAAAAAAAGGAATTCAGTTTCCAACAGTGCAAGCTCCTTTTAATTCAATGCCACACATGTTGAGATTGAAATTATAGACAGAGCAAAGTTAAAACATAGTGTCAAGACGCTGTGAAGTTTGATAATAGCTAAGGAAAAATCTGAGCTTTGAAAGAAAATTGTTAGTAATAGAAGACTTGCAAGTTCAGCTATGGGAAGGACCACAAAATTTGAGTGTGTGCTGTATATCTTCTTTTTATTTATTGCTTTGCAGAGAGTGACATTTCTTGTTGAAACTGAGAGCTACAGCTTTCTCCACATTTCAGTTCTGATTACAGAGTAGTAGTAATTAAATACCGGGGGCATTAAGTTACCAGTTTACCCAAACGCCTGGATTTAAATATTAGGTGATGTGAAAATGAGTGTGATGTTCAGATTCTCACAGTAAATAAAGAAGCTATATTAACTCAGTGTTTTGTTGGTAACCCACTTCCTCAGACTACATCTGAAAGACCTATAATTTTACAGTTATATATATATATATATATATTTGCAAATGCATGTAGTTTTGGTGGAAGCCCAGAACACATACAGCATAAGCAGGAGCTCTGTGAGCTTCTACACATGGTCCAATCAATGTATCCTAACCCCGAGCTGGAGGTCCTACCTGCAGAAGGGTGTTCAATGTCCATACTAGTCCATCCTTGGCCTCACTGTTGAGATGAGAATCATAGCCCTAATTTCGTGCCATTTGTCACCTGTCCACTAGGAACTGGGCCACCACCCGCATTCCATTCACACTGTCTTTGAACAGTCACCTGATGGCAATTACTGTTGATCACTACCAACTTGAAGGTGAAAGTCTCCTTAACCCATTACTAATCTCCAGAAAATTTTTCTGTAATTCACAATTATAATTAGATGGGCATGAGATTAAGACCTGGTATAGTCATACAAAGAGGGTTTAAGACTCCAGTTGGGTTGGTGCAGTTTTTTCTAAGCTGTGGTGTTAATTGCTTTTGAAAGATCACTCAGTCAGATAGCAGAACAGTTGCTTGTGCAGATGATTCGGCTTTCTCATTTTCAAAGAACAGATGCTGCCACAAAAACTTTCATCGTTAGCTTTCTGAGGAAGGTGCATCCTCCCTGCCCAGGATCAGCAACACGTTGACCACAAAATACTTCTACCACTTGATGTCTCTGCAGAAGCAGGTATTGCTCACTCAGTTGGCTTCTTATACAAATAGTGTATTTCTGGGTTAGGAGTGTGAAAAGTTTTGAATCAAAAGCTATTTGAGATACCGTTCCTGGCTTAAATATGTCAACTCATGAGTGCATACTGAAGCTCAGTGATCAGACCACTCTCATTGTGCAGCGGACAACTCTCTTACAGAACTCTCAGTTCACTTGCAATATTATAACATTGGAAGCTGTATATTTCAATGGATTCAATGATCTAGGAGTCCAGGCTCTGCCACTGAGTCACTATGTGACCTTGGGCAAGTCATTTCACCTCTATACCTCAGTTGCATCATCTGTAAAATGGGGATAATAACCATGCCTACCAGTGGCACTAAAATGTTAGGTACTTTCCATTGCAAAACACTTTGACATCTAGGCATGAAAAGTACTATACAACTGCCAAGTATTCTTACTAAAACACAGTGTTATGTCTAATGGACTTATTTTATTGCATAGGCCTTTTTAGCCCAAATATTGGCCTCAGCAGAAATTGCTCTAACAATGCTTTTATATCTCCCAGTGGCAACAAACATTAGGCATTAATCTCACACTTACTGGTGCTAGCCAGAAACTCCATTAAATGATTCGGGAAGAAGAGAATCTCCTTCTCTGAGTTTCTGGGTCTCCACAAGTACTGACAATGGACAACCTCACTGATTAGAGGACTCCAGATTCAAGAGACCATTTGGCCACACAGCTGCCTTCCATAGAACTTGCAGCAGCAGGCAGTTCACCAGTGGGCAAAGCCATTCCTTTCCCACAGTTCTTTATGCATTAACTGTCTGCCAGATTGCCCCGGAGGATCCACATGTGGAAGGCACACTCCACAAGCAGATTTCCTGCTTTCCAGAGGAACTGCAGAGTAATGCCTTTGCAACCACTGTCTTCCTTTCTTTGTCCCTTTGTGGTTGCTCCTCCGTTGGTTGGAGCTTTGAAGAGTTGAGGGGCCAGGCCTCAGGCGGCAGGGGGTGAAGGGTAACATTCGCAGTGCCTCCCTGCAGTACCATTCCCTACAGAGCTCAGGAATTCCCACATGGAAGTGCATGCAGGAGGTCATACAGCTTGGAGCTGAGATTTTGATTCAGGACCCTCTCCAGACAGAAAGCCACAGCTGGTATAAATGTGTCTGAGTGGTAAAATGAAACACATTTGTTGGCAGTTCTGGAGAAGATCACAAGGCAACAATGTATTTTTGATGGGAGTCAGTCTTTGCTCTTGGAGGTATATGATGAGTGCAATAGTAATTTAAACATTCTGACTGAAATCCAGGCCTCACTGGAGTCAGTGGGAGTTTTGCCATTCATTTCAGTGGAGTCAGGATTTCACCTTCTCTCCATGTTACCATACAAAGCTACAAGGTGCCCTGGTGTAACTGGGGCAGAGTTTCACCCACCGAGTTTTGGTTTATAAATGCAATGTGCATATATAGCTACATCCCTCATTTTCTCACCATAGCCACACACATCTCTTCTCCACCATTTCCGTGGACTAGAAACACAAACAAAAAATCGAAACAGAAAAAAAAACAATAAATTAATCAAGGGAAATAAATGAGCTTTTTGTGCCATTTCTAGATGTAAAGATTTGGAGGAGCGCAAACAGCTGATTATCTTCTACAGTTGACAAGACAGATATGAAGAACCATATCTGAATTTTGAATCTACTCATCATTCTGTATACTGGGAAGATATTATTAGATTGCATACATTGTAAGGAATGGACAAAGCAGCTTGAAAATAAGAACCAGACTTTCTGAAAAATTCAAGATCAATGGAACCTTTTTCAGTGGTTTGGTAATATTTTATTTCACATCTATTTTTAATTATTATTATTTTTGCACACCCCAGCAATTCATGGTTTGAGTGCTGACCAGAATCGGAAGGGATAAAACACCACAAGAAAAACTTTTCTCATAGTATTTCTTTCATAACTGTAGCATGAAGCCCTTGAAATCGCAAGACAAAGCTTGTTTAAGTGAGATTTCTGCACATGTTTACAGACTGTAATGGACTGGATCAAATGGAAAGTTTGGGGTCTTTTTCTCACCTTGAATGCCACCCACTTATGTTTATATTTCATTACACAAGACATTATGAGAATAACAATGATAAAAATGAATATTATTTCATCAAAAAGGAAGCAGGAAAAAAACAAACAGAAATGTCAAACACAATGGAAAAAGGGAATTGAAAACACCCTAATGTACCTGCTAGAGAATTATTATCTGTGTATGTTGGAGTCCCCCTAATCAAACCCACAGACACAGGTCCCCTTCCAGGTCATGGAAAACCACCTTCTAGATTGGGGTTCTGGGAGCAGCAGTGCCCAGAAAAACCCCTAAAAACATAGCACCTGTAGGGATTGGGAACATGAGCCGCAGAACCAAGATACGGGAACTCTGTGTGGATGGTCTTTTCCTCTGAGGCATACCTGAGAACTACATGGATCATGGGGGATCTATGGACTTAGGAGATAGAATATTGGCCTACTCCAAAGGGGTGAAACTTCCCACTCCCAAAGAATGAATTCTAAGGGTACTCCAGGTAACTCCCATATACTGAAGAGGAAACTCAGAGATTCACTTCGTAGTTCTTCTGTCACAGTTTGGCATGGTTTGACCCCATAAAGTAGGGGCTAAAAAGCTTGACCATCTTCACGCCTGCAGATTGTGTGGACACAGGAGGCATTATGCCAGGGACTCTTACCTTTGTATTTCCACTCCATGTGGCTCAACAGGTCCTTGCATGAATGGAACATGGCCAAAACTGAGCTCTTGATCTTTTCCTGCAAATCCTCCTCTTCCCCACTTTTCTCTGTCCTGGTGGACAATAACACCATCCCCGCAGTCTCTCGGGCCCGTAATCTGTGGCTATCTTTGACTCAGCCCTCTCACTGGATCCACATGTTTAGGACATTTCTAAATCTTGCATCTCTTTCTTACACAACATCCCTAAAATCCAGCCTTTCATCTCTGTACACACTCTCTTTCTTACACAACATCCCTAAAATCCAGCCTTTCGTCTCTGTACACACAGCCAGAACTCTCACCCAACTCTCCTCACAACTGAACTACTACAGTGTCCTCTTTTCAGACCTTGACTACTGCAAACATACTACCCTCAAGGACCTCATCCGCTCACTGTGAGAGTCCCTTCACTGGTTTTCTTGTCACCTCTGCATCAAACACAAGCTTCTTGTCTTTATCTTTAACCCCGTTCATAACGTAATCCCCTACCTAATTGATTCACTAATGTACTATGCCATCAACCACAGCCTTAGTTCCACCAGCATTGCCAGCCTTTACTGACACAGCTTCTTCCTTAAACATCTCCCTGTTTTTCCCCACACTGCCCCATATGTGGGAAGAACTCCCAGACAAAATTCCAGCAGCCACTGCTTTATCCTCCTTTACATCCTTCCTTAACATTCCCCTCTGCTGGGATGCTTATAAACCCCTGCATGGAGCATGGCTGGGGTAGTGAGCTGTGACTGTCCCTGTTCACATTCTTTCCTTCTCTTACACTCTACCTCTGCCCTCAATTACAAAAACAACAAACAACTACAATCCATGTAACTAACGTCATCATCAGTCATCATCACTCCCATGACCGCTTTGGTCGTTGGGGCACTACATTGGTCATTGAGGCACCATCACTGATGAGCAATCAACCAATTGTCTCCACCCCTGACGATTGTAGGTCAGTGTTTGAGTCTCCGCAAAGTCCATTCCTGTCCATTCTTTTATGTTGTCAATCCATCTCTTCTTCTGTCTACCTCTTCTCTTCCCCTGTACTGTCCCTTGGAGAATGATCTTGGGTAGGCCAGATGATCTATAACTATAATCCATGTAACTAACAAAGCTATGTCAATTCTTCACTGCTTGTATATTGTATCTCCATCTTCTGTTCCTTGACTGTGTGCATCTTTAGATTGCAAGCCCTTCCAAGCAGGGAGTGTGCATCTGTACAGTGCCAAACACAGTGGGGGCTCCAGTCCCAACTTGGGCCTTTCAGAGCTACCATTTTATAAATATTTACTAATAGTGATGAGTAAAGACTGAAAAGGAGTGGTAAGATTGGGCCCGATAACATTTCACAAAATGTAGCATTTTTTATTATGAGAATTTTGAAGCACTTTTCACAGAGTAAGAAATTCTTTTCTCAGTTCTGGTGTGAAATCCCACTGGGCTCTAGGATGTACTCAAACTGGGTAATGCATATGTCTGAATAATTAATTAAGCCTCACAACACTGCTGTGAGGTAGAAAAGGAGCAGACAGGGGCCCACAACTGGAATGCAGTCACCACTGGTGCAAAGCACATGGGCTGCTTAACACCGCACAGAAACACTAACAAGAATTAAATATGAGATCACAGGCAATAGAAATAGTTGATATTTTGGGGGGAAGTGAGTGACACGTAGATCCCATAGCTCAAAAATCTTTGTCATCTTGGCTCTAGCCCTGTATGATAGTTTTCAGATTGCTAGAAACTTCTCTGTTTTAATTAATTTAAATCAAACTTTGTTTTCAGAAGAGACTGGCTTTTTAAGTCCTTTATTCTGAAAAAAGCCTATATAACATGAAGGCTGAAATGTCAGAACTCATTAAGAAAAAGGAGCTGTGCATAAAACACCAAAGAAGTGCATCTACCATGGAAGAGAAAGCAGCAATTTTGCTACAGTCCTCTCCAGAAGCCAGAGTGTACTGCAAATATTCCCCCTAAATAGCTCACTAGCTGGCAATTTGATCAACCCTGAATTAAATGCTGGAATATTAACTTCCCTTGTGGTTATGAGAAATAAAGGTTTAAAAAACCATGATTTTATATGTGTCCAAGGGTATATTTACAGAATAGCTAGCCAGATTCCATACTGACTTACACACTGTTGCAACTCCATTGGCTTCAGTGGGGTAGCATGGCATATAAGTGAGCACAGAGTTTGGCCCAGTAACTAACCATCATTTTATTTATATACGTATTTTCCCCTCTGCCATTCTGACTGAAACTAAATTGCTTTTATTAATCTGATACTGAATATTGGTGCCAGACTACTACTTCATTTATCAGCTGCCTAAGATGAACTTTAACATGTAATTTTCAAGGTAATTTGACTGATCAGCAATAACATAATTGGTTGCAAATGTCCTTCCTTCTATTTGTTTTAAGTGGCTTTTTCATTAAAGCAATGCAGCCAAGTAAATAAATATGATTTTGCTAAGACTTATGGCAGCAGCAGCTGAGAAATGGATGAGACTTGGGAGGGGGCTGTGTAACACTGCCACGCCAGCGTTCATTCTCCAGATACTCTCTGTTGCATTGTTGTCCAGTGCCAATGTTTGCTATGAGAGAGGCTTCCTCATAGGGAGAGGCTCACTAAATGCCAATTATAATGAAAAATGTGGAATCAAATTCTGACCAAAGTCACTGGGGTTATTATTGGGTCAAATCCTAAATTCCTTACTCAGAACATGGTCCTATGGGATGCCCCTGTAATGAGTAAGGACTGAGAAAAGCCCTCAGGATTGGACTCATCATTATTGGGCAACACCCAATATCTCATGTCAGGTAACCTAAATAAACTGTCAGATTTTCAAAAGTGCTCTGTGCCCAAAAGCTCTCATTGAGACAATCGGACCTGATGAGTGCAGAGTACTTTGGAAAATTGGTGCCACAACTATTAAAAATCATTTCTGTAGCACTGTAAATCTACATCTCCTTACAAACAGAATTAAGCCATATTATCTTACAATATATGCAAGCAAAAAAGAGATGTCAGAAAGGCAGTTTGTGATGCAAAGCAAAATAGAGGGTGAAAGGTCACTGTGAATCAGAGCACAGGATTGCACAGATGTAACTGAGGGAAAACTGTGAGGATCTGAACTGGAGGAAGATGAAAATAATCTATTTTAATGACAACTATCATATGACACAGTATGTCACTGAATTTTCACGTACCCTTTTTGATGGACTACAATATAGGAACTCCTCGCTTAACGTGGTTATGTTCCTGGAAAATGCGACTTTAAGTGAAACGATGTTAAATGAATCCAATTTCCCCATAAGAATTAATGTAAATAGGGAGGGTTAGATTCCAGGGAAATTTTTTTCACCAGACAAAAGACTACATGATATATATCCACACTCAGTATAAGTTTTAAACAAACAATTTAATACTGGTACACAGTGATGACGATTGTGAAGCTTGGTTGAGGTGGAGAAGTCAGAGAGTAGGATATTTCCGAGTGAATGACTTACTGCTCAATGAACTAGCAATTTGCTGAGCCCTCAAGGGTTAACTCTCACACTCTAGAATGCAACAGAAAAGATGGGATTGCAGAAACACACTATGAGAGACAGAGCGGCGGTTCTCAAACTTGTGGGCTCAGTGCCCCTTTTTCCCATCCCCACAGGCTGCCGCGACCCCTGCGGGGATGGGGAAAAGGGCTACTGCGCCAAAATGCTGCCAAATGGAACGCTTCTGGTTTTGGCAGCATTTTGGAAGACGTGCCGAGCGCTTCACAGTGTCCACCAAAAAGCTGCCGAAACCAGAAACTTTCACTTTGGCGGCTTTTCGGGAGGAGACTTTGAAGCGAATGGCATGTCCGCCGAAATGCCACCGAAAGCAAAAGTGTTCGTCTCGGCTGCACTTCAACAGTGCAGGGAGCTCACAACCCACCGAGAATCGCCCCGTGACCCCCCGGGGGGTCGTAACCCCCAGTTTGAGAATCGCTGAGATAGAGTGATAGAAATAGAAATGTGCATTTCAATTAGGTATCAAGAGTGGGGTCAAAAGTACACTCACTGCATGGTTAATTAGATCAGCAAATCAGCAGCTGCAGCTGCTCTCCATTGTGTGTCCCCTCTGCTCTGTGGAAGATGGGGTAAGCAGGATGCAGGAGCAGGAGGGAGGGAGACACCCTGACATTAGCCCCCTTCTTTTTACCCCTCCCCCCTGCAGCAAGCAGGAGTCTCAGGAAGCAGCTCCAAGGCAGAGGGCAGGAGCAGCGCATTGCAGTGGGGGAAGGGACATATGAACTTCTAACTGAACTGCCGGCAATTGATAGCCTGCTGAGAAGCTAACGACTTAGAAAGGAGCATTGCACAACTTTAAACGATCATGTTCCCTAATTGATTAGCAATGTAACAACGAAACAATGTTAACTGGGACGACTTTAAATGAGGAGTTACTGTACATCCTAACACCATATGCAGGATGTATATAAGCCCTTGGTATGTGCTTTGTTATGCTCTTCTTGTGCTCATTTTATTTGATTCAGATTCTGTTACACATAATTCAACTGATTCTAGCTCACTGCTGGTCATATTTTAAAATATCTGCAACAGTGGGAGACTAGACAATGAATAGTGGTTATGGAGTGACTTCATAGCAATGAAACATTATTGCAGACCTTTCACTGTGAGTCACCAATATGTACTGTAGGAGCAAAGGTCATAAAAAAAAAGTCAAAATAAATAAAGGAGTTGCATCAGAAAATAAATAAAAACCCAACCTTCGTTTTCAAATCCTTTTGGTAGTTTAGGACTTTTTATTCTTCATACTTTTTATCCACTAGACTGTGTCAAACACAATCATTGCTTTCCTTCCATGAGCCTCCTGAAAATATCTGAAAGTGTTGCAGTTTAAAGTGAATAAAATTAAAGACTAAACTTCTTAACCAACATAGCTTTTAAAGCTTCAAGGATACCAGTAAGGTAGCCACAAAAAGTGGCATTTCCTTAAATGATTCTGAAACCCAACTGTAACCCAGATTATTGTTAAACAAGTGGCATTGAAAACGTTTATACCACATATCTCAGTCTGCTGTGCATCAGCAAGGAAAATGGATTGAAAGAATCAAGTATTGTGTGTACAGCACATTTTGCAATGGTAACACAGTAAGGTTAGCGTACAGAAAGATGGCGGACAACATGTAACTCTGTAACTATTACATTAATATAGAATAGAAGCCCCTAAGGGCAGGGGCAGTGATTTTTTCTATGTTTGGACAGAGTCTAGCACAGTCAATGCTCAGTGAATAATCATAACAAGGAGCAGGTTTGTTATTGGCCTGTTCCGACAATATCAGACTGATAAACCTTACTTTGCATTGCTGCAAAGTCCAGATGAAGCCACCTTGCTTATAAATGACAAGACTACAACCTTTACTCAGAGTAGTATGTGAGTAATGCCATTGCAGCAAGAAATATTTTTCATACGTGGTAAGCAGAATTGAGTCAAAAATAACAATTCACAAAGCTGTAGTATTTTGCGGGAATCAAAAGAAAATATTCCAAGAGCTGAATTCTAGTTTCAGACAAGTGGCACATATTGGTGCATCTCTTGAATGATCCACTATCAGGCATGTATGTGCAAAATGCAACAGGAGATTTTTCTTAGACACACTGTAATGTGCTACCCCCGCCCCTCACATCGGATTTAGAATCTGCTCCGCAGTGTTCTTGTTTCCATGTCTTTCATTACTTCCATCAGTTAATGAGATTGCTTCTCCTCAGATCTGAATCTCAACTTCAGAGGAGTATGAGCCCCCTAAAACTAGGACATTTCTCATGAAAGGAACATTGAATCAAAAGGTTGCTTTTTATGTGAAAGTAAATCTGACCCAACTAATTTACGGGGATTTTTCCCCCATCAATTGGGCCTCTGAAATCATTCACCTATATCTTTTCCAGGGGGCTTTAGATTTTATTTGCAGCAGTATCAGAAGTTATATTGTAAAAGATGTAATATCCCTCAGCAGGGAGCTTTCATCAGCTTTCAGTGATCTGTCAAGGGCAATGGCTGTTTCTTGGAATTAGGAAGCTTCTGTTAAAAACACCAAAGGAGCATCTCTTTTACTAACAATACAACGTTAATGCCAATGAGTGAGCAATATCTACAAACCAAGCTTCAGCAGCTTTTGGAAGCCTAATAACAATCTCCAGATGTAAAATAATAATAATAATAATAAATGTAGTGGTTTTAATATTAGAAAGGTCATAGATAAAGTATAATGGGCTGATACTTGTAGCTTCATTTCAAAGGACTTTAGCATTCTATTAATGTCTAAACTTAGAGCATTAGAAACCAATCAATACAATAAAAACTCCCATGGCTGATGGTCTGATTTTTTTTCGACTTCCATACTTGCTGCTTCATCTCTCCTGTAGATCTTCTGCCTCCTGGGTGTTGAAAACACCTGCGATGTTGATTCTCTGCCTTTTCAGCCACCTGTACCAGTTTGCTAGACTTAGGCCTGGTCTACACTATGAGGTTAGGTCAATTTATCCACGTTAGGTCAATTTTATAATGAATGCATTTACAAAACCATGTTCCACTGATCTAAAGGGCTCTTAAAATCGACTGCAATACTCCTCCCTGAGGAGGGGAGTAGCACTAAAATTGACCTTTCTGGGTTGAATTTGGGGTACTGTAGATGCAGCGCTACGTAATTCAATGGTATTGGCTTCCCTCCAGGAGCTATCCCAGAGTGCTCGAATGTGACTGCTCTGGACGGCACTGTCAACTCTACTGCACTAGCCAGGTATACAGGAAAAGCACCAGGAACTTCTGCCGCCATGATATCCCAATTACCACATCCTGTGCTTTCAGGAACATCTGTGTCCATGTCCTCCTCGCAATCTTCCTCGTGCTGGCAGCTCCTACCTAGGCTCTGCACATACTGAAGGATAATGTGCATGGTGTTTGCAATACTCACAAAAGCAATGTACAGCTGAGTGGGCTCCATGCTTGCTGTGGTATGGCATCTGCACGGATAACCCAGGAAAAAAGGCGCAAAATGATTGTTTGCCCTTGCTTTCAAGGAATGAGGAGGAGGGGTGACTGATAACATGTACCGAAAACCAGTCGCAACAATGTTTTTGCCTGATCAGGCATTGGAGTTTATCCCAGAATTTCAATGGGCAGCAGGGACTGTGGGATAGCTACCCATAGTGCACCACTCTGAGTCGATGCTATCTAGCCATGGTATTGAGGATGGACTTCACCAACCTAATGTGCTTAGTGGGGACATGCACGGTCAACTGTATAAAATCGGTTGCTAAAGACTGACTTCTACAAAATCAACCTAATTTCGTAGTGTAGACATGCCCTAGGACTCCAGCTGTACAAGCCAATTCCACCACCTTCTATTCAGTTGCGTGCTATGAAGACTACCAGGGAGCCTGAGGTGCTCCAAGCCCTCATTACACAACAGCAAGGCTACGGGTTGAAGCAGCCCAAGTTCTATGCCAGGTTAGAATGTGCATAGTTTATGGAATGCAGGAAGTGGAATGCACTTAAGCCAGAACAGTTGTCCATCAACAAAGGCCCAATCCTCAAAGGTGCTGGACATTTTTGTGGGAGCTGCTGGGGGATAAAGATTTGATAATGAGCTCTTCAAGATAGCAGACAAAGATATTACAAGATTCAATGGCTGGAAGTTGAAGCCAGAGAAGTTCGGACTGGAAATAAGGTGTAGATTTTTAACAGTGACGGTAATTAACCATTACCAAGGGTTGTACAGATTTTTCATCACAGGCAAATTTTAAATAAAGAGTGGATTTCTTGTAAAAGATATGCTGGGGAGATCTGCACTGTGCTGCCTGTGCTGTGTCTGTTCTTTAGACAGATGGGGACTTGGTCTCCAGAGCTCTTCTCAGTCTGGCACCTGAGTGAACACTGTGATGCCTCCCAGGGGCACTCTGGGTGGAAGGCACCTCACTACCACCTGCCCTTAGCCTGAGAGAGTCTTGTCTGTGCCTGCTATGGATAGCTCCATGAAAGCACCAGCTTCTGGCAGCACAAGCACTGCCTTCCAGGCTTCCGCAAGCCTCAGTCTCTCTGTATGAGATTGTGACAAGCATACAGCAACCCCCAAATCTTCCAAGTGATCCTCTGGGGTGCTCAGCACCTGTTCCAGTGAACACTCCCAGAACTCTTGGATCTGCTATTCCCAAAGGAATACTGTTCTACTCACCATAAGTCTACTCGCTTATCAGACTTAACTCAGGATCACCACTTTGCTTAACACACAGCATGTGTGTGTGTGGTGAAAACAAGACTAAGTTTACCATCAAAGAACAAGTATCAGGGGGTAGTGATGTTAGTCTGTATCCACAAAAACAACAAGGAGTCCAGTGGCACCTTAAAGACTAAAAGACTTATTTGGGCATAAGCTTTCATGGGTAAAAAACCCACTTCATCAGACCACCAGACTCCTTGTTGTTTTCAACAAAGAACAGAGATTCAAGTGATATTGAAGAATATTGGAAACAAATGGCTATGTATAAAAAAAAATTATAGCATGCTTTCTAGAGCCTAAACTTAACTAATGTGGCAATCCCCTCTCTCTCCAAGAGCTTACCCCAAATTCTTTCCCCAGCATTTACAAGCAGTTTGGTTGAGACCCCTTCTCATAAGATCAAGCCCATTGGCAGCCTGTCCTCAAAGACTGAAGGAATACCTGGGAGTTCATCTGTACTTACTAAAGTTCATTCTCTTACCCCTAAACAGGATACCTCCTGCTGTTTTCCTTCCACACCCACAATCTATTGATTAGGCTTTTCCTGAGACTGTAAACAGATGTCCACTGTGAGTGATAAAATATTCAGTTTGCATATGACCAGCCAGAGTGAGATAAGCATTTCTTCCCCACACCTGCCAGAAGTATGTGGATTACCTGTTGGTGACCTGTTTTAACTCAGGACTAGAGAACATACTTCTCAGTTCATATACTTTAGTGAGACTCAGGCTTTCCTTAGAGATTCTACATGACTTTTTTGGTGGAGGCAGGGGATCTCTGTACCCATATGCCCTCTTCTAGTTGGCATCAAGAGCTCCTTGGGTCACAAGCAGCAAAAATATTGACAGTAAAAATGTTATATTTTAAAATGAGAGCATCAATGGGAGCCTGGATCTGAGCCTAACTTAGGTCAGTTTGGAAATATCAGAGGTAGATGATTAACAGAGTTTTTACTCTGTGGTTTCTTAATTTGTACCATGCTTTTCCTGGCCCTGATTCTCATTTACATTAAAGTCACTTTAAGGCTCCTTTACACTGCCAGAGAGGAGGAAAGAGGCAGAGATAAATGAGAATCAGGCTCCCTCTTCCTGGAACAATCGCTCACCTGGCATGGCTCTCATTCCACCTGCATGGGGAGGATGCTTAGCTGCCCACACAGCACCTTCCTGAGATTCTTCCCTCCATCCTGAGATGTTGGGAGGCCTCTCTGCAAGGTCCAGAATATACAAATGTGGGCAGGGCAGAGAGGGGTGATCCAGAGGAAGTGGGAAGGAAGAAAGGAATACACATCATTCCCTAGCCTGGTGCTGCACTGGTGAACATCCCTTCCCATCTGGGGGAAGGAGTCCAGGGGCAGGCAGCTGAGGCTGGAGACTCCCTGCCAACCTGGCTCCAATGCCAGGGAAGGGGCTGGAGGCAGGGAGGTAGAACAGAAGCACAGGCCCTTCCCATAGTTGGACCTGTGCCTCTGGAGCATTCCCAAGGTCCATGTAGATCTCAGGGAATCAGCTGCATTTGGAGGGCTGAACCCCTTTTTCTTCCAGGGCCACCCCTCATCCCGAGTGGAATAACTCAGAGAAAACTCAGTGAGGAGAACCTTGTGGAGTTCTCCCTGTGCTCATCTCATGAGAGGGGGCAATCAGGACTACTTTACTATTAATAATTATTTATTATTATTATCACCACCCCACTCCTATCAACTATGCGAAGAGGCGAGTCTAGGGCAGTAAAAGGGGGATGCCGTAGGCCCCAAAGTACCCGGGAAAGTATGTTGCTAACCCTTGTCAAACCATTTTTTAAACCATTTTAACCATTGACCTTGTCAAACCATTTTTTTTGTTGAGAAATGTCATCTCTCTAATTCAGCTGTTTTCTGGGGAAATGGAATGAAAGCTCTCTTGCTAGGTACTTGTGCAGGTTAAAATGTATTGAGTCAATGCATTGATTTTCAGAGCCCCCATTGCTGTAGCTTTATCAAAATCTGGATCAAAAGCATTTATTGAGCCCTAAGTGTGAGGCGGACTGAATGAATTGTGCAGCTGTACAGTTAGTTGTGGAAGAGGCTGCCTTACTGCCTGGGGTGTGGAGTTTTACGTGCTGTGTCAATCGGGTAAGCTATAGGGCAGAGTGTAGACAGAGAGCAGAACAGCACTCCCTGTACTAGTGCAAGTGTGTTAGAGACGCTCTCACTTACACCACGGTGAGTCCAGAAGAACACTGCTTATTCCAGATTTACAACAATGTATGTGACAGCAGAAGCTGGTCCAGAGTTTAATTTTTAGCAAAAGGCAGCTCTGTACTACCTGCTTTCCCCAATTCCCACAAAAGGCTATGTTTGAAAGAGAAGAGTTGTATTACTCTGTGAACTGAGCTGTGATGTTACTTCAGTCTGGTTGATACTAAAAAGTTAGGTCAACCCAGCTACATTATTCATGGGTTTGAAAAATCCATACCCTTGAGTGAACAGTTAAGTCAATCTACCCCAGTGTAGACAGTGCTGGGTCAGTGGAAGAATTCTTCAGTCAATCTAGCTATCACCTCTTGGGGAGGTAGACTACCTACGCTGACAGGAGAACTCCTCCTGTTGGGGTAGTTAGTGTCTACACTGAAATGTTAAAATGAGGCAGCTGTAGCATTGCAGCTGTGCCACTAGTGTTTCAGTGTAGACAAGCCCTCAGTCTCTCCTCTCAGATACACTGCTGCAGCCCTATGCATGTACAAAGTGGGTGTGAAACGATATCAGATCAGAAGGGTACCTTTCACACCCAGTGTGCCCAACAGTGAATGGCCATCTGGATCAGATCAAAGGTCCATCTAGCCCAGTATCCTATCTTCCGACAGTGTTCAACGCCAGGTGCCTCAGAGGGAATGAATGGAGCAGGGACCTGGTGAAATCGGGAGGGCCTTGGTCCTCCTACCTTGGCTGCCACCCACCCCTGGATGGTGGCCTATTCTCATCTGGCCCCTAGGCCCTGCGGCCCCACCAAGAAGGGCAGCCTTATTGACTCTGGACATTAGGCAATACTGCCCTGAGGCTAAGGGCAGTTATTTGGACTCGGCCACAGGGCTATAATGCCCCTCCCAAAGGGTGACTTGGTTATAAAGTTGCTGTTCATTGATCTTCTCTATGCCATTTATTATTTATAGTCAGTAAAACTATATTTTTATGTCCAGTGAAATATCATAGATTTTGCCCACTTTTAAAAAATCAGTATAAACTAATTTACACAGAACGCATTTTTAAAGGTATTCGGATGTCTAAAGATGAAGATAGACACCTGGTGAGATTTTCAAAATGCCAGTGAAATCAATGGAAGTTAGATCACTAGAAGCTCCTGAAAAACCTACTAGGCACCTATCTTCATCTCTCAGTGCTTAAATCCCTTTACAAATCTGGCCCATAGTTATGTGTAATTGCCTGGGATGCTCCATGGAAAAATTATTACGCATAAATCAAATTTACTTTCACTACTAAAATTCTTGTGTTACAGTAACATACCATAAAGACTCAGGCTTTAAAGCTAGAAGGGGCCATCATGATCATCTAATCCAGCGGTTCTCAAACTTGGGAGAACCATGACCCTTTTTTAAGAACTGGCTTCTCGACACAACTCATGTGTGTCTGCTGAACAGCCGCCGAATTGATTACTTCTGCACATGGCGGCTTTTCGGCAGACATGCCAAGCGCTCCCGACTGTCGGCCGAAGTGATTGCTTCCGCTTTCTGCAGCACTTTGGCGGACAGTTGGGAGAGCTCGGTATGTTCACCGAAAAGCCGCCAAATGCGGAAATAATCAATTCGGCGGCTTCTCAGCAGCCACAGGGGCTCACGACCCTTCGGGAGGCTCCAGGCAACTCCCCAAGGGGTCACGACTCCCACTTTGAGAACTGCTGATCTAGTCTGACTTGCATAGAACCTCCTCTACCCACTCCTGTAATAGACCCATAACCTCTAGCTGAGTTACTGAAGTCCTCAAATCTTGATTTATAGGCATCACATTGCAGAGAATCCACCTTTTACTCTTGTTCAAACCAGCAAGTGACCTGTGCCGCATGCTGCCCAGGAAGGCGAAAACCCCACAGGATCTCTGCCAATGTGACCTGGGGGAAAATTTCATCTAAACCCCAATATGGCAATCACTCTGACCCTGAACTTGTGGGTGAGACCCATATCTGCTTTTACTCTGCATCTTTCCATAATAATTATCTTAATGTTTTACTTGGGAGCTTTTAGTTTTTTAAAACCAGAAGTTACTTTGTAACCAAAATTGCTGTACAGGAGAGTCACATTATATGCACATTTAACATGCCTTAATTCAGCTGTGTCGCTCAGCAAAACAAAACAAAACAAAACAAAAACAGTTTAAATAGTGCGGGCAATTCCACCCGCCATTCCACTCAATGAGCGTATGCCCCGGAATGAGCGTGAGATGGGATACACAAACCTGCTGTTCCCCCTACAAAAAATAATAAATACAGTAAAAAAAATTAAAATTTTTTTTTAAATAATGCAGGCGATTCCACCTGCCATTCCAATCAATGACCGTATGCCCCAGAGTAAGCGGAAGATGAGAGATGTGAATCTGCTGTTCCCACTACAGTACTTAGTTCCCATGTGCCTCTCATACTGTGCACATCTCGACACACTGAGTGTGATTCTACTGTAACTGGACTGTACAGTAGTGTTTAAAGATACAGTATATATTTTTCATATAACATGGCCCCTAAACGCAAGCCATCTTCTTCATCTGGTGCTCAACCAAAGAAACAGCGATCTGTTCCAACGCTGGAGGAAAAACCTGTTGTGTTGGACTTCTTGAGAGATCGTATGTTGATCACCAATGTGACACGTAAATACAGCCGCAATGAATCTAGCATCCGTGCCATCAAGATTCGAGAGAGAGAAATTCGTCAAGCCATGGCATCAAGTGCTCCAATAACTGCTAAGGTGACGAGCTAAGTATGTGATAAGACTTTAGTAAAGACTGAAAAGGTATTAAACTTATGGCTGGAAGATATGAACCATAAACGTGTGCCAATCAGTGGCAAAATGTTGTGAGAAAAGGCTCTGAGAGTCTATGCGCTGTTCAGACATCCCTCTGAAGAGGGACAGCCTTCTGATAAGAAGGAATTCAAAGCCAGCCAGGGTTGGCTTAACAGTTTTAGGATCCGCTTCAACCTCAAAAACATGCAGTCTACTGGTGAAGCTGTATCTGCTGATGAAGAGGCAGCAAAAGCCAACCCCAAACAATTAAAGAAAATCATAGAAGAAAAGGGCTATCTTCCAGAACAAGTTTTTAATTCTAACGAGACTGGGCTCTTCTGGAAAATAATGCCCAATCACACTTTCATTTCAAAATCAGAAAGACAAGCCCCTGGCTTCACAGCAGCTAAAGACAATGTGACTGGGTTGCTTTGTGGCAATGTGGCTGGGCATTTAATAAAGCTGGGCTTGTTCTACAGGGCTGCAAATCCCCATGCCCTAAAAGGCAAGAACAAAAATCTCCTGCATGTGTTCTGGCAATCAAATTAAAAGGCTTGGGTGATGGCAGCATTATTTCTGGATTGGTTCCACAAGTGTTTCATTCTGGAGGTCAAGCAGTACCTTGAAGAGAAAGCACTTGACTTCAAGGACTTGTTGCTGATCGTGGACAATGCTCCTGGCCACCCTGAGGCACTCCAGTTTGCGCATAATGACGTTGAAGTCGTCCTTCTCCCTCCCAATACCACCTCCATCCTCCAACCTCTCGACCAAGATGTCATGCACTGTTTCAAGGCCACGTACACAAGGCTTACATTTTCACAGATCCTTACCACTATGGATGCTGATGCCAATCTTAATGTGATGGAATGTTGGAAGTCCTTCAACACTGCTGATTGAAACACTTATATTAAACAGGCAATGGATGCAATCAAGCCTGAAACAGCCAATGCATGTTGGCAAAACCTATGGAAAGAATGTGTGAATGATTTTACGGGTTTCCCAACCATTGACAAAGAAGTGAAAAGCACTCTTCAGGTGGCCAGGCAAGTGGGTGGTGACGGCTTCGTCGACATCCACGAGGAAGAAATTGAGGAATTAACTGAGGGCCATAGAGAAACATTGACTAATGAAGAGTTAGAGAAACTGATAAAATTGTCTACAGAAGACAAAGATGATGACAATGAACAGGAAGAGCCAGTAAGTTGGAATCTTCATAAATTTGCTGAAGTGTTCCAAGCAGTGAAACACTTGAATGAGTTAATTTCTGAATATGATCCCTTTATGGAACGAAGCCTCAAAATCACACATAGTATTATGGATGATTTGAGACAGTACCAAGAAATGTTTGAGGAGCTCAAGAGACAACAGTGACAGCTGCCAATCACCATGTTTTTCAAGACAAAACAACCAGTAGCAGATGAACCTACACAATCAACTTCTCAAGCTGAACCAGAGCTAACCACTTCATCTACGACTCACTCTCCATCACCCAAGCCTGGCCCATTGTCTCCTGCATCGACATCAAGTCCTGACGACCCCTAATACTGTTGTCAGAGGAAGAGGAAGACTAATCATTGGAGTGTGTACAGTACAAGACTAGCAAGAATATCCAGGATGAATGGTGACTGTTCAGGTTTATGGTACTGTACTGTTTTCATTTTTTATTCTTTCATTCTTCTCTCTCTCTCTCTTTTATGTTATTAAAAATACTGTAAAATTATATTTTGCATATGTTCTCTTTATATACTGTACTGTATATTACTGTATACATTATACATTTATACATACATAGTACTGTACGGGGCTGTATACACAAAACTGTACTTTATGGGCGATTTAAGGCATTTTCAAGGGTAATTTTGACGATACATGATTTTCACCTTATGTGCTGACATTAGAACCTAACCCCAGCATAAGATGAGACTCCACTGTATAGGAATGATGGCTGGAGAACAACCTTAGTGGCCTGGTGGGTGCTATACTGCTTGGTTCTAGTTCCCAATTCTTCTGCTTACCTACTTTGTAATATTAAATAAATCACATAACCTCTGTATTTGATTCTGATTTCATTTATAGCAGTTTAATCCAGTGATTTGAATGAGGTTGTTTTTTACTGATATTGATGGAAGAAAGATCAGAATCAGATCTCTTGCAACTCAGTTCCCCTATCTGTAAAATGGGGATAATAATGCTTTCTTGCCAGCCCTCTGGGGATGTTATAAAGATCAATCTGCATTTGAACACTTTGAAAATGTAAAGCGTTGTATGAATACTAAGCATTTTTATTCTTATTCAACAACTTAATGAAGGCCTCTCCTCTCAAATCATATCTACTCTCCAGTCCTCCTGCTGAAATATTTTGATTCTCCATCTGGTATTTTGTCTACAACTATGGCACTTTCCAGTCTTTGGCATCTATTCCAATTCTCTTGCTTCTTTATTTAGCTATCATCAGTCCTTCTAGGAACACTTCCTGCCTTTTCCCATTTATTTTGTTTGCTCTGATCAAATTGTGGTGACACAAAAAGGACACCTACATAATCTAGCCCCATTTTGTGCATATGTAACTTCTGGTGTGTAGTCACCCAAATGGCAAACCCCATTTCTGTACAGAAAGTGTAAATAGCATTTTGTCAGTGCAAATTCTATCACTTGCACGTGAAAAAAGTGTACCCAAGTGATTTCCCATACAAAGCCGCACGCGTACAAAATGTACAATCATGATTCCCTGACATAATTCATTCCATTGCCCCTTTCTTACATATTGTACTTCATTGGGTATTTTCCTCACTACGCTGCATTTCTTTGAGTTTATTATGTATACCAGTCATTGATAAGGTATATTATAAACCTCCATCTTTAATTTAGATTATGTCTACACTGCAATCCAATGTGTTATGCATCTTGAGTAGACACACCTGTGCAAGCTTTAGACATGCTAGCATGGCTAAATACAGCAGTGTAGATCTGGTAGCATGGGCTTCAGCACAGGCTGTAAAAGCCTGCCCAGAATCTAGGTACATACTCACATTATCGAAGTCCACAGTGCCACATCTACACTGCTATTTTCAGCCATGCTAGCATGGGAAAAGCTAGTGTGGGTATATCCATCCAAGCTGCAAATATACCTTGACTTGCAGTGTAGACATACCCTTAGACTAACCAAGACATCCCTCAGCACATAATTTCTGTTAACGTGAATAATGTGTTCAAATGAAGAATGATAATGTAATTAGTGTACTGGAATTAAGTGGCAAATGCAAAATCTATAAGAAGAAAAAGTTTTTTTCACACATTGATATTAGAATGTGGAACTCACTGCTACAGCCCTGAAGCCCTGAACTTAGCAAGATTCAAAGAGAATTAGACATTTATACAGATAAATAGAATAACTAGAACTATGCTTTTTGCTAAAGAAACCCTGGATGGGATATACAATTTCAGGTTCAGATTTAAGGCCAATCTATAACAATTTGGGATTAGCATGCGATCTTCATGGGGGACACATAATCTGCCTACTGTGGATTACTTGCATCTTCTTCTGAAGCATCTGAGGCAGGCCACTGTCAGAGACAGGTTACTGGACTAGACAGACCATGAGCCTGATTCTATCTGGCAGTTCCTGTTTACTACAGAGAAGCAGATCTTTCAGCTTCTTAGCTCTGGGAGTTTTGGGACACACCCTCTTTCATATGTCCTGATTCCAAAGGGAATTTATTTATGGCAGTACTCAAAAAAGACCAAAGCTCCACATCAAAACATTTCTGAACATTGAGGAAATCTGATTTTGATCCAAACTCCCAGACTGGCCCCTGACACCATAATGGACTGAATGAAAAGCCTGGACCTGAACAACTGCACACTTTGAAAAAGATTTGACCCAAATTGGGACTATTTGGGAACTATTCGTGATGGCTCGGTGCAAGTTGGTAGCACTCTCACTTTTGGGCAAAATGCAAAGCTGTGGGAAACTCAATGGTATCAGTTAAATGGGGCTTGTCCAAACCTTTTTGGAGTTTCTGAGCAGAGGGGTTTGCAGGCCCAGAATTTCACTTTGGGTTTCAGGTCCAAATTAACCCCCCAAAATCAAAGTTAAACTCAGATGAATCCCTCAGATGTTCTTGCCTTTAAATTGTATTATTAAAGGTCACAGTGCTCTAATCCCAAAGTCATGTGTTAAAGTACCTACTGCTGACACCACAATTCAGTATTGGATGGTGCAGTGCTGTTTGAAGTACCATCCTTCTGATGAAACATTCACTTCTGACCATCTCTGGCATCTGCCCCAGGTAGATGTTAAAAAGTCAATGGCACTTACAGAACGGACTGGCTAAAACCCTAGTGTTCTGGCTAGCATCCCACTCAAAGGGGGCTATGTGGGAGCCACTCTCAAGCATGTAGGGGCTGCTGCATCAGTCTATGCCAAAAGAATACTATCCCACAATTGTCTAACCCATCACTTGTCAGACACCTTGAAATACCCTGAGCATGAAGGGATCTACATAAAATGAAATTCTGTTCTATTTACTTATGTTTTTAAACTCTCAGCTTTCGCTTGTTTCCTTTTATTTAATCAAAGAGATTAACTTCTTTTTGATGACATAATTTGTCAGCAGGTTCAATTTATACCAAAAAATGTTGATCAAAGGACAAGCAGTAACTGTTTGATATGCTGTGTGATAGCAAACTAAACAGGCATCCTAGCTTTGCATCAGCAGCTGTGCATTTAAAGCTTTTATCAGCATTTCCATTGTAACCCATTATTCCACTCAGGGTAGATGGTTCAATGAGAGAAAACAGATTTTTCCCAGACCATTACATTCAATTGCTCCCCGTCCAGGTTGGGACACAGAAAATTGTCGATCATAGTTCAAGATAGGGCCAAAGACACAACATTGGATTCCTGGGGAGGACAGTGTGCTGGGAGGCAGTTTTAGATGGGGGGGTCTTACAGTGTGAGAGACACCCATTCTGCTTTGAATATGATGGAGATTTTACATTTGTTCTTTCTGCCTTCCTGAGACTGAAAAGCACATTTTTTCACTTTGCAAATAAAATGAGGTGGTTGGTTCTGGCTCAATATGACATTGCAGGGTGCAATCTAGACCAGCGAGGGGCTATGTCACCCCTGCACTACAAACCTGAGTACCTCCTGATGCCTTGTTGCTGTAGCTCCCTCCCGGGCCACTCACAAAAAGCTTTCCAGCCAGCAGGTAAAACCCTGAGTGTCTGCGTACAGCTGCAGCCTGCCAGTCACTGACAAGTCACACACATTCTGGTTTCCACCAGCCTCGGTTATCACTTGCAGAGTGACCCTAAAGGACTCCCAGTCCCGGATTTCGCCTCAAAACGTCTTCTGGACAGTCCAGATATAATAGGTCTGCTGCCCCTTACAGGGATAAAGTTACAGCAGTCTGCTACCCTAAGTGGAATTACCATACATTTCAGAACACTGGATTAGTTTTGATTAAAGAATAAAACAAGTTTGTTTAATTACAAGGAGAGAGATTTTAAGTGAGTACAAATATAAGACATTAAAGTCAGAAATGTTTAAAAGAGAAATAAAGATAAAACGTATCAGAGGGGCAGTCGTGTTAGTCTGGATCTGCAAAAGTGACAAAGAGTGCTGTGGCACCTTATAGACTAACAGATATATTAGAGCATAAGCTTTCATGGGTGAATACCCACTTCGTTGGATACAACCCATGAATTCACCCATGAAAGCTTATGCTCCAATACATTTGTTAGTCTATAAGGTGCCACAGGAACCTTTGTCGCTTTTAAAGATAAAATGCTTTCTAGTAACTAAAACTTAATAAACTAGACTTGGTTCAAGGTGAAGTCCCTTACCACATGTTCCCAATAACACTGCTGACCAAATTTTCAGGCCAAGATCTGCCCCCAAAGTCAAAAAGGCTGGTTTCTTTCGGCTTCTTAGGAGGTAAGTTCCATCTACAACATTTGGATCCAAATTTGAACCTTCCCTCACCCCCAGAGTACATAGGTGCTTGGAACTAGTTCTTGTTTCAGCAAGTCTCCAATAAAATCAGCATGAAACACCTGCAAAGATTCTTTCCCAGAAAAACATCCTTCACAATAGCCTTTGCATATTTAAAGCACAATTAATTACTATTATTACTTTACAGCATTGAAATGTCAAAGAAAGACACTGTCCCTATGTCAAACCTAAGTTTTATATGGGATGAAATGAATGTGAGTAACAGTAGGAAGAGGATGAAGTGAGGAAAGAGGAGGGTTATAGCATATGACCTTGTGGTTAGTCAGTTTAGGAACATGCACAGGAGGAGGTACAGTTAAAAAATGTAAGACATACAAAAAATAAAGATTTAAGATTGCGTATATCACTGATTGTT
Organism: Dermatemys mawii; assembly: GCA_007922305.1. Lineage (NCBI taxonomy): Eukaryota > Metazoa > Chordata > Testudines > Dermatemydidae > Dermatemys > Dermatemys mawii. The sequence goes on along the minus strand of ML677358.1, from coordinate 9,323,449 downwards.
ATTATTATTATCTATATTATTGTAGGTCCTAGGCACTCTAATCATGGACCAGGAGAGCTAGGCGCTGTACAAACACAGAACCAAAGTATAGTCGCTGCCAGAGAGCTAGAATAAGCTTATTTATTCACGAAATGCAAATTTCAAAGTGTACAACAAACCTATAGGTGCTACCACAATAGAGCCATTAAAATCAATAAAATAACAATAACAACAACAGGATTTTACACTCACCTATACAATTTGTAATTCGCCTTGTATTGGCTAGTAACACAAGTGCATCCAGATGAGGAACAAAGCCAAAACAACAGCCAACTTTGGTCTACTTTTTAAAAACTTTCCCTCTTGAATCTAAGAAAATGCATCACCACACTGAAGACTGTCAAACAGCACAGCCACCCAACAGTAACTAAGCCAGTGCAACCAATGGCAACTGTACATATGATATGAGCATGTGCGGGTCATCCTGCCCCTCCCTAGACTCTGTCAACCCAATCCTTTTCAGGGTGACCAGATGTCCAGATTTTATAAGGACAGTCCCGATTTTTAGGTCTTTTTCTTATATAGGCTCTGATTACCTCCCACCCCGTCCCGATTTTTCATATTTGCTGTCTGGTCACTCTAATCCTTTCTAAGTAGGCACAGGATTGAATTGTGCAAGCAGTGCATTCTCCTCTCACAGGGCAGGATCCTTATACTCTGGCCAGCTCACTAAAGGTTACAGAGAGGCAGAGGGAAGGGGCTGGCACTGAGCATAGGCACACCCCCGCATCAATTGCAGCAGTGCCGATCTACCAGTAAATGTGGATGTTCCCTAAAGATTCCTGTATTCAGGGTGGAATTTAAGCAAAAAAACCAGTAACAACAAATGGAAAATAACTAGTGACTATTGTCTCTTAAAATAAAAAAACTCAGACATAGAGACTCTGATTTGGAACAAGAATTAACTTTATGTTTCACATTGATTACTCAAATGTCTATAGATTTGAGGATAGACTTAGGGCTTGTCTAGGTGAAAGTTAGTGAATGCAAGCCGGGGTATAAATCTGCCTCACTAGCCTGCCACCCACTAATTGTCTGTGTGGACTGTGCGAACAGTTTCCTACCACCACTTTGTTTCCTACCACCACAAAGTTGATCCACCACTTTGAAATAGAAATAGATAAAATTGCAGTGGGGAACTTTTAGTGCATGGCAGCAGGGTCCACCAGGACAATAAGTGTGATGTAGATTTATGCCCCAGGTTAGCATGCACTAACGGTTCATCTAAACCAGTCCTTAGGGGAAAGGGAGATTGGGTTGACATAATATTCTCAGATCATCTATATACTGCATGGGAAAAGCATTGTGGTTGAAACCAATTCATATCAATACCTGGATGTCACTTTATCCTTTCAGTAAGAGGCTTCATAATTGGCTCAATGACATAATTGTCTTCCTCTGCCAAGCAAAGTGATAACACAACAGCATGTATCATTTTGGGGGCTCATCTGAGCAACCAACAGGTCACTTTAACTCCCTTTTACCCTCAAGGCTGCACCTGGTTCTACAACAGTGGTTCTCAGCTGTGGTGCACCGCTTGTTTAGGGAAAGCCCCTGGCGTGCCGGGACAGTTTGTTTACCTGCCGCCTCCACAGATTTGGCCAATTGCGGCTCCCACTGGCCATGGTAATGGGGGCTGCAGGAAGCAGCAGACAGCACATCCCTCGGCCCATGCCGCTTCCCGCAGCCTCCATTGGCCTGGAGCGGCGAACCGCGGCCAGTGGGAGCTGCGATAGGCCGAACCGACACAATCGGCCTGGTGCGCCAGGGGCTTTCCCTGAACAAGCGGTGGACCACAGTTGACAACCACTGTTCTAGAGGCTTGGAGGTTTCTCCGTTCTAAGGAGCCTTCCAAAGTTGTTCCAAGCACTGGCCAGAAGAGATCACTAGAGAGTGCCCTCTCTTCCCTGAAAGTTCCCAGTCCCTGTGAAAGATCCATTTTTATTAAATCCTTGAATCCCTGTCATGACTCATTTCACAAAACTCTCCTTTAAAGCAAATGGATTTAAGACTTAAAAGTTCTTCTATCTAGTAGGACGAAAAGGCTTCCTTACTTTAAGCAGGAGCAAAATGTATGAATGAGAGTACAAATACTGTACTGTAAATTATAATCAGTTCTGCCTGATCAGGATTAGCAATGTATGGTAAGGCTCTGCCACCAGTCTCCTAGACAAACTATAAATAATATCCTACAGTCGAGGTATTTGTGAAAGAAATACAGTTATATTACTGTCATGAGACTAAGCCCCTTCTTTGCTTAGAGATCAAAGACAGTGTCACTGTCTTCAAAGGCTGGTGTAAGATGCCTTTAGTAAGGAAATCCACACACAGCCCCATGCCCAAACACATGTCAAAGGGAGAGTGTTTCAACTTGTTACCTAAATGACTTGAAACAAATCAGATGTGAAACCATATGGGCCTGCGGCTTTTTGAGACTGTAACCTTTACTATTACAGATAAAGCTAATGGCCTGTGCGATGACTCAGCCTTCTGCTCAGGAGCTGCATAAGGTTAACGAAGGAAATTTGAAGTTGATATGGGAGAATGCAACGGGGAATGTTAGCACTAGACTCTATGAGCTGATGATATTGTTCCAAGAACCTACTGTATTTAACGCATTTGATGGATACCACATCAGCAGCACGAATACTGTACAATGGGGTGCCCAAACTTCACCCTACTGAGAGCCTTACTGTCACTGGCAGGAGCCTAAGGCAATATCTAATCTGCATAAAATCTAATACACTGCATCCATTCATCTCTAATGCAGATTACAGGTCTCAGAATGCATGTTACATCTTGAGCCAAGCACTCCATCCATTCAATTTAAGATGGATCATTGCACATTTCCAAGGCTGCTCCTACATATTAAAGAGTAAAATCACTAGCCACTTGGCAGAACACCAGGGGATGTATTTTGGCTAAAGTGCCATATACTGGACACAGTGCCCATCATTGCAGTATCTAAGTATTGTTATCTCTAATGGGAGGCTCCCCTATATTTCTGCCTCAATTCTGTTCTGAAGGGATCATCTTCAAGGTGAGAGGGTCACTCAGTTTCCACAATCCATTCAGTCTTTGCCACCAGCTGTGGTGCCACTTAAGGCATTTTTGTGATGTGACGTGGGCACTCTGCAATTGATTTTTTTATTAGTAGTAGTAGTATTCTTAAGACAAGGCTAGTCGTTAGTGGGTGTAAACTGACGTAAATCCTTAGTAGATGCGATTTCATGACTTCAATGAAGCTACAATGATTTATAGCAGCTAAGGTTCAGGTCTTTTACCTTATCTTAGAATTTTTGGCTTTCAAACATTTTTCTAAAGTAATTGCAACATTCTATGATAATATAGGGCTTATTCTGATCTACCTTTTATCTCTGATTAATCAGTCATTATGAATTTAACTCTATTATAACAAACCTTTTCTCTGGAAATTATACTTGCAACATTGCCTAGCTAGGTGTGTTTACTATAATCATTCTCATTGTTCCTCTTTTGTTTCCCAAAATACACTCTAGGAAGAAGCATTCGTTTTGGAGTGGAGTTGCAATATATATTCCTGAAGCTGCAAATCACCACTGGATGCAGAACAGGGGAGGGCAGGAAGGGCAACATTTGCTGGAGTTTTTCATTGCTTTCTACTGCAAAAATGTTATTTCTAATAGTAAAGCTATGTGCCTGATACTTGTTACTTTAATCTGTTCTTGGAAACAACCCTTTTTCTTTTTAAAGTTTACTTTTTACTGACTTTTTCAGATGACATAGTTTTGGTCACTATAGCTTTTCATTTTTGTTGCTGTTCTGAAGGTCCACAAAGAACAATTGCAGCAGAAATGCAATGTAAGGAAACACGACTTCCCTCTATAGCACGGGTGGGCAAACTACGGCCCATGGGCTACATCCAGCCCGTGGCCCCTTCCTGCCCAGCCCCCAAGATCCATGCTGGGGAGGCTCCCCACGGCCCCTCCCCCACTCCACAGCCTCAGTGCACCACGTGGGCAGCACTCTGGCCCATACCTCCTGCCAGTGGCTTCGGTGGCACTGCGTGCTCCACGCTTCTGTGGGGCAGCATGTCTAGCTGCCACGGGCCACAAGGAGCCAGACATGCTGCGTGGCATTGTAAGGGGGCCAAGGCCAAGGGGTTGGATAAGAGGCAGGGGATCCCAGAGGGTAGTTGGATGGAGTGGAGATTCTGGGGCGGCAGTCAGGGGATGGGGGATGGGGGGGGGTTGTATATGGCATGGGAGTCCTGGGGGTCTCTGAGGGGGCGGGGTGGTGGATAGGAGTCGGGGCAGTCAGGGGACAGGGAGCAAGGAGGATAGGTAGGGGGTGGGATCCTGGGGGGGAAGATAGGGTGGGGGGTCTCTGGAGCAGGCTCTGATTTCCATTCATTTCTACTTAACTGAAATGAAGCCACATCTGGAGAATATATCTGATTCTGCAAGCCATAAATATATGTTTTTGATACTGGATAATTAATCAGAATAATCAATATGCATGTTTGAACCTGCATAGATGTTAGATCACAAGCCACAGGCATTGATGAAACACCTTCTCATGCATATTTTCCCAAATGGTCCTGGTGTATAGCACTCTTTGTTTAAAGGGCATTCAGCACTGGGGATAGGTGCCATTTTGACAATCCCTGAGAGCGAAGTCAGTTGTTTCTCTACAGAATTAGTACATCATGCATGGCAATAATACAAACTTCTCCACACTGTGACAACAGCAGACCTTCACTTTCAGAATTCTGGTTCAGTTCAGCCCAGTCTGGAGACAGAGGTTTCACTGTGAAATTTACATCCAAACCCAGCTTTGAATCCTGAGTTCTCCCTTCCCAAAGTGGGGGTGTGTCTGGATTCTCAAAGCACTTGTTTGGGCACTTCTCTTGTTACAGGAGAAGGTTCTGGTTGGCTCTTGTTTGTCTACATAGTATTTTATCCATTTGTTAATGTATGATCCCATCAGAATCTCCTGGCTGAAATACAACCTTATGTAGAAATGGCCTAATACAACTAGAAGAGGCTTTTAAAAAAAGGATTCAGCAGCCAGGAGGAGTTCTGAGATATTTTATAGGTGTCTGTATCACCTGGGTTTCCTAGTTAGAGGCCAGGCTAGCCCTAAAGGGTACAAACTTTATCCAGTATCCAGGACAAAATGTCTGCTCTATTTTCATATTTATTTACAATGGATAACTGAGTATCACACGCAGGATAGAATAAATAGGAGGATATAATAATATACCATAAATCCAGAACTAAGAAATTCTTACAATAGGCAACATTCCCATTTCACTTTAAAGTGTCTCCATGTTTCCAGGGCAATTTTGGTCAAGCAGTAGTTAAAGACCAATTTATAAGGCAATTGACTTTTTCTGGTATCTTACGAGGTCACTTAAAGGTTTAATTGCAATTCCAAGCCGAATGCCATCCCTGCTGTAAACTTTGAACACATATATGTCAGTCTGCCAACTCAACATCACAGCCAGCACTACCGCACATTCCTCTACCAAGAGGAAAAGGCTTTCTTCGGTATTATCCATGCTCATTAGAAGACCTGCCTCTTCCTGGGAAAATGGCAACTTCATTCTCTGCAAACAATTAAAACAGAACATCATGAAATCTAGTTGGGATTCTGTTGACTCAGTACCTTTCCTCCATGTCCACACCCATCTCTGGGTAATATGAAGGTGGTTACTGACTGTTTTTACCCTGAGGAAATTAATTTAATGTGTTTTCAAATGGCATACTTACATGAAGTTTGTGCACTCCACCTTCTTTCATGATCTAGGTTGAATTATTAATTTCCCACTGTACTACGGGACCCTGGGTGTTGAATTTAGATACAGGCTTTGACATGGGAGACAGAATTGTGAGCAATACGAGACACATTTTCAGCTTAAGCCTCCACATTTTGTGGCCCACCTTTTGCATGCCTAACTCATGAAGCCTGAAAAAGCTGTGTGAAAACCTGGAGGCTGGTGAAATTTTGGCCCTCTGCTTATTAAAAACAAAAAACAAAATAAAACCAAGTTTCTGACCCTACATTTTGCACACTGAGTACAAAGAAAAAAACAAAAATGGACAGCAAGCCACATGCACACAAAAATCACTTTCACGTGGTTGTATATAAGCAAATATAACAGAGACTGGGACACCTCTGCAGAACTCAAACTTTCAAATAAAAAATACTTAATTTGCATTAGCCATTTGGTAATTAGTAATAAATGACCATTATAGGGTCACCTCAGCCAAGAGAGTCTGGAGTCTCCTATACAGCTGCACAGCCTCCTGAACATTTTCTATTTTTGTGTTACAAATGGAAAGTGTAAATATGCTGAAATGTCAGCTTCTAGGTATTGCAGTAAATACATTCTCTTTGCACTACAGACTTTCCTAGACTGAAGGTTATATGGAAGCCAAGAGCAGAGGAGCTCACAGAAAATAGACCCATCACCATTATTGTGTTAAGGGATCCAGTCACAACTCGGTAGTTCTCCAACATAACTAAAATATGGTTCAGTCTTACTGAGTAGACATAGTCTGACTTATGCTATAGACCTCAAAGTACCAAGGAAAATCTATTCTTATAGTGAACAATAATTGAACTTAGTCTAGTCTACCTAAGCATTTAAAGAACATTCATCTCTGTGATATCTAACACCCTACAGAATTACATAGATTTACCACATAGTTTAGTCACACCTACACTTTGGCCTCTTCCCCAGGATGGGAGGCAAAGGTTTACTTTTTCTTTAATTAATGTCATTTTGTGGGACTAAGCAGAGACAAGACTCTCGTTCTGTTCTAAAGATGCCAAAATTCACGGTCATTCTACTCCTCCCTTGTGGGAGCCACAAAAGCTACTGAGAAAGCATAGTGACCTGTTTTCCTGAGTCTCACAAAGACTTATCTCATCAGGAACAAGAGTCTCAAAATAGCTAATGGAGATGATTTGGGATTGTGGCAGCTTGTCCCTTATTAAGTCAAGGAAAAGCATTGATGGGGCAAAGAAGAGTCTGAAAGATATGGAGCTATTGCCACCTGTCCTATTCCCTGCAAAGCTCAGCATAATTTGGGCTGGGGAGGAGCAGATTTTTAAATCACTTGATGATTCTAACACCTTCACTGCTGTGGAAGGGACTTACATTCCTTGAGAAAACCTGATACTTGGAATGTCTGCTTTGCTTGGCACACCTCACTGATGGGACTCTTCAGCTGGATTACATCCTTATTTGGAACTCTCTTTACAAACCATAAACAGAGCCTGGGCAGAGTGTAACCTCATACATTGCTAACCTCACACTCTGCCTCGATGGCAGAGCTGGACAGTTCTCTCAGAGCTGGACAGTTCTGGACACTTCTGGTGGTGTTGATTATTGTTGTTAATTATTAACCATTGTCATTATTATCCTGAAGTCTTTAGACAACCTTAATTAAGGTAAAACTGCCACTTAGGTGCAGGTTTTAAGTGAAGACTTCCACAAATGTCTATTCAGATTCTTATACCTCCCCAGTTACTTGATGCCAAGCACAGTTATTGAGTTTTAAGTATAACGTTAAAAAAGTTGGAGGAAGCCACAGGAAGCTTCTCCCCTAGGGCAGCCCATCCTTGTTTTCATATGGTGATTTTCAAACCTCTTCACTGTGAGCTTTGTGTTTTTAACATTATGTTTTTGTTTTGTACGCTTATCCATAGGAAGGGACATAAATATTATCAAAACCATTCATATGATATATCAGTGTAAGTCCTACTGTTCTTCATATCTTACAGTACTTCCGAAATCCATGCATTCTGCCCATAGAAGGGGAAAAAGCATGCACTCACCATATATAGCTCCTGGGTGCATCCTTCACAGTACATAAAGAGAAATAAGCATTTTATACAGGTTCATAGCCCCCCTAAACCTTCCAGGCAAGAGAGAAGGGGTAATGACCAACACTGAAAAAAAGGAGCTAGAGAGGTCAGAACATGCAGTGGAGTAAAATTCTTCAGAGTTTGCAAAGTGCTTTGGAATCTTCAGATGGAACCTACCACAGACATATAAAGTATCTTCACCATTAAGAGTGTGTAAGCCAATATATGTTAATTTCCACTTATCAATGTAGTAACCAGCTGGTAAAGTTTCATCAGTGATGCAACTAACATAGAGCTAGGAATAAGGAGTCACTACAGCTTGAAAGGGTGCCTTGTGAAGGGGCTGTCACCTGATTTTGCACCTGCAGTGAAGATGTTTACACTAAGCAGAGGAATTCTGAGGCTGGCTCTATCAAGGTGACACCGCAGGAAGGGAAACCCTTCCCCTAAGGAAACTTAAGAGACAGAGAAAGAGAGAGAGCAGAAAATAATTATACCGGAAAGTAAGCAACTGTAAAATTACTGTTACAAGGACTGTTTGAGCCATAAACTAGTAAAGAGATGAAAAACTGCCACTGAAATGAAAGCGCTGGTTACAGCTGAATTGCATGCAACACAAGAGGCTAGCAACTGAGTGGAAGAGAGAAGGAAAAATTATTCAGAATTTTCAGTTTCAGCAACATTTTGGGAAAACCCCCCAAAACAGATTCTGTCTTTTAATAAAATCATTTCCAGTGATTTTGTTTCCTCTCAGGCTATAGCCGGCATGTTCTCATTTCAGCTGAAGAGGGTAATCTTTTTGCTGATTCAGAACATGGCTTATTGGTTCATTTTCAGTACAATGAACAGAGAATGCGGTGCACAATTCCTGTTAACAAGAACGGAGATTGCACCCGTCTCCTTCCTTCCTGCACATCATGGAATAAATAACTGTAAGTATGCAGCACAGAATGTTAGACACATAACTCTCACTTTGGGTTAATAGGAGCTGGACAGTGTGCTTAAAATTGATCCTATAAAGAGGGCCAATATTTCTCAATGTGGCAGTTCTTCCCATTTACCACTTACAAGACCAGTGACTGGTCTCATTATGCAGAAGATGAATACAGTTCAGCTTGCTAGCTTCATGCTGTGCAAAAATACCTGAAAAAATGTCTGAATTTTACACTGCCAGGAAATAACTTCTTGTAAGCTGCACACACATACATTAAGTCCAATGTAATATTATTGAGGGCCCAATTTAGCTCCTATGGGCTTCAATGGGAGCTGGATCAGGCCCTTCTAAGGATGCAACTTCAATGAGAGTAGAATAAGAGCGCAATCCTGAAAGGTGTAGAGCATCTTTAATACCCATTGAACTCAGGGTGCTCATTATCTGCAGGGTTGGGCCCCAAAGGCCTGATCCTGTATCCCTGAAGTTAATGGGATTTTGGTCTTTGACTCTGATAGAAGCAGTATTAGGGCCTCAGGAGAGGCAGAATTGGATCCACTGACTTCAGAGATACAAATATGCTTCCTATTATGATTTAAAGAAAGACAGGAAAGATTTGGTGACAAAGGTTCTAAACTGGTCATAGAATAACAATGTCTAATATTTTGTGGTGTTTTTTAAAAAAACTGGATTTTCCCCTGTATGTTACTCACAAAAGGTGGTAAACTAAATGCTTGGGAAAACAGACAACCTCAATGCAAGCTTCCCCAGGCAAGTAGGCAAGATAGATCTACATTGCCCTAGAAGGCCCACCTCCGGGGTTAATGAGTTGTATGTTTTCTATGGCTAATCAATCCTTGACCTCCATGCTACTTTTGTGGCAATTATGGTTGGTGTGTTTGTGATATGGCCACCTTTCCACTATTAACAAGTCTGAGACCACTGACTCATTTCACATAGGCCACCAAACATGTAGAAGATCTTTTATCTAATAACCAAGAAGTGAAACCAGACCTGGACCCTGGAGTCCCCTGTTGTATTGGATTCAAGCTATAATATGTGTTAATTTTATTGAACAATTGAAACAAATACAGTCTCTTTCACTTTTTTGAGCTGATGGAGGGTAATGAGCTGCAATTAGATTCTGTAAAAACTGAATTATCTTAAACTTTAGGGACAAAAGGGACAATCATGATCATCTAGTCTGACTTCCTGCACATTGCAGGCCACAAAACCTCACCCACCCCATCCTGTAATAGACCCCGAACCTCTGGTTGAGTTACTGAATTCCCAAATAATAAGTTAAAGACTTTAAGTTACAGACAATCCATCATTTATTGTAGTTTAAATCTGCAAGTGAGCCATGCTACAGAGAAAAGTGAAAAAACAAATAAACAACAAACAAACAAACAAACAGGATCTCTGCCAATCTGACATGGGGGAAATTCCTTCATGACTTCAAATATGGTGATCTGTTAGACCCTGAGCATGTGGACAAGACCCACCAGCCAGACACCAAGGAAAGAATTCTCTGTAGTAACTCAGAGCCCTCCCCTTTTAGCATCCCACCACCAGCTACTGGGGATATTAGATGCTAACAGTAGCAGATCAGCTACGTGCCATTGTAGGCAGTCTCATCATATCACCCCCTCCATAAACTTATACTCCTGGAGGAATTCTGCATACCTGTGCAAATACAGAATTTTGCAGAAGTTAGTATTGTGCATGCAGAATTTCCTTTTTCCCCACAGAAATGGGTTACAAAGGTGTTGGCTACCAGACCCAGCAGAGCCCAGCTCACAAATAAAAGACAAGGCCAAGAGGAGGAGGAGAAGGACAAGGGAACTGGAGGGTTCCCAGCAGTTGCAGTTCTCAGCATGCCCTGAAGGAAGGAGGCAGCGGTGTGCGGGAAACTGTGTTTGCCTGGCACCCAGCATCAGGCTGTTTCTCCCTCTGGATTCCTGGGCTCTAGGAGGTTAGGGTCTGTGAGTATCTGGACAGGGTGGGGTCTTGCAGCTGGTTTCTAGGGGGGAAGAGGGTGTGAGTGTCTGGGCTGTGGGAGGGCACAACGGGGCTCTAGGGAGAATGTGTCTGGGCTGAGAGGGACATGGCTGGGCTCTGAAGGAAAGGGGATGTACTGCTGTTCCTGTCATTAAGTCCATTAAGAAGAGAAAACAAAGCTTCTTATTGCATTTGGGTACTTCAATAAGTCTTGTTCCAAATTTGGTCAGCACAGGGGGATTTTCATTAAATAAGCAGAGCCAAAAAAAATAATGATTTAGGCCCCATAACAATGCAATGGTGCTGCATGCTGTGAAAAGGCCCCTTTTGCTGAGAGGTGGAAGGAGGAACAGCATCTTTTTTTATTTAAACAAAACAGGGTTGCTACTGTGTTTCAGGCTCTTGTCAAAGTGGTGCTTGGAAGGCACCTGTGTGCTTCATAGACTCAGAACTGTTTTCTCCCCTCAAACAGCACTTACATGTGAATCATGAATTCTATTTTGTTTGCAAGTCTAGAAAGGAATAATTTCCATACAGCAGCAAATAGTGTCCCTGTCTAGAGTTCCTGTCACTGAGCCTCTCAGTGAGTCTATAAATAGAAAATCATCAACTCACCTATTCTGAGCTCATCACATACTCACTTTACTTAACTGTCCTCATGTTTGTTAAAGCTGTCACCGTCAGATTTCATCTATCAGATTCTGTGTGGGGACATTCCCAGTCTATTATATGGCATCGTGCAGCTATTAAGCTATTTAGGTTTTTATCACCTAAGCTGCTTAGGTTTATATCATGAAAAATAATATGCTTTTGAAGAACTTGACATTTGAAGCGGTGTAATTACAGTCTAAGGTCTCAGAGCTCCTAACCACTTAATTTAGCAGAAAGAATCTGTATCATTTTAATAGATATACTTAGAATCAAAAGAATTTGAAAAAGACTGGAATAAAATGCACACACACAAACAATAAAGATCAGTACGATTGCAATGAAAACTTCATCTAGGAGTGTAACATTGGTGATTTCTGAGGATCGATTGTCTTCTTATTCAATTCTCTATAATCTAAGATTTTGAGTTTAAAAAAATACTTTTATTTCTCTCCTTTGCTCTATGGACGACAAGAATATTGTTAACAACACAAAGCAACATGTTCAGTTATCTTGGGACACAGACTAAAATAATAACACTAAAATAAAGCAGATTTCTCCTCACCTTCCCCCACTCATATTAATGGAGTGTTAATTTTCAAGATTTGTTATGGATTCCCTAAATTACAGCAATAGGAGTCCTAATCTAATCTAGCTATCAAATGTATATCATGGTATTTCTAATGTATCTATCTCACCACTAGCCTGTTTGTACTAGAAACCTCCAGCTAACATGCTTATTCAGTGAGGTTGGATATACCTGTCAGGTCCTGATATTTCATTTGTTTGAAGGAATGTTTCATAGGCTGCAAGTTCTGATTGTGTGCACAGTAAAATATTCTTTTGATCATTCATAGTTGAAACACTCTTATCTGTCTTTAAAAATAAAGGTAAAAATGTCTATACTGTGCAGTCAGCAGGGAAAACAGCTCAGTTCAGTAAGGTGATAGATATGTAATGACTCACTTTGTGCTTTGCAATTCATAGATGCCAAGGCCAGAAAGGACCACTGTGATCATCCAGTCTGACCTCCTGTATAACACAGGCCATAGAATTTTCTCAAAATAATTCCTTGAAGAGATCTTTTAGAAAAACATCCAGCCATGATTTAAAAATGGTCAGGGATGGAGAACCCACTATAACCCTCGATAAACTGTTCCAGTGGTTAATTACCCTCATTGTTAAAAATGTACACCTTATTTCCAGTCTGAATTTTTCTAGCTTCAACTTCCAGCCCTTGGGTTGTTATACCTTTTTCTATTAGACTGAAAAGCCCATTATCAAATATTTGTTCTCCAGGTAGGTATGTTAGTCTGTAATCAAGACACACTTAAACCTTCTCTGTTAAGTTAAATAAATTGAGTTGCTTGAGTCTATTACTATAAGGCATGTTTTCTAATCTTTTAATCATTCTTGTGGCTCTTCTTTGAACCCTTTCCAATGACACAACATCCTTCTTGAATGCTGGACACCAGAATGGACACAGTATCCAGTAGTGGTCACATCAGCGTCAGATACAGAAGTAAAATAATCTCTTTATTCCTACTCAAGATTCACTTGCATATGCATTCAAGGATTTCATTAGCTCTTTTGGCCACTGAATCACGTTGGGAGCTCATGTTCAGCTGAATATCAACCATGACTCCCAAATCTTTTTCAGATCAGTGCTTCTCAGTATAGTGTCCCCCATCTTGTAAGTATGCCCACATTCTTTGTTCCTAGATGTCTACATTTACTTTTTTTCCCCTAACATCGTTCCCATGCCAATGTTGGCACACAGGGAGAAAACCAGTCTCATCCATTCCCCTCTTTCATTTGCTGCTGCCTCCATTTGTTGTGTGGTGTTGAGATCGACTATTCTAACCTGACTGCTAATAAGTCTTCTTAAGGTTTCTCTTGGGTGCTCTCATTTCCTCACACCAGTTGGTTTCCCTTGAAGCTTCATGTGGGAGGCTGTGTTGGCATCAGGAGTAGATGTCTCAGACATGTCCAGTGCTTCCTCTGATGCTGGTAAAAACGAGTGCTGGTTCGTCATTTTTCAGATATCTCTGCTGATGATGAATAGTCATTCCAATCAATGCCCAGAATTTTCTGGAGGAAATTATTTTTGAAGGTGCCAGTTTTTCTAAAATTTTAGAAGATCTCCAGCTCTTGCAGCCTGTGATGGTCTGCACTCATGGGGAGCATTGCCTAGTGGTCAGGGCTTAGACCCTTTGACCTACAGAGAGGTTTTTGGCAGGGGAACCCGGATCTTCCCACTCCACTGGCTCCAGCCCAGGGCCCTATGAGAGCAACAAAAGGGTTTGAGACCCAGGAGTGCTTTAGGCCTGCCATCCCTGGGCCATTTCCTACCATGCCACTATTGTTCACAATTTGCAGTCTGTACAAGAAAGTGTGAAGGAGATCAGCTCACTGTGTGACGCCTCTTTGTGCCCTCATATGAGAGGCCAGATACCTGAAGCCAGGAACTTCTCCTCATGGCCACCCCGGTAGCCATGGTGCAAGACACTGCATCTGCTTCATCCAGGGTCACCTGCAGGGATACACGGGAAATTAATTTGCCTTCCTCTACTAGAGTGGAAAAGTCCACATGAGACTCTATAGGGAGGAGTTCTGCAAATTTTTGCGTGGCCCCACAATTACAATTGTACCTGCTAACCAGCACCTGATGGTTAGCAATACAGAGCTGCACCCCTCCTCCCACAAGTGGAATAGATTTTCCTCTCGAAGAGGTCCAGTTTTTTGGCCCTCGATTCTTGGGAGATGGCTCCTGGTAGCCCTGATGCTTGTGCTGGTTGGCCACATCCACTACTGGTGAGTCTGGCTGGGGGCACGTGTAAAGGTGGTTGTACCCCTTTGAGGGGACAAAATATCTCCTCTTGTACCTCTTGGCATTAGGTGGCAACGAGGATAGGGTATGTGACAGGGTTTTCGTGGCATTGCTGATGGTTTTAATCAGCAGCAGAGCAATATGGGATGGCCCTGGAGGGGAAAGAATGTCGACCGTTGGGTTGGCCTCTTCCACCACCTCCTCAGGTTCTATGTTCAGGTTCTATGTTCAGGTTCTAGCCCAGCCGTCTCAGCAGTTGCTGTAGGACCCTGCTGTCTGTTAAAGCCAGCGCGGTTGCTGACCAAGCTATTGCCTCATCTAAGATGGTGGCCGAAACCGGAGCCTGCTCCCTGCCTTTGGCGCCTCCGGGGATCCTAGGAGTGAGGAACACTGGAGCCATGGATGATGCCATGGCTGGTGCTGCGGTCGGCGCTGTTGCTGGTGCTGCGGTTGGTGCTGTGGATGATGCATCAATCTGCGCCGAGATCGTCGACGTCACGGTCAGTGCCGAGATCATCAACGTCAGTACAGCTGCCGGATGGGTCCTCTGCAGTGGGTACAGAGAGCATGTGTGGCAGCCCAAAGGCCACCAAGGCTACCAACACCAATCTGGACTCCTGGCTCTGCCCCTGCCCAGGGTGTTCAGAAGGGCCACTGAGAAGCCTGCCACTGTCCCAGCCACGGTGGTTGGTAGGGCTGTCAGTCACAGCAGGAGCAGGATCTTATGCTCCTGCTGGAGTGCAATGACTCCGCTAACAACTCTGACTGTGAAGACCATGGAGGAGCAGAGCCATTCGGTGAGCGATGCCAAATGGGGGACCAGAGCGGCTCCCCCACATGGGCCACCAGTGCTGGGGGGCTGCACAGAGGGGATGATATCCTCATCACCAGCTTGCTCACAGAGTAGATTGGGCCAGGAACTGGTGTGGCAACTTCTGTCACCTTGGAGCGGAGGGTGGTGCTGTCGGCACCAGGAGATCCAATGCCACCTCAAACACTTCCACCATGGACGGAAGCTGTAAGTCCTTGTGGCAGCGGACTGGTGAGCGGTGCGGGTCCAGACCTGACTGAACCCGTCCTGGGGCAGGAGTCGACAGAGGCCCCATTGATTGGGCGCCAGATGGGGGCTTGCTGGCCACCTGATGTTTAGACCTGGCCAGAGAGCACCCTCTGTTGGCCTTTTTTCTTTAATGGGGCACTGGGGAGTGAGATCGGTTTCTGACCAATGCCTGGGACCTGTGTGCAGAGCTGTGGCAGTGTCAAGGGTCCTTAGAGGAGTCCTTCCTCGGCACCGGCTCGCACATTGACGGTGCCAAAGCACTACACATCAAGGAGGCAGCACTTGGGGCTGGATCTGTCACACCGTGATCCAACTGAGGCCAAAGTGCTGCCTCCATTAGCAGAACTCAGAGGCGCTATTCTCTGTCCTGGAGGGTTCTGAAGTGAAACCCTCTACAGATTTTACAACGGTCCCTAAAGTGATCCTCCCTGAGACACTTCAAGCGTGAAGTGGGAGTCACTTCTCGGCATAAGTCTGCTGCAGTCTGAGCATGGCTTAAAGCCTGGGGACCAACGCATATCCCGGAGCCAGGGAAAACGTTGTGGGCGGGAATCCCAAAGGAAAGAAGAGAGAAAACTATCTATACTAACTAAACTACTACTGAATCTAACTATATACACACGATACTGGGAAGCACGCGCTTGCCGAGACAAGAACAACAGGGAGTTCCAGCTAGATGTCACAGGTGGTAAGAAGGAACTGAAGGGAGGGCACCACATTGAGCGCCATAAGGGTGCGACTCCAGGGGACGCCCAGGCTGATCCTATGGATACTGCTAGCAGGAAAATCGTCCAGTTGTCATGCATGCAGCGCACACAAACCTGCTTGGAATTGACATGAACAAGCGCTCGAAGACGAACTGTTCTATTTTCTTGATATTTTTGCCTTCCAATACGATGTTACTGGTTGACATCTGGGTTTCAAGGATGTTTGTTTTAGCATAATTAATTTTCAGCACCGCTTGGCCTGCTATTTTTGTCAAAATGTCTGTCTTTTACTTTTAGCTGTACTACACTATATATTGTTTGCTTGCACCCAGTTTACCAACCAATCCAGATTGTTCTGTATCAGTGACCTGTCCTCTTAATTATTTACCATACTCATAGACTAATAGACCAAACTCTCCATTAATGTTGACTGTCCTTACTCATAATTAATATTGCTATTATAATGGTGAACATCATCCAATAATATATTTTTGCACACACCTACTGCTTGATGCCTGGGGCAAAGTTGTGGATTTGTGTGCCGACCTACCTGTGTTCTGCTGATCAAAGTTATTATGAGTCCCATCCTACGCCCACTGAAGTCACTGACAAAAAGACTTGAGATAAACATTGGGGATTTGATTCTTCTTAAAAAGCAAATGCAGGAAATTAGCAAGATCTGTACTTGTTCACCCAGATCATAAATTGATACTGTGACAGTACCTGCAATACAGTATGGCAGAAGTAATTGTAGTAGTTAGGGGTACTACCTCTTTGAAGTGCATATGCAAGTGTTATTACCAAAGGGAGTTGTTATTGATCATTCAGGTAACAATGTATCCCTTTTATTTACCTGCTGTGTAAGCAGATATCTGGGGAAGGCTAAAAGCAAGCAACAGTTGGAGTCTTCTTCAATTCTCGACACTGTTAAAAACCATTTTAGAGCTGAAAACATTTTGAGGATCATTTTCTAGCTACCATGATAATGCTTGAGTGCAATTCAATAAAAATGCCTTATGCATAATATTCTAATGACAATTTATAACTGTTGTTTAGATATAGGCATATAAAGTATATATTTATGTTGGCAGATTTGAATTCAGGTGACAGATAAAAAAAAGTATTTGAACAAAAGGAAATGAAACATTAATCTTTTGTCCTTCTAGAGGCAAATTGTACTGTTTGTCATGAGATCTTGGAGCTCCGAGACATGGAGTGGAGCCAATTTGATCTTTTGCTCACGTGTGCAAAGTAAATAACAGTCACAATAAATCTATTTCTATTAAGGCTTTCTACTATTGCACATCACTGAGCACCTTTAATGTAAAAAAAAGACAACTATCATGCTGATCAGGAGTCTCCTTGTATTCCCTCATCTCTCCATCTGAATGTGTCTAGTCTTATAAAGAGACTGTAAGCTCTTTGGAGCAGGAACCATAGCACATAACACAGTGGGATCCTGGTCCATGACTAAAGCTCATGGGCACTACGGTCATAAAATTAGATATTAAAAAAGTAATAATAAACTAAAATGTGAACAGGATCTTGGCCTTACTATGAAACAGGCAGTAAGGAAACCCAGTGTCAGACACTGAAAACTAGGTTCCAGCCTGCTGTAAAACTGCAATAATCGAACTCTTTGATCCTATTTCTATTACTAATGCACGTGTATCAAGGGAGACAGCTACAACATGAATTCCCCTGCGGTAGTCAAGTCTAGCTCCGTTTTAAATTGAAGTCATGCTCTCTCTCTAAATTCATATGGCTTTACAAAGAAAAAGGCAAGCAATCCAGAACATTCAAAGCCTAACCACATTCAGATTCGTTTATACATAAATAGCAAAATCTAAATGAAGAATTTCTCCTAGGAGTCATTTTAGGAGGTCCTCAGAGGGAAAATATTTTAAAAAGTGACTATGAAATTATAATTTCTAATCATCCTCTACTTCAGGGAGTGAATATGTCAAAAAGCACTAGAAAAGGAACAAGAGAAATCTCACTGTGGTCCAAAAAATGAGGAAGATCTTCATTATGGATAAAATCCTGGCCCCACTCAATGGCAACGATCCTACAGACTTCAGTGGAGCCAAGATTTCACATTAAAATCTCTACTAAAAAAACTATATTCAGTATTGTAACTGGACAGCTTCCCACTTCAGAGCTACAGGCCTGGGGCCAGCCAACCCTGATTACTGAAGGCACTGCTCCAGCCCACCTGTGCCACTCTAACAGCCTTGATTAGGCCTGATGGATGACAACTGATTCCCCTATAAAAGGCAGCAGGAAATAGAAGATGGAGGCTCCTACAAGGAAGACCTGGACAGAAGGGGAATTAAGAAGTCAGAGCCAGGAGTCTTAACTCAAACCAGGGAAAGCCTGGGAGTGATTCTGAATTGTGACCCAGGGCTGGGGACTCCCTGCCTAAGTGGAGAGACATACACTGAGCTGGAATTGGGAGCTGGAAGTCCAGTGTGTAAGGACTAAATAAACTGGACCCCTGAAAGGGAATGTTTTAATTACCTCTGGACTGAGTGAGGTAGTAAGGAGCCTTCAAGAGGGGAATAGAAGCAGGGTACTGCAGAGTGACCTCTAGCTGTGAGTGAGTGCTCAGGAGGCAGCTGATCCTGCTATAAGCATCATATGATACAATTTTTAGGCCTTGATCTTCCATGTCCAGAACTCCCATTAAGGTCAGTGGGAGTTTTGCTTGTGCAAGAATTCTAGGATTGGACAGTAAGTCTATTATGCTAAATGTAAACACACAGGCAAGGCCCCCAAAGATCACATTTCACTTTTAGGTCATGGTGAAGGAAGAACTATAGTCATTACAGAACTAGAGGCTGTATACCACATTAACAGTAAAATTTGTTCAGAGAAGCTTCTAAAGGTACAAAGACATTACAATTATATTTCAAAAGCACACTCCTTCCAGCCAGTGTTTGTGATGCTGTGCAAGCAGGTTAAAATAGAGTAGGCAACAAAACACCTTCATGAAAGTGTCCTGGAAACCAATGACAGGCACGAATAGGTGTAGCACAATACGCATCCAAACCAAAAGGTCATATTCTTCTTACTAAGTACAGACAGAAAAATACACTTTACCACATCCAGCAGCAGAATGGGTCTACCAAAAATCCTCCATTGTAAACCTGGGTCACAAATACCAGCTTCAATCACCACTAACTGAGGGAGGATACATTTATAGCCAATTCTTTTTGTGACTTTTCCCAGCCTACTAACTTCTCTCTTATCTGAATTATACCTCGGCTAGCTAGACTTCAGCCAAGCCCTCCTGTAGACACTGACTCATCTACAATGGAGTTATACAGCTGACTGTCATCTACATAACAGATATACTTTATCCCATTTTTCCTTACTAACCATCCTCTCAGCTTTGTATAAGCGTTGAACCAGAAGCTGTGTCAAAATATATAATGTAGTAGCCTGAGGGAGAGAGTCTAAAAACAGCAGATATTACCATACCTGCTTTATCATGACCTGCTTGATTATCTATCCGAAAGCCAGGAGATTCCGTGTTACCCAATAGCTAGCTGGTGAAATCATCATCGTCATGGATCTATTTCTTGACTAGAGATCTTACCTGCTTGAGAACACTTGACACCCAACTCTCAGAAAGAGGCAGTGACTGTATCACTGCTGACCTTTATCACCCGAGGGGGATATGCAGTGGCTTCCTGAAATATCACAGACACTTCAGGGAAAGACGCTGGCCATAAATCAATCAGAGAAGACTCTGCATTTGTCCCCTCAAGACACTGCCCAGCAATAAGTGTCATGCAGATTCATCTTAATTTGAATGCTTTCAATCTCTTCAGTTTTCTTTGTTTAAGCTACAGAACAAGTCAAGCAAAAACATACACACGCACGTGCAAACAAAAAAACAGCAACAACAAATTCACCTAGATATGACTTATCTGTTCCTGTCCTTCCCCAGGGAATAAACGTTCTGCTCTTTCTCTCACTGAATTTCCCATTGGCAAACTCCTTTAGATTTAACGTAGGAACAGCATGAGGTCCATAACATTTAATCACAAATACTTGAATTCCACAATTTCCGGCTGAAACGTAGTGTCACTTTAAAGAGCTCTGTAGACCATACGTTTCAGGGTCCAAGAATGTCAGTAAAGTAACTTTCACAAGCATCAGATGTTCAATTTACAAAATAGTTAATAGGTTTCAGGGGAAGCTAGCACAATAAAAACACTTGAACAGGCCATGCAGTGACCCATTCAACGAGTAAAGTACGCAGCCTTTTTAAGTGAAGTTGGACGTAATCTGAAAGCTAGAGATGATTAAAGAAAATCTCTCACCAGTACATCACAAGGTCAATAATGTGTAAACAGATAATAGCAAGAGCTATGTCACTCATAATTAATTCAAAAGAGATGGCATTTCTATTTTCTTTTTTGTTTAGTAACAAAAGACAAGCAGACCCTCTAGATATATGAAGGGGCTGTATTTCAAAGTCTAAACTCCTGCAACTCTACTCCCACCATAATATAAAATAATAAGACTTAGCATTTACCAAACATCAGCTTGAATGATTGAACTCTGGCCGCAGCCCCAATCCTACGGTCTTCTCTCCATACCCAGTGAGATCTGAATGAAAACAAAAGAAATAGTAAGTCAATAAAACATTCATTACCTAATGTAATGCTTCTAAAACACTTAATGGAACTTTTGAATGGCTGTGTGGACATTGTGACCGAGGTGTAAGACGTCACATCAGTAAGGGCTCATTCAAGATTTGAACTATTCTGATGCTCAGGATGAGTGTTGTTTAATCAGAGGAAACAGTAATTCATTGGTGTGTGTATTTACAAGTCCACATCTGTGCCCCATCCACAGAGGATAGGAGCAAGTTACAGCACTTTAGCTCAAGCTATAGTAGCTCATGCTCTTAGCTCTACAGGCCCACAGTGTGTCATCAAAGATGATAGCTGTCACAGTTATTCAAGCTGGACAAGACAAGTTAACACCCCTTTAACATCATGAGTTTAAGATTCATTACTCCGTTTTACAGATGAGTAACTGATGCATGAAGCAGTTACATGACTTGCCCAAGATCACAGAAGTTAGTGGCAGCATCAGGATTAGAACCCAGATATCCTGAATTCCGGTCAAGGGCCCCACCAGCCCACCAATTCCTGTATGCAACAGCTTTGCTTGACATTGCTGTGTTTATAGGCAGAAATAATTCATTATACATTATCAAATTCCAAATGGTAAAATTCCATGCTGGAATTGACAAAAGTATTTTATTTATTTTACTGGCCTTCTCACGGGCCAACAACAAGCATGTTGCATACCTTGGAAGATCAATCAGAAGGAAAAAGGCACAATTTGCCCCATTTGGGACACAGAAGAGCATAATTTATATTTAAAAGTCTTATTCTTTGAAATAGGATAGAGCTTGCACAGAATCTAACTTAGAAATGCCATACTATCACAAATATAAATAACAGATTGACACAGACAAGGGAACTGAAATATTAATAATCATTGGCAGGATAGTTCTAAACACAGAAAATAGCCTATTTTAAAATCTTTATTAGTATTGCAGAAACACAGAAGAATGATTTAAAATCTCTGAAGAATATAGCAATTTCCATAACCTTTTGATGTTAATTACAGCTGTTGTGACAGATAAAATTGGGGGGTGGGGGTTGTGTGTTATATGTTCTCTGCTCATGATAACTGTGATTTGACAGAGATTCAAGGTGCAAGAGGAACATGGAGGGTGAGGTAGGGGGAAATAGTCCCTAAGTTTGAATGTCATCTTGAATACTTGTATCCAAACGTGTTAGAGCTTTTCAGAATTCCATGACATCCAGCTCAAAGAGCTTTCCCCATAGCTCCAGTACCTGTCTTCACTAAGAGAAGTCAGACTGAAGCTCATAGTGCAGCATATATTCTGTTTTAAAAAGAACGACACTGTCATTTATGTTTACAATAATTTGAGAAGTGGGAATGCTTGGGAGTAAGGCCTTTTATTTAATTCTTGCCTATTTCTGGGTCTAGCTCCTTCCTCCTTTTCTTCCTACAGTATTTTTAATAGTCAAAGTGTTGTGGAGTTTATGGTGGGATTCATAAAGATATTTAGGTGCCTAAACCTGAGACTTAAGTGCCTAAGTGCCAGCTTTAGACTCCACTGCAAATCACAAAACTCTTGTCAAACCTTGGAGGTGCCTCAACTCACTTGGCACCTAAGTTTTCAAGGTAAAAATTCCCTAAACTCCTATGCCTAGAGAGAAGCATGTGCACAGTTACCTCCCAGTGGGCTTCCCAACTTGTATACCCAACCTGTTCCCCAGAGCAATTCACAACCAAGAAAGTAGGCATTAGTTGAGTGTGAGGCCCAATACAGTAGGCTGCCTACCATATTGTGTCCCATTCAAAACCCACCTGATGGAGGATGAAGAAGTACTGGTCCGAATGCCCACCTTATAACTTTTACCCTGGTAGTTAGTGTACTCACCTGGGATGTGGGAAACTCACATTCTGTTACCCTCTCTGCCTGAGAGCGAGAAAGAATTTGATCAAGGGCCTCCCATCTCTCAGGAAAGTGCTCTAAGCACTGAGTTACAGGATACGCTGATATGTATTCCTCAATCTCTCTTTTTGAAGCTAGCCATGGTGGACAAATGACTGATTGTAGCAGGGAAACTGGACCAGGGTCTTCCACTTCCCAGGCAGGTGCCCTAACCAATTCAATAGCAATTTAAGTATTGAATCCACAATGAAATAGTTGTGAGAGGGTTATGCTGCCTCTTACTGGTCTCTTGTCAAGAACTACACTCTCTGACCCTCAGTGGCTTTCATTACAGGCTCAATTCAAAATATTTTAAAATCTATGTATCTAATCTTGTCTAGTAGGCATTTGTATGATGCCCTTCACCAGATTATCTAAGTATCATTCTGATGAATCAGTCCATTTTTAATGGAATTTCTAATTGCTAAAAACCTAAAGGTTTATTTGTTTGACACACTGAATTTGTTGACTATTATTTCAAAACCTCCCCACTCCCACAAGAAGTTACTATGGATGTGCCATCTCAAACTGTGATATCATCACATCCCATTGCCGAAGGCCTTGATCCTGCAAATACTTATGCACATGCTTAACTTTACTAGTAATCCCAGTGGGGACTGTGAGAAATAATAGTGGGACTTCTCACAGTAGTGAAGTTAAGCATGTTTGTGTTTGCAGCATCAGGACTTAAGTTTTGGTCAGGTCTACATTTGGATGAAAGATTTCTAGGGAACCAAGAGCAAGAGTGTTGGTGATTCAATATTTGATACTTCTTCCTATGACTAAATTCTGTACTGAATCTGGGAGGAAAGACAATTTTATGATCAAAGCCAGGATTGGGAGTGAGGAGATATTTACAGATTTGCATTTGCATTCATGGATCCACTACAGACTTCCTCTCTGATCTTGAACAAGCCCTTCAAATTCAGCTTCTCCATCTCTGTAAAATAGGCCTAACACCACTTACCTACATGACAGGAATGCTTGGAGGATTAAATTAATAATGTTTCTAAACTGATTTCAGACTCTTATATGGAAGTCTATAGAAAAGAAAGGTATTATGAACTTCTTTATTATTAAAGAACCAATATCCCAGAGAAGACATAAAATCAGAGTCTATCTTGATCATGAATTTCTCTTAATACTAGCAAAATTCCATCTTGGTTTATTACATTCTGCTTTGCTAAATTC
Organism: Dermatemys mawii; assembly: GCA_007922305.1. Classification (NCBI taxonomy): domain Eukaryota; kingdom Metazoa; phylum Chordata; order Testudines; family Dermatemydidae; genus Dermatemys; species Dermatemys mawii. Next base: position 9,299,632 of record ML677358.1, on the reverse strand, counting down.
ATTTTTTGTAAATGCAAAAAGAATCCTGCATCAATAACATATTACTTTAAACACCAGATGAGAGCTCTTCTTTCTAGAGACAATTTTAAAGCATCTCTATTTACTGTAAAATTTTATATTGTTTACAATTGTTTGCTTTTTAATTTCAGTGGATGTCCTTTTGAACTTGTCTTATGAGTGTGTAAATAAAAACATACACTTTACTTTCTCTATACCATTCATTATTTTCTATATCTCTATAGCAGAGGTGGGAAAACTACGGCCCGCGGGCCACATGGCCCGCCGGCCATTTTTATCCTGCCCACAAGCTCAGGCCAGGGGAGCAGTGCCAGTGGCCCCGCGCTCCCGAGCCAGGGGCCAGGCCAAGCGTGGCAAGCCGCGGGGCCTTGCACGTGGCTGAGCATGGTGAGCAAATTGGGAGGGAGAAGCTTAGGTGGTGGGATCCCGGGGGGTGGTGGTTAGGGTTTGTGGGGTTCTCGGGAGGGGGCAGTCAGGGAACAAAGAGCAGGGGGCTAGATAGGAGGTGGGGTCCCCAGAAGAGGTGATCAGGGGACAAGAAATGCAGGGGTTGGATGGGGGGCAGTCAGGGAGCAGGAAATAGATGAGGGTCAGATAGGGGACGGGGCCAGGCTGTTTGGGGAGCCTTCCCTACCAGGCCCTCTGCACAATTTTGAACCCCAGTGTGGCCCTCAGACCAAAAAGTTTGTCCACCCCTGCTCTATAGAGTCAAGTCACCTCCCATTAATCTGCTCTCTTAAATGAATGGTCCAGGGATTGGCAACCTTTGGCATGCAGCCCACCAGGGTAAGCCTCCTGGCAGGCCAGCCCGGTTTGTTTATCTACCGCATCCACAGGTTCAGCGGATCACAGCTCCCTCTGGCTGCGGTTCACTGCTCCAGACCAACTGGGGCTCTGGGAAGCAGTGTGGGCCGAGGGATGTGCTGGCCGCTGCTGTCCACAACCCCCATTGGCCTGGAGTGGCAAACTGTGGCCAGTGGGAGCTGTGATCGGCCAACCTGTGAATGTAGCAGGTAAACATACTGGCCTGCCCTGCCAGGGGGCTTACCCTGGCGAGCTGTGTGCCAAACATTGCTGATCCCTGAATAGTCCTTTTCCATTGCTTCTCCTTTGGAAGACACTCCAAACCTCTATTTTTATTGCCCTTCTCTAGACTACTTCTATGTATTTTTTTAAATGAAGTGTCTAGAACTGGACACAACACTCAAGTTGAGAGCACATGATCAATTTATATTGTCCTTAAAATATTTTCAATAATTATCCATCCCTTTTTGATCACTACTTAACATTTTAATGAGCTAACCATGGTGACACACAGGCTTTTTCTCTTGAGTAATTAGTGCAGAACCCAGGAATATGTATAAATAGTTCATATTGTAATGCCCAACATACATCACACCAGGTACTTGCCTCCAGTGAATTTCATATACCAACAGGTCATCTAATCTCCTAGCTTTATTAGGGCCTTGACATTCTTCAGTTATTTTTGAGTTTGGAGCAGTGGTTCTCATCCTGCCGCTTGCAGCCCACAGCTGCAACCCAGGTCGCATCCTCAGGGCCAACTGATAGTGTGTGAATATATATAACTATGTATATAGTGTGGATGTGACCCAGGTAACACACAGAGAATTGCATATGCGGCCCACAATAGTGAAGAGGTTGAGAACTATTGATTTAGACTGAGCAACCCAAATAATTGTGTGGGACCTGCAAACTTGACCTCTTCATTAGTCACCCCTCATTCCAGGTCATTAGTCCAGCTTTTAAGGCAAGGATGCCTGAAGGCGTCTTATTATTACTCGACTTCCACCCTGAAATCTGACCATTGATGGTTACTCTTTAGGGCTGATCCTCTCACACTCGCCTAAACCAGGAGTCCTGCCCCTGACGTTAGTGAAGTTACAGGTGTCAAACCAGAGGACGGGAGAGCAGGGTCGGGCTCTCGGGTTTCGTTGCTGAGTCCCCGGGAGGGACGCTGACGGCCCGGTGACTGCGTAGACCCCTGCCCTGCGCCTGACTCCACGCGGGTGGGGGCACGGCCGCGCCTTCCCGCTCCCGGCACTGCCTGGGCAGCGGCCACCGACCTGCCGGGTTCCATTAACGGGGCGGCTTTCCCGGTTCAGGGGCTGCTGAGGGGAGGGGCCCCCGCCCGCACTGAGGGCAGCCAGACCCGGGGTGGGGGCCCGGATACAGTGTCTGAGGTAACCTAGCCACGGCTTCGAGGTAACCCCCACTCAAGGGGGCCTCTCAGCAACGGGACTCGTACCCCTCCCCCGTTCCCGTGAGCCCGAGGGAATGGCGGCCACAGCAAAGCGCAGCCTCCCGGGCCACGGTCTTCCAGCGCAGTCGAGTGTGCAAGCCAGAGCGGACTTCCTTGGGGGCGCTCTAGCCTGGCGCTTCCAGGGGCCGGTGGTAGCCGTTTCCGGTGCGCGCTGCATTGTGGGTCAGTGGTAGCTGGGATGGTCGGGGAGGCGGAAGCGTCCGAGTTTCCCGAGCGGTTCCGCTCCTACTCGGAGAACGAGAGGCACTGGCAGGCCCGCCGCGAGTTCATCCTGCGGAACCTGCCCCCGGACTGGGCGGGGGAAGCGCTGTGGCCCGCCGGCCGCATCGACCACCTGCTCTCGCTCTCCATGGTGTGGGCCAACCACCTCTTCCTGGGCTGCAGGTGCGGGCCGCTAACCCCGGCCCAGGTGTGTGGGGGCGGGGGAGCAGTGACCCCGGCCGCAGGTGCGGACCCGTGCGTGACCCATCCCGAACCTGTAGGGAGCTGGAGGCAGATTCCCCTCCCCCGTTTCCAAGTGCAACCGGCTCCCCCTGCTGGCTGAGGCAGCCCATTGGCCCCACCCCCGGGGAAGGTGGAGAGTCCTGGGGAGTCGGATTAGCTGCTCCATCCTGCCTGCTCCATTCTCCTTCCCCTACACAGTAGGGAAGGACAAGGAGAGATCCCCCGTACCCTCCCTTCGCCAACCATTAGCGCGCCTCCGGGGTCTGAACGTCTTCGAGCTCCCCTTCGCTGCTGAAAAAGGGTGGGCGGGTTTATATGGGTGTAACTCACGTGTGAGCAACCCTCAGGGAAACGCACGGTGAAGACAGCACGAAGGTACTTAAGTGTTACCACATCAAGGCAAACTTGCTGAGATCAGCCCCAGGCGAGGGAGAGTTTATCTTGCCGTAGAACTGAAGCACCTTGTGTCTTCAGTATGTGTTTACCTTGGGATAGCTCACCCACATTAGTTACTTCCAGGAAAGAAAGAAAAAAACTCTACAGCTATTTTTAGTGGTCCTTGCAGTGTTAAAATGAGTTAATGCCTCTTGGGTTAGCCTAACTACAGTGGGAGCATCACATTGCAAAAGTGACAAAGAGTCCTGTGGCACCTTAAAGACTAACTAAAGTTTTAGAGCATAAGCTTTCGTGGGCTAATACCCACTTCATCTGATGCATCACATTGCAAAACAACACATTGCAGCACAGGGTGACTGGATTAGTGCACAACTGAGTTAGCACTGCATTATGAGCTCCAATGTTTGTAGGATCCAAGCTTCAATATGTGTATCCCCAAGTTTAAAGCACTCTTTTAACTTGAGCTAGAGACTTTGTGTATGGACAGGAGACTGGTTAGAGGCAATGCTTGAGTTATATCTTGAGATAATACTGCAGGGAAAACTTTTGGTCTGAAACCCACAACCATGACCAGCATTGCTGTATCTGTGTAAATGTGCAAAAGAGTATGCTGTTAATTAAGTTATATAACTTTGGTTTCAACACTGTGCTACTGCAGAATGAATATGGAACACCCGGGCACAAGAACTATATGTATTTAAATTTTGTTAGATTCACACAGGTTGAGAGATGCATGTTTCATTAAGCTTTATAACTGATCTGAACATACACCCTAGCCATATTGAAATATTTGAGGGTTAGTTTTATAATACAGTGCACTGCAGTTTCTTAATGTGGGATTGGTAATTTTTCACCGGCATTTATCTTTATTATAGTTACAGCAAAGACCTTTTAGACAAAGTAATAGAAATGGCTGAAGGGATTGACGTTGAAGATGCACCAAAGTTTACTACGCGAGATGAAATAATGAAAAAGGTAACTCTTCAGTTTAGAATTTCAGAACTTGCTTTGTGAGGATGATGCTATGTCAAATTTCCAGGTTTGTGCGATGTGCAGAACCAATAAGTCTCAAGAAAAATATGCCAAGTACTTGTTCCTGAGAGTTCTGCTTTACTACTCTAAAATTCTCTTCTCTCATTCTTGTGCTTCTTACAGTGTTCTTAGTAACAACATCCCAAAAGTATATTACACACTGATTAGTTATACACGGGTGGTGGAGCTGCTAGCATATTTGAAATATTTGCTTTTCAGTTTTAGTTACTAAGGAAATGTTGGTCAAATGTATCTCTACAATTTATTAAAATGCATTTTTATTATCCATTCTGCTAATTAGAAACCACTAATTACATTTTTATGTATTTCACTGGAAGAATTATATCACCAGCTTTGCAAGTGCTATGTAGTTCAAAAAGTACTGTGATGAGAAGCTAATTCCTAGAGGTTTAAGGCCCCAATCCTGAAACACTAGTGCACATGCTTCACTTTAAGCATCGCGTAAATAGTCCATTGACTTTAGGAACTACTTATGTAGTTAAAACTAAGCACATAAGCTAGTGTTTGCAAGATCAAGGCATTAGTCATATCTAGCTGGGGTGTGGGTCAGCTGGAATGCTTGTATATCTCCCTTACAACTAGATGAGAAGTAGATCTACAAATGAAAGTACTGTGACAACCAAGTACTAAAACCCCAAAACAAACTAATAAACCTCTGTGCCATAGAAACAGCATTCTATTGTTTTGAGGTAGAAATTGAATCACCCAAATGTAAATTATGGTTCAGGGTTTTTTAAACTCAATTTAGCTTTTTTAAAAAATTTTTTAAGGAAAAGACAAATAAATAATGGTAACATAGCTTTTTAATAGGGGAAACAGTTGAAATCACTACTTTTTTAGACAACATTTAGAGGCCCTAAGCAGATGTGCAGCTGTCTTTCATGTTGATTTTGGAAACTTTATTTTCCACACTCAAAGCCTATTAGTATCATGACTCTAAATACTTTTGGTGGTATTAAATGAGGCCTGTAAGAGTACAAAAAGTGTTTTCTCATTAATAAAATGGTTCCAAATTATTATGTTCTGAAAATGGGTGTAATTTTTGGTGTCATTATTAGTGGAGATCTGTATTTTTATCATTTTCTAGGATAGCAAACTCCTAAGTGAGCAGTTACTGTGAGATAACTGGTTTCAGAGTAGTAGCTGTGTTAGTCTGTATCCGCAAAAAGAATGAGAACTTGTGGCACCTTTAGAGACTAACCAATTTATTTGGGCGTGAGCTTTCGTGGGCTAGAACCCACTTCATCAGATACATATAATGGAACATAGGCGCCAACTTTCCCCAGCACCGGCGGGTACTCGCGCCCCTCCGTCTCCACTCCACCCCTTCCCCACCCCCATTGCAATCCCTTCCCCAAAGTCCCTGCCCCTATTGGACCCCTTCCCAAAATCCCCACCCTGGCCGCGCCTCCTCCCCTGAGTGCACCGCATTCCTCCTCACCCCTCCCTCCCAGCTCTGTTGTGGATAACAAGAAATAGATACTAGCTGTATTCTACAGAATTTTCTGTTGCAAGATATCAAGTACTCATATCTTCTTTCTACCCAGTATTTCACTGGAGTAAAAATTCAAGTATCATTTGCTTTTACTACCATGAGCATTTCCATATTTCAAATACATAACTTGTTTTCTCTTTATTTTTAGCATCAGCATTAGTACGTGAGAAGACGAGGTCTCCAATTTTTGTTATGATACAAGATCAGTTTATGTGGAGGACCCAGTGTTAATGGACCATACTGTTTCTAAAAAGACCCCCTATGCTGGACCCTAGGGAAAGGATTTTTTTAAAAACTTTGTGCCATTATGATGATGGATATCCACTTCCAAAGCTTTTAAAATGAGAGAATCAGGTTTTTAAACAATTTTACAACTCATTGATTCATAGAGCAAAGAAAAAAGATGTGATGGACTTTATTATCCCCCTTTCACATGAAGACAGGGAAGAGTAATAACTCTCAGAAAAGAGGGGAGGGAGACTAGGAGAGCTGCAGCATTCCCTCTTCTGTTTGAGTACAGTTCTGTGAAACGGGATGAGAGGCCATGGGGAATACTTGCCTCAAAGCACGCACCCAATTAGGAAAGCAGGGACTCACACTTCATTGTCAAGTTGAAAGTCAGGGGATGTTATAAGGTTGTTTTGAGCATTGACTAATACTGGTTTTACCTGGGTTTCATTCTGTGTAATGGGGGAAAGGGAGGGCATGGCATACAAAGTGGCTGTTATCCTGCTCTTCCCCTTCTCCTATAGGTACCTTAGATGGGTCTGTGGTGATGGTAAATGTCCCAGTTAGCTAATTTTCCCTTTTGCATGCCTGGGTCACTCTTCCCCAGAGTTTCTCTCTACTGCAGGGGAACCTTAAGAGTCTAAAAGTAACACAGAATATTCTCTTTTAAAAGTCTTTAAGTATTTTATGCCACATTTTTAAAGTCTTTAGAAGGCTTAATAATTCTCTCTCCATTCAGTCACAGGAATGAAAATTTCTATCATGAAAGCTAGAAAACTGTCTTTTGATTTTTAGAGTAGCAGCTGTGTTAGTCTATCTGTAAAAAGAACAGCAGTACTTGTGGCACCTTAGAGATGAACAAATTTATTTCAGCATAAACTTTCGTAGGCTATAGCCCACTTCTCTTCATTCTATGCGTCCAATGAAGTGGGCTTTAGCCTACAAAAACTTATGTTGAAATAAATTTGTTCGTTTCTAAGGTGCCACAAGTACTCCAGTTCTTTGTTTGATTTTTAGCAATAAACCCATGTTCCTTCTCTCTTGAAACTTCATTTAGATAAAACATATCTACTGCTGTTCTGTCAGGATCTGATCCAAAGCCCATTGGAATCAAGGTCCCAGAATGCTTTAAATTAGCAAAAGTCCAAATGAACAACAATTGCCATAGATTTGTTCACATGTATCTTGTAATCTCTGGGAAATGCTGAAGATCTCATCTGAACAGAGGCTTAAATAGCGTAAGTGCGAGACCGGTAATCAGATCAGTTACCACAAGCGTTGCCTCCACTGACAAAGTGCCTTTCTGGAAAGCCTCTTCCAATCACCATGGAGTTACAGTAGCCCTCTCATAAATGAGGTAAAGATCCTTTGTGCTCTGGACCTAAATAGTGCAACAAGCGCCATTGGTTTTGTGGTACAGCAGACTGGACATTTTGTAGTAGCTTTATTTACATTTAAAACTGAATGAATGTTTTATGGTATTAAATATAAAAATGAATACAATCACTACAGTAGCTCATGTTTTGATATTCAGTTTATTTTGTCTGTCCCTGTATTTTCAGTATACTACTGACTGTACTGACCAATGTATAATTGTATCATAGAAGTAATGGGAAGCTGGAGGATTTTGTCGGTTGGTGTAGGGAGTATTGGGGCTTTAAAAATCTAGATACACAAAAGGAGGCAGTTTGGGATTCTGGGATCAGCACATTAGCTGAATTCTTCTCATTTGATCAGCAGTGAAGTACTCAACTGCTGACATTTAAATTATCGGTCGTTTTCAGAGCTAACACCCCACTGACATAAATGAGAATTCAAACCTCACATTCAGGCTGCCTGCAGACGGGAAGACAACACATCAGTTTATACAGAGTACATGGGTATTTGTGTTAGTAGCACCACTTCTACATAGCATAACTGTTGATATTGCCAGTGTTTTTTCAGATCCATGTTTTAAATCAACACACACAATTACAAAATGCATATTTAAAAGAAAAGTTAAAAGTTCCAGCCCCACTGATTTCAGTGGAGCCAGGATGTCACCCCCTATATCTGCACTTCTATGTCTAGAGACTTCATGCAAACCTATTGGACTTGTCAGTTAAGTTAAGTGATTGTGAGTAGTGAGGAGCAGCTGGTGAGGCAGGACTCTGTAGCCCATGTCCACAAAGGTTGTGCTGGACTGAGGGAGAGGAAGGATGACAGTGTGCCTGAAGCACAGACCTTGAAGGCAGGAGATCCAGGTTGCCATGTAGCACTAGGTAAAATCACTTCCTGTCTCTTACAGATTGGGAAACTGAGACACAAATGGGGTAGTACTTTGGGTAGAGATGGTTAATTCATTGTTTGGAAAGTGCTTTGAGATTCTCTGATGGAAGGTGTGATAACAGTATAAAATATTCTATATTAGAATTTGGTTGAGGGTCAAGTTTCCCTATGGGGAAGGGACAGATCACTGGCTGGGGCTTGAGAGAGGGAGGACTGTAGGTTCTAAAGGTTAAAATCTTTGAAATTTGCTGACACCTTGTACCCTAAGTCTGAGTTTGACATTTTTCAGCTGTTGTGTTAAATACACAATTTTGGATAGCCAACTTTCAGCTCAACTACCGTGTAATGATTTGCCAGTATTAACCACACATCTTAGAAGAAGGATATTTTGTGTACTGTTGATTTCCATCTGTTGTTCTCAATGTGCTTTAGATATTAGCTAATTAAGCTACACAGTCTGAGGGGATGAAATTACTTGATCAAGATTCCAGATATGTCTACATTTAAATTACTACAGTGACTACTGCAGCACTTCACTGTAGTAGACACTATCTATGCTTATAGGAGTTCTCCTGTTGGAATAGGTTATCCACTTCCTAGAGAGGTGGGAGCTAGGTCAATGGAAGAATTTTTTTGTTGACCTAGTGCTGTCTCCACTAGCGTTTAGGCTGACATAGATGTGTCTCAGGGGTACAGGTTTTTCACATTCCTGAGAGACAGCTATGTGATGTAAATTCCTGGTGTAGACCAGGCCTCAGAGAGGGCCAGTGTCAAAGCTGGAAACAGAACCCACACCTACTGACTCCCAGTCTTGTGTTCTTAATGCAATAGTTGACATACATAGGATGCTCTGGCATTTAAAACATTGCATCACAGTCATGGTAAAAGTGAAGGTCCTACTGAAACAACGTAGGGAATGTTAAAATAATGAGCGGGATAAGCTTTTGGTTTTACCTCTTCTATAATGGCACAGGTTCCCCCCCCCCCCCCCATTGTATCAGGGCCAAAACAAGAACAGTAGGAACTGATAAACATCTTTCTGTTGTGTTTAAGAATCTGATCAATGTCTGACTGAAAATGAAAAAAAAATTTAGTCAAATTTCAAATCTCCAATGAATGGAAATGTCATTAGCCCCTCTGTAGGGCTTTATTTACCAACCCCGCTTTATACTCCTTTCCCGTGTTTAATACAGCAGTGCTCAGCTGGGTGTACTAACAAACAGTAGGTTGGGTTTATTAAGATTTATTAGCATTCCAAGAATGTGTTGAATATGCTACCAGATTGAACTTATGAGGGCATTACAGGAAAAATAACAGAAAAATCCATAATATATAACAGAGAACTGCTGCTCTGGCCAACTGCTAACCACACTTGGATGAAATACTGAGCTGTAAAACATGTTTGAAGTGGAAGGAGAACTGCACCCTGGAAGCACATACATACATCTTAAATTGTTTTATTGCACTTACTTAGAGTTTCTATAGGTATTAACTAGAGCTGATTTTTCAGCCTCTCAGCTCTGTTTTGGCAGCAGTATTCTTCCCTTTGTATCTGTTTTCTCTTAAAGGTGGGTAGACACCAAAAGCTTAAAGTTAAATTAGAAAAGAACAGCTTCAGGTTTTTTTTACAAATGCCACTTTTCTGGGCGGAGGTTACACTGAGCTGCTTTCTGCCTTAAACTAAGTTTAAGATATTGTAAATGTATTGCAGTATGTCCATATTTTCCAGAAGTTAAGATGGAGCACTGATATCCCCTCATACAGTTGCTAAGTGTAGTATCACACCTGTTTTGCACTGGACAAAACATCAAAGCTGCTGCACTATTTCTTCTGGTTGCACTGTTAGGGAAGCTGGTCCTTCCATTTCATACTAAAGATCCAGAGTTCTCTTTCTAAAGCTGTACATGACCTGTTTGTTAATGACTGTGGAGGATGGGTTTGGCCATAGATCACTGCAAGCGCAATGCACATTACATGTAATGTTTTATTAAGTAGAAGCTATTCAAGAACACCATCACTGAAAGCTTTGGTAATACAAATATGAATATACAAAGTCTCCTGAAAATAATTTAGTACAACTCATGAACAGGTTTGGTAGTGAGCTATGACGTCAAATGAGATGTTCAACTATTTTTCCATTTATACAGTATCGTTTATAAAACTTTAGAAGCCTGAAACATTTTAAAAAAGTCTCACATTTGACTTTTAAAACTTGGGTACCTATACTTTGGCAAAGGTTGTCAAAAGTGATTAGTGATTTTTAGTATCAGAGAGGTAGCTGTGTTAGTCTGGATCTGCAAAAGCGACAAAGGCTTGTAGCACCTTATAAACTAAATCAGATGTTTTGGATCATAAGCTTTCATGGGCTAAGACCCACTTTATCAGATGAATGTTGTGGAAATCTCCGGAGGTGCTTAACTTCAAGGTTTTCATTAAGTGTTGAGCACCTCGACTCTGAAATTCAGGTCCTTCAATGTGTCTTAAGTTGGACTATTCAAAATAAACTAGTCCATTTGAAAAATCTAGGCACCCTACATAAAAGTGGCTTGAACTTCACAGTTGCTCTGCACCCAAAACTCCCACTGACGATTGATGTGGGTGCTCTGCCCTTTTAAAAAAAATAATCAGGTGACTTAAGTATGTCAAATTTAGACACTGTGCTTTTAAAGTTTTGTTTTAAATGAGCAAATAGCAGTATCTTTCACATTTCTAGAGGCAGTGAGATTTATGCAGCTCTTTTGTTTTCACCAGCTTCATTGCTTAACCCATTTCTGGGACCAGGGTTGGGCTTTAAGGGTGGTAGTTGCAGCCCCAAAATCTTTTTTTCAGCAGTTTTGTTTTTAGACATCTTAAAATTCTGATAACATGGCCTATGACATCCAGGTCTGACAGTGAAGGTCATAAGTGGTAATAACCTGATGTCCCCTCACTCCTATTCTCACTCTTACAGTAGGGCAGGTTCTAAGTAATACAGTAAAAATATGCAGCCAATAGAGCAGGCAGACCATCACTATATTTTTTTTCACATCATTCTTTTCATCCTAAAGTATTTACAAACTATGTCTCTGAGCCTGTAACCATGTAGGCACACAAGTAACTTTACATACGTTAATAGTACCAGTGAAGTCACACTATCTAGTGTGTATGTACTGTGACAAAGTTCCGAGTCTATATTTGTAGGTCCTGCGCTTCCTGGCAGATTTAGGGGCCTCAGAAACTCATCCAGGCCCCAGAGTGACCTCCCTCTCTCAGTAACTCATTAGGGGAGACAGAAAGGGGGAAGCCCGGGCCCGCCCTCTACTCCAGACTCCAGCCCAGGGACTCTAATAGTATCAGCTAAGATGGCTGACCTTTTAGGCACAAAACACAATACAATTCCCTGGGCTACTTCCCCACAACAGTCCCCGCTTCTTCAAACTCTGCTTCACCCTTACCTCAGGGTCTACTTCCTTCTGTATGATATGTTGTCCACCACTCAGTCTCACCAACAGCATAACTTCCTTCCACAGCTCCTGCCACCCACAGCCCACCTGACTAACTGGGAAGTTCTCATCTGGTTTCAGCCAGTGCCTGATTGGCTTCAGGTGTCCCAATCAGGCTAGCTGTTTCTGCTCCTTTCTAGAAGCTTCCTGATTGGCCTGGAGTAGCCTTTGTTCAGCTATCCAGGGAGCAGGGACCTACACATCCTGAGGCTGATATACCTGCCTTCCAGCACTCTCCTATACCCTTCTGGTCTGACTCCGTCACAGTACAAACATTGTATGATGCTGCTTTTATTTACCTTTGAAGAATAAAGGTAGCCAGTATTTAAACCGATGGATGCAGAGAATCTATTCTAAACCATGTGACATTTAGGTCACTAAGTTATTCCTTTGGAGATATCCTTCTGCATGCATACCTCCCAGGAGTGGGAGTTGTATGTTCAGAACAATTGTAGATCAGGCCCTAAGCGTTTTACAATAGTTTTACTTTGTTTGCATTTCCCAATGGCTTTGCAGACTCTCTTAGTAAGGACTAGCTGCCATCTTACAAAAAGCTGTGTGTGGAAATAAATACACTTTATAATTTGTATCATTATTTGCACTCACTCTCCTAGAAGTGGCTTACCTTTGAGTTACAGAACTACATTGACAGTGTTTGTCCTGGACTTGAGGAAATTGAACAGTTTGCTTCCCAAAAATATTCTTCCCCAGAGATCCCATAAGTTTCTGCCTAATATACTCACTCTTGCACCTGGCTTATCAGAACAGAAACCTGCAGTCGATTATATTAATTACTTTTCCCACTAGAGGTCAGCATTATTTAACAGTCACATGACCACCATTTTAGACCATCATTTTTCGTTATCTGATTTTCCTTTTTTTCATGCTTAGCAGTAGCAATGTAGAAAGTTACAGCTGAAAAGTTATTACTAAAGTTGGTACAGTGAGTTTAGACTAGCAACAGGGAAAGACTGAAGTGGGAGGACAAAACTAAAGATCTTTATTCTACATCCTTTCAAATTACTATTCCTTTAAAACAAGATGCCGAACAATCGAAAAAAACCCACCATCACTGTACTAATGTGCACCTTAGAATTCAGAAATATCAATTTCAAGCAACTATGAGCAATGATCTCTCAGCCAAGTGTGGAAAGAAACAGTAACTACCCTTGGGCAGTAGTTAAAAGTAGAAGAGGAGGGGAAGCTCTCACTGAGCCAGCCAGAGAGGGGAAGTTGTAATGAGCCAGGAAAAGCTGGTCCCCATTCAGCACCTGAAGTACACTGTGCACTGAGGAGCTAGATACTTGTCTTTGGCCTGTCACCCCATTTCATCCTTCCCTCCTAAAACTGAGGACTTCCTTATCTTTCTATCTCTGTCATGACCACTTTAATGGTACTCATTCTCATTTCCATACATCCCCCAAACAGCACCTACCTGCTCTCAGCAACCATCCTGTTTTTCCTCGCAGAGCTGATCCAGATTCCATTTAAGGAAATGTCCAGCCCCTACCTTGCTCACTACTGAGGACCAGTGCCACCTGTGCTGTGTTGGTGGAACGAAAGGCACACACAGAAAGTTGGCTGAGAAGAGGGAGTATCCCCAAGAAAGGGAGTGGAAAGAAGAGTGGAACTCCCTTCAGGCAGGAGGCCTCAGCTAGCCTCTCCTTCCAGCAGAAACAGACCCAGCCTCATCTCTACTATGGTGTCCTAAAGCCCTTCAAATAACCGTTTGCCCACATTGAATCCCCCTGGCCAGTTCCCTAAGGGTTAAGGATCTGCTTCTGCAACAACAAATCTCCTTCAGTGGTAGTATGAGCAGGATTCAATTATTTGGAACATCTGCTAATATAAAAGTTGCCAGAGTAGCACTTATAGTTCCATATCTCAGTCCACAAATACTGTTTATAGCTATGTAATGTTACCTGAAACACAGCAAAGACCATGTTTGAAGAGTAGTTAAAAAGTAAAACTACTGTTACATTTCCAATGGGCTAGCACAAAATCCAACTTCTGTACATTCACCTCTCTTTGATATTTGCTCTTAAATCAGCTACCTGAGTTACAAAGACTGTAAGCAATCTGTTTAAGCAGCAGATTGTATCCAGAGTTTCTGGGGATGGAAAAGTCAAGGCATTCTCATTCCTCAAAGCTTCTCAGTAGTTTTAAATAAAAGCATATATTTATCAAGAAGTTGAAATACATAGCATTAATCTAAACTTGTTGCAATAGAGGTAAATAACATTAATAAATTACTCACCCAAACATCTTATAGTAACATAATGGAACATGTTCTTCAAAAGATTTTAAATTAATATATGCAGTCTTAGCTTAGTTTCTAATATCCCTGCTGTACACCAAATTCTCCAGAAACAACTGTGCAGAGAACTTCTGTCATCCCCCCAAACAATTCATTACAATCCATTCTACCCTTTCATCTACAAGTGGCTTCTCCAGCTCATTTTGCATCTGAAAAAAATAAAAGCAGCTGCCTCTCAGTTCAAACAACCAGCACTCTGGAACACTTCCTCTTGCTTTAGTATCTTTTGGAGGCAGTGACTTCACGCCATCATTAGCTGCATAAATATTTTCCCATAAACTTAAGTGTTCTTTGGTTTATTACCTACCTGTGAATTGATAGCTTCAAAACACCTATTATTGGCAGGGCAATCATTTTGAGACGCTGTGCTGTTTAAAATAGTAATTTGACAAAATTGTTTCAATGTGGAGATATATTTCAAATTTATCTATGATCAGGTAGAAGTCTTCTCTTAACATCCCCTGGTTCTCTTATTATTTGTATTATGGTAGCACCGATGGGCTCCAGCCATAGATCTGAAACCTGCTGTGCCAGGCCCCATATAAACACAAAGAGACAGTCCCAGCCCCGAAGAGCTTACAGCTTAAGAGTTTACAGCTTAAGCATAAGCTGAGAGCCCATGGGCGATGCAGTAGGGAGGGGAGTTCAGGGTAACTGAGAGAACACAGATCAGTATAATAAACAGCAGTCACAGTCAACCAGCTGCCTAATCATTGTCAATTTTTTTATATGCGTCACAGAAAATAATTTGAAGGACAATGAAGTGGACTTCATTAGCCATTCTAGATGAATACATTCCATCTATGTTTGGAGGAAGGAAGAGGCACAAAGTTAAGGATGACCAACACAAAGATATTTTCATTATGTACCGTACTTGGTTGAGCAAAGTGAGGTCCTATAGTCAGCTGGATGGCATCTCTCTGTTGGGCATCTAAGGTTTCAGTTTTGAAATGTAATATCAATACATGCAACAGTCAGTGAACAGTTCATGAAGAATTATAATACAACTGTTTACTGCAGCAGTGTCCAAATAAAGTCAGAACTTGCTTTTACCTGCCAGCATTTCATAGAGTCTTTTAGTTTCTAACAGGGGCCAAATTAAACTTTTGTTTTTTTCAAGGGGAATATTGAACAATATGTTGGCATATATTTACATTGCTCCCTTTTTACTACTCATTCATAAGACATCTTACAAATTAGTCCTTAAAATGCAGTTTGGCAAAGTGATTACTATCAGCACCTTTATTGCATCGATATCTCGTATACATTTAATGTAGGCCAAGGGCTTGTCTATATGGGGAAAAAGTCCACAGCAGTTGGCGCACGCTAGCTATTCTGCACTAACTGCCCCGGTAGACACACTTACTCACACTAAAAAGTCTTTGTGCACAGTAGCTCACTGCACTTTGTAAGCTCATTAAGCTAAATTACCCACAGACATTAAATGCAAACAGTAAGTATACACATGGGTAGCTGGTAGGCAATAGCTAGTGTGCTTTAAATTCAAACCCTAGCTTACTTTGCACTTAATTCCCTGTGTAGACAAGTCCTTAGTTTAATGATAAAAATAAGGTGTGCTGGCTTGTGTATCCTCAGCAAAATTAGTTAAAGATAGAAATGCAGTTTCTTGTCATGCCTTATACTTGTACAATCCCTTTAGAGATTGCATGGTTGTGAACAGGTAATGGAGGATGGAATCTGAAGTCTAAAGATTGCCTGTGTATCACTGGGGAAAAATAGGGCCTGTAAAATCTTTATTACAAATGTGATATTACAGGGACCCAACCTAAATTTCTGACTGCAGAGAGAAGTTATTAAAGTGGCAGTTAGAAAAACCCCACCTCACTTTAATTGTAAACTAAACGTATTTAATCTTGAGTCTCTAGGGAAGAGACACAGAACTAGACAATGTTACTTTTAGAGTCATATTTAAAATGCAGTTCTCTGAAATCACTGTGTGTTGCAGGAGTTTGTTTTCTAGATGGAATGGGCAGGAGACCCAACTGTTTGGCTACAATTAGAAAATAAACATCAAAAATACATCTCTGTAACAGTATGTGATACATGATTCAAAAGCATTACCTAAATCTATTAGATAAAATTCAGAAAATCTCATACTCACAATTTAAGAGTAAATTAATAATAATAATAAATAATAATAATAATCTATTATGTATCAACTTCTGAAGTAAAACACAAGACCTCTTATTAGGAATTACTCAATTTTGGATGATCAGAGATCAAGTTATAATGAACCTATTTCATGTGTGTTAATACGAGATGTGAAAGATCTCGTAAGTCATTAAATACTTTCCCTGCATATGACAAGCTATTAAGCATCTTATAGATGTATGTAACAGTGATACTAATAAAGTTTATATTAGTGAGAAAAAGGATGGCCTAGGGGCCAAAACACAGGACAGAGTCAGATGATATTGGTTCTGTTTGCAGCTGTGCCACTGACTTGCAGTGTGACTTTGGACAAGTCACTTACCTGTGCCTCAGTTTCCCCATCTGTAAAATGGGGCAGATACTTCCCTACCTCATACGAGCGAGACGACTTACACAGGACCAAATTAAGCTCTGATGTAGGTAAGCATGTCTCCACTGAAGACTATTAATGAGCTACACATCACAGCAAAGTTTCCTCATATTTGTAAAGTGCATAATATTAGCATTTATCAAGAGAAAAATATTCAACACTAAAATTAAGCCCTTTGAAAGAGATACAAAAGAAAGGAACAAAAGAATGTCTTGCACTGAGGTTATGTATTTAACAGTTTTACATGTAATATTTATATATAAAAACTTTAAGTGCTTTTCTCTAATTTAAAAATCTAAAGAATTCAAAAATAAGGCATTCAATATTTGAAAAAGTACAGATTTACAAAATGTGTATATTCTTTCATGAAAACTCCACATCAACATTATACACTTGCAAAAAAAATACAAACAGGATATATTACAAATTTATGTAGCAATAACTTAGTTCATACCATGCAATAAAAAGTACATTAATCAGGATACACAAGCTTTTAAAATTTCTAAACTGAAGGGCTTAATTTTTTTGCAAACATGTTTGTATGCAAATCCTTAGAACTTCTGGCACTTAAAATTTCTGGTAGCCTTTCTACTGAGTGTTAAATTGTACACAATGATTATGAGGAGGAAGATTATCAAAGTAGTCGTCTATTATGAATCGTTCCAGCTTTGCTCAACAATAGCTGAAACTCGTTTCTCATATTCACGTTTGTTTTCCTGATAAAGTTGTGCTGCCTGACTGTTTGCAGGACTGTTTGGATTAGGTTCATCAAGCAGAGACTGTGAGAGGATGGGGGAAAGAAAAAAAAAATGAGATACTTGGACCATTATGCTCTAGAAAGTAATTTCATTATTAAAAGGACCAACAGGATGTTGACTCTACAACTAGCTCAAGCCCTATACTCCTGAGGGAATTTTGTGCCACTGAACAATACAGAATTTCATGTTTTCTCCACAAAATTGGGACTGCGGAGCTTCTGTCTGCCACGAGGGGCTGCTGAACTCCCAGAGCCCAGCTTGCAGTGAGCGGAAAACCCAGCCTCTTCATTCTCCATGGGATGGGAGAGGGCCTGGGAGACCCGAGTCTGGCAAAGGGTGAGGAAGAGCAGGGCTGCAGCATACCACATACCCAGGTGGAACAGTAAAGAAGCAGCGGGGGAGTAAAGGCTCTGCGGGTGAAGATGTCTAGGTCAGGGGATGCCACACCACTGCGGGGAGGAGGAGGAAGGTATCTCTGGTGGCTCCACACAGCCTCCTCCAACGCCCCCCAACTGGAGCTAGATTGTCACAGGGGTTTCTTTAACTCTGTTCCTGAAGGAATCTCTTTTATTATTGTGTGTATTGTTGATACATTTGTTGACAGGTATTTGAAATAAATTACCAAAATAATTGAAAATGGAGTGATTACACTGTGTTATTTTGACAAATAAAAGATGCAGAATTTTAAAAGTGTGTATAATTTTTTTGGTGCAGAACTCCCCCAGAAGTAGCCCTAACATACGAAATAGTTCCATCCTAAATTAATGCAGTCTAAGTAGCTGGATTCCAACCGGCTCTCTAATGATTTCATAAGCATAATGAAACATAGGGCTTCAAAATAAAAAAGTTCAAATTTCTCACACACCCTGACTTTAAATATGCAAACATTACTGTCACATCTGGAATAATAATGGTCAAAAATGAATCCAAATATATGTCCCTCCTATAAGCATTCCCTGCCGAGATTTTTTTTTTTGCTTAGAAATACAGTGAATATATAGTTCAATCGACTAACTAGTCTTTAAAATAAGCTTAAAAGCTCTTGGTTACTTTTCAGTACAGTTCATTGGTGTTGATGCTGTCTGCTTATTTCATTGGGCCGTCAGTTTTGTGAAGGAGGGTAATCATCATATACTTAGCTTGCTAAAAATTACCTGAATTGAAGTTAAAATAGATGAAACATCATATGTTGGACTCCAGCGATTCTGAAGGATGTCTAAACATATGCTACCATCCGCATAAACTGTAAACAGAACACAGAAATTATTTAAAACTCTGTCCATCTTTAATCCATTATGATTATACAGTGCATGAATGGATGCACTATTTATACTGGAATGTGACAATTCAGTTTCACTGAACATTTTAGGAAGCATGATAAAGGGAAATAAAGTGTACGTCTGAGTAGAGCATTTCTGTAAATCTGTAAGAACATCAGTTCTATACCTTGTATTTAGGGAAAAATACATATTCGGTTTGCTTTCAATAACATAAGAGGAGAGGAAGGATAGTCCAGTACTTGAGGCTCTAGCCAGCAATTTTATCCTCCATTTGTTTGATCTTGGGCAAGTCACTTAGGAAACTGGGTCACAGAGCATCTGTGAACCAGGGATAACAGTATTTCCCTACCTCAGAGTTGTTGTGATGATAATTATGTTAAAAGACTAAGGAACTCAGATACTATGGTAATAAGGACCATATAAAAGAGATACTGGAATTCTTTATGTTTCCTAGGAGGGAGAAAGAAATGAGTAGGCAGATTTGAATTTGGGTAGGGGACACCTACATTTCTCATGGCCCATGTGATGGAAGAATCATCCCGGTGTTACATCTGTCACAGTACTGAATCACACTGATATGATGCCAGTGATCTTCACTCAGTATTTGCCCAACAGGAGCACTATAATTAATTACACTCCTTTGCTGCTTCTTAGAGAAGGGGAAAAATACAGCTCATCTACCTCTCACACCAAGTGTCTTGTGAAGTGTCTCTGGAGCATGACTAGAGAAGCAATTCTGCTCCCAGTGAAGTTAAGATTCCTGCTAACTTGATTTGGTGCAGGATTGTGACACATATGCACACACAAAGCAAGTGTAATCCTGATGAAAAAGGGGAACAGAAGAAAAAAACACTAAAAGCCAAGGAGAGATGCACACAACAGAAGAGGTCACAACTCAGGCTATGTCTACACTATCAAGGGATCAATACTCTGGCGATCAATGTACCGGGGGTCAATTTAGCGGGTCTCACGAAGACCTGCTAAATCAACGACAGAGCGCTCACTGGTTAACTCCATTAACCCCATCCACTGGGAATGAGAGGAGTAAGGTAAATCGACGGGAGAGTGTATCCTGTCGACCCAGCACAGTGTAAACATCGCAGTAAGTCAACCTAAGCTACTTTGACTCCAACTAAGTTATTAATGTAGCCACAGTTGCGTAACTTAGGTCAACTTACCATGGTGGCATAGACATAGCCTCAGGTAGCTAATGACAGGTATTACGATCTGAATTCAGTCCCTTGCTGCTTAGGCCAGCAATACTTCAGAAACAGTTCATTCAGTTTTTAGGAGCATACCATCATTCTAGCAGGCTGAAGGAGCAGTACTGGTAAGCTGTGTGTGTGCGTATATATATTAAAATATATACACACACACACACACACAATATAAAATATATACACACACTCGAAGTCTCCTTTGCTAAACAGAAGACTGCCACTACTCAAGACAGGTAGGTGCAGTGGAACAAGGAAGTAAAAAAGATTATCCAAAAGATCTTCCTAAAAACGAAGCAACAGAAGGAAAAAAAAAAAAAAAAGTGGAAAAAATATTAAGTGTTTGACTTTAGTGAGAGCAGGAGACAAGAGACCCAGAAATAAACCATCTTGCTAAAACTGAAAGTTCCCAGAAACCTACGTTGGCTATGAGAGAGTAGGATGTCAATAGTCTTCCAAGATATTTCTTTTCTTCACTGGCTAATATTTGCATTAGCTAACAAGACTACACAATGATTACAGAATTCAGGATTAGCTTATTCTAACTAACTTTCCTGGCATCAGGATTTTTACTGAACATCTGATATACTTTGTATCTAATTTGAAAAAATGTTAAACATTGCTGAGCTTCACAGGCTGTGATAACACACTATCCTATTTGTTTTGGCTAAATAAGTATAAATACTCACCATTCGGATGAAACATTTTTGATAAAAACCTAACAGTTGGAGGCTTATTTGGATATTCTTCTGAAAATTCTATTATTAGTTTAAAAGTACCTGTCCAAAAAAAGCAAACATATAGTTAACACAATGTTTTAATTGTATCAAAACATCTTTGTGAACAATTGACAATGTTATTTATATTTCAAATGCCAATAAAACTGATATGTATTGCTATGAACAAAAATAGCATCAGCATCTTCGTAAAATTTAGAGAGGACTACTCAATACACATACAAACAACTATTTAAATAGAGTACAACTTCAGTTATCTAAAAACTGTAACTGACACTTAGTTCCGACCACTGGTAACTTTTCTATGTAATTACCAGATGTTGGGGAGGTGATACTGCATTTGGATAAAAGGAAGTTTTGGACAACTGTACGTGACCAGTTTACATTTTTTTAAAAAAAGACAGAGGGTGTGCGCTAATCTGCCATTTTATTCAGCCAAAGTTTCCAAATGGTTCCTTTTTTGACAGTTTTGGGGATTCAGTGAATCAGAAGGTAGAGTTTTCCTGCCTGGATCAAACACTTCTAAAGAAATTTTTTTAAAGGAGAACTACTGAATTTCTGTGGACACCATTAATCAACAATTTAAAAATAACCACTATCATCACCCACTAGCAGCTATTTTAGTGTCTCTTCAGTTGGTCTGACCTTCCAGTGCTTAGTCATTGAAATCTATGGGCGTTTGACCTAAAAATGGACTACGGCTGAGCCCAGTACACAAAAAAAAGATAGATTTTTATAAGAAATGGCTTCAACCTTTAAAACTTGAGAGTGGTTTACTGAAAAATATTTATTAAGGACCAGTGAATATATATGCCATATCACCAAATTCCATCCACTTCCACCCAACCTCTCCTCCCCCACCCCCCCCAACACACACACAGAAAACACCCCCAGTAAGGTATTTTTCTTGCAAGTCAGAAAATAGAAAGCCCCCTTCTTAATGGCCATTCCTTGCAGATCACTGCAATGAGTTTCTGACAAAAAATTCTTTAACTGATCCCCTGCCTTTCTGCATAGACAGTAGATATTACACTTATACAGTTCTTTCGTGTTTGTTTACAATTTGATTTTTCATTAAGACAGTTTTATACCAAAATCAATTTAAGATTATTTCCTCTTGCTCTTAATAAAAACAAACACAAAGGTGAATCAGAATCATGTGCTAAAAACAAAGCCATATGTAACCAGAGAGCATAAAAATCTTTGTGATTTTCATATGTCTTATGCCTACAATCTGATGAT
The DNA here is from genome assembly GCA_007922305.1 of Dermatemys mawii. Taxonomy (NCBI): domain Eukaryota; kingdom Metazoa; phylum Chordata; order Testudines; family Dermatemydidae; genus Dermatemys; species Dermatemys mawii. The sequence goes on along the minus strand of ML677358.1, from coordinate 9,277,874 downwards.
ATTAGCTTTCAGCATCTCCTACTGAACATTCCACTCTCTCCATATGTAAACATATCTAGATATTGCCACTGCTTAACAGGTTTACAGTTATGCATCAACCACTGTAGAGACAAGACAGTGTACTGGCATGAGTTTTGGTCAAAATACTGTAGTCTCTGTTAGACAGCAAGCCCTTACCAACTCACATTGTTTGTTGGCTTCCTTTTTCTAGTTCAAAATTAAGTTGGCTTAAAAAAAAACAACATAGAACATTTTATATATAGGAAATATAAAAATCCTTCTTAAAAGCAATGCTTAGACCATTTATGAAAGAAGGTAATAAAAAAATTAGCTACCTACCATCCTCAAAAGGGGTCCCTTCTGGCCTAGAAATAAAAATATATATATAAATATATTATCCACTTCAAATTAGAAATAGAGGTAAAAATGAAAGGAAAAAAAAGGGGGGGTAAATAAGTAAGATGCAACTCCTTGATATTTCCCAGGATACTCAAAGTACTCTCCTACAAAACTGGTAACTTTGTAAGAAATCCAATTTCTGGATTAAACACTATTGATCCAGGACAATAAATGTATTTCATAAAATGGGGACCACCAGAATCAATGGGCAGTTTCAGATTCCACTAAAACTGCAATAAAGGTCACTAGCCAGGTACTAGGATTTATGATAAAAGACTGAATTGGTTCCCAATCCGTGAGATACTTAATGTAACTAGACAAGTTCTTCCCACAGAATTGTATTGTAAACCAATCTAAATTTGTCTGCAAGGGTTTCTCAGGGGGAATCCTACCTTTTCTTGTTTTACTACCCAATCTTCAACATAACAATCTCCCTGTTTTCACTAAGAATTGATACACATTTAAAAAACAAAAAACAAACAAACAAAATAAAACACACACAACAAGAAAATGTACTTCAAAACTACATCAAGACAAAAATGTAGCTGCTTTCCTTGTGTACTCTACTGTGCCTCAGTATTCAAGGCTATAGACCATACAAACCTATTTCCTCATAAAAACATACTTACTAATTTTTGCCACTTTGTCTCAGACTCAGCATTTTGACTTAGTACATGCACAAAGTCTCAAGCGTTTTCACAGAATCAGCCATTATCTAACATATATTTAAACATTTAGTATTACAGTAACTCCTCCCTTAAAGTCATCTTGGTTAATGTTGTTTTGTTGCTCATCAATTAGGGAACATGGTGGTTTAAAGTTGTGCAATGCTCCCTTATAATGTTGTTTGGCAGCTTTGTCCACTGCTTTCAGGAAGAGCAGCCCCTTGGAGCTAGCTTGTGGGGGCTTGGAACCATTGTGGACTGGCAGCTCCCCTAAGCTCCCTGTGCGGCAGCCATGCAGGTTATCAATTGATGGGCAGTTCATCTGTCCCTCCCCCACTTCCATGTGCTGCTCCTGCCCATTGCCTTGGAGCTGCTCCTAGGAGCCTCCTGCTTGCTGGGCAGGAGAGAGAGAGGGCTAATGTCAGAGTATTCCCCTCCTCCCCCTGCTCCTGCACCCCGCTTACCCCTTCTCCACATAGAGCAGGGTGGGGACATGGAGAGGGGGAGAGCGGGAGAGAGAGAGAGCGAGCACGCGAGCGAGCTTGGGGCAGCAATTGCTGTCTCATCTTCCTGATCGACTTAAAAAGACAATGTACTTAAGAGTGGGGTCAGCATACTTAAAGGGGCAATGCACATCTCTCTCTCCCTTTCCTACACACAGGGTGTGAGTCTCTGTCTGCCATGCTGTCTTCCCTCCCTTCATTGGTGCTGCCTTGTAGAGTGTGAGGCTACATTAGTGTGTTAACCCTTGAGGTTCAGCCGAAAGCTAGTTCATCTTTTAGCAGTAAGGCGTTCCCTGGGAAATATCCCACCCTCTTACTTCACCACCTCAACCAAGCTTCACAATCATCATCACACACACAGTATATAATATATAGTTTGGTGAATTATTTTTCCCCTGGAACCTAATCCCCCTATTTACATTAATTCTTATGGGTAAATTGGATTCACTTAACATCGTTTCGCTTACAGTTGCATTTTTCAGGAAAATAATTACAACATTAAGCGAGGAGTTACTGTATCTTCTCTACAGTGAGAGAAAGTCTTCTCTTACCCAAATATAACTGCATTCCATAGCATAATGTTATTCTCAGATGGTGCGCCACTGACACCCACAGGAGGGTCTTCTTGCAATCTAGCAATTAAAAAATTTGAATATGAAAAGATATACATGTTAAAATTATATACATGCACACAAGCAAAACAGGATAATACCCAGAAATGTGTAAGCATATCCAGAGTTTGTACCCATTTCTTCTCCTTCAGGACTAGAATTCAGGCTGTGGTTTGGAACACAGACTACATACTTCAATGTTATATGAACATTGAATATTCCAGAGACAGAAACCCACCAAGGGATGCAGATCAGGATTTTCTCTTAAAATATTTTGTCAAAATATAAAGACAGATCAGCACTAAATAAGCGAAGCATATGTTTCCTCATGCATTGAACACAGCATCAAATACAAAAGCAGTTATGAAACATCTTGTACATCTGGTTTAAAATACCACACAGCAAATGATGAAATAAGCATTCAGAACACCCGCTGGCTACAGTTGTGAAGAGAAAATGATGTATAACCACAAACTGACACATCTAAACAGTAAGTATTGTGGAAAACAACAAATTATATTTGTGTGATGCACACAGTGGAACCTCATAGAAGGGAATACAGATCAGGTTTTTCTTATGTTTTTGATACTATATGGACCAAATTTTGCCAGGCCACACAGGTCTATTTTGGCTAGTAACCTGTTCTCTCAGCATGCTCAGTTCAGGCAACTTAAATGTCAACAGCATGAGCTACCTACCACTTTGGTAAGAAGAGGAATGACTTTTTCCTACCTGATAGCCAGATTACATGCCAAGCCCTAAGCATTAATTTCTATAAGTGCACTTCAGAGATAGGTTTGGCATTTAAATCAGGAAAATAGAATATACTATATTCTATTTCACACACTGCACTGTGGGGAGATCTTTAACTACAGAGAATTTATGGTGTGGCCTGCAATGGAAGCTTAAATATCTTTGGACTCTGTTCAAACAAGTTAAGAGCTAGAAACAATATGGTATTTATAGTATTCACATTCCTTTTCTACAAGCAAAGCTAAAAGCTGTAATTAAATTAATATTTCTATGTAATTTTATTCAAAGGGAAGACAAAAATCAGTATTCAGGTATGTAATCTGTCAAATTCCTCTCTCATCACCACCTTGCCAGTCACTGTACAAAGTTTACATTTAAACAGTAATCAGAGTTTATAGCTGCACAGGTAAGCTTAATGGCCCAGACTGCTATGTCACCACAAAAGAAACAGGAAACAAAACAATATATTCCCCACCCACTTAAGTTAAGACTCTGACATTATAAACATACGGGATCTCAATTTCCAGGCATAAGATGGATAGATTACACATGTGATGCATTAAAAGATCAAATGGAATCTATTTATTTAGATGCACTTTCCCCTCATATGTAAAATCTCCACTTCACCTCCAATTTTAACAGAAAACTCCACTGCTTCCAACAACTATTCCTTTTCACTGGTATCATAATTAATTTTTACTGTCTGTGTGACCTAAGACAAGCAAAAAGATTTAATATCCTATTTTCATTTTTAACAAACACTAAAAAATGCTATGCTCAAATAATGCAAAATCCAGCTGCAATGGGTGAGTTAAATAGAATCTAAGGCTCAACTCAGAGGTTCCTAGCTTTGTAGGTTCAAATCAGGCTTTTGATGTTGTATTACTAGGCTGTGTGAAGCTACAAATGCATATCATATACATATGATGACGGTTTACGGATGTAATATTGTGGTACCTGCAAATACAGCTATACCTAAAAAGAAACGCTATTAAAGTTGACTCATTTCCAATAAATTATCAGCCACATTAATTCATATCATGTTGAAACAAAGCACACAATTTAAAGCCCGTAACACGCTTTTAAAGGCTTTTCTACATGCATAATAGATGTTGTACATATGTAATTAAATGACAAACTGGAACAGTTGTTCCAGAGTCTCTGTAGTTCAGCACTTACCATTTTTTGAACAGAATATAACTACTTTTTTTGGCTAATATATAGAAAAAAGTCCTTGTTTACAAACATTTTTAAACAATGTGTAACTGAAACGATCAGCCAGAATAGCATACACATGAATCCAGAAGTGTTTAGTAGTTCTGTGAGCCCATCTTGAGAAAAGCCAGAGGTGCCAACAACCTGATGCTTTTATTCAGGTTCAGCTGGAGTTGTGGATCTTCAACACTGGGAGGATGGAGCAAGAAGGGTGGAACACCACCAAGCAATGTACCTCAAGATAGGTACCCAAAAACAAAGGCCCCCCCAAAATGAGGGAACATCTCTGAAAATGTTAACTTTATTCACTAAATTTCACTCCTAGGCCCACCAAAAAAGTTACAAAAATCAACTAGAGAATGTTAAAGTGTGATCACCAAAGGTTGTTTGTTTGTTTAAATCTTAAGCCTTTGAATAATGAGTATATACGAGCATTTGAAACCTGCATAAATATTTACAGGCTCAATACTCCCTCCTCCATCAAGTTCCAGCCTGAAGTAAAGTTTAACATCACACAGATAATTTCCTTTAATTTAAGGGTTATTGCATTATGCAATCTCTGATATAAACAGAATGTACAGCTTTCATTGTTATAACTAAGTGTTTGCTCTATAAACAGTGGCTTTTAAGAATAGTAAAGGTTTCCTAACAGAACCACAGGCAATACAATAAAAGGCTCTTTGGACATTTCTCATGCAAGAGAAAGAGAAAGGAGAGTGGCCATTGTTTTAAAGACATAAGCATCAACTTTTATCCTTAGATGCCTTCACATGTCAGTATACAGTAAAAGGCAGAGAACTTTTGAGGAAGTAACCCTAAACAAAAACAGCCTCCTTTCTACAGGGGCAGAGAGTTAACTAATCCCTTTAGTGGGGCAAGATATGTTAACTTTCTTATCAAGATGTGCATGTAGGAACAGCATTTACCATATAGACCCAAACTTGCTCAGCATCCCTGCCTCAAGGAGTACAGGAGAAAAACACTGCTGGTCCTGTAGTCCTGATCCAGCAACAGAGCTTTGACAAACCAGCATTTTGCCCTCTTACCAGCATTAAGAGTGGTTTTTGCATTTCTTGAGCACAGACAATCCAGAAAGCAAAAAGGTTGTTTCTGTGTTATTAAGTTTCCCTTTCAAAGAACAGTCCAGCATGGTGGAGGAGAAAGGAGACAAAGATAAATAAAGCAGACTAAATCCTGAACATGGAGAAGCCCCTTACTGTTGCACATACTTGGTGCATTGGAGAATTAAGGGATTCAGTGTAGTCCAGGGAATAGGGCTCTAGACTGGGAGTCAGCCCACTGGAATCTATTTCTAGCTCTGTTACTGACTTTGGGCAAGTCACTTCACCTCTCGGGGCCTCTGTTTTCCCATGTAGGGCACAGACAGCAAAACCTACCTGTGTGCTTTGAGCGCAGTGGCTGGAGAGTGCTGTCCAAGAGCCAAGCGGCACTGCCGGACTCCAGACTGTGGCAGGCCGATCCTGAGGCAGATACCCGAGACACCTGACGGGTCTGCCTGGCCCCTGCTTTACACCTGGGCAACGCCCGCACAACTCGCCACGCCCCGAGGCCTTGTGGCTTTGACTGGGCAACTCCTGGGTGCCGGCCTCGGGCGGGCCTGGGGCCGTTCCCTAGGCCTGACTCCCCCAGCGCCGACCCCCGCCCAGCAGTGGGGTGGAAAAGGAAAGGGGAACCCCCCCGAGCTCTTCCCACGGCCCCCCAAGCCAGGGAGCGCCCACAGCTACTCCCACCCCACAGCAACAAGGGGCTAGCTGCCGGGTAGCCCGCCGAGCCCCACAGGTACACGGCCCTGTGGTGGGGGCACCAGGGGGCTCCTGCCCCGCTCCCCACCACACGCAACGCAGCCCCAGGAGCCTGCTACACGCAGAGCATGTCGGGACTCCAGGGAGACCCACCGGGAGCCCCAGCGCTCCCTCAGGAAGGCACGACCCCGGCGGGCACCTCCCGCCCGGGGAGCCGACCGAGGCGAGACGCTCACCTCTTGAAGTCCCTCATGAGCCTCCGCCTGGCCGGAGTGGACATGATCCTCTCTGGGAAGAGTCCCTGTCCCCAGGAGCCTCAGCACCGCTCACAGCGCGGCGGTCTCCCTCCCCAGCCCGCGGCACTGGCACAAACAACCCCGCAATGGCGTCTCCCTCCGCCTGGGGGAGGGAAAGTCACAGGCCCCCCTCTGCGACCGTACCACTACCTCCAGTAGGGAGAGCGTGTGCGTGTCCGCCCTCAGAACGTACCACTGCGCCTTGCGGGAGGGGGAAGAGCGAGTCCTTTCTTAGAACGTACCGCTGCGCCTGCCCCGCTGACGTTCCAGCCTGAGAACGTGCCGCGGCCCGGGGGAAGGACCTGCCCCGTCAGCGAATCTCTCCGCGAGCCCCGCCCGGCTGGCAGGGAGCTGCCCCGCAGGCAAGCGAAGGCTCTGAAGGCACGAGTGAGCGTCCACCAGGTTCCCAATGCTTCAGAAACGTATGAAGAATACACACAAACGGGGGTGCTGGTGGAGCGAGAGGTGCTCCTGCACCGCCTGGCTTGATGAGGTTTCCATCATATGCAGGGTTTACTGTTTGGTTCAGTGGATCTCAGCGTCCCCCACAGTACAAATTGTCCCAACAAGGCTGCCCACTGGAACATACTGCAGCCCCTCACCTAGGTATATCCTCAGAGGCCTGGGCAAACTCCTGCCTACCCTCACCTTCCAGGTGTGCAGAGGGGCATGCAAGCTTCACAGGGTGAGCAGAGAGCAAAGTGGGCTGCAGTTCCCTCCCCCTGTCTTTTCTGCGTTGGAAGTGGATTGAGTTAAACCAGAGAAAGACATTTTTATTCCAAAATAAGAACATCCACACATGAAGCTATTTTGGAGTAGCTATTCTGCTTTAAAACCACACCCTGTCTTATTCCAAAATGCCTTTTGTTTCCTGTGTAAACCAGCCCCAGTGGGGCACAGGGCATAGTTAATGCTGCTTCCAGCACAGTCCTCAAGAAGCACCTGCTCCTGAAGCCACGCCTGCATGACAGGGACTATAGTGGGATGGCCCAGCATAACCCAGTAGTGAAAATGCAGCCTGCACGGACAGAACAGGTTTTTCCATCTGTGTAGAAGTTTTTGCATCTGTGTAAGAACATCACCTCCCTGAGTTGGGTTGCCAACCCTCCAGGATTGGCCTGAGTTTCCAGGAATTAAAGATTAATATTTAAGTAAAGATTATGACATGTGATTAAATCTCTGACCAAAATTGGCAACCCTATCTGTGGACCCCACAGAAACTTGTTCAAAATGCAATGGGGAAGCTATGGCAATTTAAGTGTGGAGCAGAGAAGCAGCTACACTGAATCATGGTCTGCATTTGAAATTTAGGTTGACATGGCCATATCGCTGGAGGGTGTGAAAAATCCACACTCATGAATGATGTAGCTATGCTAACCTAACCCTTAGTGTGGATGTTGACCTAACAACTGTCACTTGTTCCCTTTTGCTTCCTGCTACCTATATACTTGAAGAGGAGCATCAGGTCCTTAATTACTTGTAACCCCTAATGTATTTTAAAAACTTCTATGTTAGCTAATAATGGTGTTTTCTTATTACTAGATGAAGCAGATTCTAAACTGAAGCTGCTTTGTGTGCTTTATTCAAGGATCCCAGAGTGCTGGGTGCCATGCAAACATATAGAAAGAGATGGTCACTGCCCCAAAGAGTTTATAATCTAAGCCTCCCATCCTGTAAACACTTATTCACATGCTTAATTTTAAGAATGTTTATATTTCCATTGTCCCAAGACACTGGAACTGCTCACCTGCAAGTTAGGCATGTGCATACATGTTTGCAGGGTCAGAGCTTAATATAAAGAAACAAAAATCTTATAAAATCATTGTAATGGAAGACTGAAAGGATCTATTAAGTTAGCTAGGGCTAATTCATCCTTGTTAATGCAGAATTGTTTCCTACATCAAGAGGAAATAATTCCCTCTGCCCATGTTCCAAATGACCTCTCTTTCCTCTTTCAAAATTGCTCCTCTGACTTCCTTCACTTTTATTCTATTGCTGGTCATCTCTAATTCTCTTGCATACCTGGCCTTCAAATTGTTTATATTGTGCAAATAAAATTATTAGTTCTTCAGGAGAAGGACATTATCCAGCTTTGTGTTCGTAAAAGCCATGTGCATGTTTGGCCCTATATAGGTAATAGATAATAAAATAAATAATAATGCTGTTTTAACAAAATTAATTAACTTCACTGTTGTTAATATACTGCCTACTCTTGCTACCGAAAACTCTGTGGTGGCAGTGAGGATACAATTCAGATCTCCTGTGCCAAAAGCATAGTTCCCTACTCCTTGAAGGAGACCTTCACTACTTTAGCAATTGGCAGAGTACGGCCTATGACACATAGGTGAGCAGTTATGATTCTATACAGTAGAGGGCAGTGGTATCCATCCACACTGGCTAGTTCATGACTATATTGCAGAGTGCTTTGTCCAAAATCAGATATAGTGTGACCCTATCCTATGGATTAATTTTAACTAATTAAGGGGATATTTTATTTTATCCTGAGATTAAAGATACATTTTAATTAATATATTTTCTTAGAAAAGTAAAAACAAAGGTTTGTGCATTTTCTTTCAGGAGGTTATATGTAACACTATTATTTAGATGATTTGTGTGGAGTTGGTTTTAATCAAATTAAATTCATTCTGGGTTGTGTTTTAAGTTAAATCACAACTGCAGTAGGTCAAAGTATGCCGTTAATATGCATGTCATTTTCGGGTTTATCTTACTTACCCTGGCGGGCTGCATACCAAAGGATGCCAGTCCCCCCTGGTTTACAGTGTAAGAGATGAGAATGTGACCCATCCTGTGCTCTTCTGAAGGGGAATAACTGGATATATGGGTCATGAGTACCAGCTTGGGCAAAGCCACTAGTAGTGGGCAGTGGATCACCAAGGAATGTACGTTGTGCCAGCTCTAAGGCTTGTGCTGGATACCCTCGCATCTCCCAGAACCAGAGGGAAACTAGAAGCCAGATTGTGACTGAGTCATGGCTTTCCAGACTGCTTCTGAGGCAGCAAAACAAAGCAATGATTGAGCCCTAACCGGAGCAGGTAGAGGCCGAGAAAAGAAATATAACATGCTGCCTCTCAATATATTAACGTAACCATAGCCCCGTTATTCTTTCCAAGCCCAAAGAAGTAGGTATTTTATCACAACCTTAACTCTGACATCTGGGTTTTTAAAGTGCATGTTTGTGATCTTGTTTGAGCTCGTTCAGTAGGACAAGTTAGTTCATATGTATATAGACACTATAAGAGTCCATAAAGTGTTCAGAATTGCTGTTTGTTTGTTTGTTGCATATGTAGATTAGCGGGAACTGTGCCTAGAATTATCTGTCCGCGGCAAAATCGCACGTGACTGCCCCAGGCACTGGGCCAGACTGATGTGTGAGGGGGCGAACAGGGCGTGCGTGGGCAGGGTTTCTGACACCCATGACTGTGCTCCTGCCCCCGCCCTGAATTGCTTGTCAGTGACGTGACAGGAAGCTGCGTCACCCCGATTAGTCCGCCTATCGCAGGCAGCCACCCTTCTCCTCCCCCCCTATTGAACCCCCGCCCTTGCTGTTCTTCATCCCCATTGACACCCCCAGAAGCTCCTCCTTCTCTCCCAGGACCCTGGCCTTGACGTCACTTCCGGTTGGAACGCGGTGAGGTCACAGAAGCCCCGCGGTCCGTGGGCGGATCCTGCGAGCGCTGTTGCTGTAGCTGGTGGTTGCTATGGTAACGGGGCCCGTGAGGGGACGGACGTACCGAGCGGGGATAGAAGGGCCCAGCATGGAAAGAGGGCTCGAGCAGGTCAGGTTAGCTCAGGGAGGCTGGGGCTTGGCGCTCCTCGGGCCAGGGGAAGAGCCCAGGGGCTGGCAGGGGGACCGGGTGCGGCAGGGAGGCAGGGGTGGCGGCTGGGGGAAGGGGCTTGTAGGTAGGCTGGGGATTGGTGGGCTGCACTGCATGGGTGGCTGGGGGAAGGGGCTGGTAGCTAGGCCGGAGTTTGGTGGGTTGCGCTGGAAGGGTAGCTAAGGCTGGGGGAAGACACTGCTGGGTAAGGGCTGGTGGCTGGGCGGGGCACCAGGGGATGTTGCCGTGGCTGGGAAGCTGGCAAGGGGCTCGTTGCTCTAGAGCATCAGGAGTAAGGGCTCAAGTGATGAGTTTTTCCATAGTCTCTCTGGGATTCTGGGGGCAGTGTCATCCAATAAAGGCCCTCCTCAGGTGTGTAATAAACCTGGCAAGGTGTGGAATATAACTATTCTCTCCCCATTTATAGTCCTAGTAATTGGGAAGAAGGGGAGGTTTGGACTCTTCCTGAGGAATCATCTGCCCCCGTGTGGGGGAAGTGTAGATACTGCACTAAGAAGCTCAATATAAATTCCTAGACAATTAGATCAGGGTTTCAGGGAAGATTTGGTTCTCTTTTTCAGGCATTGTGAGTGTGGGCAGTTTCTGGGAAGAGTTTCAGGTGAGAGACCCATGTGAAAGATTCTGGGCCATAGGGTAGCTAAGGTCTGTCTGAATTCTCAAGGAGCACCTGCCACCCGTAAATGACATAGGTTATTTCTTAAACATTTCCAGATCACAGAGTTTGAGAGAGTGAATCAAATCATAGTGTTATTCTGGATTTCTTTCACCACACCCCAATAAATGTAGCGATTTTGATCTCACAGACTAGTCAGTGAAGGAGTTCTGATTTTTCTCATTCTTATGCCCCTTCCTCATTTGTAGGTAAGAGCAAATTTTGTGTATTCATGTAATCAGTGGTGCAGACTATATAGAGGTCAAATTATCCTTGCCTTGGTTAAACCCTCTATTTCTTGTAATAGGATTAACTTTTTGAACAACTCTCTTATGTACCTATACTATATGAAAAGAAGATGAACTTTTTAATAACAAAATCTGTTGTAAATTTATCATGAAGTATGGCTAAATTAAAAACCTGTGGAGATATTCAAGAATTCCAAACAGAGATTGTAAGGGAGGCTCTGATCTCTGACCAAAGGAGTTTCCAGTGGACTGATTTTATCAACAGTTTTTGGATTATGATGTTTATTTCACTGTTGGAGTGAACTTTCTGAAATATGTTAAATTTGACTTTATTTAGGTTGTTCAAAAGTCGTTTTGTTGGTCATTTTTTAGAATTGTATAATGATATGAATGTTATCGCACTAACTTTGCCTCTTATATTATTCATGGTTTCATTGTGCGTTCCTTTCCTTTTAATGAGAGTTAAATTCAAAAATTGTTTTAAATGTTCTGTTATTTAAGAAGTTTCTAGATATTGTCTATAAAACCAGTCCTGCAGTTGATCACTTGGTTGAACTGGAAATGCACATTTGAGAATGGACAGCAGGATCAGGCCCTATCAGACTATTATTGTTGTTACTGGGATAAATTTCACACACTGAACCAAATATTTAAAATGTACAATGGAGTTACTGCTATCTGTAGGAGTAATTCACCTTGCTAATGTCTGCAAATTATGTGTTTTAAGAAAACAAAAGAACAGTGTATACCTCAAAATAATTTTTAACATTTTCTCTTTCTATGAAGAAATAAAAATCAGACTGGAAGATGGAGATGTACGAGACCCTTGGCAAAGTGGGAGAGGGGAGTTATGGAACAGTAGTGAAGTGCAAACACAAGGAAACAGGACAGATAGTAGCCATTAAGATATTCTATGAGAAACCAGAAAAATCTGTCAACAAAATTGCTATGAGAGAAATAAAGTTTCTAAAGGTTTGCTTCTTTTGTTTTAATCATTTTGTAAATCAAAAGGGAAAGTGCTTGGAAATTATAATTTGCATCATTATTAGCGTACACATATCACTCAAGGGCTATTAAACACATAAAATATACAGTAGACTCTCGATTATCCAGGATGACAGGGAAAAAATTAATCCTGGTTAATAAAATCCTGGATAATCACCATCCATAGGAAATATGGATAATCCTGGATAATCACCATCCATAGGAAATATGAGGAGGTGGGGTTGGTTCACCAGCCACCCTGCGCCGGGGGCAGGGGGTGTTGGTTTACTGGCTGCCCTGTGCCCTGGTGGTTTGTTTTTTTTGTTTTTTTGTGCTTGGAGTGGCAACAAAGCCAGAGCTAGCCCTGCCAGTTAAGTGTATTTTTTTTTTGGACATCCTGGTTAATCCACTTTCTGGTTAACCCAATCCTGGATAATCAAGAGTCTACTGTACCAAGAAAAAAATGTGTTGTTTGACTTGTTTTATTGCCAAGCCTTTTAAAAAATATAGTGAATATAAAAAGTAAAGTGATTTTACAATCACTAAAACTTGTGGCTATGATTTTAAAAGAAACTTTTATAAGTGAAACAGTTCATATTTAACATGTTAACCTCATACACCTTGTCTCTCTAATATTTAAAACAGTAGAGAACACGGATGTGAACTTTGATGGGCTTTTAATTTGGCACAATTTATGAAGTTCTGTGCTGGCACAAAAGTCTGCTGATGTCTGCTTTTGATGCAGTTGACATGGATAAATTTGTAATTTGTTTACCCCTTGTCCCCAAAAATTGTTTCTGTCTATTGCAATACATGGCTGCTTTGCTAAAGGTTCTCAACTGTAAGAGAAATATAAAACACATTAACCTCTTTCTACCAATCTACATACATATTTGATTTACAAAATTAAAACATTTCCCATTTTCAATATTGTGTTGAGAGTTACAGAGTCCCATTCTTAAGTCTGTCAGCAATTTACCATGTGACTTCAGGTACATTCTCTTTGAGACTAGACCCTCAGCTGCATCAGGAAACTGGGTAGGAAAAGCAAAAGTGGCTGCAAAGCTAACTTTTGTGACTTTCCAGTCTAAACTCCAGGTTTGCAGCTTTGAGTGGTTGGTCCCTGGATCCAGCAGCCCTGGGGAAGCTATTCTGGGAGCTGCACATCACCAGAATACAGAAGTACCCAGGCCACTTTTCCCAGATCCTTTCTCCAGTACATTTCCTACAGCCTACACCATCACACAGGGGTGTGATACAGTCATTATCCCAGTTCTGTGCCATCTAGGAACAGAGGAGGAATCGCTGGCTATTCCCTCCCAGGGATTCCCCAGAATCATTTTGTGACAATGAGGGGTTTTTCTACTCCCTGATTTACCCCCAAACCCAGTGTATTCATGGGAGGCCAAAGTGGTGCATGTCGAGGATCCTGCAAGAAAGTTAATGCAGACAAAATGTATTATGTTTTCTTGTTAAACACGATAGAGATGGTTTGGGGCAGATTCCTGTTTGACCCGCCTTGCCCTCTTCTCTCTCAGCTAACCTTGCATTTGCAAAGTCAAAGCCTAAGATGTAAATTCATTTTTGATAGCTGAATGACTGGGTCATAAAGTCTGACTCTCAGCACCAATCCTACTCAGTGCTCTCACAGGACATTTATTTTTTAATTTGATCCTTATCAATTTTTAATTAAGACTTGGCAAAAGTACAAAAAAAATTCTACGCTAAGGGCCTGATCATCCAACTTGTATAGAAGTCAAGGGGAATAAAGGCTCTAGTTCTAAATCTAGACTAATTTCCATTTGCCTTAATAGTATTAATCGGAATGGATGCCTCTATAACTGAGGATGTAACTCAAAATTATTCAAGGTGGTTATAATTAAAAAGTTGAGAACATTATCTTTGTGGTCCATTAATAAACAACTTAATAAAACTTTAAAATACTAAAACTAGAATATAAATAAAGTACAGAACTTAATGTGAAATGGTGCACATTTTTAACAATACCAGTTTGACAGGAGGCTTTGCATCTTTAATTGATTAATACAAATAAAGTGCATGTACAGGAGTTTTTCGTACCTTCTCTCAGTCAGCCATTTCAGTTATGTTATTCCTGGCTTACATCCCTGTACCCGACAGAAGTTTTTGGTTCACCATTAGTGAACTCTGACAAAGGGGGAAAAAGTTCTAGCTTTTGTATCATAGCAGAAGCTGATTTTGAAAGTCTGTACAGCATCAACTTTTTGTCGTCTTAATTAGGTCCAGTGGTATCAACAAAGTTTTAGCAACTCACTAGAGTATATTAGCAAAAACAACGAGGAGTCCTTGTGACACTTTATAGAGACTAACACATTTATTTGGGCATAAGTTTTTGTGGGCTAAAACCCACTTACTCAGATGCATGGAGTGAAAAATATAGTAAGCAGTATAAGTATTACAGCACATGAAAATATGGGAGTTTCTTTACCAAGTGGGGGTTTAGATTCAGCTTCATTTTGGCAAAATACCCGAATAGCAATGGTTTAAATATTGGGGGAAGGATGGAGTAGAGGGAATAAGAATTTCTGAATATTTACAAAATGATATGAATTCTTCATGTCTACCCTTGCAAGTATGTCTTGGTCAAGGAGAAAAACTATCCTAATAGAAATAAATACTGAAAAGTTACAGAAGAATGTTTTATTTCCTCTCACCAACAGCAATTTCGTCATGAAAACCTGGTCAACCTGATTGAAGTATTTAGACAGAAAAAAAAAATTCATTTGGTGTTTGAATTTATTGATCATACAGTTTTAGATGAGCTACAGCATTACTGTCATGGACTGGATAATAAAAGACTTAGAAGATACCTCTTCCAGATCCTTCGAGCAATTGAGTATCTCCACAGCAACAATGTAAATACTTCATAGAAGCTACAAAATAAGGCTAAAACAAAGTGGTGTTATGTTTTCTGATATTACATAGTGTTTCGTCTCCCAGAGTTTGAAAATGTTAATTCTATATTTAAAAATTCTAGTTTCATAATAATAGCCTAAATGTCTCCAGCTGAATTTTGATTTTTAGAACTGAAACACTTGTGCAGTAGAAGATGAAATACATTAAAGGGTTAGCCATTAAAGGGGTAGGTACTGTAATTCTCAGGGGTGGGCTGTGTCCACACTGTTTGGATCCAGATCTAAACTTTGGTTCTGAGATGTTTGGGTTATGGTTCTTGTCCATTTCTGATTATTATTGCTTTCTTATTAACCTACTGCACCACTGTATCCCCCACTTTCAGATTTTCAGGGCAGTTTGCTTACAACACATCGCTCTTCACTCCTAGGTCTTTCAGTCTTTTTGCAGTTTCTTCCCTGGTCTCCAGGGTGCCTGTTTTTTTTTTTTTTTGTTGTTTCATTTTGAGGGGTGGGTTGGGGTGCAATGGTATTTCTCTTTTTTTTTCTCCACCGCATACACATTAGGCTGTTGCCATGTGTAGTAGTAGCAGCCTATGATCTTTACCCTCTGCAGACAATTTTAAAAATTTAGGACACTGTACTGCTTATTGTGATCCTAAAGTGGCAAAACATATGTGTTTGTTTCAGTCCATGCTTTTTGAGACTAATCTCTTTTGCAGTATCCCTTTTATTATTAAGGTAAATTAGACTTACTTTCTTTTGTGCAGGTCATACATCGTGATATCAAACCTGAGAATATTTTAGTATCACAGACGGGAATTACTAAAGTATGTGATTTTGGTTTTGCTCGGACATTAGCTGCCCCCGGTGACATTTATACAGATTATGTGGCCACACGATGGTACAGGGCTCCAGAACTGGTATTAAAAGACACCACATATGGGAAGTATGTATTTTTATTTACATACCTTATTATTAAGCTGGCATGGAGCAACATTGTTAGAACTTATACTTTTTAGAGCAATATAGTACTGTTGACAAAAACTCAGAAATTAATTTGTTTGTAGGTGAAACAATTTTCATATAAAATCATGTTAAAACAACAAAAGAATTTAAAATCACTTTGAAAAATCGAATCTCTTGTGCCTGGACATAGTGCGGGAATGTTAGATGCTCTCTGTCACATATTTTAAAGAGTGACTCTTGCTTTGCTAGAGGAGAGTAAAATAGTAACAAAATTCATTCCTAATACCCAACAAAATGTCCACATATATGGGGTCACATATATGCATTTAAGGCTTGATCTTGAGCTGATTGATGTCGATGGCAAAGCTCCTACTGACGTTAGTGGTGCATAGTCTACCACTAAGTAGAATACTCTAATTTTATAGACCATGCAGATTCTCAGTATTTGTTATATAGTTCCTAGGGAGATTGTAATCCTTTAAGTATTGTAACACCAAAAACATCATAATTAATCCAATTAGAGCTATAGTCTGAGTCTCAAAAAGAGGATTAAAAGAAATGTTATGAACAGAAATATTTGGCAATTTTATATGAGCATGCTAATTAAAGTTCTGCTGTTAAGTATGACATTTGAAGAATAATATGCCAAATTCACTCATAATGCTAATGCTACTACACAAGTTTAAGGACTATCTTAATAGTGTTGTTTTATAGCTATATTAATTAATGATCTTCATATACAGTTACACAAACTAAAGGAATTTCACAGCTAAATGCTGTAATATTATTTCATAACTAATTGTGAAGATATTTTAACGTGTGATTAATTGTTATCCTTTTATATTGTCAAATATTCTGTTATTTTAGAGAGATTTTAATTCTTTTAAATTTTTTCTTTTTAAAATATCAGCTCTCTTTAAATATATTTTATCTTAGTATCAGTCTCTGTATTGTTGAGCACTTTGTTCATTTCCTGATCTTAGACCTGTGGACATCTGGGCTTTAGGTTGTATGATCATTGAGATGGCCACTGGAAATCCTTATCTACCCAGCAGCTCTGACCTAGACCTACTCCATAAAATTGTGACAAAAGTAGGTGAGTATTGCTGATGTGTAATGCAGACAATATTTAAGAAAAACATTGACATGTTATATCAATTTGATCGCTGCACTATAGAGTTGTAGAAATGTAGAGCGGAAGGGACTTTGAGAAGTCATCAACTCCAGCCCCCTGCACTGAGATGGAAATAAACAAACCTCCTATACCAGGGGTGGGCAAACCTTTTGGCCTGAGGGCCACATCGGTGTTCAAAATTGTATGGAGGGCCGGGTAGGGTTTTTCTTCTTTTGCACTGAGCTTCAGACTTGCAGCAACATAAGTCCTGTTTATTTTATCCTCTTAACAATATGAAACTGTAGGAAGGAGAATTCTTATTGTAAAGATGAGAGAAGATCATTTCATAGTGAATATCCTTATTCATGCTGCTGTAGTAGTTTGTTCTGATGACATGATCTGCAAAGATGGGGGTAAAGCCTCATCATCTGCAAGGTTATACATGTATAAACTACTTCATGCATCAAACTGCAAATATAATCTATAGCGCAGAACAAGACTTTACTGGAAGAATCTGCTTTTTATGTAGCTTTCCTCTTTGGGAGGGGAAGCATAGAGGGAAATATAGCAATCTAACATTGTTGCTGAATATGTTGCAGCTTTACTTTGAAGCCTAAAGGCATTTTGCTGAGAGCTTTTTAATTAATCTTAGCCATCCTCATGAATAGTAGAATAAAAGTACGGTATACATAATTATATGTATTTAAAATACACCAATTTGTTGGTTGCTCACAGTTAATTTTTAAAACTATATTTTCTTTCAGGGAATTTGACACCTCATCTTCAGAGTATTTTTATAAGGAGTCCAGTTTTCTCGGGGGTGGTCCTTCCGGAAGTACAGCACCCTAAAAATGCAAGGAAAAAGTATCCTAAGCTCTGTGCATTATTGGCAGATATTGTTCATGTATGTTGGAAGAGGTCTCAGTATTGTGCTTGCTGATGATTATTATTTGTATCTGTGCCTACTCTCTCATGTTGTGACCAGGGTCCCACTGGGGGCCAGCTGAGGTTACCCAGTTATGGTGAACCTTAAAGAATGAGGCAGACAAACCCCAAAGCTGGTGGAAAATTCAATACTTAGATTTACCAAGCCACAGTAAGTAGCTTCTGTTATACCTTGCTGGTTGTTCAGAAGTCCAAACAACATAGTTCCCTTGTAGTAACCCAGCCTCAGGCTTCCATCCAGGTACCCAAGTCAGATATGATGATATCTGAAAATCAGCAGTGGGATCTCTGCCCTTATGGCTCAAGCAGATCTGAGATAAACAGGATCAGGACCCAACGGTCTTGTGTACAGTTTTCTAGCCTCCACTTGATCATACAGTCCTGGGTAAACAATAGGCTTCTGCTTTCCAAACACCACCAGTAATTAGTTACACACATTAACGTAGGACAATTTATTCATTAGGTAGTATATCACAAACTTCAAAGAGACATATAGACAATGACATTAGTTCACCCAAGATTCATCTAAATGTTAATATTCCTTTTTGATCTCTGAATTAGTAGCTAGAGTGACAGACAGGAATTGTCTGTTTGGATGCATCTAAGCATCCAAACTTTTTGGCCCGAGGGTCACATCGGGGTTCAAAATTGTACGGAGGGCCAAGTAGGGAAGGCTGTGCTTCCCCAAACAGCCTGGCCCTGACTCTTAGCCTCTCCCCACCCACTTCCCGCCCCCTGACTGCCCTCTGCAGAATCCCCATCCCATCCAACTACCCCCCTGCTCCTTGTCCCCTGACTACCCCCTCCCGAGGCCCCCCCGCCCCTAGCCACCCCCCAAGACCCCCCCCCCCTATCAAACCCCCCTGCTCCCTAACTGTCCCGACCCCTAGCCACACCCCCACTCCTGACAGCCCCCCTGGCACTCCTATGCGCTAACCAACCTCCCCGCCTCCCCTGTCCCCTGACCACTCCCCGAGACCCTCTGCCCCTTATCCAACCCCTCGGCCCCCTTCCCACACCGCCAGACACACTGTCATGCTGATCTGCCAGAGTGGACAGCCCTGTCCCACAGAGCACTGCTCGCACAGCGCGGGGGAAGCAGAGGAGAGGCTGGGAGCAGCCTCACAAGCTGGGAGCTCAGGGGCCAGACAGGAAGAGCCCGTGGGCCGGATGTGGCCCGCAGGCTGTAGTTTGCCCATCCTGATCTAAGGCCTTGGCTACACTTGCAAATTATACCACAATAAAGCCGCCCAGAGCTCTCTATCTCAGTCCCTGTCCACATTGGCAAGGCACATAAAGCACTCTGACTCCGTGGCTAGAGCGCTCCTGGTAATCCACTTTGGCGAGAGGTATAACATTCGATGTGCCCCCGCTGGAACACAATTAGTATCACTTCTAACAATATAAGTTTGCATTTCAAAATTTTAGCCTACTTAGCCATAGAATGACCCTAATTATCATTTCTAAGGTATCTTTAAAGGTCAACTTTGGGTTAGTTAGTCTGCAAGCTGTTTAATCCTTTCTGGCCATGAGTTATATTTTGTATAAGATTTGTTACAATTATATAGCAGTGGTAGTAATAATGATTTGCATGGTTATATTTTAATTAGACAATGTCACACATGTACAAGCCAAAGTTTCCTCAGCAAACTCTTTAATGACCCAATCCATCCACGCTGGCCTGTTTAGAACTAGCACTGAAAGTCAATGGGACTTATGCTCCTAAGTCACTTAGGTGATTTTTTAAAATTACCCAATGCTATACATATATGTACTGTTTCATTACTATATTCCCTATTGTACAATTACAGAGAGTAATAGTGGAAAAAACGATTGCATTTTGTTGGAATACAGCAGTTCTTTTTTTGGCATTGGAAAATACTTCTGGTTTCAAGAAAATGAAGACTCTCATTCATTCAGTGAAAGGACCATAAGCGAAGTTTTCTTTAAGTGGGTGAACTATAGCACTCACAAAATGAATGATTACACAGACTAAAGTGGGTATAGTGTTGCAGGGTCATTCCATTCTTCTCTGCCTAGTTCTGTTGCATTGTACACATCCCTCACAATTCCAGTAGGAAATATGCTATGAGAAGAAATTGCCAATAGTGCTAATTGTGGTGGTTTTGTGATACTGACATATTTCCAGAAGGGAATAGGTTGTGTCCACCAAGCTCATATCATTTGTGATCAAAGGAAGCATTGAACACAAGCTTCAGGGGAGGAAGTATAGTTAATATATTGCACCACTTTGGCTCATCAAAGCTTTTAAGTTTAATCTACAAAACTTGAGAGAACAAACAGGTGAATTTTTAGTGGGTTTCTTTTAGCTCTATGTGTGTCTTTACAGTGGCAGTATATAGGAATATTGCTGAACAGACCTATCTCACAACTACTCATCCTGATCGTCTAGTTAGTTGGAGATGCAGGACATTCTCCATTAGTTAGGACCCATTTTCTAAGTTGGCCACTCCAGAAAATGAAGTTACAAATGTGAGACAGAGAAAGGCTCTGGTAATAGAAATATTGATAGCAGGATCTCTGACAACCATGTGAGCTGTTCGGTGACTTCTCTACTGGGTGCAAAGGTGTTAAATCTCCCAAGACATCTAGAAACAACACTTTGTAAGTGGTGAAGAATGTGGTCATGGTAGAGACATTTAGATTACTAGGGGAAGGATCTAGATTGATGGCTTTATGGTAGCTTTTTCTGAAATGCTTCCCACTCCATGCTTGGGCAGCAAGACAGAAGAAGCTTTAGACTCTCAGTGCACAGATGAAAATAAGGTGTAAAGAAGAAGGATTTACATTTACTGGGCACCTAGGACCTCTGAGGAACAAGGAACCCATATAGAAATGATGGGCTTCACCATAACCAAAGTGCTGGCAAAGGAAGCTTCCACACTTTTGGTGTATTATTTAAATGAGGACCTGGGAGAAAACTAACAGGTGATGAGGAGTACTCTGACTAGACAAAGACATCTAGAAGACATGGATGTCAGTGATACAAACATAACTCTGCATCACTTAAACTTTAAGGATAGGACATAAATTATAGATAGAGGAAGGTCATGTTGAGACTAGTTAGTTAAATTCCAGAATAGCAACAAGGTGTCAGAGTAAGGAGTTAAATAAACATAGGCACACAACCAAAAATAGAAATGGAGGGGCCAGATGCTTGACCCGTTAGTCTTCTTTGAGAGCGCAAAGCGAGAGAATCCTTGGTTGGCATAAAGTTGCCAGAACCTGCTTTATGTCACTCCCTTCTCCAGCCCTCTGTGTAGGGGGCAGGAGGAATATGCTGTGGAAATCCTCAGCCAGTAGAGCAGCCCATAGGGAACTATTTCAGCCAGTATAACTTAGAGTAGCCTTTGGGCCATTGACTAGCCTGAGGATCAGGAGGGCTTAATAATGGCTTAGAGCCATTTGACAACCAAACAACACTGAGCAGAGTTTGGCTACAGCTAGAGATCTGTTCCTAAAAAAATTAACTAGATTGTGTAACAATAGAAGAGGACCTAAACATAATAGGCATTACTGAAACATGGTACAATGACAAAAAAAATCAATTAAATAATGTTATATGGGGCTTTCAACTGTACAGGAAGAACAGAGGCAGTGAGTACCTGAAAGACGCTTTAGATTCTAGTGAGATATAATTTCTGACTGGAGAGGACTATACTATAGAATCTGCGTGGATACAAATCTCAGATTGTGTGAGTACAAATATACTGGTAGCCTCTGAACTTCAGTTAATTGCAAGCAGGTGTTATACAATTGTCACAGGCAGTAATACACAACATTGCTTGCATTATGCGGTATGAGATTAAACAATTTCTTCTAAAGTAACCTTTCTAATATTTTACAGGCTTGTTTACAAATGGATCCCACTGATAGGATCTCATCTAGAGATCTGCTGCAGCATGACTATTTTACTAGAGATGGATTTATTGAAAAGTAAGTATTTTGTTGGCCAGTAAAACATAAAAAGCCCTAGTTTCAGATTTGTATAATTTATATGATTTTTGTAAGAGCTACAGTAAATAGGGAATATAAATATATAATAGGGAATACAAGTATACAAGGGTAATAATTTAGAACAAGTGTATTTTTGTGAAGCTATAGGAACATTGAGTAACTGATCCCTAACATCAAAAAGAATTCAACATCCTTGTAGGTAATAGATCATGATGAAAGTTGTACCTTATTAAGTACTTGTGCCCACTCCGCCCAGTTGGTGGGTCTAGGGTAGTTGAGGACATAATTATAGCTGTTCTACCTGCCAACAGTAAACCAGAGATAGGAATAAGAATATGGCAGTGTCCCCAAAATTGAACATGAGGTTTTTAGGAAAATTGTTCTATAAGATAAATTGAGAAATCTTAGCTATTATGGCCTACCAAAAGGCTTTAATACAGGGGTGATTTCACAAATTCCGATCATGTCCCTACCACAGGGGGCTGGATCCTCAGATGTTGCAAATCATCATGATTGTGTTGATTTTAATGGTGCTATGGTGACTTACAGCAGCTGGAAGATCCAGCCCTCTGTCTGTCATAAAGGAATCTCTGCTAATTCTGTATACATCATAGAAAGTGAATTTTGAGGTATGATTGTATATTGTATATATTGTATGAGGTATAATTGAATATTCCTGAGCCTTTATATAACATAAAACAAGGGACATTTTACTTCTGTGTAATTTTTATTTGCTTATTTGTACTTTATAAAAGTGAAAATAGCAAATTAAATGGAAGAAATCCTTTTATGCAAAGCACTGATATAATTACAGAAATACTGTCAAGAACAGAAATAGTAACGTATGAAGCTACACATCTAACTAGAGAAACAGTACTGTATAATTATACGCGGGGGTGGTTGCATTGTCTATAATTAAGGTTGCCCAACACTTCTCATTATAAGACCCGATTTTCAGTTGCTTATGACATTGCCAAACTTTAATTGCTTGGGCTGCAACTTTATATGCCAGGTGTCTACCACTGGCTGAATTTTTCTCAGTTGCTTTTCTCAGTTGCTTCTGAGACTGAAACAAGGGAAAATATGTTTTGCTTGTGTCAAAAAATTCTGGCAACTCTTTTCTTTGAACAGCACTGTCACACCCATGCTTTGAGAGCAGGGACTTGAAATTTGTCTCAGGGATATGTGAAAATCCATCCAAATCTGAGCAAGTTATAAGCCTTTGCAAAATAACAGTTTGTGCGTGCTTGAGACTGCTTTGATTTTAGTAGCTAAAGTCTCCAAAAATTCCATCCTCAGTGAGCATACTTCATCCACTCAGAGCTCCTAGGGCTGACCAGACTCTGCAGACTCTGAGCCACAGAGTTCCTGAGCGTGTTCTCTCCAGCCCAAACCTCGGGCAAAAACTGGGCTTTCCCTGTAATGGATTACATCTGCTCGGGGCTGAGGTGCAGCCAGGCACTGATACTGAGAGCAGGGAGCCTGTCTCTTCCCTTCCTTCAGTGACTCCTGGTCTGCTTGCTGGCACCCAGGCAGAATGGAGGAGGAAGCCATCTGAGTTAAATGCAGTGGAGAGAGAGAGAAGCTGGACTGCAGGGTGGGAAAAGAGTAAAAAGGGGCAATGAGTCTGGTGAGCCTGAGACTGGAGGAGGCAGGAGAGAAACTGGGACTGGCTGGTCAAGCAAAATGGTACTGGTAATTGTGGGGAAGGGAATGCTGGGACTGAGAGGAAGGAAAGGCTGGAACTGGGGAAGAGAGTCTGGGACGGGAAGCTGGAACGGTGGGAGTGAGAGGCTGGGCAAGGAGATTAGGACTGGAGATTAGGATGTGCAGATGGGGAGAACTAGGAGTGGCAAGGGAAGTTTGGAACTCAGAAAGCAATCCCAGAAGGGAAGAGTAGGACTAGGATGAGAAACTTGTGGAAAAAATAGTATGCGATCATGTTATTAAAGACTGTATTGTAAAACATATGCACAAGGGGTCAGAATTAAGGTTGTCTTAATTCTGGCATTTCCTAACCTTTTAGAGCTTGACTTTACAATCTTAAAGATGTTCATATGAAGGTTTTTGGTGTGTAATATAATATGTGTATCACAATTGACTTAACATTGCTGTTGAAATCTTAAATTTTGCATTTCCTTATATTTATTTAATTTGATTGTGCTAAAATTACTTAAGTAGGTATTGCATTTAATTTTCTAGTTTTTTTTTTTTAATTAAGCAGGAGTGAAAAAAGTGATAGCATTTAAATGGTCACAATTAGATATCTTATAATTTGTTAGGGCTAGAAACAAAATCATTATACCCTTGGAAAGGGAAATTACTGTCTTTCTATTGAGACTCTTACTTTAGCCCTAGCTGATTGCAAGACTTTAAAACTGAGACACTTTCATCTACAGAAAAGCTGTTTTAGGCCACATTTTGATTTTTTGGTCTCTCTTTTGCCCTTGTATGTTGGACTCATGGTAACTAAGGCATCTGGATTCACAGGTGAATGAATACCAGAAATATTTCCAGTAGCATTTTAAAAACTGTCTAAAGCACTTTGGAAAATACATTTTCTCTGTTACACACAGGACATGATGGTGTGGATAGAATAAATGTTTTATCTACATTCTTCTGGGATAGCCTGTTTAATTCACTCTTAGTTTCATCACTCATTAGTAAAACAGCCATTCCTAAAACTTTACATTATACCACACTCTTTTATATTTTACTACCCTGGCCTGTATTTAGATAGATAGCCAGCTATACCTATAGGACCTGGCATGATGAACACTGAAGTTAATCAGTTAAGTTAATCCATTGTCTTCAGCAACGCAATGTCTAGACTATAGGCCTGAGCTTTTGGGCATGCACATAGGTTTCTGAGGTTATGACCTAGGGGTGCGATTCCCAGTTTGCATACGCATTCTCTCACTAGCTGTCATTGAGCTAATGTGCTGAAAATAGTAGTGTAACCATGGTAGCATGAGCAGCTGCAAGTGGTGGCCTCGACTAACCAGCCTGAGCGTGTACCCTTGGGCTCTGGGTGAGTTTGTACTTGAGGTGCCTAGCCCAGGCTCCTGCTTGTCACTGCTCGTGTTATTGCAGCTACACTTCTGTTTTTAGCATGCTAGCTCAATGAGAGCTAGTGCGAGTATGTGTATGCAAGCCGGGGATCACATCCCTAGCTCCAAGTATAGATGTAGCCTCAGCGTTGAATCAGCTGTATCGAGAACAATAGAAAATGCACAAAGAAGTTCATAGCTTAAAGGCCACGGTTTCTGTGAGGGGAGGGCCATAATGGGTGTGCCACTTTGCAACCTCAGAAACCCAGAGGTTTGCCCAAAATCTCTAATTGCACACACAAGTGCCCATTAATTTGTGGTATTACCTGTTTTGCATGCATATACCTGGGAGTTTTTTACATTGCAAAAATGTACAGATTTTTCCCAATATGCACACTGACAATGAAGCAGGCAGAATGTCTACACCTAACACACTACAGCAGCACAACTGTGCCATTGCAGCTGCACTGCTGTAGCACTTCACTGGGTATGTCTATGCTTAAGACACTACAGCTGTCTACACTGCGGGTTAGGTCATCTTAACTATGTCACTCAGGGACATATTTTTCACACCCTTGAGTGACATGGTGAAGCTGACTTAATTTTTTAGCGTAGACAAGACCTGAGTAGACACTATCTATGATGAAGGGAGGGCTTCTCTCGTCACTGTATCTTATCCATCTCCCCGTGAAGCAGTAGTTCAATCGACAGAAGAACTCTTCCATCAACCTAGCACTGTCTACACTATGGGTTCATATAGCTACATCTCTGAGGGGTATGGATTTTTCACACCCTTGAGGGATGTACTTATACATATGTAAGTTTCTAGGGTAGACCAGCCCTACATGTTTGGTTCTTAAGAGCAGTTGTTTACAATTTAAATGTTTTAGTTTCTCTGTGTTGTAGTTTTGAAGAGGACTAGTGTCAGCCACCTTTCTCATAACTGATTTCTAGTGGCCAGAAAAAAACTAAACAAAACATGAAATTGAATTAATGGTTTGGAATAACACTATAGTTTTCAATTTGGAAGTATAACTAACTGCTAATTAGTTCAGTGGATGTAAATTAGATGTGATGCAAAACAATAGTATGTGAATTAGATCAGTGTGAAATTTCCATTTACAGGATTAATTATGCTGGTGTCAAGTATTTAGCAAAAAAGAAGTAAAGCATCTATCAAAAATGTTGCAAAACTGGTTAGCCATATGTTGAATGAGTCAGACCTCAAAAGTATTTTGTTAATGTGTGATGCCAAGAAGTTTCCTTGAATTTTAGAACAACAATAAATAGATTTGTATATAATTTGTCAATACTAAAATTGAACTCTCTAAACGTGAATAAATTTTGCCTTTTGAAAAAGACTTCATAAGGAACATAATGTACTTATTAGCAAACATTTTTTAAAACCTTTGTCTGAAGAGCCAAAATCAAACTTGTAAAAGATATATCCTTTATTGACATGCTTTATAGTTTTGCCAAATATAGTTGCATCATGCATAGATCTGTTCATGAGATATTTGGCAGGTAAATTTGTTAATTAATGGGTTAGGATATGTATTAGCCATAAAATGTTGAGAGAAAACTGTATGTATGAAATTAAAAAGAACATTTCACTTTATCAGATTCTTACCAGAACTGAAGGCTAAATTATTACAAGAAGCAAAATTAAATTCTCTTTCAAAACTCAGAGAGAATAATAAAGAGATTGAACTAATAAAAGAAGAAAAGAGAACTATTCATATTATTGCCTCACAGACTGGTCCAGTGGTTGGGAAGGTGAGAATTAATTTTCTTAAAATATTTATTTCTGCATTAAATGGTCATCTTAAACTGTATAACTACAATATAGAGGTATAGTAGAACCTCAGAGTTATGAACACCTCGGGAATGGATGCTCTTCATAATTCTGAAATGTTCATCTGAACAAAATGTTATGGTTGTTATTTCAACCACTGAATGTTGACTTAATACAACATTGAAACTTTACTATATAGAAGAAAAATGCTACTTTCCCCTTTTTTTTTTAGTAGTTTACATTTAACATTGTATGGCACTGTCTTTTATTTATTTATTTACTTGATCAGTCTCTTCTGCTTCCTGATTGTGTACTTCTGGTTCTAAATAAGGTGTGTAGGTGATTGGTCAGTTTGTAACTCTGGTGCTCATAACTCTGAGGTTCAACTGTAATAGACTGGACTGTGTCTCTGAAATCAGTATAGTTACAGTAAGAATGAATTTGGTCTGTTACATTGAGAGAGACAAATACTAACAACACGAAACAAAATTGTTAATCCATGATCTTATATTTTGATATATTCATTGGGACCCTAATTCAGCAGTCAATCCTGATTCAGCAAAGCACTTAAGCGTGTGCTCAACTTTAGGGATAGACTTAAGCACATGCTTAAATACTTAGCTGAATTGGAGTCTAAATGTCTGTAGTTAGAGTAAATCTGATGAAAAGATGATGAAAGAAGTAACGGTCCTGTATATATAACACTTTCTATTGCCATTTATATCTTACAGATGTTTTGGGACAACAGTACCAAGGATTCTTCCAGTTATAAAGTGGTCATCAAACTAGGAAGCAAGGAACCTTTCTTGGTGATTTGCAAATTATTATATTATGGTAGCACCAAAAATGTGCTAGGCACTTTCCAAAGACAGATGAAAACAGATACTCTGCCTTTAAAGTAAAGTTTGAGACCACTTTGTTAGTTGAGGAATCCATAATATTAGTGTTGTTCAGAAACACCAATAAGATACAAGAAGCAACACTGGTACTGGAACAATTTGAGAACCAAGCAGTGAGGGGCTGAGAGGCGAGATGATCATGAGAGGCTGTTTTTGTTATGAAGTGGTTCCAATGATGAAAAGGTAGGAGAATCACAGTACTCCAGAAACAAGTAGTACTATATTAAAGGGACACAATCAATCTAAATTTCAGTCAATTTCAAAACATGAATCAAAAGTGCATTTAAGTACTAAGTCTAGATCCGCTTGCAAATTTTGTGGTTTTGTAATCACACTTCCCTATTTCTAAAAATGTTTTTTTCTGTTCTCTGTTGCTGTGTGAATGACCGACACAAACCAAATAAGAGATTAACTGGTTATAAAAAGTGGAATTGACTGTTCACCAAGTACTGTCAAATGATACAAATAAACAAATAATAGATTATTATTTTTTCTCTAATTCCTTTTAGTTATAGTAAGTAATCTTGGTTGTTACTTGAAGTGTGATTTTTATGTTGACTGCATGTCCCTTTAAAGCATGGTTATAGCTTTTTTTCCCCCAAGCTACACTTTGCAGGTATGGATAAGGTCCTTTAATTCCGGACTCCATTTAGAGTGTTAGAAAATATATTCAAATCAGCAGTCTAAATGTAGTTCACATTTTGTTTTTCTCCAGCCACACCCTATTGCCTTGATGAAGGCATGTATTAAGGTTATTCTGCTGATGACATTCTGACCAGAAGCTAGATGGCTACTATGTTAGGATCCTGCAGCAGGTAAGTGATATTTTCCCCTCTCCTTCCCTTCTCTAGGTCTAGCGAGGGTAGACAGAGAGGAAGACCGCAGTGCTAGGGCTCAGTCTGTGAGTGGGATGCCAATAATATAAGTGAGTCCTCAGTGGAAAGGAAGCCTCTGACAGGACAGATGGGTGCTTCTGCTTACACGCACACACACGCACACGCACGCCTCACTTTCTTTCTCATGAGTAGTTCCTGCTCTGTTCTTTCTTCTTTTGGCAGGATGATTTTCTCACCAGCTGATCTACCATCTGCAAGAGACAAATTTGGGGAATAGCAGATTAGCTGGTGAGTGGAGCAGGCTACTGCTGGTCCGGGAAGGGAGGCCTAGGAAGGAGCTTGCAGAAGACCCAGAACATTTCAGGGATGAAGGCTCTCTCCCTCCTATAGAAGTGTATATGTATAGAAGTGGTTGTTTGGCCTGTCAGCAGTTCTCTTTTCTACATATGCTTGGTTCATTTGTCCTGCCATCCTCCAATTAACCCTAGGACTGTAGTCCTCCTATAAGATATGCAGCAAGAGTCAAACCAAGGGAAATATGGGGAAAAACATAGTCCTAGTATCTTGCTAGACCTTCGTTTAAGAGATGGGGGAAATGTCACTTACCTGTTGTTGCAGTGTCCCAGTATAGTTGTTGGTACCCTATCTGCTCTGGCCAGTCATCATCAACAGAGTAACCTCAGCACCTGAGCAGACAGGGCTGGGAAGAAGAAAATAAGATCTCACATTAAACTACTGACTTGAAACTTATTTGTTGTTTTTATTAATGTTAAGCTGTAGCTAGAGTTTTATTCTGACATGTGGCTGCCAGGTTAAATCGTCCTTTCATTAACAATTGTTTTTTTAAAAGTTGTAAAGTTATTAAATGGCAAAGGAGTCTGCCTGAAACAAACTTGGTGTTAGAAATACAGTTTATTGCTGTCCCAGTAGAGGAAAACATATAATAGTTTATTATTTATTTTAAAATAATCTTGACACCTTGGTACATTTGACATCATTTAATTCTTGAATATTAAAAAACTGAATTTACAAGTTCTAAAAATTGATCTTTGGTGGTCTGAAAAGGGCATTAGGACTTCCAGAGCATAAACAATGGTAGGGTCCAGTCCTATGGGGCAATTAGCGCTCTCCACTCTCACTGAACTCACTGGGAATTGAAAGACACTCAACACCTCGCATGATCAGGACCTACCAAACTAAATTAGGTGACATTTTACGTTTCAGAGTGTATATATATTTTGATGTAGTATCTGTTCCAGGATATTGAAAAGGACAAAAAATCAAAGGACTTAAAAGTAAAAGGTATAAAAGTGAAAGGAGGGAAACCAGAGATTCCAGAAATAAAAAAGATTGAACAAGAAGATGCAGTTAATCAGTGGGCTCCTTCCTCACAGAATCCTCCCAGCTTTCCTCAAGAGAGTAAACCTACAGTCACTGATATAACCACCACTGTAGCAGCTAGCAGCGATCCCAGCGGTGTGAAGGAAGATCCTCCACTAATAGCAGTTGGTACAACAATGCCACCCATCAATCCAAATTGTGGAAACCTTACTACTGCAAATTTCAGTTCACCCTTTCCTTACTCCAGTGCAAGGTTAGAGCCTGTTGCTTACATAATGAGGTAGTGTTTGAATAGACAGTCACTCTTTAATTAATAAAAGTATATTTTTAAATGAATTCACTTTTACCACATTTACTTATCTAGTGATGGTTTCGTTAAATGAACGATTCTTTCAATTGGTTAAAATGCTGTATGACTAGGGCTAGCTAAAGGCCAGCTGTGGCCATGACATTTCACAGTGAAGCCCACATGGCTGCTTCATCTTAAGTACAGAGATGGAGCCCACAGAGATAACTTGTCTTGTCTTGTCATGGATTAAGCCTAGTCAGGTCTCTGGGATCAAAGATGAGACAAACTGAGATCAGTGATTTCTACAGGCCACGCCTCTATTAAAATGAGAGCAACTGCTCTTTTTTTCTTTTTTTTTTCTACTTCCAAATAAGATGTAGCCTTTCAGCTTTTGACAAGTTGGCAAAGTGATCCTCTGGCTGGGAGGGTGAGCGCTGTAAAAGTGGCTGCAGCATGGTGGTGGGCATCTGTGAATATTATGAGAGATGGAGATAGACGCATGGTCAGAGGAAAGGTCTCGAGGCAGGAACTCCGGCCTATGAATCTTTGCCCTTATAGCGACTCCCTCTATGACCTTAGATCAGTAATCTTAGCTTTTCTTTTGTCTGTTTCCCTTCTGTACATTGAGAATAATATTTCCTATCACTCTTATAAGAGTGTTGTAAAAAATTAATGTTGTTAAAATAATTAGAACATGAAATGTAATGTTAAAATGCTAAGTATTACTATTATTAAATGGCAGCCTCCAAAGTTGTGTTGAGATATGTCCGTTCTCAGGTATCAGACACCGCCCCCACCAACAAAGCTAGTTTAGAATATATGTGTGAATGTGCATGTTTGTTTACATAATGAGAGCATACAGCACTTAACTGATAATTAATGTTGCATATTATAGTTGTATTTCTTTGTCATAGGCCACCTGAAAAAGCAAAGAAAAGGAGAAGCCCGTGGCAGTCAGTGGGACAAATGGGTTCAAACCACAGACAGGATGATGGGACTCTGGCTCAAGTACGTTTACAAAACTGGTCATTTAAAATTTAAACCCTTTTTTCTCTCTTCCATATTTGATGCTACTTTCTTATCTGTTTATACTTTTCCTGTTGACAAATAAAAAGACTTCCATGTTGTGAAACTCTTTTATTTAAGGATAGGCCTAGTGCTTTCTGGAGACGCCCAGCTGGGGTGTAGGTGGATGTGGGGAGGGAGAGAAAGGGGGAAGAACAGGTCCAGAAATGAGAGTAAAAGAAATTCAGAGTGCATGAATTCCTGGACTTATTAATGGGGGTTTTATCATTGACTTCAGTGGATCCAGGATTTTGCCCTATATTCCTGAGTGAGTTTTACACTTTCACTTATCTCTCTCACACTAGTGTTGGGATTTCTCTGTGATAATCCTTGACCAATCATATCTTCATCCCAAGAACCCCACTTTTTGGCATTAACAAGTACATTCGTTTCCCTGCAGAGCTCACTTCCTATCTTTTATTGTTAAAAACCTGGTGGGACCAAGGAATAACATTTTTCTTTTGGTATGTCTCAGGTCAGCTGACCATTCCCACATGCAAGAAGGTATGACAAAGTCATTGTATGCTTCTGTTCTTAATTTTTAAATTGGTGAGGTGGCAAACAGTACACGGTGATATAAGTGCCTATATCCCTGAATACCACCACCTGCAGAGGAACAAGAGCAACACTATGATAGAACTTTTTTGAAAGATAAAAATTCTAAGTGTTCTCCTATCCCATAAAGGTGATTCATAACTGGTAGTGATACATAGTTAGCTTACTCTAGCATGTGAAGACGTTGGCTTTTAGAATACTATTGAAGTTGGAACTTTTAATATATTTTACTTTGTTTAGTTGATGGCAACCTCTTGAAACGTGCCAAGAAAGCTATAGGTAACAGCGATGCCATACCAAATACAGTTTTAAATATATTGTGCTTTTCTGTTTAGAGTCAAACAGAAAAAGTCACACTGTATGAACGAACTGCTCAGATTGATCAGATGGCCAATATGAACCGAAAGAAATGCAGTATTTCAAAATCTGAGAAGAAAGACATTCATTTCCCAGAACTGCCAGTAACAGCACAACAAAAGGAGCTGAAAGGAATGGAAGGTATGAAATCGTAATTGGCTTTTGCTGTTTGCAAATCTGCATCAACTGCCAGTTGACGAGAAGGGTTAATTTAACCAAGACTTAAATAACAGTATGATTTTTGGAGATGGTGCTGAGAAAAAAATGCATCAAATTGGACAAATCACTGCTGTGCATTCATCTGAGTCTTTGGAGTGAACAAGCATCCTCATTGGCAAATTGAAGTTAGCACCATCTTCTAAAGAGGTCGTTTCTTTTTAACATATTAAACAAACCTTAAAAATAGAGTTTGGAATTTTTTGTCAGGTTGGGGTTTTGTTGTTTTTTTTTGTATTTCCAAGTATGTGAATTACCAGATAAATGAGCTTCATTCAGGATTTTTTAGGGAAACAAAGATATCTTCCATTGTTGTATGCAGTTATG
Organism: Dermatemys mawii; assembly: GCA_007922305.1. Lineage (NCBI taxonomy): Eukaryota > Metazoa > Chordata > Testudines > Dermatemydidae > Dermatemys > Dermatemys mawii. Next base: position 9,245,301 of record ML677358.1, on the reverse strand, counting down.
TTATAGCTGTTCTGGTTCCAGATTATTGGAAAGACAAGCTCGGTGAGGTAATATCTTTTATTAGACAAGCTTCTGTTAGTGACAGAGGCAGGCTTTCAAACTTACACAGAGCTCTTCCGTAGAACAAGAGTTCTGTGTAAGCTCAAAAGGGTGTCTTTCTCACCAACAGAAGCTGATCCAGGAAAAGATTTTACCTCACCTACCTTATCTCTCTATGGAAAACAATGACATCTAGAGACTAGTTCAAGTAACAACATTTGTGTAGCCAAATGGACACCCTTAGTAGCATATCCATAACTTGGTTCTTGTAATTAAAATTATCACAGTCTGAAATTAAATGGGAACTGTATCTCATATTCAGTCCTTCAACATACAAACTGATTGTCTTCTTCTGTAATCTCCATACTCAATTTTCAGTATGACCCTGGTTTTCTTGTTCAACTAGTTTGTACTATTTCCAAAGTACTCAGTTAAACATAGGAGACAAAACTGAAGGAACATGTAGAAAGGAAGAAATACAATATACAGAAATAATAAGGTATCTATTTGTAAAAGTTAAACAGGTAAAAGTGCTGAAGAGGGAGTCAAAGAAATCTGAAGTATCTAAAATACCATCTTTACTAAATGTGGATCAGAATCAAGAAAAACAAGAGGTAAATTAATATTGTACGTTTGTTTAGTGGAGAAATCATGTGGGTTGGGCTATTGACTTACTTTGTGAACATGAGGGAAAATTACTTAGGTTTATTAAGACACAAGACTATCTGGAAATTGGATAAAAACTTAAAATCAAGAGTTCATTAAAAACCTAAATTGTATCTGTTTCCCTTGTTCAGTAACTTAAAAATAAGTATGTTGCATAATTAAAGCTGTAAAATAATAGCAATTATTAGCCATATTTCTAACACAGTAAATGAAAATATAACTCTACTGCTTCATAATGTAATACATGATTAAGAATTGGAACTTTGCTTAAGATGAAGATAAACGGCTACAACTGGCAAACAATTGATCTACTGTCAGATTCCATGACTCCAGAGAATATGTTGAACTTAATACACAATAAACCAGTTCAGACTTGGTGTAACCAGTTGCCACTTTATTGACTTTACTGAGCTGGTCTTGATTTTGTTCACTATATCCCCAGATACTCCTGCAGAAACTCCTTGCTTTCCATTTTCTGAAAATGCAATCAAAATAGGTTGAGTTAAATGCTACTGTTTGGAAGGCTCAGAAGCAGATCTGCTAATTGTCCAGATCTTTCCATGCTTGGGAAGAGGTTTCCAAATTTTCATTGCAATCAAACACATAGTAATTATTCACCCCAAAGCTAGATATATCTACCCCCAGATATAAGGATCAGAGAATGATTGTCTAGATGCCAAACACAGAACAAGTTCCTTCGCTATTTCCCAACCTAAATTTACAAACAATTGTAATATTTAGCATATCTGTAGCAATTTATAATTTTGAAACATTGTACAAAATATTAACTAATTAATTAAATGTCAGAATATCTCTGTGAAGCAGCAAAGTATTATTTTCTCCATTTTCCGGAAGGGGAAATTGAGACCCAGAGAAGATAAGCACAGGTAGCTTGCCCAAAGAATCACTTTGAATCAGTGTTAGAGCTGGGATTAGAGTTCAGGAGTTCCTGGTCTCAGTTTCATTCTGTTCCACTAGGTCATGCTGCACCTCAATATCATAATTAGGCACTATATGAAATCTATTTGTGTGTGTGCAGGAAGACCAAGATTTCAATAGATAATGCATTGTTCCATTTTAGCATAAACAATATTTAATAGAAGGGCAAGATCTTACAAACGCTCACCAATAAAAAGAGTAAAGTTCATGCATCTCCAGGGGTGCTGGAACAATTTGTATAGTGATGGTGCTGAGAGAGATTGAACCAAACTGTAAATCCTGCATATGACAGAAACCACTTCAAGGCAAGGGGTGCTGCCACACCCCCAGCACCCTTAGTTCCAGTACCTGTGTGCGTCTCTTGCGCTAGACACTCCATTAATTCAAGTGTACTGTCACCAACATTGGAGTATTACTTTACTCTTAAAGTAATAGGGGAAAGTACAAGGGTTGTAACATTTATGGGCTTGTCTGTGAATCAGATAGCATACCAAACTCCTCCTTTTTGGCTTTACCATGCTAGATCACGTTTGTGAAATTATATGAAATATTGTTTTATAGTAAGACACTGAAAAAATAAATTTATTTGCAGTCCATTATTAAGTCTGTAACTTAAATGTATTGCATACTTTGCAGTATAATCTGAAACTCTTTGTACCTCAGTTCCCTCATATATAAAATGGGATAGTCATTCTTACCTAATCTTCATAAAGCACTTTGAACTTTATTGACAAAAAGTTCCAAATAAATGTCAGGTATTATTAAACAGAACATGAGAACATAAGACTGACTGTACTGGGTCAGACTCTTAGTCCATCCAGCCCAGTATGCTGTCTACTGACAGTGGCCAATGCCGGGTGCCCCGGAGTGAGTGACCCTAACAGGCAATGATCAAGTGATTCCTCTCCTACCATCCATCATCCCTCTCTGACAAAGAGAGACTAGGGACACCAGACCTTACCCATCCTGGCTAATAGCCATTAATGGACTTAATCTCCATGAATTTATCTAGGCCATATCCTGAGGTTCTTACTCCATTTTTACTGAGGTCAGCTCCCACTAAAGCCAGTTACTACTTACCTGAGTAAAAGCTAACTGAAATTGATAAGGACCTAGAGATTTTTCCCATTATGGAAAATACAATCAAATAATAATTTTCAGATTTCATATATTTACATAATGAGAACTGAACTGTGCCAGAAAGGAAAATCCATCCAGCTTCAATGATATAAAAAGCTTCAATGTTATCCTAGTTTCTCTGGATGTACAATGTGAATAATTGTTGTACAACTGAGTCCTAACATCTTTGTGCACAAATATTACAAGAAAAGAGTAAAGCTGAACACAACTATTTCCTTTTACATCATAGAGTGTTATGGGACAGTGTTATATATTTGGAAAAATGTGACATTGAATGAAATGTTTGAGGATTGCAGTTGAATGCTTCATAGGCGGTATCTGCCCATGACACCAGTGTCAAATTTGGCTGGACAGGTGGAAGACAAAAGACTCCACTGTCTTGAATGTCAAGGGCTTTAATCTTCATCATCAAGTAGGATATAATGGAGGAAAAGAGAAATAAGAGAGTACACTGCTTAATTTCGTCAAGCTTGGGTCTCTAGTAGTTATTCACACTAGTGAAGAGGAATTTGGGGAAAAGGCGTCATTTTCCATTGATTCACAAATCTGACGGCTTTTAGTTGTGGAGAAATAGTGTTAATATAAAACTTAATAGATGTAAGAATGAATAGCCAATTAACTAATTTTCCTTATCAATTTATTTTTTAGAATACCGGAAATATACAAAGTGAAAATAAAACCAATCTGCCCGATGTAGACTAAGCAGTGTAGAAGCATTAAGCTGAGAGACTGCAGAATCACAGTACAGTAAAATCTGTGCTTTTCTTTCAACCTTTCATAAATGAAAATATTTGGATAATTCTGCAGAAAATTTTTATAGACTTCATGTTATATATGGTTATTCTCCAGAAAATTACTTTCGAATGTATTGATCCTAAAATTGCTTATATAAATGAAGCTTGCATTAAACTTCTATGAAATATGAAACACACCAAACTTATTTTTGAAGGCTAAGTACCAACATTAGGCTCCTTCTAGTGTATTTATGTATAAAATCTGTACACCTATCATGCTTGCTGTCCTGCTGATCTAAGATGGGCTAAAGGTCATTAATTAGTCTGTAATTAGTAATTAATTAAGTCATTAAAGAGCCTGTTCATCATCTATCAGAGAAAAGAGTATTTAAGATTTCTGTAATAGTGTACCAGATAACAATGGATCATTTGATGTGTTCAGATGCTTTAGGGTGATGTGGGCCAAATTTTCTGGCTGTTTAATTTCAGCACCCATTTTTTCCAACCAATTTATCGTGACTACATATGTGGTCATGTATCCATTTTGCACATGCAGATTGGGCATTTTAATGGCTCCTACCCCATTTATAGATTGTTTATGTATGCAAGGCTGACGTATGTGTACTTTAGTATGTACAAATGTGGATACACAAAATCAGATGTCAGAGTTAAAGGCTTGGCCCTTTCTGTTTTCTGTTTTATTATTTTGGATGGTGAGCTGCACACATCCGTTGCTCATTAGGGTTCTGCTTATTATTTTTGTTGTAGTTTCTGAAAATAAAAGAAACTAAATCCAGATATTTAAATGCTGAAAATATTCATGTTCTTGGAGTAAGCAATTGTTAAAATAACTTACTCTTGGTGTAACACTCAGTAAAAATTATTTGGCTCATGGAAAATTCCTGAATTAGAACAGCCAAGACAATCATTTTAGTTCACTTTTTAATATTTTAAGGGAAACCAGTTGCAAAGTGCAAAACATTTCCTTTAAATGAACTCTGAATAAAGACATTGGGATAGGTGTGAAACTTTAAACAATAGGTTTCTACAGCACATTGTTTCACAGCTACACCAGTTTTTTATTGATAAAAGGGTCTGGGAAACATGCAACAACAATAAAGTTAATATTAAAAGGGAGAAGAAATATATTTCCAGTACGTATGCAGAATATAACCAAGTTCTTGTTTCAGCTGTAGTATTACAGTATCTGCAGGGAATGCTACAGTTAATTGCCCATCTATTTATTGTTATTTTTATTCAAGTGAACCATAATAGTTCACTCAATGCTGAAGCTTATCTCAGGCAAGAAAGAATATTTTTAATAAATAAATTGTTTAGGGGTGTGTGTAATTCTTAGAAATAAAAAGGCTTTCTCAGTTTATAGACTTCATGTGTTCTAAAATATTATTTCAAAATCTTGAATTCAGTTGAATATGTTTGCAAGCTGACAGTCCATAACATGAACCGGCCTTTGTGGTATTTAAAACATAAATACATCACATTTCTGATACTATAGTAATGTTTTAACCATGTTTCTTTAATTTGTATGTCTGAGTTAATTTAACACATTTATAGATTAATGACCTATTAGAGGGATCAGTATGCTTATGTAAGAGGAACCTGCATAGCAGTACAAGTTTAACAAACAATAGCATGCATCTGTGCAAGGGAAGATGTATTCCAGGAAAACAGAAGCATACTGGAAGAACAGAGAAAGATAACAGATCGTTTGTATTCCTTATTGCTGCTTCCTATGTTGCTAATCCTGCCTTTGACTATAGGCCATATTCAACAACAATGTAATCAGTTACACATCATGTGTAAGTGTGTGTGAGAGGTGAAGAAGTGTAAATTTGAGTGACTTGGTATTCAGCAGGTGCAAAATGAATGTAAATTGTATGCAGAGGGGATGGAAGGATAGGGGGTATATCAAGAATTAGGAAGCACATCCCTGCTCTTCCTGCCCTACTTTTTCATTTTAATTATTACATATTTTAACTTCTCCACTAACTATATTTATGTTATTTTCCAGAAGGTCACTGGAGCAGCTGGAAAGGATGTTAAATCATCACTGATTGGATGAATCAGGATTTCCTTTATTCCTTGGCTTTGTCTTTTTCCCCAAACTATTAGATCACAATAAACAGGAGGAGGTGAAGCTTCCTCATTCTATACATACAAAGCTGTAGCATCAAAGTTTGAAATTTCTAAGTACTGTAATAACAATGTAGCTAACTGCAACAATGGTTTGTATGTATCCTCCACACTGCAAGGAGGGAGAAGAAGCCACTGAGTACCTTATTATGAGGACCCTTGTTTTCCTTCTTGTCTTTATCCTTAGGAGATAAGGAAGAAAAATACTTCATAGTAAAATATGTAAAACTTTATAGTGAAAAGAAACCAAACAGGGAGAATTAAACATAACTTAAGGCTAGGTATTTGGGGCTAAGGAAAATCTAAAGAAAAGAGTAGAACATTTAAAAATGACCCACCATCTAAGCTTTATTAAAACTGTCTATTTCACTTTAGGGATATTTAACATGGCGGCTGTTTAAATCTAGTAATTAAAATATAGTATTGAAATACTACTAACATTTTTAAAAAGCAGATTTTTATGGTAGCAAAGCAATCAAACAGAATCAAAATTAAATTACCTGAGAACAGTTTAATTGCTTTTTATTTAATGGCTGAGGCATGCAAAATTAAAGTGATATGTAAATATACCAGGATCCATACAGTTTTGCCTTGCCATTTGCTGTAAGCCAGCTATGCAGTAGTGACACTCTAGCTCTTCTTAAGTGTTGACAGGTTTAAATGGGACGTATTTGACTGACAGGCACTAATAATAATAAAAAACAGCTGTTTTTGTGCATTGTCTCAGCTATGAATGTGAATAAAGTGTCCAGTCCCCTACACAACACAGATGTGTTGTAGGCAAATGTGAAATGATATCAATAGTGTGTAGCCAGTCGTTTGGAATTTCTGTTCTATGTGTGCTGGATGATCCTTTGTCACCTCCTCACCAGCACTGACCCAGTACATTCCCAGAGTAGACTACCACCATTTTACACAATGATCACATAGGGGGGATATGTGAATTTCAAGAGGAGAGATTATGCTGAGATTTAGAAGAGCCGGTGTTATTACTTAGATGCTAGATCTCTCACATATCAGCATTTTCAAACCTCTCCTGCTGCAAGTCTAGGGAAGCATTTCTTATTTTAAATGTGGTTTGGGGGATGAGAGACATGGTGTCTAGAAGGCCCATTGCCACGCAGTCTGGAAAAGGCCACCTTGGAGTTGATCAGATTTGGGAGGAACAAGTGCACTCACCACACACTCAGCACCAGTACAGAAGATGGGCAAACATCCACCTAGCGTACTCTGAAGATCCTCAGAGGAAAGGAACTGCAGGTAAGAGGCTCAAAGACATGGTACTAGGGCAGGCGTAGGCAAACCAAGGGCCACATCGAGGTTAAAAATTGAATGGAGGGCTGGGTAGGGAAGCCTGGCCCTGCCCACTATCCGCCCCCCTCCCACTTCCCTAAGAACCCTCAACCCATCCAACCTCCCCTATTCCTTGTCCCCCTCGGCCCCCCTCCACCCCCTGCCCCTAAACCTATCCAGGGCCCCACCCCCAATCCAACCCCCTGCTCCCTGTCCTATGACCACCTCCTCTCAAGACCCGCCCCCTACTTCTAACCACTGCTTGGGACCCCACCCCCTATCTAAGCCTCCTGATCTTCATCCCCTGATCGCCCCCTCTGAGACCCTCCACACTGCCTCCCCAGAACCCCACCCCCTACCCAACTCCCTGATTGCCTCGACCCCTATCCACAATCCCACCCCCTGAGAGACCCCCAGGACTCCCTTCCCCTTATCCAAGGCCCTCCCCTGGCCCCAACCCCCTTATTATGCCACTCAGGCCCGCTGGAACGAGACATGCCACTCCGCAGGAGCTCACAGCCCCATCCTCTTACCAACTCGCTCAGAGTAGCAGGAGCTCAGGCACAGCCGGAGCCAGCCCTACCTGGCGGTAGCGGCAGGCCACAGCACTGGCGGCATGGCGTGCTGGGGATGTGGATGAGGGCAAACTGGGGGAGGAGCCGGAGCAGCCTCCCCCACCAAGAGCTCAGGGGCCAGTCAGGAAGGGCCCGTGGGCCACAGATTGCCACCCCTGTGCTAAGGGGAGGCTGCAAGAATAAACAGCTAAAGACTTTCCAGTTACCATGGCCTATTGCATATAGAGCACTGGACAGGGACTCAGGATGCACAGGTTCTATTCTCAGTTGTGTCAAGAGCCTGCTGGCTAATCTTGGACAAGTCACTTTGCTGTGCCATGCCTCAGTGTCCCCATCTGTAAAATGGAGATGATAACACTGACATCCTTTGTAACTTACCATGAGACTGATGAAAAAGGCTTATAAGAGCTAGGTATTATTTACTGAAAACAGGCAGTTTCTCCCAAGAGGGCCAATTTTTGGACTCTTCTGGCAGTGTTGTTGCCCTTCCTTGTTCGATATAGAATTTGACAGGGTCATAAAAAAAAAGTCCTGATGAAGAACTTAAACGACTTGCCAGTCTTTGCCTTAAGAAATTCTTCCCCCAGAAAGAATAGCATATGACTACCCCCACCCTGTAGAGTTAACCAGTGTAACAACAATGCTATCAAATATCATTGATACAGGAAGGAACTTCCCTTAAGGCAAAAATGTACAACCAAGAATAAAACTGCATATGTGAGTAATATGAAAGCAATCACTATATTCAAAAATATCTTACATTTATTGTTGCAGCTACAGGCATGTTTCTGCTCACAGGTTTACACATCATGATTTGTCTTTAGAAGACTAACAAAACGTTAGGGTTCTGATCCTAAAAGGTGTGAGATATTTATTCCTCTCCGTGCCATTCTCTGTGTTTTTCTGCAGAAAGAATGAACAAAAACACGAGAGTGTTAGTTAATATCTCTTAATATATGTTCTTGCATAGTGCAGAATTAAACCATGATTGCTTTATTACAGGTAAATTATTTCCAAAACGAGCTTTGAGCCCAAATGCAATAGACAAACATTATTCTAACAGTGGCAATACCTTTCCTTTCAAATTGTTTTCTTCTTATCTACAGCAAAACTTGTATTTTTCAATGTTGAGTGATCATCTGCAGTTCCTTTCACAAGGGAAGAATGAGTTGTAAAAATAGAGTAGAATCAGAGGGGTAGCTGTGTTAGTCTGGAATTGCAGAAGTGACAAAGAGTCCTGTGGCACCTTAAAGACTAACTAAAATTTTAGACCATAAGCTTTCATGGGCTAATACCCACTTTGTTGGACCTCCATGTTCAGCTGCTAGAGGAACACCTCACCCTCCCTGATTAGAGATAACCAGCTGGTTCAGCCTTATTGGACTAACCCTGTTATCTCCCACCTGGTTCTTGCCTACCTATTTATACCTGCCCCTGGATACTTCCACTGCATGCATCCGACGAAATGGGTATTAGCCCATGAAAGCTTATGCTCTAAAATTTTAGTTAGTCTTTAAGGTGCCACAGGACTCTTTGTCATTTCTGCAAAAATAGAGTAGTAGCTCTAATAAAATAGATCATAGTTTCTTCGGCTTGTTGACTCAAAACAACATGTGATGGTTAACTCTATTCTTTGTTGTGTTGCACACAGAGCTTATGCAGATTACGGTGAGAAAAAAAAATTACACCAGAGGTACAAACATCCACTCAAAATTCAGAACTGGGAGCTTCCCTTGAGTCACTGATAAACAGCTGCTAATTATCTGATAGACTGTTTTTGTATTGCAATTTAAAGAGCATCTGATGCCACTTGAGAAACTCTATTAGGTAACAATGTTTATATTCTTTTTAATGACTTTGAACATTTATGTGAAAAGAGAACTTTTGCTTTTTAAGGAGAGGATGCAGAAGCTAGTAGTTAAAGCATAGTACTGGAGGTCAGGAAGTTTGAATTTTTTATTTGTATTAGAATAATACCTTGTGGTCTCAGTCAGTATGGGGGCCCTCATTGTGCTACATGCTGTACAAACACATAGTAAGAGACGAGAGCTTACAGATTAAATTAAGACTGACAAGGATGGAAGGGGAAACGGAGAGGTGAGGTGATTTGCCCCGCATCATATAGAAAAAAGGTGGGAGAGCCAAGAACAGAACTTCATGGTTTCCTGACTCCCAGTCCAGTGCCCTACCCACTACTAGACAACACAGCATCTGTTCTCTGCCACAGATGTACTGTATGAATTCTGACAATTGTATAACCTTCCTGTGCTTCAGTTTCCTGTCATTATAGTAGTATTTGGAAATGTTTTTCATTAGTATTTGTAAAGTGCTTGGAGATCCTTGGATAGATGATGATAAATAAGTCCATATTAAGACATGAAAAGTAATTCTTCTGCTCTACTCTACACTGATGAGGCCTCAACTGGAGTTTTGTGTCCAGTTCTGGGCATCACATTTCAGGAAAGATGTGGACAAATTGGAGAAAGCACAGAGGAGAGCAACAACAATAATGAAGACATTGAAAACATGACCTATGAGGAAAGATTGAAAAAAAAAAAAATGATTTGTTCAGTCTTGAGAAAAGACGAGTCAGGGGGGACATAACAGTTTAAGTTCATAAAAGTTTGTTACTAAGAGGAAAGCAAAAAATTGTTCCTGTTAATGTCTGAGGGGACAAGAAGCTTAAATTGCAGCAAGTGAAGTTTAGGTTGGACAGTAGAAAAAAATTCCTGTTAGGAGATTTAAGCACGGAAACAGATTGCCTAGGGAGGCTGCAGAATCTCTGTTTTGAAGGTTTTTAATAACAGATTAAACAAACACCTTGCAGGAGTGGTCTAGTTATTACATTGTCCTACCTTGAGTGCAGGGGCCTGGAATAGATGACCTCTCAACGTCTCTTCCACAGTCCTACACTGCTATGACTTTATTAATAAAGTATTTATTATTATTCACATGAAATCATACAGGCAAACTTGCCGTTGTTGAAAATGCAAACAGCTTTACCAGTGGCAATATAGTTGTGACCTCAAAGTCATTTCTACAGAATACAACAGTAATTTTAGAGATTAAGTGAAAAGGAAATACAGTTTAAAGCTGTATAGGGTATGTAGCGGTCCCTTTAATTTCTTTCATTATTTATCATTGGACTAGATTAATTCATTGTTCAACTTCCATTGGAATAAGCGTTATGGCAGGGACTAATTTAGCCCATTGTAGGTCTTTTGTGTTCAGTCTCATGCCATTTTTCATAAGGATTTCATCCTGGCCCCAATGCCTCCATATTGGAGGATATTCCTTTGAATATAGACCACCTTATTGATCAATATTATACCAGTTATAGGTGAGTTCCTTGGGAGATGAGCATTAAGCCAGCCACAGCTTGTATCTGGGTGAAATGTATTGTGAAACATTTGCTGAAACCTCACTCTAACTCAAGAATTTTTCAATAGCATCTAGTGCCCCAGAAAAACATATCACAGAGGAATTCCTCATTTAATTAAAACATTACCTGACATCCAGGAGAACCAGTTCTACTGCTACGTGTGAAGTTCATGCCTTTATTTTCAGATGCTTCCTCCTCTGTTAGTCATAGAACTTGAAAACTCCACCTCATTTGCATTTGAGATACACATAGGCAGCTACAATGAGTATTCAGGATTGTTAGCCATCCAACAGTAGCATCTAGGAACATGGATAAGTCCTATTTGGATATTTTGGTGAACAACCTTCTCCCGTACCATCGTCTTGGGGTGTTGTGATGACATGATATCAGCTATGGGCCCTTGGAAGAGCTTTCATTTTTCTCCTACGTCCTTCTCTTTCTATCAAGGAGAACTTTGTGCTTCTGATTAAAGTTTGAACATTCTTAAATATGGCTGTGTTCTTTAAAGTCATTATATTTATTAGTAGACATTAAGAGATATTAAACTATCTGGCTGATTTGTTTTAATATGCAGTTAGAATACATTTTTTTGTTCTATATGGTAACTACAGGTATATAGTGGAAGTTGAATGCAGCTTAAGCTAGCATGGACATACATGCGAAATATATTGGCATGCAGAAACACCATTCTTTATACTGAACTGGTCATATGATTGGTATTTGGCACTGACATGAAGCCTGACTTGCTGAAATACAATGGTTTCCTTTAACTGTGAAGCTTTTCATAAAGTAAACATCTCCCCAGGTCTAGTTTCTTACCAGTACTGTTTCACTGCAACAAAAGCTCCATTATACTGTTAAACTCCATTATACTCATGTGGAAACATAGCATAGGTTAATTTAATGGATGCAATACTTAATTTTAAGTCTTCACATCTGTTCCACCCTTAGTTACAAATACTCAATTCACCATTGCATCATAAAAACTAGACTAGCAATGATTTAGATACACAGGTATGTTTTATGTTCCAGACTGCAAGCATCTGTTCTATGAAGGGTTTTACCTGACTAGAAGCCATTGCTGTATACAGTAATACCATCCCTGCTCAAAAAAATATTCCCTGGGAGTTTTAGTTGGTTAAATAGGTAGTCACTCTCATCCCTAGAAACTGAGTGTTACTGCTGTTACTGATTGAAAGGCAGCTGATTTTTGAGATTTTTTTTCTGGACAAAAGGTGCCACAGAAATGTAATAAGCAAAGGCCACAGACACATTTGGACAGTATTTTTCATACCAAACTACCCTCTTCAGAAAGAATAAATTACCCTATTTTTCTTAGGCTTAATCAGCAGTATGATTTTGTTTGTTTGACTTCAACAATCTTACTTGACTCTCATTCACTTTCTTGGACACACCTTTAATTATAAAAAAAGACCATGTTATTTTGTTTACAGCAATAAATCACCCAACATTGGTATTTTCCTTAAAAATGCAAGAAAATACATAGTAAGGAACCTTGAACAGAAAATTCAGGTTTGTCCAAACACAGTTTATCAGTCAACCAACCAAACTAATTTGGTTACTAAAATGTAGCCTCAGGCTTGATTAAAATAATTTTTAAAAATCTGTCTGGGAGCAGACTCCTGGGTCATCCTCTTTAACATATGTCCATGCCTTTCCTCTTCTTCCCAATGCCAGCTACCTATCAACCGGGCATCTTTCTGATTATTTATGGCATGTGATAGGTTCCAAGTGGTGTGAGGAGTGATAAGTAAATTGGTAAAGGTTGGGTGACATAGGAAGAGCATTTACAAGCAGAGGAATGGAAAGCAAGTATTTCCACTTGGTCAAAATGTCATTGTCATCCTGTTGCCCTCTGTCAAAAACTGAAGTAGGGAGAGGGCAGTTTGCTCACCCAATAATTAGAGAAACATGGTTTTCTTTAAAGAAGCTTTGTATTTTGCAGGTATCATATCTCAGTCAACAGTATCTGCAGCTTCTAGCTATCTCAGGTATTTATGTGGCTCCCATGACTGTGGTATTTATTCTGATAACACAACTGTGAGGTAGGGAAGTGCTACTATACCCATTTTACAGATGGAATAGTGAGGCACAGAGTGTAAATGACTCACCCAAGTACACAGAGGAAGCCAGTGGTGGAGCAGGGGACTTGAACTCAGAATTAATTAAAATCTCAGGTTTGTGTTCTGACAGAACACAGATCTCCTGTTTCCTACTCCGCACCAGTACACAGGTCATGCTGCCTCCCACTGGAAACTGCCACATGACATTGCAAAGAACAAGAATCATCTTCCTTGAACACTAGAATATGTTAAATAGTTACATGAAACCAGCAGAACTTGTTTTGGAAAAAGCCACCCCTGCCTCAGGGTTACAGTAATGTACACGCCTTTATTTTTTAAAAGCTTACACCAAAAAAGAAAAAAATTTTTTTTGCTTGATACATCTGTGAGAGTTTGGGAATCTCTCCTGCTGGATCTCCATTATCCCTGTATTGTTTTTGACCCTGCCTCTTTCTGGAGTTGCACACTGCTGTGTAAAAAAATCAAAATGAACCCACCTTAGCCCTTGTCTGCACTGGAAAAAATTTTCAGCACAATCTAAGGTGTGAATATAAACCAATAAATCACTGTACATCACAGTGGCCTTTAATAGAGGGGACATGTTATTCAATATAGAGATACGTGAACCATAAAAAGTTGGAGTTAGGCTTATTTCAGCTAAGGCTCCAAAAGTTCAGCTGCTTACTCCAGAACAGTCCACATCTCTTCTGACTGCTTATTTTGTGAGCTTTCTGGCCCAAATTTGCAATCTTGTGAGATTTCTGCTATTTCCTGCCATTGCCAGATATAGGGCAATGCTCACTGTTGTAGTGCTTTCTGCTCCTCATTCAGTAAAACCTTCTATATTCTAGTGTGCCACTGAATTCAGCACCAGCCCGTCATAAGTCCACAGGTCTTGCAGCAGAATTTCCACCTAGCTTACCTCAGAGTATATCAGCCAAAAGGCGCATTAGTTTCTTGAGACACACAACAAGCCTCCTCTCCAAAAGAATTACAGTGTTAGGGCCATGATCCTGCACCAAGATTCATGGGAAGTCCAAGGAGGTCCAGATGCAGGAGGAAGATTTAATTAGACAAGTGGGGTAGATGAAGAGGAGAAGAAAGAGAGAGAGAGTTTTAAGAAAAAAAATGTATGTCCTTAAATTTATTCTCTTTGTAAAGGGCTACAGGCACCCGTGACACATCATACAAATGTTCACTACAGTCCCAACCCTGCAAAGATTTACACACATGCTTCACTGTACTCATCTGAATACTCCCACAGAAGGATTTCTCATAAGAATAAAGTTAAGCACATACTCCTCACTTCTGCAAAGATTTATTGAAGACTGTTAGAAAAGGATCCAAAATACTAACTACTGCTTTTAGTACATTGTTACTGCTGTGCTGGTCTGAACTTTGAAATGCAGTACTAATAATTTACTTCAAATAATCAATATTTTCCTGGTCAAACGGGGGAATATCACAGAGGAAGTACTGCCTTCTAAATGTTCATTCTGGCCTTTCGAAAGAAATCTATAAGAAATAGGATGTGAAATCTTAAGCAGCTTTTATACAAGGCCTCAATTATTCTTACATTACAACAAATTACACACTTTAATGCTGCAAGGTTATCCCTTGACAGTGCAGAATTAATGGGAGTTAGAAACCAATTTTTTCCTATTTAAATAATGTAAATAGTAACACACATTATTAAAACCTTTTAGGGATCAATTTTAAAATACATTTTTACATTTATAATGAGATTTTACACCAACAGGTTATTTATTACAAATACTTTAAATCTGATAATTAACTTGAAAGTCTTGTTGAGACCTCTCATCTAATATTTTATTATAATTAAAGTGATCAATACATACATTATATTGTGGGACTGAAGTTACTAAGAACATCTGCTGCTGTTAAATTAAGTGCCATGTTATCAGAGCAAGCATAGTTTCTAACAAACAGTTCTATGAATATACAGAGAAAACAATACCACAAGAGAGCATAAGGGAGATTGCTGTCTTTCAGATGAAAAATAAAATCAAAGTTCTGACTCATCACATAGTAAACTGCACGGTAGTCTGTTTATTTACATCAGCAGGATAAAGGGTTGACTTGATACAGCTGGTATTTGAATCTGTTCAGTGGAGGTTAGGTATTCTACTTATGCTTGCATTACTAAGCTATCCATTCCAGCAAATTGTCATTAGGGACCACATATCTTTAATTTGTTTCTCACATAACGTATCACCAGGAAATTCCTTGGCTTTCAACAAAGAAGAGAACAAAGGTCTGAAATAAATGCAAGTCTCTAATTCAAATGTACAGAAAACATCTTACCAGTGGTGGTACAGTGAGGGATTAAAGAGAAACTGTTTCTTAAAGACATAGGTATTGGCAACCAAATAAACTCTTCAGAAGTCTATATACATAGCACTGCTTCTGAAAAGACCTTCTTATAAGGATTCACCATCTGAACAACCCCTTGCTGAGTCCACAACTCAAAGTGCCCAGACAAATAGTTACTAACCAACCTCTCATTCCAGGCTTTAGTAGCAAAACACCAGAATAGTTCCTTAGGTGAACAATGTTTCTTGTTCTGAGATTAACCCTTCAGCGTATTGTAAAATAAAAAACACCTGCATGTTATCAGCAACCTCCTGTTTGTTCCATTGTGTGGTAAATTGGGCAATGCAACCCCATTGCACCAATTCACTCATATTTCCCTGTATCTGCGGCCCCTGCATAGGTTAAAACAAATTATTACAAACACATCACTCTTTTTGTCTCTATTAATAATAATTTGACTAAAACCATAAGACCAAGGCAAAGGAAGAAAAAAAATCAAATTCACAATTACAAAATGGGGAATAACCAGCTATGCAGTATTACTGCTGAAAAGGATCTGGGGGTTACAGTGGATCACAAATTGAATAAGTCACCCATGTGATGCAGTTGTATAAAAGGCTGATACTCTGGGGGGCATTAAGAGGAGTGTTATAGGAAAGATCTCAGAGGTAATTGGCCTGCTCTACTATGCAGTGGTGAGGCCTCAAATGGTGTACTATGTCCAGTTCTGGGAGCCACACTTCAAGAAAGATTGGATAAATTGGAGAGAGTCCAGAGGAGAACAAATATGAGAATAGGTTTAGAAAACTTATGACTATGAGGAAAGATTTAAAAACTGGGCATATTGAGTCTTGAGAAAATAAAATTGATGGGAGACCTGATAACAGTCTTCAAATACGTTAAGCGGTGTTATAAAGAGAACAGGGATCAACTGTTCTCTAATCCACTGGAAGTCAGACAAAAAGTCATGGGCTTAAAGATATTAGGAAAATCTTTCTAACTGTAAGAGTAGTTAAACAGTGGAATAGGTTTCCACGGGAAGTTGTGGAATCCTTATTATTTAAGGATTTTTAAATACTGGTTAGATAAACACCTGTCAGGGATGGTCTAGGTTTATTTGGTTCTACCTCAACACAAGGGGCTGGACCAGATGATGTGTCTTGAGGTCCCTTCCAGCCCTATTTCTACGATTTTACAATTATACTACTTCTAGTTTCCAGATAAACCATAGAATTGCCAGTACCAGCCAGAAGAATTAACCATGGCATCATTTTTGGACAGATAAGCATAGCAACCCAATTAAGATTATACCCAATACAGTATTTGTTATTATGCTAAAAGGAAATGGCAAAGCCATTTTTACAACAAAATAGCAACTCCTTAAGTTCTCATTCCTGTAATCACTTTATACAAATGCTTAAGTTTAACCATACTCAATATGGTTGGAGTGAATTGTGTCCACAGACCAGTAGGTCTAACACTGCTGAGCTGGCAAGACCGGGAATTTGTGCCACAGCTATCAGAGTGCTCTTGAATGTGCTTTTTCTGGACCAGACAAATACATTCTTCCTAGGCAATGGTCAGTTTTTATTGAGACCATTTTTTTAAAGTAAACCAAGAATTACAACTCACAGAGCTAAAATTTCTATTCAGTATCCCATTAATTCTCAAGGCCTGACAACAAGGCTTCTGTGTAATAGGAAAACACATGTGTGCTGCTGGCAAACTGCTACCTCCCCCCACTACGAAGCTAATTGGGCAATGAAGAGAGAGCTAAAATACTGCTGCAATGGACCCCCATATCTCCTTTTCACTCATAAATTCCCCGAATAAATTTACACTAATTACAGGATGGAAAATTTGGCAGACAGTTCAAATTGCCTAGGGTAACGATAACTTTCTGAAACCCATTCCTCCTCCAGACAAAGCATCTGATATCAAATAATTACTGAATTTCAGCTGGTGAAAGCAACACTTATAATTTGGAAAGACCATTTTCATTATCTTTTCGGTCTGCATTCTGAGAAGAAGAAACCATTCTGATGAATCACCCCAGTAAGATACTGTATAAGCAAAAGCATCAGATTAATATACAAAATCTGGCTACATGAGAAACTACCTCCATGTCCTACCAAGTAAAATCAGCACCTGTCAAGATAATGACTTTGTGAAGGGGTGAACAAGGCTTTCGCAACCCGCTGCTAGAGATCCTACTGCTCTGCTTTGTCTTCCCCGCCCCTGGGAGCAATCAGAAGGAAGGAAGGAAATGAGTAGGAAAGATTAATTCTCTGGGTCTGCCTAGAAAAACCTTGCTCTAATAGCCATTTTGGAAGCTCAAGAGACCTGGTCCTACAAGACCTAGAAGGGCTAGCAGCAGCCAATCAGGGTCCTGCTGGCCCAGATAAAAGGAGCTGCCTTGGCCTAACAGGTCAGTTCCTTGCTGCTTTCAGAGAAGAAGAAAGAGAGGGTATGCACTGCTGGGCTGTGGTGCTTGAGCTTGTTTTCTGGCTATATTTTGTATAGCTGGATTTTTAAGATCTGAGGCTCTTAATCTTGAGGTAAGGGTGAAGATAAAGAGACTAGGTGGGAAGAAGTGGTGACAAACTGAATCAAGCAGTATGTGGTTGTTCTTTATAGGATTCCTGGGCTGAAACCTGGTGTAATAGCTTGGCTCAGGTTCCCTGTGTGGTCCCAGATAAAGTGGCATAAACCCCAAGAAGAGTTAGAGCCTGAACAAAGGGCTATATTTTAAAGGACCCAGAATTTGCACTGAAGATCCTAGTAAGGGCAGATAGGCTGTTAATATACTGGACTCTTTAATACCCCAGAAGGGGTTCATTTGGACTGGGCTGAAGGGCTGCCACTGAAGACCTACAGAGGTTGGCCTGCAGGAGGCACTTGGGTGAGAGAAAGATTGTGATACTTCCCCCAGCCATAAGGAAGTGATCATGGTGATAGGAATTTGTGGACTTTCATAACTTGAGAGAGGTTATGAGCCTATTAGAGGAGTGAGTGGATGAGGTTCTATAGTCTGTGATAAGCAAGAAGTCAGGCTAGATGATCATGATGGCCCCTTCTGGCCTTAAAGTCTGAGCCCCAGGAAAAAATGGATAGAGGAAACAGGGCAGAAGGGAGAGGAGCTTGGAGTGCTGGCAGAATGATGCTGGTAGCACAAATCCTTTGAGGGGGAGACTGTAGTGCAGTCTCTTTATCATGAAAGTTGAACTTACAAATGTAGAATTATGTACAAAAAAAAACTTGCATTCAAAAATAAAACAATGTAAAACTGTAGAGCCTGCAAGTCCATTCAGTTCTACTTCTTGTTTGGCCAATCGCTCAAACAAGATTGTTTACGTTTGCAGGAGATAGCTACTCACTACTTGTTTACAATGTCACCTGAAAGTCAGAACAGGCATTTGCATGGCACTGTTGTAGCTGGCATCACAAGATATCTATCTGCCGTATGCACTAAAGATTCATATGCCCCTTCATGCTTCAACCACCATTCTAGGGGACAATGCAGCCATGCTGCTTATGGGGTTCTGCTTGATAACAATCCAAAGCAGTGTGGACCAACACATGTTCATTTTTATTATCTGAGGAAGATACTACCAGCAGAAGGCTGATCTTTTTTGGTGGTTTGTGTTCTGTAGATTATGCATTGCAGTGCTGCTCTTTTAAGACTTCTGAAAGCCTGCCCCACACCTTGTCCCACTCAGATTTTGGAAGGCACTTCAGATTCTTAAACCTTGGGTCAAGTGCTGTAGCTATCTTTAGAAATCTCACATTGGTTCTTTGTGTTTTTGAAATCTGCAGTGAAAGTGTTGTTAAAATTAACATGTGCTGGGGCATCATCCGAGACTGCTATAACAAAATATATAGCAGAATTTGGGTAAAACAGAGCAGGAGGCATACAATTCTCCCCCCAAAGAGTTCAGACACAAATGTAATTAAGGCATTAATTTTTTTTAACACGTGTCATCAGCATGGAAGCATGTCCTCTGGGACGGTGCCTGAAGCATGAAGGGGCATATGAATGTTTAGCATATCTGGCACATAAATACTTTGCAATATGCCATGAAAATGCTTGTTTTCACTTTCTGGTGACATTGTAAATAAGAAGAGGGCAGCATTATCTCCTGTAAATGTAAACAAACTCGTTTGTCTTAGCGACTGGCTGAACAAGAGTTAGGACTGATTGGACTAGAAGGCTCTGAAGTCTTAAATTGTTTTATTTTTAAGTGCAATTATGTAACAAATCTACATTTGTAATTTGTGCTCATGACAAAGAGATTGCACTAAATACTTGTATTAAGTGAATAAATACTTTCTTTTATAACTTTCACAGTGTATTTTATTTCAATTACAACACAATACTATATGAAAATGTAGAAAAACATCCAAAATATTTAATATATTTCAATTAGTTTTCTATTATTTAACAGTGCAATTAATTTTTTTAGTTAATAACATGAGTTAACTGTAATTAAAAGAAATCCCTATCCATAAGCAAGCAGAAGAAAGTCTGATGTCATTCTGGGCATACAGAGAATTGGGAAGGGGGTTGCTGCTGGATTTGGGATGACCTTGGTTCTTGGGTTGACTCCCTTCTCAATGCTTTTCATCCTCTGACAGCTACGTGGACTGGGGAAGGATGTCCCAGCTGCTTCAGTTCTGAGAGGGTGAGGAGACAAGGGAAACCTAGCTGGGCTTCAGCTCTTGCCCTGCTGCTGGCTGCTACTGGTGGGGCAGTTCCCTAGCTCCTCGGGATTGGCTCCACTCCACAGGAATGTTTTTCCTCCTTGTAATTTGGAATTATGTCTTATTTTTGTATGATTTCTTATTACGCTCATTTAAGTTATGTCTGACAGTCTCTGCTCTGATGATGCCTGGGTGGAGTGGCAGGTGTGGTTGCAGGTCAGGATTAAGGTGCATGGACACAGCACCTGATGGCATAATGCCAGATTTGAGTCAGTCCTGTTAGCCCACTTGCATAAGCATTAAACTTGCTTCCAAACTTTCCTCAAGACAAAAAGGTGTATTCACTGTAGATACTGTATAAAGTGAACTGTGATACATCAATCATTTCAGGGTGCCACAGAATGTTCTTCTATTCCACCCTTATAATAGGGATTTTGGTTAGAACATTCTGTTATGTAAGATGTAAACTACATTCAGAACCATGATAATTATCCTAACTGCATCACTATCTATTTATAACAGCCAAGATGTGAGGCACAGAAATTCAGTATAGTATTGTCTAAAGAAAAAAATGTAACAGGGTGGATCGGTTCATTACACTGAAATCTGATTACGTATTTGTTTAAAAAGGAGATTCTTATTAGTACTAATAATAGATAAATGCATTAGGTTATTATTTATCAGTTGTATTGAAACAATTAAAATTCTGATCTAAATAGTTTTTCTGTGCAGTGCCTGTTACATTCACAGGACTTTTCTCATTTTATCTTGTTTCTTTGTACTTGAGCATGAATATGGAGTCTTAAATGAATTTTTTTCTCCTTCCTGAACACTTTGCCCTACACATAGGAAAAGGTTAGAATTTATTTGAACTCTGACCTGTTTACAAATGTGGAGTTGACGCCTAGTCAAGCCAATAGGAGTTGCAAGTGCTCAGCACTTCCCAGAATTAGGTCCCTGAAATGAAGATGAACTGGATAAAAGGCATTAGTCAGCATTTGCTTTTGGAGTTATATTTTTGGATGTGAACATAAATACAAGTGAATCTGCCCTGGGGCAAAATTCTATGTCTTCCCCTTCCCTAGCTGTAATATCGCCAAACCAAAACCAATATTAGCCTCAGCCCTGGATTATCAACCACACTGGCTTGGTGATCCTGTGGTTAAACTTTTCTTTACCATTTGAATAACATGGGTGTAATCCTGAGTAGTGTTTCTATACCATGATGCTAACCTTTCCCAGCCTGGTGCTAAAAATTTCCCAAAATTTTTAGCACTAGCCAGTGCTTCTATAGCCTGGGAAAATTCCCCAAATCTAGGATTTTTTGAGTAAAATGTTTCACCTTGGGAAATTGCAGGGCAAATTGGGAAACTGCAGGACACATGCTGTTAAAAATTCCCAGATTTGGGGAAATTTCCCAGGATATGGAAGCACTGGTGCTGAGTGCACTGTGGAGCAGTATTCATGTGCCCTGGAGGGGCTTTTCCCTGCAGTGATCTCTGGCCAGTCTAGGAATAGCTTTGATAGACTCTCATCCTCCATCTGGGCAAAGAGTGTTAGTCGTCATTACAGGGGCTTTGTGAGATAAGGTGTTAATTGGAGAAGGGGACTCTGAAAACCCCTGATTATACTCAGCAGAAAATGCCTAGGAAAAAGCATAACCAACTCAGTTTATGTCAGCAAAGTTCAGCATTCTCAAGTTGGGGAATTACCATTCCTCGTTTGGGATCAAGAAAGGGAAAAGGAGTTACAGATCACAAATAGATGTGAAATCGTGTATTTTCTTGGCTAAATTGTGTCTCACTCCTCTCTGTTGCCCTTGGAGCTATGCTATAGAAATACAGCTGCAGAAGAAAGGTGCACCAGTGTTTTGGGTCAGATCCAGGTAGAAAGCCTGTGGGACTACAGGGGGAAGGACAGTCCTTTGCATTCTTTATATTTGCTGATGAAAGATGCAGCATATGCATCCTGGGTTTATAAGAAAGTAGGGGAAAGGAATCCTGGTCTTTTTGCCAATTTAGCTAGCTCCTTAGGACTATGAAACATGCCTGATTCCATGAGCCAGCTGCCCTCTATGTGGGTAGGAATCACTGATGTCTGTGTTTTGCCACAGCCCTGTTCACTGGGATAGGAAAAGATGCTTTCTGCTCCTGCACAGGTCTAGCTAGAATTTAGACGTTTTTGTTTGAGGTTGACTTTAAAGGAAGTGAAGACCACAGCCATTAAGCTACAAAGTTAGATACATTTAAAACCTACATAATTTGGATTTATGAAGTTGGCTGTTTCAGTCAGGAACAGTTGTCCTTCCTTTATGTGTGGGCTGGCAGAGCAGAGAAGAGATTACATCCAGAGCACAAGAAAGATTAGGTGGAATTTATGTCTGTACAATGCATGTGGGAGGTGTCAAGAATATGTTCCTTGCAATAAAAACCTGTAACATATTACAGTACTTCCATGACAACTCCCTGTTTATGATCTGTTCCATGTTTCAAGAGTTTAAAAGAAGCTTCTGGAAATGATCATCAGGCAACTGGAAAGCATCTATTGAGAGCATTAGTGGTGTGAAGTATGTTGATGTGAGCATGTCAGCAAACCTAAAGTGGTGTGGGACTGACTCAGCAGAACACTTAAGCATGAAGTGCTTAAGTTTTTGCTGAACTGGAGCCTCTAAACCCACCACTGTTACTGACTCCCTCTGTGGCCTGTGGCAAGACACTTACCCTGTCTGTTTCCTCTTCTGTAACAGGGAAGTAAGCATTATTACCCCATCTGAGTTGCTGCAAGATTAATGAGAGAATGTTTGTAAAGTGTTTAAGAGTCAAAGTGTTAAGTATATGCTTTGAATATTATATTCAGACCTAGCTAAGTGTTCTGTAAATAATTAGAGGAATATGATGAACACAACATGGCATGTTTTCTTGTGATATATAAAATATGGAGGGGGGTGAGGGAATGCAACACTGAATAACAAGTGTGTGATTTGAGACATCCCTTATTGAAGGGACTAACTTCATTTGGAAGAAAATGTGGGTGCTATGTACTTCTGAAACTCAGATCCATGGTTTCTCAGGTTGGGGACACAAAATTTGAAGTTGAAAATGTTGGGCCTATGCTTTTGACTAAAGGGTAGAATCTATTTATACTTGACTTTGTCCTGGGGTTTGTGGGTATGTGTGTGCGAGGGAGGTTGTTTAGATTTTGCTCTATTTAGTTTTATGTTTGGATGTGCACAAACACAAAGAAATTGTTGCATTTTTGAAAAATAAAGGAATAAGGCCACCCTCTCCTTGCTTTCTGGCCAGATTAACCAAAAGGCTCATATTTAAAGTGTTCTAACCATAATGATATTTTCAGAGTAAATTTTTTTTAAAGTGTTCCTCACAAAAGGGTTTATTAGGAATGTAACATTAACCAGTAGTAATCAATGCCTGATGCGTCACAGCAAGGCAAACATCCCCTTTAATGCTCCCTGTTTGCTGCATGTAATCTTCTCTACAGCTTGATACTTTGCCATACTTTGCAGGCCCTTATTTCTGCTTACTGTTGGGTGGAAGGATCTAGTGGTAGCAGATTCATCACTTTTATCAACTGTGGTCCTGAGGCCTAAAATCATTTTTAATATAACTCTATGGATGGAGATATACCAGGGAAGAATTTAGCCTTGAATTCATAATGTGGGGAGCTATGCTGACATTGTCCCTTTTGGTATGCTCATAAGTGAAGATTTGCTGCTCTATTTTTTTTGTTGTCCTTTTCTCAGTCTAATACTTTTTTCCAAAGATGCTTATATCCTCATTATGGGGTAAATCAGATAGCTCAAAGTTTGCCTCTATCATATCCCCCCTTAGTCTCTTTTCCAAGCTGAAAAGTGCTAGCTTATTTAATTTCTCCTCAAATGGGACCTGTTCCAAACCCCTAATCATTTTAGTTGCCCTTCTCTGAACCTTTTCTAATGCCAGCATATCTTTTTTTGAGATGAGTGATTGCAGATGACCAAAAGACTTCTTGGACTCTTTATTTCTATGGGCTTATTCCCCCTGATCACAAATGAGGCTAAACTATTGGCAATTTCTTCTAAGTGGTTCCTAGTAAGACCAGTCTTGGCTTACAGTTGGGCCACCAGCTCCTCATTCATTTGCAGACAGAGAGATACTTTGCTGATAATGGAAATGGCATCAGTTGAGATATACAATTGAATAGTCTCATTAAGGACACATGAATCTGTATAATCTTACCTTGCAGTGTTATAGAGGTGGTAGGAGAAAAGAGAGAGTATGGAGTCAGCTGGGTCTCTAAGAGTGATTTTGCTAACAAGGACCATGTGCCCACCACAGCCCTCTGTGACTTCTCTACTAGAAATTAGTGGATCCAGCAAAGGGCAGACCCACTCACTTCTGCAGGATCTTATATCATTACAGGAACTTTTCACTTAAAATCCTCCCAGTTAACACTGTTTTGGTGCTGATCAATTAGGGAACATGCTCTTTTAAAGTTGTGCAATGTTCCCTTCTAATGTCATTTGGCAGCCACTTGCTTTGTCCACTGCTTGCAGGAAGAGCAGCCTGTTGCAGCTAGCTGGTAGGGGCTTGGAACCAGCATGGACTGGCAGCCCCTCATTAGCTCCCCACTCCCCTAAGTTCCTTGGGCAGCAGCTGCCAAGCAGGCTTTCAAGTGCTGGCAGTTTACCTGTCCCTCCCCTCACTACCCTGTGCTGTTCCTGCCCTCTGCCTTAGAGCTGCTCCCAGGAGTCTTCTGTTTGCTGTGTAGGGGGAGGAAGAAGGGGCTAATGTCAGGGTGTCCCCCTGCTCACCACTTCCCCATATGGAGCAGCCTGGGGACATGGGGGGGGGGGGGGAGAGAGCACAAGCTTGGAGCAGCAGCAGCTGTCTCAACTTTCCAATCCACTTAAAAAGATAATGTACTTAAGAATGGAGTCAACTTACTTAAAGGAGCAGTGTGCATCTCTCTCTCTCTCTCTCCCCCTCCCCCCCCCACACACACAAGGTGTGTGTCTGTCTCTATCTCCTATGCTGTCTTCCCTCTGCTCCTTCCATACATGCTGCCTTGTAGAGTGTGAGAAACTACATTAACAACGTGTTACCCTTCAGGGCTCTGCCAAAAGCTAGTTAATTACTTAGTAGTAAGGCATTCCCTGGCAAATAGCCCACCCTCTGACTCCTCCACCTCAACCAAGCTTCACAATCTTCATCACTGTGTACCAGTATTACGTTTTGTTTAAAACTCTACATACTGGGTGTGTATATATATCATGTAATCTTTTGTCTGGTGAGAAAAATTCCCTGGAACCTAACCCCCCCATTTACATTAATTCTTATGGGGAAATTGGATTCACTTAACATTGTTTTGCTTAAAGTTGCATTTTTCTGGAACATAACTACAACGTTAAGTGAGGAGTTCCTGTAACGCTGTGTGACCAACAGCATGAAATGCCTCTAAGCAAGGTCAAAGAGGATGAATGTACAGCGATGGGCTTTGTCTTCTGGCCCAGGAACAGTCACCTTTGTTCTAGCTTCCCCAGACAAAGCACTGGTTTTTGCTACCTCTCACTGCGCATGCCGACCTTCCCTTCTACACTGAACAGCTTCCTACCACTTGTAACTCATCACCTACTTTACCTTTCTGTTGTGTCACGGTGACTAACACAGCTGCATAGCTAATGCCCTTAGGGAAACCACGGCGCTGACGCTATAGGCCACTCAGCCACCTCCCCGGGCAGAGCTGGCTCCCTGGAAGGGGTGTGGAGGAAGGGGTGGGTGAGGCGCAGCTCCCTGGCGGCGGTGGGCCTGAGCCGGCTCCTGGAGCGGGGATAGGAGCATCCTGCCAGGAGCGGGGGAAGTTGAGGAGGCTGTCTGCAGGGGGGGAGGGGCTGAGCCACCTTTGCAACACAGACTTTACACATGAGGGGTTTAAATCACCCTCTACCGGGCGGGCCAGGCCTTCCTAACGCTGCTGCGCTCTACAGGCCAGACTCCGCGGTCGAGCCCGACTACAAACACCCCCACCTGTACTGCGCATGCTCTGATCGTCTCCAGTCGCTCCGTTCAGGCACCTTCACCCATTGCTTCGTTATTGGTGCTGCGCATGCGTCCTTGTCCAGCCATTCTCCTCTCCCTTTTGCTCCAGCGCTGCCCATGCGTCCTTCCATTCGTCCGTAAATCGCTGGGAGCATTGCGCATGCGCCGATCCCGACACAGCTACGGCGTTGAAGTAAGCATGCGCTGATATTTTAGACTTCCTGTGCTATGAACTTTACGGTTGCGCTGCCGTTCTTCAGCTGGCCCCGCCCTCTCATTGTAGGTATCACGCATGCGCCGCCTTCTCGTCCGCTTCTGTGCATGCGCCGTATTGCTCCTCCCACCCCCCCTCCGAGGGGAAGCAGAGGGGGTGACGTCAGGGCGCGGCGGCCATTACACAGAGGGGAAGCGAAGAAGGAGCGAGCGCTAGAACCGCTGCGAGGAGCCGGAATTCAGTCGTGGAAGCTACTAGCGTCTCGCGCCGCCACCATCCCCCCCCGTGTGTCCTGTGAGGCCGTGGCCGCTGCCTGGAACGGATCGTAAAGGGGTGGCCTGCGGTGGCAGAGCCGAGCGGCAGGAGCCGGTGAGGAGAGCGGTCGGGCGGCATGGAGGAGAAGGTCTTCACCAAGGAGCTGGACCAGTGGGTGGAGCAGCTCAACGAGTGCAAGCAGCTGTCCGAGGGACAGGTGAAGAGCCTCTGCGAGAAGGTAAGTGGAGGTGGGGGCCTGGGAGGCGGGGAAGAGCGAGCATCGGCGCTGAGGCGAGGCTGGGGGCGCGAAGCGGAGGGGGCGGTAAATGAAGCGCTTCTGACAGGGCGAGGTGGTGGAGGAGGAGGAGGCTGGGAAAGACCAGCGGGCGGGGGTGGGGTTGATCTCTCCGAGGGGTAGCAGCGGGAGTAGCGCAGGGCAGAGTCGGGGAGGCGGTGTTGGCCGAGGGTCTCCCTGGATGAACCTCTTCGGGCGGGGCCGATTTTTTTCTAGCGCCGCTGCGGCTGCCTGAAGCCGTCTCACCCCGCGGGGATAGCGGGTCCTAGAGCTCCGAGGCGGGGGGCATCCTCCTCCCGGGCAGCTCTCCGCCCTCTGCCGCTCCGCTCGGAGACTGACTCCTTCGGCTGCTTTTCGCAGCCTCCTAAAATGGCGCCTCTCGCCGGGATTCTCCGGGGCGAAGAGACCCTTGTGAACATCAGCCCCCCACGGCGCTCAGGGTATTTCTCTCGCGGTGTCATCGCCTAGTTTCTACTGGCCCCATCCTAGCCGTACAAAGGCAGATCTGTAAAACAACATTTGCAAGTCGTCCAAAAGCTAATCCTCTTCTCTCCAGTGCCCCAGCCCCGCTTTCCATTGTAAATCCGTGTTGGAAATCTCCTTGAAATTGTTCAGTTGTATGAGCAGAAAATGGGAGTGTTGTGGCCACAAATTGGTATCTTCTGTGTTAGGATGCTAATCTCCGGACCATTCTGTAATTGTTGCCATGTTGGAGCACCGGGGAACAAGATGCCGGTCCCCAGGGGCAGTTAATACGTTTGTTTTTCTGGTAACAGTCTTCCAGAATAGCAGGAATTATAATGAAAGGGGACATTTTATTTTAAGGTGGTAATGTAACTGTTCCCATCTCCCCCTCCCCCAAAAATAATTTTGGATTTAGGATTTTCTGACTCCTTCATTGTGGTTTTTTTTATTTTTTAACTTTGTGTTTTGGAAGGCCCTTTAAATTGTAGTTGGGAATTAGATTAATTTGGGCTGTTGGTTTCTGTTTGTAGGAGTTTCTAAACTTTGAAGTAAAATTAACATGAAATAAATGTTACTACTTATATGCCTGTGTGGAGTTGTTATGGGTGTTGCGGATTGGATGTTATAATCTATTTTGGGGGTCATTCCTATGCTCATGGTTTTCATGAGTTTAGAGAGAAGACCTGCAAAATTTACCTAGAGAATAATCATTTAATACTCTAGTTTAAAAATAAAAGGTGGTTGGACAAGTACATTTTCATGACAGTTTTGTAAAGCTGTTAGCAGATATACGATTTTTCTTTTTATTTTCCTTCAAAGTGTGCATTAATGCTAGATGGTGAACAATTTATGCTAGAGCGAATTATTTTGGTTTTTCTTAAACTAGTTTATTTGCAGTGCAGTGGCTTTCTAACACGTCATCAAAATCTTGTGTGCAAATACAGTAACTCCCCACTTAACTTTGTAGTTTTGTTCCTGAAAAATGCAACTTTAAGTGAAACAGTGTTAAACTAATCCAGTTTTCCCATAAAACTTAATGTAAATGCAGGGGATTATGTTCCAATGATTTTTGAGGGGGCATTATACAGTACAGTACCGTACAATATGGTTGGGAGGTGCCCCTGGCTTACCTCACACAGGCACAGCCTGCTGCAGACAGTGAGGCAGGCAAAGATGCTAGGAAGCACCTTATGCAGCAGCAGCTTCCCCCTAAGAAGAACAGGTGCCAACTTTACTAGGGAATGGTCCACCTTTTCTCACCCCCACTCCACCACCTCCTCTTTCCTCCCAACGCTTAGCTGTTTGGTAGTGCATAGGACTTCCTGAGAGGGGCAGAAGTGGAGATGGGGTGCTTCCCCACTCCTCCCCCTCTGTCCCAGAAAGTCCTAAGTGCTGCCAAACAGCTGTTTAGCGGTGGGGGAAGGAGGAGGAAGAGGCGGCAGAGAAGAGGAACTTGTGCAGTGCTCCCTTGTAAAGTTGCTGTTCATCCACAGAACCTTACAAGCAGTGGACAGAGCAGGCAGCCAAACAAAGTTATACAGGAACATTGCACAACTTTAAATGAACATGTTCCCTAATGCAGAGGTCTTCAAACTTTTTCCCCCGTGGCCCCTTTCCACGGAGGGAAAAGTCTGGCGGCCCCCGGGGGGGGGGGGGGTATGTCCGCCGAAATGCTGCCGCAGAACCAAAATAGCCTGTCCGGGAGTTCGGCGGTCTCCCGGGTGGGCTTGGCGGCAGTGCCGCCGAGGTCTCGCACGCTCCCTGGGATGGACTCACGCACTCCCGTTTGAAGACCACTGCCCTAATGGAGCAGCAATGTAACTTTGAAACAACGTTAAGTGAGGAGTTACTGTAGGTAACTCTTAGGTAAATGGAAACTTGCACCATAATAAGATCAGCAATTAATGATATGGCATTCTCATTCCTGAATTTTAGAAACACTTTTTGTGTAGGTCACAGTACCCTCTCCTTTAATACCAACCTGTCTTTCACAAATGGCATTCTAATTTTGAATACTGATCAAGTTACATTACTTACAACTGAAAAGTTTTTATGGCTTACCACAGCAGTTCTCAAACCGGGGGTCGCTGTGCACTCCCAGGGGGATTGTGAGCTTCTGCCGCTGCTGAAAAGCCGCCAAATTGGTTACTTCCGCATTCAGCGGCTTTTCGGTGGACATGCTGAGCGCTCTTGGGAGTGCTTGGCATGTCTGCCGAAAAGCTGCCGAATGCAGAAATAATCTTTTCGGCGGACATACAAGGGTCCGCCGCTCAGGAAGGCAAAAAAGTGTCGCGCTTCTCAAAAGTTTGAGAACCGCTGGTTTAGCATAAGGGCGTGCATGTAATTGTGGTGTGGGGAAAATATTTGTGAAGCGTTTGAATGAATTCAGGTTGCAGAGTTTGAGACATCATTGATGTTCAACCACTGTAAATACTCAAAGATTACAAAGCTTAGGTAAGGCAAGGCATTAGATTATTTTTTGTTTTAGCTTGTGAATTTCCCTTATGCTAAGAGGGAGTTTTATTCCTGTTTTCTGTAACTTTTGAAGTAAAGCCTAGAGGGGATCCTTTGTGTTTAAAATCTTTTTATTACCCTGTAAATTTACCTTCCATCCCAATTTTACAAAGGTGATTCTTTTTCTTTTGTTTTAAATATTTTCTTTTAAGAACCTGATTGATTTTCAGTGTCCTAAAAACCCAGGGGTTTGGTCTGTGCCCATCAGTACCAGTTGGTGAGAATGTATTCTCCAGCCTCCCCAGGAAAGGGGATGAAGGGATTTGGGGGGAATATTTTGGGAGGAAATAAGACTCCAAGTGGTCCTTTCCCTGAATCTTTGTCTAAATCACTTGGTGGTGGCAGCAATCCTGTTCAAGGACAAGGAGGGATTTGTGCCTTGGGGAAAAGTTAACCTAAGCTGCTAGAAATAAGTTTAGGGGGTCTTTCATGCAGGTCCCCATATCTGTACCTCAGAGTTGGGAGGGAAACTTGACAATCACTATTACTAAAGAATCTGATTTGGCATTATCTATAGTCACTACAATGTGGTGTTTGAATCTGCTTCTTTCTAGAGGGTTGTTTATAATCTTGATAGTCACTCAAAAGTACTTTTATGTGCACTTGTCTGTTAGTGTACTGGGTCCAAACAACTTTACAACTGTGAAGTATTAGAACACTTTAATTTTGTTCAATGATGGCACACATTTAAGTCTCTGAATTGTAATGTTTCAAATAGGTAATAAGACATAAGTGCAAAAATTAATTGTTTTAGTCAAATGATGCTTGAACACAATATACTAATCTTTCTTAAATTAATCTCCCAAATGATATATAAAGTGGTATCCTGGTAAGTGGATTGATGTCTGTACACATGCTTTAATACATGTTAAAATAATGCATAATGCTTTACAAATACACAAGATTAATTCCCTGCCATAATGAGCTTGCACGTAAATTAAACACAATGACAATTTATTATGGTTGGTGGGCATGTGGGGCATGTGAACACTGTTAGGCAGAATGGTTGGGAAAGGAGACTTAAAGCAACTTCGTTGAGGCAAGGAGAGAAAACAAAGAATGTGAAGGGAATTGATTCATCATTGTAGTACCTGAGTTTAGACATCTTGCAGCCAAATGGAATCCACATCCCTGATTTTAAATGCCCAAACTTCTCTATATGATGCATGGGGAGAGCTAGTTGTCTAAGAATGGAATCCATAGAAGCCAGTAAGTTGAGCATAGAAATGCCGGGGAGGAGTATAGTATGAGTCCACTCCTCAAAGGGAAGCAGCTGACGAACTCCATTTAGGATTCACAGCCATGAATCCTCTCCTGGAGTTAAATACCCTAAGCCATGGTGGACAAACTACGGCCTGACAGCCGTTTTACTCCAACCTTTGAGCTCCCACTGGGAAGCAGGGTTTGGGGTTTGTCCTGCTCTGGCACTCCAGCCGGGGAGCAGGGATGGGGGCCATTCTACATGTCTCCTGGAAGCAGTGGCATGTCGCCCCTCTGGCTACTGTGCATAAGAGCAGCCAGGGGCTGCCTGCTGCCCCCGCAGCTCCCGTTAGCTGGTAACCGTGGCCAATGAGAGCTGCAGGGACAGTGCCTGCGGAAGGGGCAGCATGCAGCAGAGCCGCCTGCGGAAGGGGCA